>OY728156.1:957678148-958928148 GCA_963277665.1 Viscum album
TCCTAAGATATTATGATATATTTATTATTTCAAATAAATTTACACTATTATATGTCATGTAATGCATGGAATAATTATTTATCTATTATTGCATGGAATAATGACTTTCATTGATGGCATGTGTTACATGATAGATTGAGTTTTACCAAATACAATTAATATTTTTTTTAAATTGAAAATTATATCATAACTATTAAATTTTATATTTTAAATAGGATAAATTAAATTTTAAAAACATAAGTTTTAATAAATTGGTTAATAATTAGTTTTAAATAAATATATAAATCAACTGTATAAAATGTATATGATTTTATAAAAAGAATCATTTCACTGGCCAGAGGTTTTTTATCTTAAAAAAATAAATTAATTATTATTAGTGGATAATAATAATGAGATATATATATATATTTTTTTAATTAAAATATTTTTCACATTATTATAATATATTTTATTGGCATAAGATAAAAACAAAAAAAAATTTACACAAAAAAAATGCCCTTTTTAGGAAGGATTGCAACATTTTAATTGAGAACTTGTTTTAATACCAGATTTTATCATTTTTATAAATTTTAAATTACATAATAAATTTAAATTTTGAAAATAAATTTCCTAATTTATTTTATATTGATTTTTTGGGTATTTTTATGAGATGTTTAATATTATGATAAATTGATAAAAATAATAAAGTTTAAATGATAACATATTTTATTCAATATTATTAATTAATATATATTTTAATTATTTTTTACAACTAAAAAATAGTTTTTTTTAAAATATAATTTACCTATTTAATTTATTAGATTAATTTCAATATATAATTTATTAATAAAAAACTTGTGATCTTTGGAAATGTTTCACATAAAAAACTGTCTTTATAATATCGATTGTGGTATTAATTTGAAATTAGATTCATCCACCTTTTTTATCTATATTTGGAAAATTGATTATATATAGGGAATAATAATATTTAATTATTTATATTTATTTGAAATTATTATTTTACCAAAACATTAGTGAAATGGATTAATATTATTTACACCGATTAAGGTAAAAATGATTGTTCTTAGTAGTTAAAAATCAATCATATATGTACAAATGAACTTGAAATATGTCAAAAAATATTTATTGAAATATATCGACTATATCACTCACTTTTCATAAATTTTTCATTATTTTAGGAACATCATATAAGGGATATCTCCCAATATTGTTTATCGTTTTGGAATTTAATGTTTTACCCTCATCTCCCTTATAAAATTCAACCATCTCTCTCGACTCTTCACACCTATCATGAAATTTTTCACATAAATAACCATCCAAAGTACACTCCAAATATCATTGCTATAATCCTTGAATCATGGATTCTAGATGAATCAAAATCCAAGGATGTCATTCGGTATAAACCAAAAGTAGTTACCAAAACAATACGAAACGTCCAACAGTGAATTTTTTCCACAAAAATATTAAATTATTTTTATATAATTTTATATAATTACCATAGTATATTATATATAATTTTATTTTTTAATGTCAATAGTATGATACAAAACTCTACAAATTTACATCAGATGATATATGCAATCATTATTCATGTGTACAATAGACTACAACCTCATGAACAGATGTCGTTCATTCTCATGTTATTAACATTAATGATTTTAAATAAAGATGGATTTATATTTTATATATGAAATAAATTATTTTTATTATGTTTTAATGATTTTGGAATTATTTTGTTACACAAATAACCATTCATCACATTTTTTGGGAATAATATATTGTTGCATGTGTGTACGATAGACTACCACCTCACAAAGCATTGTAATTCATTCAGTAATTACATGAAATTTATTAAAGATTGTTTTAATAATGTTATTTTTTAATTATGGAATAAAAATTATATTGTAATTATATTATAAATATATATATAAATTACATTTCTTTCATATATTACAAAAATAATATCAAAGGAGTATTCATTCATATGCATGACCTACTATCTCTATGAAAGGTGAATTGTGTCTAAAAAAACTATATATAATCAATTACTCTACATAAATATATACTGAATATATCTTATATTTTATTCATTTTTTAAATTCTCGATTTTGTTCAATCATGATCAATGATAGAGGAAAATTATAACATGTTTAAATATTCTATAAGAACAATGTAATTGACATTGAATTACTGAAAATAATGAATGATCATTTAAGGGTGATGAGATATTTTTACAAGATACTATATGATAATATAAATATGATTAATTTTCTAGAATATGTTAATAGCATTTTAAAACCCATTATACAAAGAGGATATTTTAAAATCACAACAATGGAAATGTTATGTAAGGGATTTCATCACGGTTTACATCCCATTAATACTTATTTTTTATTATATATGAATTCAAATTAATGTGTTTTATATAATACTCCTCTTTAATTTAATAAAATGATTCTTTGTGACTCGAGGTATCAATGTTTTCATCTTCCCCCCAACAACTTTAATTCCAACTGCACCACTCAGTATATAATCCAGATATTGTATAATCTAGCTAGGTAGTCTTATATATAGTATATAGGCGGACCACTATAGGACCCTTTTTTGGTATCATTGTATTATATGTTTCGATTTGAATTATTTCATCCAAGGATTTTTCAATTTATCTTTACCTTGTGGTAAAATTTGTCAATGTAATCCATCATTTTTTCCACTGTTAACTAACTCTTAAAACCATCAGACTATGGGATCATATTTAATTGGAAATTACATATTACCCACATATTTATAATTTTTTTTAGTATATATGATTATTTTTTAAACTATATACCATTTTTGAATATGATGTGTACATGGAATGATATTTGATTATGTAGAGAATATTTGCTAATTCTGTATCATTTACTAAATAAAATTATTTGGAAAGCCATATTGATTGTTTAATGAATTAGAATATTTAATATATGAGGAAATATATTGACATTAAGTGAATGGTGGGTCATAATATATTACAAGTAAACAATTAATTTGAAATACTCATCAGCTAAATTAAATTTTCTATATTAAATAGTTTTAACTAGTATTTTCAGAAAAACCAAGTGAAAGGTAATGAATGTAGTTATTTAATTCCTTTGTTAAATGATTTCAAATAATTAATAATTCCATAATTTCATATTTAAGAGTTTATTATCAATGATATTATAACATAGAAATAATTTATGGATGCATTTAATTATGATATTATATTTTATATTGATTGTGTGTTCTATTATTTATCATTCCATATTGATCATCCATTTCCTTTTTATTCAATATATTCTAAGTTATTTACCATTCCATATTAAATTTAAATTACTTCATGAAATATTATGATGTTCTTAAACATTAATGATCATTTGAGATCACCATTATGTTTCTCATTTCCTCATGTTATGAAGAAGATATATTTGAATGAGTTTTATCAATTATATTTATTAGGTTTTATTATGAATTAATTTTTACTTATATGATTTTAATATAGAAACCATTAATGTATTCATGTATTCAATAAAGGATAATCAATTTGATCCCTGAGGATTTGATTCCACGTAATCCTGAAAAATAAATAATTTATGGAAATTACTCTAGGATTATGGGGTTGGGGTCACTAAATTGGAAATGTAATGATGTTTATAAAAGAACAATGGAAAAAATATTTCAAAAAATTATATTAGTCAAAATAATCCTATGATATATTTTGATAATAGGTATAGAGGAATAACCCAAAGAAACCATGTTTAGGATTATGATATTATATGAAATTAAAATATTCAATTCATGTTATATATTTTATTTATTATGGATAATTTCATGTCCTATCCCTCGGGGCCCATGTCGCGACTACCCAAAACCCACTTTCCATAGGCCAACAGCTGGCTACTAGCACCAAAGGCGTAATTCGCTAAAATTGGAAAGGCATTACCTTTATTAACTGAAAACAAACACAACAAATAACACAGCTGGATATGAAACACTATGTAATATTGTATAACAAAAGAGTTATAAATGTAAAAGGGGCTGGAAATACATGCCCAAATATAGAGTATAAAAAACTGAAAGTACAACTGAAGAAAAGACAAAATTGCCGCTGGGTCATTCTCCTAGGTTCTTACCGGAAGGGTAAGTACAGAACACCTCCTCAGCACTCCATGTTTTTCTGTCTCCTCTGTGTACTGTCACTCCGTTTAGTGCACGTCCGGGTACTGTTTAGTCCTAGTACTCTCAACCTCTGTCAATGTTGTCGCTCTTCTGCATCCATAACTATAATGTGTAGGAATAGCCCATGCATGGCTGAGTATAACAATACTCAGTAGGGACCCCAAGACCCTCACGGTCTCAAAAAATTCCACATGGATAAACCACAATGTATTTAATCAACAGATAACCTTACATAGGTATATGCCCATACATATACCTAATTTATCAAGTGATCCGTCTCAATCATGAGGAAAACACAGAAAAAATGGCTCAACTCAACCAAGATTTTATTCACATTATTGAAAACATGGAAACTAGAGAACTCCTGCTCAATTGTGTACAGTGGGCCTTCCACGACACCAATCATGCTTCCCATTAACCTTGGATTTCTGAGGTACTCCTCCTATCGAGTATTGTGGGTCTCCTGCATCACATAGAGGCTCTCCCCACTGTTAGATTGTTGCCACAACCAGGTGCTCCCCCTCACACCCTGTAGAGGTACTCCTCCTATGGAGTATTTCAGGTCTTCCACCCCAACCAAGCGCTCCTCCTCCATGCATCTTCCACCACAACTAGGTTCTACCCACTAGGATAGTCGAGTCTCTCTGATTCAACTTTTCAGCAATCATCTGGTCTCATATACCTACTAGGTCTTCATACTCTTCAAGCTCGTCACCAGAAGGATCCGCTCTAGAAGCTACTGGTAAAAACTCCAACTGTAACAAATTACCATGAAGAATTATCACAAAGGTCCTCCATGTCATAGGGGTCTCAATGAAATAGTTGTATCGTCAATCAAGGGCATGGTCTGTGATTTTTTATTATTTTGGTCCTTGGGAGATGGTCTTACATGTTATTAGCCTTGACAGTGGGCTCCACATGGGCAGCCTACAGTTTTTCAGATCGTGCATGAATTTTGTGCAATGTCCATGGGTGAGACAGTAGAAACTGCATGGTTGGCACACGTTTTTTCAAACCATGCAGTTAAGTCATGCAACCACGTAATGTTAGGGTTTTAAGTCTCGGGCAACTTGGAATTTCCAAATTTTTCCTCATCCTTCCTCCCACTCGAGGATCACATGGACGTTCCAGTTTTCAGAGGTTTAGTAAACTCCTTAGCTCTATTTGGGTGAAAATAGAAGGGGTGTCTTGGGGGATCATAGTCTTTTCTCCTTAGGAAAGTCCTTCTTTTGGCGTGAGGTCCACAGTGCCACGAGGTGCCACCACAACTGGCCAAATGGAAATCCGTCTTCCATTTATCACTTTGGCATAAGTTGTGGCTCCTTATTTGTCGATATGCATGGACTTACGCAGCCACTCTCATTTTGTGGATGACCTCTAGTTGTCATCTTACTCCATCGCAAAGATTTCAACAAAAACAAAAGGGTTTGCGGAGAGGTCGGGCCATGTTTTTTTGGCCTGCACCCTATGTGTTAGAGCGATAGAAAGTGGTTCACAAGAATATAGAACATCAAACCATCCCAAAAGGATTATTCCAAATCCATAAAGTAAAAGGAGTTTACATGTGTAGTTATAGAAAAATAACACTAAACCCCTACAACTTCCCACAACAAAATATTCCCACCCCGCAAGGAAATCATTCGCGGATCCACTTGAGAATATGTTTAAATGAGTCTTTTTAGAAAGATAGAATCATGGGATTAAAATCATACATAATTAAAAACCCTACCTCGTTCTTTGTTTTTTGATTGAGTCATGTAAAAGACGACAGATTTTTGGGAAAAGACAGACGTTGGCGTTTTCCACGATCGTCAGTTTTTGCGTTGTCTCGCCGTAGTCGTAGAAGTCCTACATCGGAGGAAATCTCGAGGAAGAAGGATGATTCCATGGTCGACGTTCTTCTTCAGTGGATCATTTTTTTTTGAGGAAGCATTCTTTGTTAAAGGGTTTTCTTTCGTGATCTCTAATCTACCTTTTCCAAACGTTTCCAATAAATTAATAGATTTCCCCTCCAATAATAGATTATCTATTATTTAGTTTAATGGGATTAAAATTAAAATTATAGCATTTAATTAACTCAGATGGCTCAATTAATTAAAGGGGATGGGTTGAAACCATTAAAATAGGTGTGTGGAGGCAGTATTATGTTACGGGAGGTCAAGTGGCTATCCCTAATTTATGATGGATTTGAGAGGTTCTCCCTGAACTAATTGGGGGGGTTTTTTCTCGGGTGGTCACCACACCATAACCTCTAGTGGGAGGTTAGGTTAAGGTAGGGCCCACCACCATAAGATATCATGGGAGGTTAAGGTGTGTTGTTCCTGACCACCTACTTCCACATGGGTGGTTATAAAGGATACAATAAAATAAAACATGCGCTTATTTTATTATACTATTTCCTTGAAAACCCCCCAAAACTATCTTTAACCCTCGACCAACTATCATCGAGGTGAAAGTCTTCTTATGCGGATACCGAAGTTGTGATTTCTACAGTGTCCTCAAAATTCAATTCTAAGCACCAGTTCAAATGTTAAAAAAACTTATAGGTACTTTTTCTGAAGGTACCTGAACAAAACATCATAAATTGAGTCTGGGCACATTGGGCCTCGGAATGATGTGCCATCAACTTTCGCGCACACGTAAAATTGCCATTTATTTAAAAAATATTACATGGACATTTCAGGTCTTTACAAATTAGAAATTATATTTCATATTGAAGTGATATAGTATAGTATAATAAATCATTTAGAAATGGAACATACTAGAGGGATTCAGAACCATATGAATTCCACTAATAAAATGTGTATTAATGATCATTTCATTAATAATTTTAATTAAATCATTCAAAATGAACAATAATTTGAACATTATAATCATATCATAACATAATATCATTTACTAAAAAAGTAGATAAGTAATTTATTATGTAATATTTATTTTAATGGTAGTAATAAATTACTAGGATTACTACTAAAATGACAGATATATGGATATAGGGAAATAATTAGGTTCCCTTATATGATATTTTTTTAAATAAACCCATGGTTTATTGCTTAAAATGACAGATAGTTTTCTACAAGTGTAGATAGAATGTATAATGATATTTTTTTATTTCATTTTTATGGAATGTAACTCCAATGTAAAATGATTTAACTATAGAAAAATGGGGAAGTATTCACACAATTTCCCTATGACTCTGGGGAATCTTACTTAAATGATTCTAAGGGATCATTCTCAAGAATATTTTATTGATATAACAAATGTTGAATAACTACTATTATTATAAATTTAAGTCCATTAAAAATATTGTTTTGTTTTTTATTTAACATATTCTCATCACAAAAATTATGAAATACATAAGTATTGTATTTTATATCATTTTCATTCAGTATTTGAATGTGAAATTTGAGAAGTACCATTGACCAAAACAATTATTCAGTGGTAATTTGTAATTTTTGTAAAACATATGATTCAAGTTATGATAAAATATAATATATACCAATATTTTATATAATGATGTTGGCATGGTGAGATTTGTTATATGAATAATGTAAAATGGATAAAAATGACTACATTTAAAGTGATTAATAATGTATTGTAAATGTAGGTGATGATATCATAGATGTAGTTATTATTTTTTCTGGATTTAATAAATATATTAAATAATATAAGTTTTAAATTTTGAGTAATGAATATTGAATTTTTTCAATATATTTTTTGGTTATTAAATTTTTATCATATTTAAAAGGAATTCATTAGGATTGTATTCAAATGTTTTGTCGGTCACAATTTTTATCCACATCATGTTTTTTATAGTATTGTTGAGTTAATTATTAAATTTAAATGCCATAGTATGGATTTTATTATAATTTTTTCTATAACTTAAGGTTTTTAATTTTTGAAGAGGTTATTGTTGATATTTGGAAATGGTTTTATATATTAGTGTATTACTTCACCATATGATGCAAAATATTCTAATAGATGGAGTATAAATAGTCTCATGCATATCCAAATGATAATATTGATCTTATTAAATATAAACATATCATGTAAATATATTTTATTATATTCTTATATAGTGAATTAATCCCTCAACTATAGTTAAAGGTTTGGAAAAAAATTGAAATTATTATCATTTTTATGATAAAAATGACAACTTTCACACGTATGTTTTAATTCTTCTTTGTCATGAAAATTCTTTGGAACATGTTCTTTATCAGACACCTAATTTTCATGTCTATATTATAGTTTCCCACTTCAGTTTCTTTATATGGAGTCAATTTTATTTTATTATGACAGACAACATTTGAATATCTTTCTATATTTTATAAAATTGAAATTTCATTAACCCTTTTACAATTTGTGTTTTTAACAAAAGAATTTTTAAATATAAAACCAATTTTTATGGAATCATGTTTAAATTGTGAGTCATAAATATATTATTATTGGGGAGAATTTGACGCAATGAAATTTTAATATATGAATATCTTATTCAACAACATGTGTGGCATGTAACACCAATTATAGTAGGGAATATAATATCCAAAGTAATTATGATATATTAACAATTTTAAATAATTTAAATATATTATATAAATATAAATGAATCAAATATTTCTTTATAATTCATTACCTGTAAATATAAGTTTCATCGATGTGATTCTTTACATGCAAAATCGGGTTTTACCAAATACTATTAATATTATTATCTAAAATGACAATTTTAACATTGATATTAAAATGAAATTTAAATATAAAATTAAAATATTTTTAAATAAATAGGATTCAATTTATTTTTCATCTATTAATAATAAATTATTATAATAACATTTAAATATAAGACAATGTTTGTATAAGAAATCATTGTATCTCTATAAAGATTTTTAACGTAATAAATGAAATTTATTATAATAATTCAATGATATTAATGTAATATATATATATATATATTAATCAATAAGATAGTTTTTAAATTTAACCAATTTATTTTATAGGCATAAGAAATGAAGAAAATCCATTTTTATTCTCAAAACCAATATTTTTATAAATGTAATTTGGCTGCCTTTTAATCGCAGAATTGTTTAAAAATTGCAAATTATTCATTTTTATGATTTTTCAATGAAAAAAATAAAACATATTTTTTAATGTTTAATCTCATTATTATATTAGGTTTAATATTTTTAATTTTTCAATGTTGTTTTATTTTTTGATGAATAGTGAAAAATACCATTTTTCAAATATTTATCTTTTTGTCTAAATAATTTATATAATTAAATAATCTTTTAAATTATTTTATAGTAACATGAGTTAAGATATAAATATAGTTATTAATTTTATATCATTGGAATATTTTTTATATATATAATTTAGATATAAAAACATAGTGAACCATTAGACATTTTCAATTTGAAAATATGCATTCCTATCTCATATTTGAGATTATTATTATGTTAATATCTTATACTTCTATGATTTAATTTTTATTATATTTTACATATTTAGAAAAAATAATTACAATTTCCATTAATTTAAAATTACTATCATAAATAAATATTATTAAAAAAATTAAAATTATTTATAATAATTACAATAATAATAAGTTTACATTACTGATTAATTGTTATCATATAGGGCCAAATGATCCAGACCCTTGTCCAAAACCAATTATAATGAAATATTTCGACCTTATACCTGATGGAATATAACATTATTCATTATTTTAGGAACATTACATGAGATTCCACCCAATGGTGTTTATCTTTTCAAAATTTATCTCTTTTCCACTAACCTACCTTATAAAAGGCCACCACCTCTAACCCTTTATTAAAACCTATCAATCTCTTAGAATCATCCCAAACCCACCATAATTAAATTCTAAAAATGTAATCTCATCATTTAAGTAAATATTTATAGATAAATAAATCCATTGTTGTTTGTTGTTGAAAAAAATGTAGCCACCAAAATAAGAGGTAATATTCATCAAAAACATGTTTTTACATATTTCGCAATACCAATAAATTATTTCAATATCATGAATATATAATTAAATTCTATTTATATATATAATTTTATTTATTTATTATCATATTATGACATAAACATTGTATAATTCCATAAAATACGATACACATTCATCATTCTTATGAACGATGGACTACTTCTTCAAAAACTGATGTTGATTGTTCTTTCATTACCACCCTTAATTGATGGGAATTACAATAGATTAATATTGTATATAAGATATATATGAAATATGTTTTTATGCTTTGGGGATTGTTGTGTTACACATAAATTCTTATTCTCTAATTTTATTTGTAATAAGATAACACCAATGATGTGTACGACAAACTACATCCTTGATATATGAGGTGATTCGTTCATGGTTTACATGGAATTTTTTATTGTATATTTCAATAAAAATATTAAATTTATATGAAATAAAATAATACTAAAATATTTATATAAATATATCTCATTTAGTTTTAAAAAATTTAATATATCCTGAAAATGTAAGTAGTGTTCATACGTACGTATGCCCTACTGTCATTGTAAAAAAAGGATTTCATTTCATACCACTATATATTATTTATTTATAAAAAATAATATATAATTAATATATATTATATTTAAATAATGTATTTAAATTATACATAATAATAAATCTTGATTGATGTAAGTGGAAAAAAGAACCACAACCCAAATCATACTGGAACAACAATGCGATTAAAAGTTAAAAAAGTGAAAAAATAGTTATTATTAAAAAAAAGAAGAATATAATATAAATTGATTATAAATTATATTATATATATTATTATGGTTCTTTTATATATTAAAAATATTATTAAAACGATTATAATTGAGGTTAAAGGGAGTTCAACGAATTAAATAGAAAGGTAATGGATTTTGTCTCAATTTACTTTAAAATGAGATTAATTTTTTATTATTAGCCAATTTGAATTAATGATGTGTATATAATTCCCATTTTTCATTTAATATCATGATTAAATCATACCTCATTGTATTTTGGGTTTTAGTTTTAATTACAAAATCCGTAGGGTTCATAATTGAACATTACCATGTGGAAAATGTTGTCTTTGCAATCCCACATTATTTTCTGATTGTCGTAATTCTCATAAAATAATGACATTCATGTGATAATTGTTCATTATACATTAAATTATTATTAAATATAAATATAGTTTTAGGAGACAAATTTTTATTGGATAAACAATATTCCATTTATATATAGTGTCTTTATGTATAATGTTATTTGAATAAATATGGAAATATTTGTTAAATCCTAATACATTACTCAATACATATATTTTATAAGACATATTGATTCATTAATTAAAAATATTAATTGATATATGATGAATTATTTATACCTTAGGTGATGCATGGGGACATGTATAATATAGAGTTCAATTTGATGGTAGGTCTTGTTTGATAAATTATGTTGCTCAAATTAAATGGGGGTTTAGATGTAGTTCAAACCGTTTTATGAATGTTATGGATGGTATTGGTTTAATGTGACAAATACATGATATCTATTAATGAATCATTTTATAAAATTATATTTCAGTTATTATTATCCATGGTCTTTTATCTATGGAAAAATATATGGATGAATTGGATTCTCATTTTATTTATTAAATAACATGTTTGTTCTATTATTATAATTTCTATAATTATAATGTCATTTCCTATTATTGAAATGGAATTTGTGTTCAATTATTTACCATAAGGTATTTATTATTCATTCTTTAATGATATCTTCCTCAATACATAAACATTACTAATCATTTGATGAAACCCTTGTCTATTTTCTTTTCATTGTTTTTTAAGATGAGGTCATTGAATTATTTTCAAGGATGTGGTATATTAGATTTTGTAATGTATTATATTTTATTTTCTTTTTCCAATGTAATATGAGAAACATGTATTTAATATGTATTTTCAAAACATATATATAGTTTTCTACTTCATAATTTTATTCTTTTAATCATGCCAATTTTATAATGTAAGGAGCCATCCCCATGCTTTTGGGGTTAGGGTCATTATACTCCCTAAGAATACACACATGATCAAATAAAATATTTTTCCAAGTGGTATTGTAGATTCTTGGTACATTACCCTAAATAATTTGATGTAATTCTATATTTGGTCTTCGATTTTCCCATGGAAGTAGTATTATTTCAATTTTAAATAGAATATATCTTTTCATTGGGAGGGATAGATAACTCATCATGAAATACATCAATTTATTTCATAAAAATTTGAATATTTTTTATGTTTATCATGTATTTTTTATTCCCCCACATCAATGACTATCACCATAAATAAGGCAGTAGGAGGTTCTACTTTGCATTTCTATGGATGACATATCACTCTATAGAAAATTAATATATTATTCCAATTAAATACCAATGAATTTTTCTTTATTCTATTGATGATAAAATAATTATACATTGATATCAAACCAATAAAAAATTTATTAAAAGGCTTCTTAATGTGAATGACTATTATATTTTTGATGATATTATACTCACCGAATATTATACTAGAGTTCTTATAACCTATTACTATATGGATAATCCTGAAGGAGTCCTAACTAGTTTATCTACTTCTAGAAATTTTAGGATTGATTATACATTGTATAAAAATATGGAAGAATAAGGCAATGTGTATAAAAAAGTCATAAAATTTACTTTTTAACTTTTTGTGAACAAATATTGTACTTTCTAGGTCATTTATTGGAACCTATATTTTAATCATAATTATTATGAAAGAAAAAATGTTCTCCCTTGGGAAATAATTGGTTTTATTGTGGCTTCCCTATATTATCTTATGATATGGAATTTTTTTTGAAATGTTGCAATATTATATAAACATGAAACATTGATCATCATATTAATCTAGAAGAATTTTCCATTTTTCATATTCATTATTTTGTCTTGGATTCACATTTATCTGAAAATTATATATATACATAGCACTTTATTCTACACATATATCAATTAAAATTTTCTTAAAAGATAATCGCTAAATTATTCTTCAAACATTTGGTGTGCATGGAAAGTTACAGATTCATTATATTTTTTGTATGTTTATAATTCTTTACTATGATTGGATACCAATTTGTAACATCCCGTTGAGAATAACCATGTATGAGCCCAAAATTCTACATGACCTCACACACATGTCCCCATATGGAAGTGGTTACTTACTAGCTATAAGATTCTCAGGTTAATCCATGGGGATACTATACCCTATGTATAATTTCTAAGGATCGATATTATTGAATATAAAAATATTATAATAAAATAATGAAAAACATATAAGAGCTCCCAAAGTGGTAATTCTATCCAACATATAAGGAGGAAATTAAGTACAATATTAATGTAAATAAGCCTCCATCTATGGGGCACGTTGATGTCTATCCCGGTCTACTCCGGCTCAATGTTCCACCACTCATCTAACTTCCGTGCGGTTATTTCCCCTCATTAGATAAATAGTCATGAAATATAAGAGCTCATCATAATTCCCATGTCAGGTGTGTGTACAAGACACATTTGAACACCACCAAGGCATCCTTACCATTAGTGGAGAAAATATATATAATATTTTTTATCATGACATATTTAAAAGATCAGTTTACCTACATGGGGAAGGTCATTGTGTGAAGAACAGGATGCCACGAACCCCGACCCCACCTCATTCACCTTATTATTGGAAATAAATTAAGAAAAATGAATACCTCAATAATTTTATCATATATCACCCCACAATTCTTGTGGTTCTTAGTGGGACATCATATATTTCAGGAGGTTTATTTTTTTCCTCTTATCCTTTTAATTTCCCATGACCCATGTTTGTAAAAATCCATGACCAATATTCAATTGAAATCCACTATTTGTTTCCCCTCTACAAGGGTATCTATGTCTGACATTAAGGATTTTAGGACTATTCTTTATAGGGTAGCCATCCAGTGGATCACATAAATCTTACCCTCAAGGCTCCTATTGGGTATCTTAGAATCTCCCAGCTAGCTACTATATTATCCCATCTATAGAGGTATCCACACCCACCTATACGGACATTTAGAATGTGTGAGGTTGGATAAATACATACACACATCCCCCAGGATCCACATGAGTATCATGGTATCTACCACAAAATTTAACATTCTATTGAGTACACTATCAAATTATGTCTTAAAAAGGATTGATAAGTCAAAACAAGATCAATTTTGAGTTAATCACACATAAACATGTACGCCCATGAATACTCACCCACCCACAAAAAAATCATTATAATCATGGATTAGTCTAACCTAAATTGAACATAATGATTTCATCAGATATAAATATATATGGCCTAAAAAGGGATAAAGCCTCCTACCTCAAAATCCTTAAAATCTGCCTTAAGATTTCTTTTATTCTCAAAGCGTAATTTTAATGGATCATGTTGTTAGCACATTGATGCTCAAGTCATGTAAAGGGTCCCAATAACCAAACCAATATATTTATACAAAAAATAAATAAAATATCACATGAAATTATAATATCTCACTAAAAAATAATTTAAAAAATTATATATTGAAATATTTCCTGCGATAATATTTTAATTTTACTATATAATGTCAAAATATTTTGAAATATTGCATGTTTTATTATATTTATTTCTCATGGATAATCTAAAATTATTGATTAAAAAGGAATATGTGATAATATTTTCAATCTCATTGATAATTTTCCAATTATCATGTTATAATCAAAATAATTATCCTTTGATAATACACATAACTTTCCTTTGTTAATTTGGATAATATTACCATATGATAATTACCTAATAAATATCCTTTAATATTATTTATAATTATAGTAAAAAAAATTTGTAAAAAATTTATCATTTGTCATTTATATTATTATAATTGTATTACATAATTATCTATTGTTAATTAAGTTCTATTAATCATTAATAAATAGTTTAAATTATTGTTAGATAATTATTCATTTTTATCCATTGATATTTTTTCTAAATTTTTTTTTTGATATTACCATAAATTTAATATTTTATAATTAATTAAACATATCATTCAATAATTAAAACAAATAATCATTTGATAAATTCATCATATTTATTGTTTGATAATTTATTTATATATATATCCTTAATAATTATTTTATGATAATTATTTCTGATATATAATTTTCTAATGGTAATATCATATAATAATATATTATAAACTATCATATGACAAATATACATTATTATTCTTTAATTATACATTTATATAATTAATAATTTTATTCTTTTAATTATTTGAAATGAATAGTCATTTCACTATCCCTTTAAAATATATTGTTTTAATTATTGATTGATAATTATTTACAACAAACATTTCAAAAACACATTGGCAATTTTATTTAATAAAATTAAAAATTTATGTGATTATCAATAGATATATATATATATAAATCTCTCTTTATAAAAAATTATTCATTTGAAAAAAATTTATTAATATTATTTGTTTTTAACTATTCAAGATAACTTTACTTTTTTCCATAAAATGAATAGTATAATAAAAAGAGAAGTGATCAATAAAAATACAATATATAAAAATAATGAAAATAAAGGATGTAACTAGAACATTATTGGTAGGGGTGCGCCATACTCAAGAGAGGGAGGATATTGAAGTTGATCTATCAAAACCACTTAAATTCATTCCTAATTCACCTATGATTTTTCTTGGCCTTCTATGGTGTGACCTATAAGAATAAAATACTCCTGATATATATTTTACCTCTAATAGTGAATCCTTATATCCCCAAAATCAATATATGTTTTATATATGAGAGTCACGTAAAATTAAATTTTGAGTAATTTATTTTACCCAACCAATCTATTAAAATAAATTAACTGTCAATACACATTGAATTCTATGTTGTTTAAGGAATAAGGATGCATCCAAGGAGGAACGATAAGATGAAAAGATGATGAAAAAATTATTTTTGAATTAATTAATTTAAATTAAAATTATTAATTATAATAAAAAAATTAATTATCTAACTATAAAACTAAATAACAAAAAACACATACAGTGCATAAAAATTATACCTTTCTTTGTGAAAAAACAATAGATCAGACTGAATGGTGGTCTCAAATTTTTCATTAGATGCACTTTCTGAGAGATATTAATTATTTATTATTCAAAAAATTGATTAAAAATTAATGTTTTATAAAATGTTTTATTTTAGAGGTAGAGGAATCAAAAGGTTCAATGCTTACAAATGTATACCCCGCATAGCGTAAACACCATGTCATGAAACAATCAGTGGTATTATATTTCTTATATGATTCACCATTTTGTAGTGTCTAAATTATCATCAATATAAATACAATACAAAAATATTACATAAATTATTTTCTTGAAAGATGAGTCCAAATGTACTATGAATACAACAATATTTCCCCACTTGAATATTAAAGTAACCTAAAACAATATTTGGTATCATATTTCTCCTACAACATAATGTTTTAAAATTTATTCAGTTATTTTGATTAAATTTACTTTTCGTATTATAATATATTTAATATTTTTAGTTAGTCTTCACTGAGGATTTATAGGGCTCGTATTCTCACAAGAACCCAGTTTCAAACTTTGAAATTTTCCATTTAAAATTTATATATTTTAACAACACTTTCAACCAAAAAAAATGAATTTAACCCATTTTATGTTATTTTAAATGATATTTTTCCCCAATAAGAATATATAATTTATCAGACAAGGTATTTTATTATCATGGTAAATATCTGGATATTTCAGTTCTCCCCATAAATAGTCTTCCCATTCTTAAGAAGCATCTTTTTCGTTCTTCTTCAAAAACAGTTATACCACTATGCTCGAACAATTGACTCATGTTTCTGAATCTCTATCCAGATCAGTCCATACTGCCACTAAAACTAGACTAGTTGCAACGTTTTCCCTTGGATCCATTTTTCACTCCAGAGTTTTATCCACACAATAAACACACCATAAGATGAAACATGTTCTATATCAACTTCCATTCAGTCTATAATATGTACAGGATTGTGAATGTACATATAAATTTTAGAAAAATGGAGCACCTCATGAAATACTAGAAAGTGAGAATGGAGGTCCAGACGATATGATAAATCCTCTATCAAATGAGGGAGTCTATTTTCAATCTCTCACAAAAATAATCATTAAATATATGTCTCTCTTGTATAATAGGGTATCATTTCATAATTCAATGATGTAGTAGATAAATTTATGTTAGGAAACAAAACACTACCGGCATGTCAATTTAAAATATAGCACAAAAATACCAGGGAAAATAGAATTATAATTTTACATAAGACCAAATATGTGATCCATTTTGTACCTTGTACAAAAAAATAATTTAGAAACATTTACTAGTTCAAGATCTATATAATAAAAATGGAATTCATCAGATCCATAATCATATTTGCTACTTCCCCAATAATCATCATTAGGGGGGTTCATTTACTTTTCTCTTATTATCCACTCCCATCTACCATAGAACTCTTTTTTGAAACCATTGAAAACAATATTTGAAGATGGTCATCCTTTTCACACAAGTGTTAATCTGTTGATAGCTTCCTACGAGTATTTCTATAATTCCCTTGTATCCCACAATTTTAGCACATGTCAGAAGATGTTCTATTCAGAACTAATTGTTTATTGTTCAACTACTCCTAGAATGCCATATTCATAATAATATCAGAATGGAATCCTTTATTTATACAGAATACTCAGTTACTGGCCCACTGTGTATCGGAAGTAATCATGTTGCATTACCCTCTTCTAGTCCCTTCTCAAAGGTTAGGAACATGTGAGGGACATGAGAGTTTTTTGTTAGAAAAAAACCCCTAAAAATACATCTCATATCTGGTCTTATACCTATCTGAAAAAATCCTAACATTTTATTCCACATTTCTATCAATCAAAGGAGAATAGTGCAGAACTCCATAAAATGTGTTGAGTAATCAGAGATAGTTGTAGAACCTTGTTTTAATTCATTGTACTCAGATCATGGCGCAACATTGTCATGTCGGGGATGTACTTCTTGAGGAAAAAATCCATAATGGTCATCCATCTAAGTCTTTCTCATCTCCCAATTTTAATCATGGTAGTCCACCATCTTCTGGTAGATCCATAGAACATAATGGTTTCAAAAATCACTCTCCCATACACATGGGTCTACAAATGCTCGAAAATTATCTCAATATTTTATAGCTATTCCATTGAATCTTACATTATACTAATGCCGTGGAAAACTTAACAGTGATGGAGCTGGAAACCCTTTTCATGATCTTTCATTGTCTTTTCTCCGGCTCCGACATCAATAAACACTATAAGATAGTGTCTCTATTTTATCATCTCTATAGACGAAAAAATATGTTTCTATATAAGAGCATGATGAGATATATCTCCTTATAAGACATGTTGTTGCATAGGTGAATCCTGTGATACCACAGCTGGTGGTCCCATCAGACGTATTTGTAGAAACATTGTCTATAATAGAAAGAACAATAAAAACATAATTAGATCCAAACTTATCTATCTGATCACAGAATGTTTTTCCTAGGTGCCTACCAACAACAAAATAATTAACCCTCATATTGTTAACCCTTTTCTACATCCCCCCACATTAGTCATAGTTTTTGTATATATCGCAACAGAACATCATGATATATTCAACTAATTAATTCTAATTATGATATATGACACAACATTACCGCATATATATGTGATATATAAAAACAATCTCGAACTGATAGCACAAATCAATGAATTTAATTACTGAACTATTATGCAGCACAAATAAAAGTATATATATGAAACATGAATCTAACATATTATTCATTATGAGTTAATATACATGAAATCTCATAAATCACATATAACATCATGTGTGGCACCCAGGGTGAATCAACAGTAACAACAGAAAATAAATTCCTCACATTAGGGAAACATAGAGGGATAATATTCTCTATTGGCAAAATAATTTCATCGTTCCCCTACCAAAGTCCCAATTTTCTATCTTTTAACTAATCTACCCCATCCAAACAAAATATTAAAAATAATTAGCGGCTCATACTACTCTCATACTATTTTTTATCATCCGGAAGAAAACCCCATAGGCTGATCTAGAAATACTACATGAACTCAACAGTGTCTCCCCGTATAATAGCGGTTTCTGAATAGTTGTGATGGTGTAATGTGGAACCATGGTGAAACTAAACCCCTTGTCTTATGTCATTAGATCTATAATAATGAATAAAAAATATTATAAACAACTATAGTAAATGCGGAAATAGAATAATTACATAAAAAGAAATTTTCACAAAGTGGTAAGACTATCTATAGTATGAAGGAGTAATAAATACAAGATAATTTTAAATAATCATTCTTTTGTGGGGTACATTGGTTTTTTTCCTGGTCGACTCCAACCCCAAGCTCTATACTAAATTGTCTTACATTGTTCACTTTCCCTTCACCTGATCTATTGTCACAAAATCTCCAAGTGCGCCAAAATTCCTGAGTATGTTGTGAGTAAAATACTCTTTAGGAAACCACCAATTTATCATCACCATAAGTGCACAGAATATATATAATTTCTTATATAATGATATATATACATTCTTAGTAAACATACATGTTTCTGGTAATCATGTATTGACCAATCCCCCACGATACCCAGCCCCACCTTTTTATCCCATTGCTGGAATGAAATTCAAAAACACACACACCCCTATCACTTTTATAGTGATCACCCCACCCATTCAATGGTTGTTACAAAATTTCATATTTTATATTAGGTCAATCGTTGGGCAAATAACTATTTTAATCACCCACAACCCATGATTATAGGTGTCCATGAAAAGTATTCTCCAGCAATCCACTATGCATTCCCTTTTACATGGGTAGTCACATCCACTTTGTGGTTTTAGGAAGGAATAAGAATAGATAACCATCCATTGGACAACATAACTCCCACCCTCAAGGTTCTACCTTTTTATCTCAGTATCATCAATCAAGAAACACCACTTTTCCCATAATAGAGGCAGCAATGACAACCATTATGGATGACAGGACCACGTCAGGTTGGGTAACCTCGTAAAACCCACCTCATGGCTCTACCTGAGTATCTTGGTACATGAAACAAAATACTACGAGATATTTTACAATCAAGGAAAACATGTCGTATAAATGAATGATTAGTCACACCATGTTCAATTTATGGTTAATCACACAAAAACATGTACACCCACAGAAACTCACACACCCACATAAAATTTATCACAAGCATGGGTTTGTGGTTAAAAAAATAAATTCATGATAATAAAATTTACATATATATATATCCCAAAATTAATAGGATCCTTCAACAAAAATATTATAAAAACCCTATTTGTAATTTTATTATTATCAAAGAGTTACACAAAAGTTTCAAGTTGTTAGAGCATTGATTCTTAAGGTATTCCAAATGTCCTGAAAACCAAAACAAGTTATTTTATTCTAAAAATGAATAAAATGTCACATCCAATGAAAATATCTTTCTTAAAAATAATTTTAAAAATATTTTATTAAAATATCAGACACAATAATATTTTTATTATCCTACATAATTTTAAACTATTTTAAATATTATATGCGATAATATTTTAATCTATCACGAATTTGTTTGTTTTATTATTAAAATATTTTATACAATATAATTTTTTCTCTAATGGAAAATTTTCAAATTATCATGTCATAATTACTATAGTTATCCTCCGGCAACACAATTAATTATCCTATCATAAATTCGATTGTATTGTCACGTAATAATTACATTAAAATTATAATTTAATAACATGAATTATTATATTACTATAATTATTGCATAAAAATTATCCACTTTTATTTATCCTATTATAATTTTTATTAAAAATTATCCTTTGATAATTTTTGCATTTATTATTTGATAATTCGTTGAAGTTTTCACTTTATAATTATTCATTATTATCTTTTTTTTATTGGTGTAAAATTATAATCTATAATTTAATGAAATTAGTCTTTGATAATTATTTATACACTTAATTTTATTATTCTTAACAATTATCTTTTAGCAAATTCAGAATATTTACATTTTGATTATTTCATTATATATATATCCATTATGATTATTCTTTGATAATAATTTTTAAGAATTTATTTTATTCTTAAAATATATTATAATAATATTTTATAAATTTTTGTATCATAATTATAAATTATTATGTTTTAATTATCCAATTTATAAATTTCATAATTATATTAAAATAGTTATTTTTTATGTGTTATCATTTTTGAATCCCTTTATAGTAATCTGGTGTAATTATCCCTTTATAACTATTTACAATTATCATTTCCAAAACCCATTGATAATTTTATTTGATATAATTATAAAATTATGGGATTATTAATACACACACAATGATATATATATATATATAATTTATCATTTGATAAATTTATATTACTATTATTCCATTTTCTTTACTAAAGACACATTTTATTTTTTAATAAAAAGTCAGATTAAATATAAATTGATAAGAGGAATGAATCTAATAAAATATACTAAAAGGAATAAACACTTTTCACTAAAGGGAGGGGGTGTTTTATTATAGGAAGAGGGGGTTTATTAGCATAGATATATGGAATCGACTTGGAATCAATTCATGCTTCACCGAAGATCATTCTCCATCTTACATAGTGTGATTTCAAGGTAGAATATAAACCCAATTAATATTGGATGTCATACGGTGTATAAATAAATCCACAAAATCAAAATATGTTTCAAAAAAAAGATTAAATATAAAATTAAATATAGAGTTAATAATTCTACATAATTAACCAACTAAATAAATTTTCTTGTTAAAATCAATTTTTTAATGTTCTTCTGTGTATCTATGGAGGAATGGTCCATGAATATAGATAATACCCTATGAAAAATATTTTCCAATAAAAAAATTAAAATTAAAGTTTATCATTATATCAATAAAATTAATTATTTATCATGAATTGAAATAAATAAATAAAAATTAATATCCCATAATAAATATACCCTTCCTTGTGAAACGTCCTCATTCTGGAACCAATGGTAGTCTTATATTTTTCATAAAATTATCCATTTAAGAGATATTTAATATTTCATCTTTAAAAAAAAATTTATAATTATTTAAATATAATAAAGTCCATTTTTATGAGTGAGGAATCGAAATGGGAAACACTTAAAAATATTATACAACACTTAGGTTAAAATCTATGTCTCGAAGATATCAATAGTATCATTTATTTCATTTGATGAACCATTTTCGAGTTATTCAATAATGATATACTAAAAAATTATAAATAATTTTTTTTCTTGAGTGTGGCATCCAAACATCTGATGTGTACAACTGTTATACCACACCTATTTTAAACACAACATGTCAGAAAAAACTATGGTCTTAGATTTAATATATGACACCATATAATGTAGTTATTCAGTTATTTTTAATAAATTTATGCTTCATAATATAATATATTAAATATTTTTATGTAGTCATCACTGAGGATTTTTGAACCATATAATCTATCAGTAAATCAGTGTATGGCATTAAAAATCTTTCGTTGAATGTTTCTTGGTGTTCACTAGTCTTTTACCCTTCCATTAATCATTTGACCCGATTTATTTAATTTTTTGTTGTAAATTAATTCTCATATAAAATTTATAATTTATCTAATATGGGATATTATTATCATTGTAAAAATCAGCATATTTCCAAATGTATCATGTTTTAAATTTCCATATGTGACAATTCCACCTCTCAACAACCCATTTAAACTATAATAGGACTGCTCATTATCTCCTCATAGAAATAATAATCTTGATTTTATAGATTCCACTATTGATGAGGTACAAATATTTTAATTAACCAATCAACCATCATCTTTGGATCTATTAAAATATTGAAGGTGTATCAAGAAAGTATACTATATGTTTTTGAATAACAACCCACTTAAAAACATTATATTTTATTGAAATATTACATCTTAGATAATGTTATCATAACAAATCTTTATTTCTATTAATATTATTCAATAATGTTTATTATATTTATTTTCATTATAAGAACATTAGGTGATTGTATTTTAAAATTGTGGAAAACATTATTTCTGAACAAATTTTATTTATATGAAATATATTGTTATCATTAAATGATTCATTTTTTAATTATATAATTTCAATATTGATAATCTAAAATAATTTTATAATATTTCATGGAAATTTTATCCTATGATTTTGTTTTATTTCTTGAAAACTAGGATTCTTCAATTAATAATAAATAATAGTGATTTTTATTAAAAACAATACATTCATCACATGCATTGAAAATGTTCCAATGTTCTGTAAAATGGTTTCAATATAAAATAATATCATTCATATTATAAAAAATTAAAATAAGTTCATTTTAATAAATATTATTCTTTACTTTTTTATACATACAATTAATATTTAAAGCAAATTTTTATAGAAATGTAGTTTTTTACCCATATCATTTGTTCAATTTAATATTGAATCATCTAAATTCAATGATTGTAGTATTATTAAATTTATTAAATATTAGTTTCATAAAAATAAATATTTTTTACTAATATTGACCAAATATTTGGTTATAATTAATTGAAAAAACATTAATATATATTAATATAGTTATGGTTAGAGAAATTACCAGGGGGTAACTAAAGTTACAATTGTTAATATAATCTATCAAAAACAACATAACGTATTTTCAGGCCATATTTCTACCTAATATCATCTCATATTGTTAAATATTCTGTTTTGAATCAATTTTTATTATGAAATATATTAATATATATTAATATTTTTATACATTCAAGGTCTGTCCACCCACCTGTATAAAAAGACCCTCATATCCTATTTTCATCACACATAAAAACCTTTTGGTTTGGAAATGTGACCAATTAATAAAATAAATTCATCTCTATAAAACCATTTATTCCATTAAATTTTAAAAAATATAACTATGAATGAATTAGTTTCAAAAATAAAGGGTTTTTTCAAACAAGTTGTATAATTTTCATGTGATCTTTTTTGTTTTATTACTTATTCATCATTATTAAAATATTAATAAAAAAATAAAAACACGATCACCTTATATATACTACATTATTTTTTGTCTTAATTTAATAACCTATATCATTGAATTTATTCAAAAAAATGGGAAATGAAATCATCTTTCATGTGTACAGTGGACTACTTCTATGTGAACTGATGCCTAATGTTTGACATCTTTACTTCCTGAAGATGTTTATAAAAATTGATTTATACTATATATAGTAATTTTATAAAACATAGACATATATTATTTATTATATAAATAATTTTACAATGAAAATATATCTTCTACTTTATTTTTATATCATCAAAAAATAAATTTCTACACCATTCCTGCATACATATAGATTTCCTCCTCCACAAAGCTATGTGATTCATTAATTATCACCAAATAAAACGTATTGTATAAATAATAAAATATGAATATAAAATATATTATTTATAATATAATAAAAACTGTAGAGTGGTAATATAATTCATACCTTTTTTGCATCATTATTGTTGAAAATTTTAATTTTTACCCCTCCTTCTATTGGACATACCATTTCTATGATTATAACAGAAGCCATTTTTCCAATCCATTATTCATGGTTGGTTTTAAAATTATAATATATTTATAAAAACTATTATAATATTGTTATTTTTATTCTATATATGATTTAATAATGAAAAAATTAATAGCAGTCATCCTACCAACTTTAATTTCGACATATATGTAAACATCATAGAAATACATAATGTGGAAATATCATATTATGTAATTAAATATGAAATTTACTGAAATCGTTTAATTTTTTTTATAAAAACCACATATGGTTTTTAATAATTAAATTAAAAATTAAAAATTTATTATGAAAGAGAAAATTAAATAAAATTATTATTCAAACCTGATGTAAGGGACACAATACCATAATAACCTCATTTTAGTTGACTTAATCATTTAGTTTCTAAATATTATTCTTCCTTTTAATTATTATGAAAATTAATTTATGAATGTATTTCTATATGAACTTTAATTTTCACTAAGTTATAGAACCATTAATTTTTAGTCTAAACCATTAATTTGGACCTAATATAGATACCAAATGGTTTAGTAAAGGTATGTTGGGTTTTGGAACATGTTTGAAGCACATAACCCATCTATTGGATAAAAAAATCAAGGATCACGGTTCATTGTCAATGGTGAGGGAATGCCACACAGTTTGGATAACTGTGCATATTGTATTTTTCAGGATAGATCACCCTTGCATGGTTGGCAAAAAACCATGTTGCCTAACCTTGTGAGCGCCCCTTCATCCCAGGTAACCATCAATAGTTTCCGTAAAATATTTTCAGACTCTGTGGGAAAACTGTGCACTTTCCATTTTTCTAGGTAAAATGTCAATTTTTCCATTGTTCATGTCATTATCACCCTCATTCCAACCTAATCTGGTAACTGGTTATGTTAGCCTAAATTTATGTCATTGGGATCCCTTTGAAGATATAAAATAGGAATTAAGATATCTCTTTAATCTAAGGCCTAATAAATCTTCTGTTTGCAGGTTCCATAAGAAAATATATATATTCTAGTCCTCTTGACCTCTTCCCTTCTATTTTTCTCTTGACCGAGTTATTGATGTGCAATAGTTTTTTTTAGTTTCCATAATTCAACTCGGATTTGTGGTCGATCAAGGGCCAATATCAAAGTGCAATGATCATAAATTCCTATGTTATGTTGTCTATAACCCATCCCTAATGTTCGTTGATTTTGGATTTGTCAGCTGGGGCCCACCATTATCATTGGGTGACATTTATAGAGTTTATATTCCATGAATACAGTCTATAGAATGGTATGGTTATGCTCATTCAAAATATGTGATTATTTGTTACTAGTTACACCCACCACTCTATACATTACATGTCAAAGGTTAGGCAATAATTTTTGTTTAATTTTGTGACATGTTTGTACCACCATTCACTTATGTTTTTGCATGACCATTCTAAGGGTATTCCTTTCTATATTAAATGGATTTATTTATATTTTTCTTTTCATAATGAAGAGTACCATTAATAGTAACCAATTAACCCATAAAAAAATGTGATTCAATTGAAAAGTAAATGGGAAAGGAGATTTGGTAAATATACTAATTATATGACTTGTCCATAAATGTAAATGAATAGTAGGTCACATATCTATTACACCCCCAAAATAATTAATTGAAGGTAGAGTATTAAACATTGAATATGGAGTCTTAATTAGATAGATTAAATCAATGCTTTCATGATACTTGGATTATTCACACAAATTAAATGAAAGGCACGATCCAAATGAATAGATTAAAAGGTAACATGATACATGACCTTATCACACAAATTAATGGAATTGATTAAACAGAATGAAATGTTACATGACATTGTATTTAAACATTAATGGACTAAAGTGAGATCTCCTAATATTTTGATTAGAGAATTCCATGAGGACTTCAGAAACTGATTCCATTTTAGAGATTCAACATTCTTAGGATGAGATCCACTGGGATCTAGATATTTGTTGATTCATTAGATACCTTGTATGAAATTTTAGTTAGCCATTAGTATCCATGTATGAATCCTAGGATACATTCCATGGATCCAACATTGAAAAATTGAAACCATGGTCGTATCCCATAGGGCCCTATCTCATCTTAGCTCTGTTTAACTTGTATGATCATATTGGATTCAGTTTACACCTTATTGTCAAATACATTCGAACAAGATCCACCTATTACACTATTAACCATGTCCAAATAGTTTAATTAATCAATTGGGGACCCTTGAGGAATGTGTCACCCTGGTTATTTACATGGGTATTATTTATTAAAGATCATAACTGGTTTCCTTGTTACGTCATGAAACCATTGTTTTTATTAACATGTGACTTATCTATGAAGTTTTATTAATAAAATAATTAATTTTTGGCACGTTTGGACACCAGTCAAGGGATTATGGTTGTATCTAAGAATTTAGTTATATTTTACTAATTCACTATAGAAATGCATTAATTAAACTATTAAATTTCCATTACATGGACCAGATGTTATAAACACCATAGGTTATGGCCCACTGAGATTTATCTCACACCCTCTCTAGGTGATGTTTGGTACCCATGGTTGCTCACACAATTTCTTGTGTAGATTGAAGGAGGAATACGAAATCAAACACTTCATTGATTTCTGTATAGAATATACCTTTATTTAAAATCACTAAATCATATATTGGGATGCTTTATTTAGTCATTTATTTTATTTACATTGTGGAACATGTTAAGCCAATTTTTTATCCCTGTTTTTTAGTTATATATTGACATGAAATACATCAGTTTTTTAATATTATTTATGTTTTTATTGTAATTTTTATTGTTGTCTCTATTTTTATGATATTCCTTTGGTTTACTTATATTGCTTCCACTGTTAACTATGATTACATTCCTCAATTGTGCTTTACTATAGTAATGATGGAGTAGTATCCACATGGAATCATCCCCTACCATCACTACTACTCAGTAGAAACTTCTATTTAGGTAGATGTGATTGAGGTCATGTGGCCCACCAGGCTTGGGGTTATCATAAATTGGAAATCGAGTATCAAATGCCACAATATGGTACCCAAGGTAGGTTTAGATTCATGATTAACTCTTTGGATAAAATATATTACAGATTAGGAATGTTTGAGACTTGTTCATATGTCATGCTTGGGCATCGTGATTCCATGTTCAGGGTAAACACCACATTTCCTAAATTATAAGTATTGATTTTATTTTCCTATTACAAATTACATTATTTCACCATAGTGTGATGAAAATTTTTTATGGAGTTGTTGATTATTAAACTATTTGATGACTTCATTCATCCTTGGCCTGATGATAAAAGGGAATGGTGAATTTTTACATGCACCATTATAGACACCACGAACACACATGTAATGAAAATTTCAATGCCATATAGATTCATTACACAACTTTTTATTGAACGATATGTCTTCCATTACTGTGTGTTGTCATGATAGTTACCACATTCTTGTATTACTATTGGTTACTATAGAGAGATTTCATATCTCAATTCATGAGGGGTCTGGTTACTAATGGATTGGTTGTAGTAATTTATTGATTTGACTAATTCTATTATAAATAAATGGGTGTCGTTTCTAGTGATAGGTATATGGGAACAAATTTACTAGGAATGACCATGTATTGTAAAGTGAATCATGACATATAAAATTAAATTGTATAACATACGTATCCTACCTTTTCATGTTCATGAATGGTAAAGGATTGATCCTAGTATATAAATGTAAATTTAAATGAAACAAATACATGACCACATACCGATACATTGCCGTATAAGTAGGTAGATGGGGTAGTATGAATTGAGGAGTGAGTTTTCATACATTTTATTCCTCTAGAGATACTACAAATATGCTTCTATCCTATTTTTGTGGCATGTTCTTGGCTATTTTTGAACAATGCTGCCGTAACATCCTCCTAACGCATGCCATGAGGGTAGTGAAAACCATTCTCTTGACATTGTGGGCCCTATGCTACCTATCATACCTCAACAATTTCCACTAGAGGAACTACAATCATTAAATTATTTGGGAATTGATTCCCATATTTGTGATAGTTTACTACATCCAATTCATACCTTCCATGTAGATACACATCTTTCACCTACAATAGACAATATGACTTGTGTGTTCTAGTAACAGCATCCATATACATTCTCGGAGGATGTCAGTCCGCATGTTATTTAGTCATTTAGAGAAGCCACCATGTCAATCATTGAGCATCATTATATACCTCCATTGTGGAGAGTCACGGTTTAAACGAAAAGGATTCTAGATTTGGCCAAGCATTAGTGAGATGTGAGTACCATGAATGGGTGTCATCAGGGAATGATATGGGTGATTTTGAGACAAAATTATATGATCAATTATGTGTTGAAAACTATGTGAGCTACTAGATCCTTAGAGTTCATGATTCTCAGGTGTGGTTCTATGCCAGTCATGGAGTATTCCTTATGTTTCATAGATTAACAGTGGTATTCATTACTTTTAGCTGATGATAAGATTTCGAGTGGTAGACGATTCGATGATGGTATCTTGTAAGCCCTTCATAGTAGGTGAATGTATTTATCATACCTAAATTTTCAATAATATTCAATAATGATTTTATCACTAAGCATGAAATTATAGAAAATAATAGTAATGAACAAAGATGGCTGGTGTTGCACCATGAAAATAGTTCTACCATGTGTCGGAATAATTATCTCTGTGTTTCTCATTAGGGGAGTGACAACAAGATTGGAAGCTTTGATATCTCTTTAAAGTTCCCACATTCTGTATTGAAGGGGAAAATGAATCCTCAATTTGAAATAGACACAGTTGACTTCCATGATTGTAGCCGTGTGTGGCATCTCCAGTGTTTCTATAGGACCTTGCCACCGGCTTCATGTAGAAATGGATCTGCAAAAATTCTATCTTTATGAGATATTTCTTTTTTTCCACATCAGGATAATAGTTTAAATAACTATTATAGGTCAGGCTGAGGAGGAAATAATGGACATTATATCCAGAACCCAAATCACCAGTAACACTAGAAGATCAGTTATGATCGTAGAAGTCTATATTTTACATAGGTCTGTAGATTAGGCCAATTGTATTCACTTCAAACGATGCCTATGGATCAAGGTATAGAACCATGTACAATATGATTTAATATTCTTTTAGAATCTAATCTAATATATTATTTATTTGATATTGGTTCTTAAAACACTTTTATTATTGTTCCTATCATGGAGAGTCGCAGACTAGAGATACAATATCACCATGCATTAATTAACCTAGATATGTTGTTGGGCTAACGAAAAGAGGGCCTATGTAGGTGTAAGGATTGTCCCCTTAAGGTAGGCAATTATCCTTTCATATGGAACCTATTTTTTTTAGATAATGGGGGTTGATATCATACAAGGGATGGAGTGTTAGGTTCATCATCACATTTTTGTAGGCTTAAATTGTCCCTTGGAATTGATTACATCACCATAGGGATGAAGATATATACATATGGGTGAGTGGGATGGCCATGATGGTAGTGTGGGAATAGGTCATCATGGTCTAGGTAGAGTGTCCACCTAGATTGAAAATATCTTCATTGAGGTTCAATGTTTCTATGAAGATGATTTCCTAATAGTAGTGGATCATTTAAGGGATGTATTTCTCGATGATATTTATAGCATAACTATATATATTGATAATGATATTATAATTGATCTTCATCCATGAGAAACTATTGTTCCCTTTCCTCCCTACAGGTTGACACATATGGATCATGAAGTGCTCAATAAGCAATTAGATGATAAATATGAAAAATGATTTATATTTCCCAATACATTCTCTTGAGGTTCACCTTTGATTTTTTATAAGAATTTATATGGAACCTTATTTGTATGAATGGATGAAAAAAGGTTGAACCAGCTTATGGTCAAGAACCACTATCCAATACCATGAATATTTTATCTCTTTGACCAGATATGAGGAGAAAAGGTACTCTATATGATCTACCTATGATTTGGTTATCATAAAATGTGAGCCAGACCATTTCACATACCTCATACAGATTTCCATTGCATTTATGGTTTTTATGAGTACCTGTTTATGTTTTTAGGTTATACAAAAAAACATGTCATTTTCGTGGATCACCTAAATAAGGTATCCCACCCTTATTTTGGAGCCAAATACTATGGTATCTGTGGAATACATATTAGTGTATTATCAAACTGGTAGCTACCATGCCAACCATCTTGAAATTGTTATGAGTACAATGAGAGAGATTCATATTTACATTATACATGCTAAGTGCCACATCTAGATTTACAATGTTAACTTTTTGGTTCATATAATATAAGAATCACGAGTATGTAGTGACCCATAAAGGGTTAGTGTTGTAGTTTCCTGAGATCATAACAATAATTTGTTTGATATAAAATGTTTCTTGGAGATGGCCGGATATTACACGTGGTTTCTACAAGGATTTTTTCATCGTCCTTCAACTCTTACTAGTTTTACAATGAAGGTAGTCAACTTCATATGGTTAAAATAATATTAGAAAGAATTTCACGAGATAAATGGGAGGCTGGTATCGATACCTAATATCTCTCTTTAAGAGTTATATATAGGTTAAATTGTCTTCTATTTTTCATTATGAATTATCCTTGGAGTAGTGCTGATGATGGAAGAAAAAGTAAATGCATATGAATCACAGCATTTGAGACATTATGAGAGGAATAACATTACAGATGACCTTGAGATAATAGTAGTTGTCCATGCCATACATTTCTAGATATATTATCTGATGGGTGAGCTCTTTTTTGCTGTACACAAACCTCCAGAAAATGAAATATATCTTATCTTGGTGTGGATTGATCCACAGACAATGAATATGGGTTAGGTATCTACAATACATTATATTGGATCATTCATGTACACCTGGGTAAGGAAATGAGGTTTTAGATTCACTGAGTCGAATAACTCATGCACGGTCCGTATGGGAATCCATTGATGAATGGATGTTAATGAAACTATTTTATGAGATACATCTAGAGATTCATGAAAGATAAGTGTATTCATACCTCTCATTATTGATAATTTCATATTAATTCATTAATAAGGTGAAGGGTATAATGATTTCAGACCTTAATGACTTTGTATTTCATGAGAGAATATGAAGGGACAACCGGAATCTAGATTTTTCTATGGATAAATATGATTTCATGTGTCTAGGTGGATATATCTAGTATTCTGTATTTATGATAGAGGACTTGATTCCCATGTAAAACACCTCTCAGTATGAAGTTCATCCTGGAATATCCAAGATGAAATAGTGTATGTGATGACAGTGTTGGTGGAATAGGATGACATTTCATATATTAGGCCTAATCACTATGATTTTCACTCGTCCGTAGGTTATGGTAGATCACTAGTGACCTGTATGCTTGTTATTTCCCCTTCCAGCACTAGAATGAAAATTGGATGATGTTGTAATGGAATTTTTTAGACATCTAACCCAATCATCCTAAGGATGGAGATACAATATGGGTAGTTATTGACCAACTAACAAAATCATTCCATTTCATTCCAAATAGGGAGACATTCTCAGTTGATGTGTTATGAAGATTGTATATCTATGCAATTATATGACTATACAACTTTCCATGTACTATAATTTTTTATAGTAATATCTGGTTTCATGTCAGAGTTCTGGTAGGGGTTGGAGAATGTTGTGGGAACATAGGTTCTTCTAAGAAGATCTTTTAACCCTTATACTGATGTACCATTAGAACATACAATAAAGGTTGTTAGGGATGTTATCTAAGAATGTGTCATGGAATTCATTTGAACATGGGAATGAAATTTCATTCTCTCTGAGTTCTCTTATAGTAACTGATTTTATGGGACAATATAGATGGATCTTTTTGAGCCAATATATGGAAGGCCAAGACATTCACCCATGTTCATGATTATGGTCGGTGAGTAACCTTACTAGGTCCTCTTTAGGTTGAAGTGACTTCAGAGTAGGTTCAGCTGATTAGAAATCATATGGCTGCTTATCCGTCTACACATAAATATTATATCGATTGTCGTTGATGAGCTATTGAGGTATTGGAAGGGGATAATTTTTTCCATTGGGTATTTCCCAAGTTAAGTCATAGATAGTTACGAAAACATGGAAAGATGTCACCATGTTTTTAAGGGCCTTATAAAATTCTAGAGTGAGTTTTCCTGGTATCCAATATTTTGCTTTTACCTCAGATGTACCATGTCGTGCACAAAGCCTTTCACGTTTCACATCTTATCATATTTAATTCTGACCCATCTCAAAATTTTGATCCAGAGGAATTTCAGTAAGATGATTATGATATATATAAAAATTATCTTGTACAGATTGGTGACCGGAACATGAAGGCTCTCTGAAGCTAGTTTTCCACTTTTTTATGTGTGTTATGGCTATACAGTTGAGTATAAGATGAGACATTTGAGTGGGAAGCCGATATATATTCCCAATGACCTAGGTTGTTCTTATATAATGTTTCTCTAATATTTAATGGTGAATGGATTCAGATTTTTTTTGTGGATGAGTAATTATAAGAACATGGTTTTTCACATCTGAATGGATCCTTTAATGTATGAATTTAAATCTTCATTTAAAGTATGTTTTTTCTTTTTTATTATGTTAATGAGAAAAGGGGAATTTATTGAAATTTCTGAAGTACACACTGTGTACTTTATGAGTACACACCGTTTACTCCCTTGCCACACCAGGTCATGTGCTGGCCATGTCTGAGCCACCCACACTGTGTTTAGGGATGAAGTGGTGGCCGCTTAAAGCGGAGTATAGAAAAATAGAGTACACATCCTGTACTCAAGAAGTACACGCCGTGTATTTTCTTTTTTTTTCATTAAGCTGACTAGGTTCACGCCTAATCGATAGAACAGTCTTCTTCTAGGTCTCGTTCGACCGAGAGACGACGTACTGCCATAGAACTTCTCCGAATCCCCGCACCTTCACCTGTTCTCAAAATCGACCGATGTCAATTGTGTTGGAACCACAGCGGTGATTCCTTCCTTCTCATAGAGCCTTGTTTTCCAATTCCTCTTCTTTCTCATGTTATCATCGGTTGAATGTTTTGGATTTTTTCTCAGATCATCAATGTTCTAAGGAGAATCAATCTTCGTGGCTCAAGTATATTGATCTCCTAGCATCCATGTAGGTGTTTTTTGCCTTACCATTCGATGTCATTGAGTTTTATGTGCAAATTCCACCAATAACCGTGAAGGGGTATTGCGTGTTTACCATTATTCCCTTGTTGTTATTCCCGTTGTGCTTGTATTCTTGTATAGATGTAAATTGATCATGTTTGTGGATAATTGTTGTGCTTGGATATTTTTCCCATGATTTGTTCTATTTATGACCTTTGGGTCTTTGGTAGCCTTGGCATTTTTCCCTGTTTCCATGCCTATTGACCGTAGGATGGAGTGAGGATGATAACATGCTTGTTTTTATAGACTGTTTATCCATGTAGCTCTATAGTTTTACTTTGGTTAGCCAAGTAGCTATATATGTGTCTTTTTTCCTTATTGAATTATTATGCACTGACCGGCACGAGGCTGTGAGAACCTGGTGCAATAGACTATAGTGGATATACCGAGTGAGCTTCGCATAGAGTCTTTGACATTTTAGGTTACATGGGATAGACCGATTGAGCTTCTTAGAGTGCCTTGGATATTATAGACTACAGGAGGGTAGACTGAGTGAGCTTCCACACATAGTCTTTACTTGTTTTAATCATTTTTAAAACCTTTTCCAGGCTAGAGAAAGAATTTACTGGGTTAGATTCTTTAAAGAGTCTGTGATATACCTAGAACTATAGGAGGAATTGACCAAGTGAGCTTCCACAAAGAGTTTCGAGACCTTGGGTCCATGAGGGTTGGACCACGTGATATTCCTTAGAGAGTCCCTGACTACCCTAGACTATAAGTGAAATTTAATGAGTGAGAATCCCCAGAGAGTCTTATAAATTCGTAGGACCAAACCAGTGGGGTTAGGCTATATGAACTACCCAGAGGGTTGTGGTACATCTCAGTTAAGACCAGAGGGGATGGTTGTGAGTACTTCCCAGAGGGTTTCATGTTTGTGGATAGTTTTTTGTTTCACTAATGCTTGTTGTTCTGTGGACTGATTATTGTTGCATATCTTCAAATTACTGCCTGTTGTTTACTATTACTGTTTACTACTAACTGTACTATTACCTTCCATATACTCACTGACTGTTAGGCACAGATCTTCCTGGGTTGCCTACTGGGATTTAGTCTCACACCCTCTATAGGGCATTATTTTGGGCCCAAGAATACCCTGTTTGTTGCAGGTATAGACAAGGGAAATCACCCTACAACATCTGGTACTTGATTACTTGGAGTATGAGAGCATGGGACCAAGCTATGGCTTGCAATGCTATGGAGTTTATCTATTTACCTTTCTTTTGTACTTTGTTTTGGCACTATTGTATTTCCAGCATTGTGACTTGTTTGGAAGCTTTCCTAGACATATGTATCATACATCATTTCATATATATGTGTGTGCTCCAGCTGTTTATTTCTTTAGTATTATGTTGTTTACTCGTGTATATATTGTTCTGTTTCTGCTATTTCTTATTGTTTACATCCGTTGTGTACTCTTCCATTGAGGGAATAGTTTCCCCACTATCACACCCAAGGACCTCACTTATAGTCAGCAGCCTCTGGTGTTCGGGGAAATGCGCTTGAGGCCATGTGACCAACCGGGTACGGGGCACCTCTAGGCTGCTTCCAGAACTGGGACATTATCAAGTGGTATCATAGGGGTTCTTTTCTCTGGACATACAATTTGGAGCCTTATCCAGGGATAGGATGGGTTCGGTACTTGGTGTTAAGATGTTCTCAGTAGTAGCTAACCCATTTACAGGGAAAAAGAAATCTACCTCGCTTATTTTAGTTTTCTGGTTTTGCGATGTTACAGCTGATATGATTTCACCTAGAGTGATTCACATGACTTTTTTTTGTTATTTTTGTATCTATTATGGATCTATTTCTATCTCAACCCAATTAGATGAGGGTATTCCATCTCATGAATCTTATAGGCACCTGTTAAAAAGTAAAATTCCATGCATTCTTGCTATGCCATTTAGGGAGCATTAACAATTTCATGTGGTTTTGATAGACTTCATGTAGATTATGCTTGCGGTTGTGATAGATTCTTGATAGAATCTGTACTGTTTGTTAGAGGACTTTTTGTATTTCACTTGCTTAGATGAAAGCAATTTTTTTTTCTTGAGGTGTTATGGGCCATCTTGAATTGGAAATTGGTGGATCATTGACTGTTATTCCTTTTATATGACTGTATTGGATGCCAAACATTGATTCGCGGGGAGTATGGCCCTCACAGATCGGAATATGGAACCTTCATGCCTAGTTTCTGTGTTTTTTGGACTTCGGTGCAGTTTCTGAGCTACTGCCCAGAAAAACATAGAATAAACGGAGTGTGATTTCTATATACACGTCGTGTGGTTTTTAAAACCTATCACTGACAATGTGTTCAGGCACATGATGTTGTAGAAAATCATCTGGATCATGCCGTGTACGGTAGTACACCCCATGTAGTAGTGATCTGTGTACCCATCCATGTCACTAACAACACAGGTTGGGGAAGCTCACGTAGAAAACACTGTGGTTGGTGGGAACACACAATGTAGGTTTTTTCCCGGTACTCGTCCGTGTCACGAAAAACACGGGATGATGTTATCTTCTCCTATTCACACTGTGTTTGTTCAGAACATGTCGTGTATGGGTCACCCTTGAAGTCGACCGTCTAACTAACAACACATGTTGTCAAAACCTTCTTTATTACACACCGTGCCCATGGGAAGCACATAGTGTAGTCTAAGATTTAGTGGATCGTGTTGGTTAGCTATGTAAGGAGACTCTGGCAGGGGAGTAGAGTTCAAGTACATGCCGTGTGGGGGGACAAAAATCCATGTATTTTGGGTTGTTACAAAACCAATGTTGTAGGAATACACGCCCATGTGAATGGATTAAGAGAACACATCATGTAGTTTTTATACATGTCGTGTAGTCGTGTTTGGTAAAACATGAATTTTTCCTTCTTCGGTTCCTATTTTTTACTCTTGTGTTCTCAGTGTGTGATAATACTGATCTAAGGTGTGCTTTTGATCTTTCAGAGTTATGACTATGAGATGTCCTCTGGTTGAACGTCAGTAGCCATACAGTGATCAGACACTGGATATGGCAGATCAGGATCCTCCTACAGATCCTCCGGATGTGCCAGCCTAGGCACCAGAAGTTATACCCATCGCAGGAGCCGATACGTAGTTCAGGGAGGACTTCCTGAGGATGATGCAGACTTTTCAAGGAGCACTGCCACCTGCCCCGTCGATGGATGAATTTACACAAGTATTTCAATAGTAGCATCCTCTATCTTTCTTAGTGGATGGAGGATCCCAGGCTGTTGAGTCGTGGTTAGAGTCCATGCTGACTATCATCGAGCATCTCGAGATACACCCAGAGAAAAGGGTAATGATGGCCACCTATATGCTCATAGACACTGCCAAGAGGTGGTGGGAGGTGATCTCATAGTTAGGGTGACAACAGAGTATGTCTTGGGATGTGTTTCTATGCACCTTATATGACAACTTATATCTGGAGACCATGAGGGCCAATCGATCTCAAGAGTTTATGAGTCTGCAGCAGGGTACTCTTTCTATTATGGAGTACTCGTCCCGCTTTACTAAACTACAATGTTTCAAACTAATCCCAGCTGGTGATGAGTTGTTCCTTTCTTGGAAGTTTAATGACGATCTTAGGCCAGAGATCCATTCCCAGGTCAATATCTTCAGGTTGACATCGATATCCTCTATCGTCAACTAGGGGCTTATTACTGAGAACAATCTTAGGGATTATTGAGCAGTGAGCTAGGGTGGTTGGACATCCATAGCTATTGTTCCTCCTACGGATAGTAGGAAGCGCTGCAGAGAGTCTTCTCGAGGAGATTAGTGCTCACGGTATGTGTCTTCTTGCAGCCAATTTGTGTGCTACCAGTGCGGTAGGAGTGGGAATACTAGGCCTCAATGCCAGAGAGATCTGATCAAGTGCCGATATTGCGGGAAGATGGGCCATCTTCGGCACTTTTTTCATATACTCTCACCTTCATATGGTGGTAGGGGTTCTTCTATGTCACTGCGTTCTGGAGATGATTTTCTAGTTTCTCACCATTCTAGGAACTTGTGTTTTTTCAGCTGTTCGGGCCAAGGAGGAGGTCGCGGTGGTGGTGTTCAGTCAACCGGTCATCAGCGACATCAGAGTGGATCAGCTCAGAGTGGTCAGGCAGGGCCACAGGGCCGCGGGGTAGGCTAGACTTTTTCTGTGGAGCAGACCTATCAGGAGCAGGATCCCAGACCTTCTACAGTTCGAGGTATGATCTTAGTAGCATCAATTTTATCTTCATCACTTTTCGATACTGGTGCATCCCATAGAATTATCTCTGTTGCTGTTGTGGAGAGCCCTGGGCTCTGTATCTTTTCATCTACCGACATATTGACTCTTGACACACCGTTTAAAGCAAGGAATTGTAGTGTACGTCTGTGTAGAGAGTGCCCTCTCGAGGTTGCATGGTATCATTTCTTATGGTTTATCTATGTCCTAGAGATGGCAGGTTATGATATCATTCTTGGGATGGACTGGTTGGATCCCTTCCAAGTGGTCGTCGACTATTATCAACGCAGGGTGAGTTTTGTATCACCAGAGGGTGAATCCCATGTTTATTGAGGTGAGTGGTATGTTTAGGCAAGACGAGCAGGACAAGAGCATCATGGTCTAGGAGGAGTTAAAGACCATATTTCTAGTCTTTATCTGGATGACTAGGGGACTTCAATGTTATAATTTCCTCCAGTGGTGGATTGTTTTTGAGACATCTTCCTAGAATACATTTTAGTTCAACCTCCAGAGCGTGAGGTAGACTTCTTGATTGACCTCATTCCTGGAGAGGCACCATTGTCCATTCATCCTTATAGGATGGATACAACTGAGTTACAAGAGCTCGAGAAGTAGTTAGAGGAGTTACATGAAAAGGGTTTCATCCGACCCTGTACTTATCCTTGGGGTTTTCTTGTCCTTTTTACGAAGAAGGCATACGGTACCGTTAGGCTTTCTGTGGATTATTGGAATTTGAACCAGTTGATGGTTAAGAACCGATATCCCTTGCCTAGGATCGATGGTCTCTTCGATCATCTTCGAGGAGCCAGAGTGTTCTCAAAGATTGTCTTCAGATCCGGATATCATCAGATACATGTTAGACAATCAGATATACCTTTTATATCCTTCAGGAGCAATTATGGTCTTTAGGAGTATACAGTTATGTCGTTCGGTCTCACAAAAGTGCCAGTAGTTTTCATGGCACTGATGAACCAAGTGTTCCATCCTTACTTGGATTCCTTCGTCGTGGTGTTCGTGGACGATATCTTGTTGTACTCTCACACTCGACATGACCATTCCACAGAACATGAGATCGTTCTGAGTGCACTTGGAGATCATCAGTTATATGCTAAGATCTCGAAATGCCTCTTTTGGATGGATCAAATTCACTTTTTGGGTCATGTTATCTCAGAGATTGGAGTATCAATGGACCCAGAGAAAGTGAGAGCTGTAGATTCCTGGGAGCAGCCGAAAAACTTCTTTGAGGTATGGAGTTTCCTAGGGATGGCTGGATACTACAGGCATTTCATACAGGACTTTTTGCACCTAGCAGCACCAATGACAGGTCTGACCAAGAAGGGGGAGAAGTTCTTATGGTCAAATTCTTGTGAGTCATCCTTTCAGGAGATGAAGGGATGGTTGATGTCAGCACCGATACTAGTCTTTCCAGATCCAGCCAAGATCTATAATGTTTATTGAGATGCTTCAGGTATCGAGCTGGGTGTCGTGCTTATGCAGGAAGATGCAGTCATTGCGTTCGTGTCTCGACAGTTGAGGGCACATAAGAGAAACTGCTCGACACAGGATCTGGAGTTGGTAGCTGTTGTTCGTGCCTTACGCTATTGGAGACACTGCCTTCTGGGAAAGCACATTGTGGTTATCTCCAAACACAAGAGTCTCAAATATATCTTAACTCAGCGTGATCTGAATCTGAGACAACTCAGGTGGGTCGAGTATCTTCATTATTTCGACTTCGAGCGCGCCTATACACCAGGAATGGGCAATGCAATGGCAGATGCGTTGAGCAGGAGGACTCATATTTAAGAAGTTTAGAAGGCCATTAGTGAGTGGAATCTTGTGGATCTGTTCTCTGAGATGCACTTGGAGGTGCACGACAAACATGGACATCCTTTCCTTTCTTCTATAGCTGTTACCTCTACTCTAATCAATTGGGTACAGATGAAGAAGCTATCGGACTCATAATGCTTAGTCCTGTGGGAGAGTGTTTCTGGAGAGGACCCTCTTCTTGGATGGACAGTGGGCGAGGAAGATATATTTAATCTATAGGGAATCGTATGGGTCCCAGCAGACATATGCGAGAAGTTGTTACGGGATTTTCAATCCGCAGTTTGGGCAGTTCATCATGGTGTCACCAATATGTATCAGGATATTATCTCCAGTACAGGTCGCCATGTATGAAGAGATATGTTGCTGGTTTTGTCATGAGATGTTCTACTTGTCAGTAGGTTAAAGAAGAACATCATAGACCAGCAGGCCTTGTATAGAATTTACCCATTCCTGAGTGGTAGTCGAACGACATCGCGATGGACTTCGTGACAGGGTTGTCTCGGTCACCCCGAGGGAATGATGTAGTTTGTATTGTCGTCGATAGGATTACGAAGGTTGTTCACTTCTTGCTGATTAAGGTAACCATAAATGTTGATATTTTGGGACGGTTGTACATCTACGAGATTGTACATCTACATGGAGTTCCACACTACATTGTTTCAGACAAGGATTCACAATTTACTTCTCAGTTCTTGTAGGGACTTCAGAAGGCCATGGGAACACATGTGCTTTTGAGTACATCATACCATCCCCAGCCTGATGGCCAGTCCAAGCGCATGATCCAGGTGCTTGAGGATATTCTCTGAGCTTTCATTCTAGACTTTTTCAGTTCTTGGGAGAATCATATCTCTTTTATGGAGTTCGCCATCAATAATAGATCTCAGGCGACTATTCAGATGCCACATTACGAGGCTTTGTACGGTAGGCCATTCCAATCACTCTTATACTAGATGGAGGTAAGAGAGGAAGCTTTGATGGGAACATGACTTGTTCAGGAGACCTCTGAGCAAATAGAGTTGATTCAGAAGAGGAATGATACAACACAGTCTTATCAGAAGTCTTATGGTGATTAGTGGAGACGACCTATGGTGTTCGAGGTTGGGGATCTGGTTTTCCTACATGTCTCACTGAGGTTGGGAAACAAAAGGATTCAGAGACAGGATAAGCTTTCACCGTTCTAAGTCAGGATTTTTGAGGTGTTTGAGAGAGTTGGGCTTGTCTCTTATCAGTTACAATTACCTTAGAGGTACCGATCTATGTACGACATCTTCCACGTTTCTTAGCTCCGACGTTACTTTTCAGACACGTCTCAAGTCTTCCAAACTGAGGAGGTTAAGCTCGAAGCAGATGCATCATTTTAGGAGCATCATATGTTGATTGTTGATCACAGTACGAAGGTTCGCTGATGCCGGTCTATTACTCTTGTATGGGTACTATGGAAGCATGGGAGAGTATAGGACGAGGCTTGGGAAAGGGAGGCCGATATGCGATCATAGTGGAAAGAGTTGTTTGGGTTTATTCTTCTACGCCTCTGTAGGGAAATTCGGGGACGAATTTCATTAATGGGGGATGTTTTTAAGAACCTAGATCTTCATTTCTGGTATGTTTTTCCTTTTTCAAATGTTTTTGAGAAAACAAAAATTTTTGGAAAATTTTGAAGTACACGTTGTGTACTTTATGAGTACAAGACGTGTACTCCCTTTCTGCACAAGACCATGTGCTTGCCATGTCCGGGCCACACACACTATGTGTAGGGATGAAGTGTAGGCCGCTTAAATTGGAGTACGGAAAAATATATTACACGTTGTGCACTCAAGTAGTACACGCCGTGTATTTTATTTTTTTCATTAAACAGACCGGGGTCGCGCCTAATCTATAGAATCGTCTTCTTCTATTTCATGTTCGACCAAGAGATGTCGTACGACCACAAAACTTCTATGAATCCCCGTGCCTTCATCTGTTCTCTGAATCAACCGATGTCGATTACATTGGAACCGCAGTGGTGAGTCCTTCCTTCTCCTAGAGCCTTGAATTCCTATTTCTCATCTTTCTGAAGTTATCGTCGGTTGAACATTTTTGGACGTTTTCTCAGTTATTCGATGTTCTATGGAGAATCAATATTAGTGGCTCGAGTATATTGATCTATAAGAATCTTGGTAGGTGGTTTGTGCCTTACCATTTGATATATTTGATTTTTATGTGCAAATTCTACCAATACCCATGAACGGGGTGTTACATGTTTACCGTTTTTCCCTTGTGGTTATTCCTTCCTTTCTTTCATGATTATGTAGAGGTAAATTGATAATCATTATGGATAATTGTTGTTCTTGGATGTTTTTACCATTCCTTGTTCTATTTAAAACATTTGGGTCTTTGTTAGCCATAGCTGTTTTGCCTGTTTCCATGCCTAGTGACCGTAGGATGGAGTGATGATGATAACATGATTGTTTACTATAGGATGTTTATAAAAGTAGCTCTATAGGTGTACCTTGGTTATCCAAGTATCTCTATAGGTGTATTTTGGACTTAGAGTATTATTATGCACTAACTGGCACAGGGCTGTGAGATCCTGGTTCTATAGACTATAAGGGATACACCAAGTGAGCTTCCCAGAGATTCTTTGACATTATTGGCTACAGGGGATAGACCGAGTGAGCTTCCCAGAGTGCCTTTTGACATTATAGGCTATAGGGGATAGAACATGTTATCTTCCCATAGTGACTTGGATATTATAGACTACAAGAGGCTAGACTGAGTGAGCTTCCTTAGAGATTCATTACTTGTTTGAATCTCTTTTAAAACATTTTCAAGTCTAGAGAAGGATTTGACTTAGTGAGCTTCCTTAGAGAGTCTGTGAGAAACCTGGAACTATAGAAGGAATTGACTGAGTGAGATTCCTAAGAGAGTTTTTTGGCCTTGGGGCCACGAGGTTTGGACCACATGATCATCCTCAGAGAGTCCCTTACAACCCAGACTATGATGGGAATTGACCGAGTGAGCTTCCCCAAGGATTCTTATAAATATGGACGAACAAACCAGAGGGGTTAGGCTGAGGGCACTTCCCAGAGGGTTGTGGTACATCTCAGTTAGGACTAGAGGGGATTTATGTGAGTACTTCATATAGGGTTTCCTGTTTTTGGTTAGTTGTTTGCTTCACCACTGCTTGTTGTTCTATGGACTGATTATTTTGGTGTTTATTCTTGTTGTTGCATGATGTTTACTGTTACTGTTTACTGCTTACTGTACTAGTACCTGCCATATACTCACTGACTGTTAGACACAGATCTTTGGGTGGTTGCCTACTTGGATTTAGTCTCACACCATATTTGGGCCATGCTTTTGGTCCCAAGAAGGCTACGTTATTGAAGGTATAGCCAATTGAAAGTGCCCTTCGACTTCTAGTACTTGATTGCTTGGAGTAGGAGATCATGAGACCAAGCTATGGGTTTCAATACTGAAGAGTTTATCTTTTTACCATTCTTTTGTAATTTGGTTTGGCACTATTGTATTTATAGCATTGTGACTTGTTTGGAAGCTTTCCTAGACATATGTATCATGCATCATTTTCATATAAATATGTGTGCTCTAGCTGTTTATTGCTTTAGTCTTCCACTGTTTACTCGATTATAGATTGTTCTGTTTCCACTATTTCTTATTGTTTACTTCTGATGTGTACTCTTCAAATGAGGGCATAGTTTCCCCATTATCACACCCAAGGCCCTCGCTGCTAGTCGGAAGCCTCTGGCGTTAGGGGAAATTCGCATGAGTCCATGTGACCAACTCGGTACGGGGCGCCTCTGGGCTGCTTCCGGAACCGGGATGTTACATTTAATATTTTCCATTAATCATTATTAGGACTTAATATGGATGTTGAATGGGTTAATAATGTTCTCAAAGGTGTATAGGGAATGTTCTAAGCCCATAACCCATCTTCATTGGATATGTTTTCATTTCACATGGTTTTGTGTAAACCCATATTTATTTTGTTTCTCCAGATAGAGCCAACTCCCATTGTAGGCATATAGTTTTATAGCCTTAATATGGTATCACCCCTTCTACCTATGTAATTGGTTATAGTTTTAACTTGGTTTATCAAACCATGCAGTCGAAATATGAACATGTCATTTCTCTATGTAATATGTAAAATTTTCCATTAATGATCTAATTATCCCTCTCCATCCCCCTTAATCTGATAAACTATATGATTAACCTAAATTGTTTTCATTTTGGATATCATTAAATATCTATGGTAAAACCCAAGAGGAATTATTTTTCCATGATCCAACTGATCATCTATACATCATGTTGGATGTGCAATGGTCTGTACTCAAGTCCCCTCAACCAATTATCCTTATCATTTACACTTGACTGTGTTATTAGTGTATGATTTGTTTTCTATATTTTGTAGATCTACTCTGATCTAAAAAAATAAAGGGAAAATATCAAAGTATAAAGATCATACAAACCTTAGGCATTTGATCTATAACTCATCCATAATGTTTGACGATTTTGAAAGTGTCCTGTGGGTCCTTCCAATTTCATCAGCTATTGTTTATAGAATTGATATTCCTTAATTTTAACTATTAGAATCATATGGTTATTCCCTTTCCAAATATTTTATTTTTTATTAGTGGTTAGACAAACAAATATATACATTCCATGTTGATGATTATGTCATATTTTTTGTTTAGGGGTTTGACACATTTCAACCTTTGTTCGGGTGTGCCTTGGAATGACAATAATATGTGTATTCTTTTCTATATTAAATGGAATGATTTATATAATTATTGGAATAATAAAATGTACTATGAATTCTCACCATTTGACCTGCCTTATGTTAGTGATTCAATTGATAATTAAATAAGAAATTTCAATTGGTATGTATACTAAATATATGACATGGCCTCAAATGTAAATGAATAGAACGATTCATAACCATAGAACCAAATTAAAGTTTAATTGAAGGTTGTAGAATGAACCTTTAATATGGAATATGCTTTATATGGATTAATTCAATGGTTGCATACTACTTGTCCTTGTAACACTATTGAAAGAAAATGCATGAACCAGATGACGTGATTAAAATGTTAAATTATACATGAACGTATCACACTAATGAATGGAAATATTTTGAACCCAAAGAAATATTACATTAATTGATAATTAAAAAAATGTCGTGACTCGTGCTCACATTAGATTCTAATCAGGGAATTTTATGAGAACTCAGGAACCCCATTCTAATTGAATGAATCTGATTGCTTAGGTTGAGCCCCAAAAAAATCCTGACCCTTTTCAATTCATTTCATTCCCATTATGACATTGATATATCCCTTAAATATCATTATAAGATTCCTTGGATACACTCCATGTATCCATCATTTACACATTTGTTTCTTGGTTACATCCCATTGGGACCTATCTCTACATAGAATTGTTTTACATTAGACGATCTCCTTAGATTAAATATACATATTATTATATTTATCCTAGGAAGATAGTCCTTCGATTACTCTATTACACCTAATAAGGTGTAGTTATTACTAAGTTTGAAACCCTTGGGGTCTACATCGACATTGTTTTTTCCATGGGACTTCACTATTATTGTTTATACATATTTCCATATTATTTCATAAAACCAATGGTATTATTAACATGGGACCAATTTAAAAACTGTTAATAATTGAATAATGGATTTCTAGCATGTTCAGACACCTGAAGAGGGATGAAGACGGTGAATTGGTATTTAGTTTTATTTTAATGCTTTAGTATATATTTGAAATCTTGCACATGGTTACATTTTCATAACATTAGACAGATTTTATTGCCACTGTTGGTGGTCGCCCACTAAGATTTCTCTCACACCCTCTCCGGGTGATGTTAAGTACTCAGGGAATATTACATGCATTCAAGTGTTGGCCAAGGGAATCATACAGCTTCAAACACTTGAGTTATTTTTTTGGAATGGATCATGATAGTAGACGAATAATTTGGAACTCTTGATTATTGGGAAATTCATTGATTTAATTATTCTTCATAGAATATTTTTCCACCTGTCTTATATTAATGTATTCATGTATTCTAATGTCCTAACAATTGATTAGTTGAATTTTAATCCACATTTTTAGTTATTTTTTAATGCTGTCTATATTTTTACACTATGAATTCATTTTACTTATGTTTATTCCACTATTTAGATATATTTACATTCATCCACTACTCTTTACTTTTTTAACGAGTAAATAGTCTCCCCACTGACACACATTAGGCCCTAAAAACTTATTAGCATCCTCAAGAATTTGGGGTGATGTTCATTAAAACATGTGGCCCACCCAACTCGGGGAATTAATTCAGTGGCATCCAGGTATGGTATGTCATAATTTAAATGGATATTAATGAATATTAAAAAAATTTATGTCTCATTTATATAATAATTCCCTATTTTAAGAAATATTATTTTGATGAATATCATACAAAAAATATCCAGAAAAATGAAATTGGAATGATCAATTACAATTAAGATGAATATACTAGATTTCATACATATATTATAATTTTTTTATATATAGAATCATTTACATTGTTACATGTTTTCATAAAGGAAAGTGCCTTCTTCCCTTTTTCTGTATTTTACTAAAGGGTGTTTGTAACACCCCAAGATTTTATAAGATATATTATTTCTAATTTCTTTCATATCTTCTATTTTACGCTACACTAAGATTATATTGCCCTATACACAACACTGTATTAGCTTGCAGTATACAAAACACTAATCTCGGATCATGATAAAAACAATTTCAAGTTTGTCTGATAGTAATTATTCAACGCATCATTGAGTGTATATATACATATATATTCAATGTATAAATGAAATATGGTTGGATTTTGTTATACGCAACAACAAAGGAGTCTTTCACTACATGCAACCCGGACTTGGCTTGCGTTACACGCAATCACAACCTTCCTCGATAGCATGTGTTGTGCGCAATACCAGGTTTCACTAAAAAACAATATATTATTATAATATTATTATGAACTAGACATTATGAATAGTATTAACTAAATTTTTAATTTTATAACATTATTATTCATCCTACACATTTTCTAGAACATTGTATAAGATCAAAATAAAATTTTCGGGTAAAATATGTATTTTTCAAAATATGCAGTTTTGCCGCCTTTTGATGGCGCACCCACTTTAAATCTAGTTTTTGACATATTCATAAGATAAATTTGAAAAAATAAAATTCTTATTTGGAATCAAGATATTAAAATTTACTTTTGATAAATTTTTGATATTATTCTGATAACTTTCTTATTTTAATGAATAGTAAAAACACGCTATATTTTAATTAAAAACAACTTTTTTCATCGTAATATTTTATATCGATAAGTTATAATATTGAATGGTTTTAATGTATAAATAGAATATATTTTCACCATTAAATATAATTTATTTCATTAGAATTTATTTTACATTGAATTCATAGGTAAAATAATTTCAATCTTTTACAATGTTTTTACTTTTAAAACTCGTTTTCTTAATCGTGGGATTAATTTTAAAATAATTACTAAAATTTCATTCTTTTGAATTAGGAAAAATGGATTCCATATTTTTAATCATTAGGTCCAAATTATGTTAATATGATACTTTTTATATTTGGGCAATATAAATAGTAACTACGGTAAATTTTATTTACCTTAGTTAAAGGTAAATCGGGTAATTTAGGGTAAATATAATATTATAAAATTAACCTAATAGTTTTCTTAATATAATTGGATGATTATATTTCATCCTATGACATATTTTGGTCGAAATGGAATCCATTGGAACCCACTTGTATTTGATTATGACCTTTAGTTTACTTTATTTAAAGGAAAGTGAAATATGTCTCACTCAATCTTTAATAATTAAAGTATTTTTAATATAAGGTTATACAGAATATAAATTCAGTTATAAAAACTCATTTTAATGAAATTTTTTTTTCTTTATCATGGTAATTTATTTGTATTTTTTAATTGTTATTTTATTACCTTATTATCTTATACATTAATGATGCAACAATTATTTATTTAGTGAAAAATAAATAATATTGTTTTTATTGAAATAGTAATGCATATCAAAATGCCCAAAAATCTGAACAAAACATATTGGTACTGTATATATAAAACGTAATCATCCACTGGCTGAATTTTTGACCATTGGGATCTTTATAATGGCGATTATGACACTTATATTATCATTTATTAAATGATTCCAAAGTATTCACATTCATAGTTTAATAAATATAACAATTTACATGTTCTGATTTTATGATGAAAAATTCGAGTAAAAGTATTATTATAAAATCTATGAGATTTATCTTCATCATAGGATTTTATTTTTAATTTTTATGCAAAAAATAAATATATTAAATAATTATACAAAAATGATGTACTAATTAGAGATATACAAAATACATTTTTTTTAAAGGTTGGGGCCGAGGCCTCAATTTATTATTTAATGCACAGACCTCTTTAGACTGGGTAGAGGGTGACCCATTACATAGCCCGAAGGCCCAAGGACAAGTGGCTTGAATACAAGTCTTGAAAGCCCATTTTTGGGCCCAAAGGACCCCTCGGTGAACAATAATGCTACAGTACCCATGCTGCTACAGTTCCCGCTACAGTAACCGCTGTCGCTACAGTAACTGCTACAGTCCCTCCCCTACTACATGGGTTCAAGAATATTAAAATAAATATTATCTGAACTATTTAATTTGAGCCATGAATTTTATCGACAAGTTTGACATATTAGTAATCTATTAAATATTTTGGTTATAAAATATCGTCTGTTTGGATTTTATTAAAATTAAAATAAATGAATAGTGTCAAAATTGACACTATTGTTATTTTATAAAAATAAAATATTATAAAATTGTTTAAAAATCACAAAAATATTTAAGAATTATAATTTAAAATTTATATGGTCGACAATGTCATAAATTATCCAATTATAGACAATTCCCAACACATAAGTAATTATTTATAACAATTTAAAAATTAGAATCTTATTACAACAAATAAAATTAAATATACTAAATAAGGATAAATAATGTTGATAAGGATTTAAATAAACTCCCAACATGTCCAAATTTTATTAGATGTTGATATTACGACCCTATCTCATCCATGCTTTGGATTTGAGTCATTTTGGAGGTTTTTAAGTGGGTTGGGATTTGTTATAAATTAATATTTATTATAATTTCAATGGATCCCCTCTCCTCGCTTATAAAAAGGGAACCTCCTCCATCTTATCTTTACACAACATTGATCCTTCAAGATCGGCCAAACCCTGACCTTCTAAACTTCCCTATAAATATTCAAGATGTCCTGGTCTTCTTCAAAATCCAATCTCACTGCCCTAAGTGGAGGTCTCAAAGAGGGGTGTCGAAGAAGAGGTAATACCTATTACTGATTCTTTCAAATTTATTTCTTATTCTTCTTCTTCTTCTTTAGTTCATTCAGTATGAAGTAATAACCGAAATATCCCTCATATACTAATATGTTATTATATATATTAAACAATCCTATTTCACCTTCTATCCATCCTACGGAAAATGAAATCACCGCACGTGCGTATGTACGGAATACCGTCTCCACGCCGTGGTGTAATCTTTTTTCCACCACCACCTTACTTGGATGGGTATAATGGTGTAAATAAATAACTATATATGATTATTTTAAAAACATAATTATTCTGAAATATTATACAAATACTTCAATACAATTCCTTAATCATGGGAATGATATCATCGTTCATGCGTACGTACGGACTACCGTCTCCACGAATGCGATGAGATTCATTTTCCATGATTAACCATTCAAGTATGATTATAATGTATATGTAATAAATAATAATGAATGATATTACATAATAATAAGACATTATTTATAAACAGATATGTTTCATTTAATTAATTCCATTTAATTCAATAAGGAAATGAAAACAGCGTTCATGCGTACGTACGGCCTACCATCTCCATGAACGGTGTATTTCTGTCCCTTTATTGATTTATTATGTATATTTTGAATATATATTATATATAAATCATTTTTTATATTTTGTAATTATTTAATCAGGATCTAAGTAAATGTATTAATAATTACAAGTCAAAACACGGATGATAAATGAAAATATTTTACCCAAAACACTACTTTAACTTGAATTTACATAAGAATGGGTAATATAAAGTCATAAGTGAACCATATATGATATCATAATAATGAATATGATTCTATACAAATTCAATGACATTATTTAAATCATTATACAAGAGTTTTGGATACATACGAAGCATATCAGACCTAAGGTAAGGGATAATGTTGCAATCTCAATTGTTTTCTATACGAGATTGCTTATACGTAAGTATTTACTAGGGTTATATTTATCACCCATGTCCCTATTTTCTAAAACTGGTTTCATTTATGTTTGAAGTCCTTTTACCCATTTTTTAATTTTACTACATGGTATGTAAGGAATCATTCTTTTGTTTACCATACGAGGTACTTTTTGACTTTTCATTAAAAGTACAAGAAGAATGTTTTTTGTAACTTATATGGCATTGGAGGATTTTTACGATTTCATAACGCCTTATTTTCATGAAGCTTACTCTACAAGATTTCATTACTATTTTAAACAAAATCCTTTTCTTTTAATTTCAAATGGCATATTTTTAAAAGAAAATTATTTCCAAGAAGAACGGATATTTTCCTCAAGAATTCATTTCAAGTGCTTTATCAAAACCATTTTCCATCTAAGATGACATTATTTCATATGTGTATATTTCAAGTATAATGTCTTTATGATTTATATGGTTTCACATTTATTATGATGAAATGATATCCATTTCTTTTATATGGATTATGTTATGATGGAATGATGTTTATGAAGCCCAATTTATTCATTGGGTTATGATGAATGATTTATGATTATTTTGGGGAACACGTATGAATGATTTCAATATGAGATGGGTGGGACCTATATGTCCCACCAATTCATTGGGTAAAGATTAATATCTCATGAGATAGACATGGCTAGAACGGAAAGTCAATCTGGTTCAGTAATACAGGGCTGGAATGTCAAGTACACCCGGTTTAGTAAGGGACATTGTCCACTAAGATGGTCTTGGATGCAATGCCTTGTCTACTATGGAAATTATAACATGTGCTTAATGGTTGACACAATTAAATTTTTTATTCCCATGCCATTTTATCATGATTGATGTTCAATTATGATCTATGACTTATATACTTCCATGTTTTATGTCATTGCTCAAGATTTTGATGTTTAAATATTATGTACATGTTTTGAAGTTCAAATATGTATGGTTTGTTTTCATTTATCCATGATTACCCTTACTGAGCACATGAGCTCCCCCTTTATATGTTTTACTTTCCCTAGGATATAAATAATGGTTTTAGGTAAGAAAAAAAGCGAATATCTTTATGGGAGTCGTTAAAATCTTTCACTAAGATTAGAATATTATGTTCCATGTTTCCAATGACACTAAAATATTACGGTCCTTTTGTGTCTTTTTTTGTTATGTATTAAGCATTCCGAAAAATTAATGTAATTTCCATGTACGTCAAGCTTTGGGTCTCTACAGTTGGTATCAGATGAAAGGTTTAGTCAACCTTTGGTAACTATGATGTGATAACTTTAGTGAGATCCCTAGTGCAATTTCTATGTTTTGTCTAGGGATGTCCCTAAGTATAATTATAATTATAGGTTATAGTCCTAGAATTACAGTAAATATATTATAATTTATCCTACGATGTTACATATTGAAGGTACTACCCATTTATTATGTTGTTTTCCTAGAATGATTTTTTCCTCTCACATTGTTGTTTTTGGGTTTTAGATGATGGCTCTAACCTGAAGGAACAATTTAGATCAATGTAATGGACCAATCAATGATTGTCCTCCTGAACAAAGTGTGGAAAGAAGCATGGTGGAGATTGTCTTGAAGGGACTAGAAAATTTTTTAAGTGTGGAAAAGAAGGTCATCCAGTAGATGAGTGTCTAATTAATGGAAAAAGGGTTTCTAATGATGTGAATAAAGAAAATACTGCATAGAACACACAACCAACACTTCAATGCTCCATGTGCAAGGAAATGGGGCATTATGTTTATCAATGGCTTAATCTAAGGGTTAATGATGATCGACGTGGGCATCCTCTTAAGGAAAAGGACAAAGGGAAGTCACATGCGATCACTATTGGTGATGTTGAGTATGAAAATGATGTAGTGGAATGATTATGTGTTTATGTAACGGGATTCCAAAATAATGTTGTGGAATCTAATTTATAATACTATGGAATATTGGAATATCATTGTATTGGTTTATTATGGTTTTCAAAAACTATATGGTTTCGGTAACCATGAAAAGTGATTGAAATATTTTTTAAAAGAATACGATATGAACATAATGAAGGGATAAAGAGAAAATGGAATGAGGTCATGATAGATACCATGGTTTGAGTATAAAGAAATTTTGGGATTTTGGTACGTGGAAAGAGTTAACTTTTGACAACATTCATGTTTTCACTAAGGTTCAATGCGTATTCATTTTTTAAGAAAATACAAGATTAAGATGTTCACATGTTTTGAATGTCACCAACAAGATATATTGTATGATATATGGGGGTTAAATGATGGTATTCACATTCTTGTTTGAGAACATTTCCATTAATCGTTCCCTTTATGCTATAAGATTGGATAGAAGTATTTTAGATAACCCTAAATATTGGAATAGATTATGTTGGAAATAAATTAGTATTGTGTAAGGATAGAACTTTTTTTGATGGGATGTTATAATAATGTAGTTTTAGAAAAAGTACAACCTACATGCTGGGTGACAACCCGTCGCGTCGGACAAGGTTGCGAGAATCGAACCGACAACCGAAGCACATCATGACATTATCACCTACCACTGGCCTCCTGGAAGTCCATTGTTAGTAGAAACTAGTTTTATTTTATTAAGCGGTATGATAGATGAAGTATAAGTGCATTTTTTGAATGATATACGATTAATCTCACCGTAGATGGACTTATGTATATAACTATTGCAAACCTTTTGTTTCAGGCAGATGGAATGACCCATCATTCTATCACATGATCTGCTGACACTTCATTAATGACAAATTCAAATTCATTTCTTTACGATATGAAGTGGAAGTTGTTCGAGGCACGAACACCGGTGAGATTATATCGGAATAATATATGTATTTCTTCTAATTCAAATTCTTCAACTTTAGGGAAATGATATTGAAAACCAAAAATGTTGTCTAAGTGCCCTTATATCTGATGAATCAGATGCTACCTGAGATCATCACATATTTATGGCTTTGTGATTGTTTGCTTTTTCATAGCCATGTTCTCTACCACTCTCCATCATAACATGATGGTTAAATTTATCTTCCCTATCCATATTTTCACATATGTTGTCCGATTTGGAAACCCAGTGATGAGTTACGTTGGGTGACCATTATGATTCTAACATCCCTTATGAAAATGTTGTTTTAGTATTCCTTTTTACGATTTATGTTCTTATTAAAAAAATTTACTAGTAAACCGTTTATAACTCCGACAAATTTCTAGGGAAAAATTCATTTAAAGTGGGGTAGAATGTAACACCCCGAGATTTTATAAGATATATTCTTTTTAATTTCATTAATATATTATTCTGTACACTACACCATGATTACCTTTCACTATACGCAATAACGTATTAGCTTGTAGTATACGCAACACTAATCTTGGATTGTGTTAAAAAAAAGTTCATGTTTGTTTGATAGTAATTATTCAATGCAGCATTGAGTGTATATATACATATATATTCAACGTATAAATGAAATATGGTTGGATTTTGTTACACACAACAACAAAAGAGTCTTTCACTACACGCAACCCTGACTTGACTTGCATTACACGCAATCGTGACCTTCCTCGATAGTGTGTGTTGTACGCAATACCGGGTTTCACTAAACAAATATATATTATTATAATATTATTATAAACTAGCTGTTATTAATAGTATTAACTTAATATTGAATTTTATAACATTATTATTCATCTTACACATTTTCTAGAACATCGTATAAGAAAAAAATAATTTTTTTGGGTAAAATAAGAATTTTTCAATAAATGCAGTTTTTCAGCCTTTTGATGGCGCACCCAATTTAAATCTATTTTTTGACATTTTTATAAGTTCAATTTCACAAAATAAAATTATTCTTTCGAATCATGATATTAAAATTTACTTTTTATTAAATTCTCATATTATTCTGAAACCTTTAATATTTTTAATGAATAGTAAAAACACGTTATATTTTAATTAAAAACAACTTTTTTCATCGTAATAATTTATATTGTTAAATTATAATATTTAATTGTTTAAAAGTATAAATAGAATATATTTTCACCATTTAATATAATTTATGTCGTTAGAATTTATTTTACATTGAATTCATAGGTAAAATGATTTCCATGTTTTCCAATGTTTTAACTTTTAAAACTCGTTTTCTTAATAGCTGGATTAATTTTAAATTAATTATTGCAACTTTTGTGTTTTGAATTAGAAAAATTGGTTTCCTATTTTGAATCAGTAGGTCCAAATTATGTTAATAGGCTACTTTTTATATTTGGGCACTATAAATCATAACTACGGGAAATCTTATTTACCATAGTTAAAGGTAAATCAGGTAATTGAGGGTAAATATAATATTATAAAATTACCATAAAACATGTATTAATATAATTGGCTGATTATATTTCTTCCAATGACATATTTTGGTCGAAATGTAATCCATTAAAACCCACTTGTATTTCATTATGACCTATAGTTTATTTTATTTAAAGAAAAGTGAAATATGTCTCACTCAAACATTAATAGTTATAGTATTTTTAATATAAGGATATACATTATATAAATTATTTTATAAATACTAATTTGAAAGCTAAAATACATTTCTTTATCATGGTAATTTATTTGTAAATTTTATGTGTTATTTAATTACCTTATTATCTTATACATTAATAATGCAGAAATTACTTATTTATTGAATATTCAAAAATATAGTTTTTATTGAAATAGTAATGCATATTAAAAGTCCCAAAATCTGATCAAAACATAATGGTAGTGTATATATATACCTTAATCATCCACTGGCCTAATTTTTGACCATTTGGATACTTATAAAGGTGATTATGACACTTATATTATTTTATTTTAAATGATTCCAAAGTTGTCACCTTCATAATTTAATAAATATAACAATTTACATGTTGTGATTTTAAGATTATAAATTCGAGTGAAAGTATAATTATGAAATCTATGTGATTTATCTTCATCATAGGATTTTATTTTTAATTTTTATGCAACAAATATTTATATTAAATATTTATACAGAAATGATGTACTAATAAGAGATATACCAAATACATGTTTTTAAAAATATTAAAATAAATATTATATGAACTATTTAATGTGCCCCACGAATTTTATAGACAAATTTGACATGTTACGAATCTATCAAATACTTTTGTAAGAATATATCCTCTGTTTGGCATTTATTAAAATTAAAATAAATGAATAGTGTCAAAATTGACACTATTGTTATTTTATAAAAATAACATATTATAAAATTCTCTAAAAATCACCAAAATATTTAAAAATTATAAATTGAAATTTTTATGATATACAATGTCATAAATTATCCAATTATAGACATTTCACAACACTAAAGTAATTATTTATTACAATTTAACCATTAAAATCTTATTACAACAAATAATATTAAATACATTAAATAAGGATAAATCATGTTGATAATGATTAAAATAAATTCCCAACCAGTATAAATTTTTGTTGTTGTTGAGATTAAAAACATATCTCATATAATCTTTGGATTTGAGTCGTTTTTATGGTTTTTATGTGGGGTTGGAATTTATTATAAATTTATATTTCTTATAATCCCAAAGGTGCCCCTCTCCTCCCTTATAAAAAGGGAACCTCCTCCCTCTCATCTTTACACAACTATGAGCCTTCAATATTGGCCACCCCTACCCTTCTCAACTTCCCTAGAAATATTAAAGAGGTCCTGGACTTCTTCGAAGGCCACTCTAAGTGCCCTAAGAAGAGGTTTCATAGAGGCGTGTCGAAGAAGAGGTAATACCCTTTACCGATTCTTTCAAATTTATTTCTTCTTCATCTTATTATTATTTAGTTGTTTCATTATGAAGTAATAACATATGTATCACACATATAATGATATGTTATTATATATATATGAAGCAACCCTATTTCACCATATATCCATCCTACGGAAAACAAAATCACCGCGCGTGCGTATGTACGGAATATTGTCTCCACGCCGTTGTGTAATCTGTTTTCCACCACCACCTTAAATGGATGGGTATAATGGTGTAAATAACTAACTATATATGATTATTGTAAATAGATATTTTTTATGAAATATTATAGAAACACCTTGACACAATTCGATAATCATCGTAATGATATCATCATTTGTGCGTACGTACGGACTACCGTCTCCACGAACATGATGAGAATCATTTTCCATGATTATCCATTCAAGTATGATTATAAAGTACATATAATAAATAATAATGAAATATATTTCATAATAATGATACTGGATTGAGGAACATATATGATTCATTTACTTAATTCCATTTAATTCAATAAGGAAATGAAAACAACGTTCATGCGTACGTACGGCCTACCGTCTCCATGAACTGTGTATTTCTTTCCCTTTATTGATATATTATGTATATTATGAATATAGATTACATATAAATCATTTTTTATATTCTCGAATTATGTAATCATGATCTAATTAATCTTATTAAAAATTACAAGTCAAAACATTGACGATAAATGAAAATATTTTACCCAAAACGAAAATTTAACATTAATTTACAAAAGAACTGGTAATATAAAGTCATAAGTGAACCATATATGATATCATAACAATGAATATGATTCTTTAATAATTCAATGAAATTATTGAAATCATTATATAGGAGGTTCGGATACATACGAAGCATATCGGGCCTAAGGTAAGGGATAATGTTGCAATCTCAAAAGTTTTCTATCTGAGATTTCATATACGTAAGTATTTACTAGGGTTATATTTATCATCCATGTCCCTATTTTATAAAAATTATTTTATGTATGTTTAAAGTAATTTTTACCCATTTTTTACTTTTATTTCATGGTATGTGAGGAATCATTCTTTTCTTTAACATACAATGTACTTTTTGACTTTTCGGTAAAAGTACGAGAAGAATGTTTTTTACTTATATGGCATGAATGAATTTTTACGGTTTCATAATGCCTTATTTTAATGAAGCTTACTCTACAAGATTTCATTTATATTTTCAAAAAAATCCTTTTCACTTAAATTTAAATGGGATTTGGTGAATAGAAAATGATTTTCAAGAAGAACGGATGTTTTCCACAAGAATTAATTTCAAGTGCTTTATCAAAATCATTTTCCATCTAAGATGAAATTATTTAATATGTATATATTACAAGTATAATTTCTCTATGATTTATATGGTTTAACTTTTCTTATGATGAAATTATATCCATTTCTTTATATGTATTCTGTAATGATTGAATGATGTTTATGAAACCCAATTTATTCTTTGGGTCATGATGAATGATTTATGATTGTTTTGTGGCACACATAAGAATTATTTCAATATGAGATGGGTTGGAACTATATCTTTATCCAATGCATTGGGTAAATATTTATATCTCATGAGATAAACATGGCTGAAACGACAAGTAAATCTGGTTCAGTAAGACAGGGCAGGAACGAAAATTAAACCTAGTTCAGTAAGGGACTTTGTCCACTAAGATGGTCTTGGCTGTAATGCCTTGGCTACTATAGAAATCATAACTTGTGCTTAACAGTTTCCACAATTAAATGTTTTATTCCAATGAAATTTTAACATGATTGATGTTCCATTATGATCTATGCCTTATGTACTTCCATGTTTTATGTCATTGCTCAAGATTTTGATGTTTAAATATTATGTTAATGTTTTGAGGTTCAAATGTGAATGGTTTGTTTTATTTTATCCATGCTTACTATTACTAAGCATTTGATCTCACCATTTATATATTTTATTTTTCCCAGGATATAAAGAAAGTTTTTAGGTAAGAATAAAAGGGAATATCTTAATAGGAGATGTTGAAGATCTTTTACCAAGATTAGAAGATTATGTTCCAATTTTCTAAAGAAACTAAACTATTACGGCCCTTGTGTGTCTATTTTTGTTATGTATTAAGTATTCCAAAAAACTAATGTAATATCCATGTACGTCAAGCTTTGGGTCTCTACAGTTTTAACCCTACTGGATACATAAAAATATCTAAATTTATATTTTCATCATGGGTGAAAATAACATTTTTTTATTAAAATTTTAATCAAGTATTCATAATTTATGATTTGTTTATGGTTGATTATAATTTTTTATAAATAAAATTGAGGCTAATATAACTCATTAATATTGGTCAGTATTAGATAGCATCTAATGATAGATTATGGAAATATACCTCTCCAATGAATTGGGTAATGTTACGATGCTGATAGATTATAGATTTCTCAAAAGATATTAATCGGTTTTTATGGGAAGGTTATTCCATTTTAGATAGTTATTGTAATAGTTAAACGAAAATGATGTCCCATATTTTCTACATGATTTTTCTCTACATGATGTTGTATTAAGTACTTTTACTTTCTAATATAAGATAATGTATTTAATTTTAAAGGCATGTCTATTATAATATTAATGGTTAAATGTATAACATCATGAAAAAATATTCTTGGGACATTCAATATTAGATAGAAAACATTATATTTTTTCATATAGGATTCTAGAAGATATTTTATATGAAATTATTTGGATAGAAGAGATGGATTCTTAAGTATGAAATAATTTATTTTGGGATAAAAAATTATTGGTATATGGAATATTTTTATCAGTATCCATGAACTAAATGTTTTCATTATTTTTTTATATTACCTTATCTGTGATTTTTTATCATCATATGTTCTTATCTTCTTTTAATATGGATCTCTGAGTTTATATGTAAAAGTATGAGTTTATGATGATCCCTTTGTGGATATGTGATGAAAACTAAAATTTATTTATCTAAAAAATAATTTATTATTGTACTGGTTGATACCTTATAAGAGTGTCCAATTATCGATGTAATATTTATTTATTTATTTGCGATATCCAAATTTTATAAAACAATAAAACTAAACGACCTCTTCTAATTATGGATAATAAATACTTATCTAAATATTCAATTGAAATAATTTTTCTACTACTTTATTCAAATAAATGGTCATAATGATATAAAATTTGATTATTTTCATGTCCCTCCATCCAAAATGTGTCAATTACGAATTCATTTCAATATAGTAAACATGATGATTAATTTAGGAAGACACAAAGAGGACAATATCCCTCTTCAAAATCATCTTGGAAATGTTTAAATTACAAGTGGATAGTTTTTTATATGATGTATTACTCAATATTTTCTATAAATGGTGGCAAAATCAATCCTTGAGAGGAACTAGATATATTAAAGAAGAACACGTAAATTTTAGATCATTTTATTGGACAACAACTTCTTGAATTTTTGTGCGATCATTAATAATGTTGTAGATGAGGGATGGAAAAAATCCCAAGATAATATATTCGATTTCATGTGGGTTTCTTATAAAAAAGTTAAAATATTTTCATTTACCTATTTGAATTTGATGATGATGCATTTTGTGATAAAGATATGAATACTAGAAAAATAAATTACATTGTCACTAATTTAATTGGATAATATTAATAATATTTACAATGAATAGTATTTTCAAATGGATGATCAACATAGGATGAAAAAATAAATTTATTGGAATATTGATTAATGTGGAATATTATACGTTTGAATATAAAGAAATATTCCCCACATTTGAATAGTATAAAATAAATTATATCATTATTCATGATAATAAACAAGTTTAATTTCAATCAAGATTATATACTTCTTAAAAAGGATAATTATTAAGTCATGAATTATTATTTTTTCAGAAAAATTATTTCTACACTGGGAAAGTAGAAATATAATTTTCCAATTATCATGTTTCTTATAAAAATAAGATGTAAAATCTGTCACTGAGGAAAGTAAATGGGATGATATCATTGAAGTATTTTAAATGTAAAAAAATTATTTTTTATATTTGTGATAAGTGTGATAAAAATATTCATGGGTACTACCATTAGAAAATATGAATACCCTCTGATATGTTACATTTGTATATACGGCTCATTATTGAAAAAAAAATTCATAGTGGTAAGAATAATTTTTATCCGTAGTATGAGAGGGTATTTAAATTTAATTGGATGAGACTATATATGGATAATTTTCTAATGAAGAGAACATTTTATGTTAATTAAAAAGAATATATGAAAATGATTTAAGTGAAATCCATTTTAATAAATTTTGTAAATATTGTCCTAGAAAATATAGTGATAAAAAAATATATTAATTTTGAATTTATATTATGTTAATGTTATGTTTGATTTAATATCTTCACATAAATTAATATTTATAAAAAATATTGAAAAATGACATTTATTCATAAATAAAAAATATTATGAATTGGGATAAAAACACATTTTTGAAGAATTATTTTAATAATAACATACAAATGTATTATATTTTTTAGATATAAAATTTATTTACTTAGAGACCATATTTTATTTCAATATATATAATTTAATATTTTTTTGGGTACTTATGGGATTTTGAATTATAATTTTATGATAGAATAAAAATATAAAATTTTTATATTATGAGAATAAATTTAGTTTTACATAAGAATAGAAGAATAATCATGAAAAGGTATCAATTATGTAATAAAATATTTAATGATGAAAATTAAATAGGTCTTGGAAATATTTTCCTACAAAAGTTTAATATTTAGATTAAAATTTGTTAGTTGTAAGATAATAACAATATTTTCTCCCTAGATAGGTTCGTGGTATAATAATTAATACATATTTTTAATTTACTATTAAATTAGAATTTTATTCGATGATTATTTTTAAAATCATCTCATAAAAATATATTAGTAGTATATCTCAAAATTAAAAAATTTATTTTAAGAGTATCTTGTTAACGGAATCATTAATACTTTCCCTTCAACATTGGATTAAATTATTAATTGATTAAAATAAATATGGTTCTATGACTCTATTTATTGATTTTTTAGCGTTAAATTACATTTTAAAAAATATAATTTTCTGATGACATATATTAATGAGTTTTTTGATCGGCTATAAAGAGATCAATATTTTTTTAGGGTTGATGTCAGATATATGTACTGTTATATTATTGTAATGAATAATTTCATCCATACAAATTTCCTTCTAATAGGTAACGAATTATTAGTTTTTATTTATTCCACTTTGGTTGAGTAACACTCCAAATATTTTGCATGACATTATGAATATCATATTACATATCTATTAGAATAAAATATTAGTTTTGTTTATTAGTGGTATTTGGGTTTATTATGGACTATAAGAGGATCATGAATAACATTTAAGGAATATTTTTCAAAATATTAATGATAATATGATATATGGATGATATAGTAAATTTTATTTCTGGTTATAACATAGAAAATTCCTTTTAAATGTCATAAGTAGTGATGGTATAATTATTGATCTGATTAAAACTACACATTTTATTAAATAAACCTAACATAAAAATCAATCTATGAATAATTTTTTTAGAGTTTTGGGAAATTATTGGTTGTTTAAAATAAATTCATTGTTTTGATGACCATTATCCATATAAATAAGAAAATAATTTAGGTTTGTTGGTATAAAAAAATACATTTACATTTTCCCGAAATTGAAATTAAAATTAGTAAACTCAAAATTATTTACAATATAATATATATTTAGTAAAAATAATTAGTCTCTATTGATACATCGTGGATATGACTATGATTATCATAAATAAAGGATATCGGGTATTATATTATCCCTCATGACAACTAAAAACTCATGAGAAAAACTATCCAACAAACGACTTCGAACAAGTAGTGATATTGTTTATTTTAACAATTTTTATATATCTTTTATTTGATATAAATGGGTAATTATATACTAGTAATTAATGTTTTATGAATATATTCAAATAAAAATAGTTTATCATGGCACACAAGTGATGATTAAAGTAGAAAAATTATTGTAAATCCAAAATTAAATACCATCTTGGTATGGTAATGAGAGTAGATAATGTTTTCTATTTGAGATATAAATCATCATTAAATAATATATATATACTATATTTGATCCCTATGTTAATTATTTTTTTCATTTTAGCCTTTTGAATTATGCATATGTATCCCTCTATTATGTTGTAGTTTCACGAAATATAATATTTGGCATGTTGAAAAAATGATGCCTAAAATTGAGAGGGTGGGTAAAATGAAAAGGTATAAATATATATTAATAGTATTAATTTTTAATTTAATATGGGAAAATATATTTTATTTGGATTTATAAAAATATTTTTTGATTTTTATGAGTGATATTTTAGGAATTAACAATACAGTGGGGTTCATATCCTCATATTTTTTGTTAAGCTTAAGAAAATAAATTATTGGGAACATAGGAATTTTTTTGGGTATAGAATACAGAACGATGTTTCATATTTTATAATTAATGTGTTTACCTAACAAAAAACTAATTCCAAATTACAATTAAAAAATCATATGATTCATCGTTTTCTTATGAAACAATAGAAATTGGAGAATAAAACCATGGATTTCATTATATGATAATCAAAAATATCATTAAAAAATTATATGAGTTGAATAGTTTTTGGTGAAAAATATAATATACACATTTTCATAAATTTTTAGAAAATTTTACTTCAATTATAATTTTTCAGTATTATGATATATAGATAATTAAATTATAAGGATCCAATCATTTTATTGTTTCTGACCATGACATTACATTCAACCCTAATTCATATAATTGGCATTAATAGTCACTTAGAAGTGAATTAAACAATTGTAAATACATTCATCCATACAATGATATATATCCACTTATAATAACTAAAACATTGTTCTTTATTATTTTAAAATGGCTAATGGATTATTATAGATGGTAGTATTAACATTTTATTTATATTGCTTTTCTTATAATAAATGTTTTCATTCAATTATATTGATGGGGAAATTTTATGTTTTGTTTTGAAAGAAGTGTCAGAATATTTCAAAAAAGGATTCATATAGAGAATAAATTATTTGTGTCTAGAATATAAGGTAAATTTTGTTATGAAGATAAAATTGGTTCATTTTTACATGAAGGATGAGGGATGAAAGATGGAATAATAATTAATAGGTGGAAATAAATTATTTTTAGATAATAGTTCATCATTTTAGATAGTTATAAAGTACTTTATCTATTTCCATGTAGACTAGATGTACCCATGTATTATTCTCTGTTTGAGTACTCTTTCCACTTTTATATATTATGATCGTGTCTATGAACTTAGTCATCCACTTGTAACTGGTCATTCCCATATACCTAGAAATTCACATATACATGGTTGTCAAACATGACATTTATTTGCGTGTTTAACATAGTGATACATGTAGGATCCTAAGATTTTTGTCACATAGTTTTTGAAATGTTCCAGTGTGTGGGTTATTTATCTCTCTCCATAAAACATATTCTATATAGTGGATACTACAAGTCAATTTTTCTTCATGGTAGATATCGTGAATGTTAGGATTTCTTAGACATAAAAAATTCAGAATAATCTTCAATCACACCATATCCTAATATGAAACATCACTGAATTATACTGATGTACATAAATATTACGATGTTAGAAGTTTTAATGTATCTAGTGGCTGGATTCGAGACAACTAATATACACAAAGATCATTCCCAATATCACGCAATACTTGACGCCAAACACACATCACCAGAAGTCTACATTAACCATAAGATATATGGTTTAAAAATATCATGCCTCAAATATGAACTAAATTCTTATTATGTACCCAATAAAATAATAAAATAATCTAATGACTATATGTGTAGTGATCAATTTTATGGTATTGTCAATTTTATGATCAATTAATAATATGCAGATGAATTTAATATGAATAATGGGAGAATAAAAAAAACCAACAATGTGATGAATGTATGTTGAACTCTACTCAGTATTATTCGGTTTTTTAATTATGATTACATTAATAACATATAATCATCATTAGTTTAAAAAATATTTCTAATTATGTATCCTAAGATGATAAATCCATAATAAATCCTCACATAAGTTTTATATTTTAATTGATTCACATTTGAGAAGGATTTAAAAATGGGGATCAATTCATCATAATCAAAATCCCTACCTAGGTATTAGATAAATAACTAATAATGAATGTTTCTATTCCATTTTTTGGAGAGATACTGATATTCCCTTATTATTGAAAAAGACCACGAAAACCTGACCATCAGTCCATGATCTCATTATCATTTATCTGTATCTTGACTCTAGAACACCTCACAAGCCTATACAGTTTGGTATCTAACCCATTGAAGTGGAAAAAAGTAATTTCATAAATATGATGATTCATATTAGGCTATATAAATACAAATAAATAAATTTATATATTACTCCTCCCTGCCACTCTTAAATGAAACACTTGACGTGCAAAAATGTTATGTCTCATTTATAGTAAATCACATAGTCAGTATTGAACATAAGTATTAGATTTTCCATGAAAGGATATATTGAATATTAATTCAATTATTTCCAAAAAATATAAAATATCATAATATAATATTTATAATAACATTATTATATTTACAATAAGGTTCCACTGGCCCTATAATCAAACACTAACTAAAATATAGGTACCAATTTTTTATATATAATAATATTGTACAAGGAAAATGTGATTAATTACTATTAAATGTGTGGATTGGTTAAATTTTGAATTTTATGATAAATGTAATATTATTTTAAATGATGTTATTACATAATAAATTTGGTGACATCTCACTACATTTTAAAAAATGGGTTGGAAACTGTAATTTATATTGACTATAAGGTATACAGAAAATGAAGGCATTTAGTTTTTTGTACCAATTTGAAAACATGTATAAAAATGGTTATCATTGTGTACAAACTATTGGTGTCCCGTGAGTTATAAATTGAATATTATTTTACCAATAATGGTTCTAATTATTATCATATTGTTATATGATATCAAAGGGGTTTATTAATATGATATTGTTATAGGTTATCCAAGATTTATTTTATATTATCTTAATTCTTATTCTATTTTATTTAAAATATTTTATCAACTATAGTTTCATAAAGAAATGTTATTTTTGTAAAATAAGATAGTGACCATGATATATTGTAATCTATTTGAAATTATCCATTGGTGTGTTCCCCTATTGTATTATTATACACTATAGATACAATGGGTTCCTTCAAGAATTCTTTAATGGGATATTCAAGTATCATTTTTTTATGTAGGACAAAACATAATGCGAAAATAGATTCTAAATTTACAGTATCATTATTTTAATCTCACATTATCATATAGCGTTCATCATAAGAAACATTTATATTATTTGTGTTTTTGTATGTGAATATAATTTAATATTGTTCATCATCCATTATTATTTATTTTTTTATATGAAATTATAATTTTTATAGATTAGATATTATTATTTTATATGTGTGTTTATATTTTTTGGGTTTTCATTATTTATCATTAAAGAGTTATTAAAATGAATTTAAGGATTCTAATAGAAAATATTCTTAATTAGGAAGGAAGATTTATTGTTATGTGAATGGATTTTAATAAAAAATTTAGAATGAGGGGAAACATTTTATTTTGTTTTATTTAAAATATAATACATTCATTTATTTTTTATATATTAATTGTTTACATATTGGAAAAATTATTTATACATTTTTAATGTATTTATTATTTATATAATATGATATTATGTAGTATAGATTAATTATATACTTTTTGAATAGAAAATTCATTTTAAAAATGTATTTCAAATGTTAACAGGTAAATTTTTTTATCTAAAGAGAAACTAGATAGACATATAAGTCAGATGCATATTGGCCTATTTGATTACACAATATATACACACTATAGTATGTGTATGCAAATTAGATGTCATATATAGTTCCAATGCTCTATTTGAATTTGGATCTCCTTCTCCTATGGTGTGATGGGTGATTTTGATAGTGGGGATAAAATGGTGATTTAATTGATGTGTTATAGATGTTTGGTGTTTTTTGGTTTTATTTTGGGAATATTGATATATCATTGAAGTCAATTTTTTTTTATTTTCAGTCATTTTATTTTAATATCTTATTTTGATTACTATTTTTTATTTCTGGAAATATTTATTGTTATTGATATTAATGAGTTGAATGATATTGGATGATTATTAATCATTTGGAATATTTTTATTAATATTTGTTTAGCGAATTTTGTATACATATTTTTTATAAAAATTTCACATTGAATGTTTTTGGTAAATTATCCATTATCTTTTTAATATGATTTGTGGTAGAAACTATTCCCCCTATGGATTCCCAGATTCTCAATAATTTTCTTCAAACAAATTAGGATCAAGAACAACCACTAGTCCTAATGATAAGAATGTCATTTTACATGTTAGTAAATCCCATTTTGTGTCATAAAATGGTTCATCATCCATTAATCATTATATGATTATAGTTTATATGTTTTTTACATTATATAAAAAATCATAATCTAAAACTAGTAAAAGTTGTCACCAAATATTTTCTTAAAGAGGAAAAAATAGAAAACCTTATGAAATAAATATATATTTTGAAACAACTTACATAGATCTCATGAAATATATCATATCACACCAAAAAATTACTACTAAAAAATCACCATATTAAAAACAATACATATCAAAAAAAATTACAAAGACATAGAGGGATCATTCTATTACAATATCATTCCAAAAATAATTTCTGCTGTAAAACCAATAACATTTAAATGAGGTCAATTATATTTTGTTTTATAATGAAATAATTATCTATAATGAATTTGGAACACATTATAAATATCATGTGAACTTGAAAAAAAATCCTATGTGTAATATAAAACATATAATATTTCACTAATATATTTACATATAAATTTATTGATAATATATTACGTCATTATTGGAATATATTTGGTGTCAATAATATCCAAATCCAAGTGAATGTTATACTAGTTCCCATAATATATGATATATTTATTTAAATTTCCATATTATTGAATATTTATACTATAATTAAATATTTTAAGTATAAATAAAATAGTTTTGTATACTAATTGTAATCAAATTTTCCAAAATTTTGATGAAGCTTTAATATATCTAGAATTACTCTAGATTTACTATAACACTCCTTTTTTCCTTCATGTTTAGAGAACCACATTCTATTGTGGGTATTTTTGAAAATTTCATCAATAACAATATAAAAACCCATAAATTTATATATTTTATTTTCATTCTAACTAATTTTTTTTTTAATTATCAAAATGGTATTGATTGAAATACCTGCATCACATAATAAAAACACTTCAATATATTAACATTAAGTTATAAATTAATATTATTTTAATAAAATAAATTTATATCACAATATAAATAAATAAATATTTAAAATCTGATAAAAATTGTATGAAAAATATAAATAATGATTATAATTTTAGTAAATTATATACGTTTTTTAAATAATTTGTAATTTATGAAAAAATTATAATTTTTTTTGTAAATGTTATTTCCAAAAAGTTATTTCATAAAAAACTAGTTCTTATAAATTATATTTATAATTAATAATAACATATATAAATTTACTAATGGTAAAAAATTGGATAATTTCATTAAAATAAATATTATTAAATAAATAATGAAAAATAAATAAAATACAATTTCCCATATTTAGAAATATATTCTGAAATAACTAACATTAATTTGGGAAAAATCATTTTGATGTTATATTAGACTCACATTATTGGAATCTTATAGAAATGTAGAATTTTTATTTTATTAAAAGTACGGAAATTATTGAAAAAACATAACATTTCTGTTGTCATCATTATATATAAATTAAATAAAAATTATGTAACCCTTTTATCAAATAAATATTTAATATATATTAAAATAATACATTTTAAAAAAATTAATTATAGTTTTGGAAAATATGTTTTACTTATTGAAACATAATATTCAATAAAACTTAATAAAATAGTATTTATTGGTCGTTTACACAAAATTATGTATTCAGAAGAAAATATTATGGGGTTTTATTGGATTATTCTCCAATAAAATTAATATTTTTAATAATAAAAAAATAAATTTGAAGGGATGAAAAAATATTAAGCGTCTTCTAACAAAAAGATTTAAACAATAAATATTTTATTCTGAAACACACAACTCATCAACCTATAAATAGATCCCTAAAAACCAATAGACACATGAAATATGACCATTCATTGGAAAAATTTGATAAAACCCATAAATAAATCTTAGAAATTTTATATAGCTTTTAATGTTATAAATAACCCAAAAAGTCAAAATAAAATTATTAAAAGGATATCCCATTATATTATATTAGAAATACATAGCATATTCTAATTTTAATTCCATTTATTATACATCTTATATCTCATACAAATATATATTAAAAAGAAAATATAATAAAATATGTATCATTGTTATTCTGAATGTTTATTATATTATTTAAATTAACAATGCATTCCTATCACACATAGCTTTAAAGAAAATACAATCACCAATATTTTGATCGTTTAAGTCACTTAATATATAGATATATTAAATTTTCATCACATTCATACATGAATGATTTAAAAAAATTAAATACTAATTAATAATGTTATGAAAATCTTGTTATCAATTAAAGCTATTGTTTCCCTTATCTTGATAATAGTAATAATAATTTATTATCATAATTTTAACTATATAAATGATAATATCATGTACTTTTTATTTTGAGTAATTGATTTTGAATAATAAAAAACGTATAATGATTAATCTTATTGGAATTTTAAATAATAAATGCCTCAATAATTATTGATACTTTTGATTTATTTAATAAAATGATTTACATTGTTAAAAACATTGAAGCATTTTGGTTGAATTTAATTGATTTAACCCAATGTGATGATGAGAGAAAAATCTGTGTAATAAATGTTTGAAATATGATTAATATGGTCCATAAAAATATAATATATATGAAAATTCTCTAAATGACGTGTTTAATAATAATTATTTACTATTCATGCTATTATAAAGATATTCCACGTGGGTTGGGAACTATGGTCAGGGATATCTTAAACCGACACCATTTTCTTTGGGTTACACATTCCATATCTACCTCACAATCAACCTCATTTAAAATTTTATAATTATCATTTTATCTATGTAAATTTGAATTAAAAAAATATATATTTTCATTTTCAATTATTTATGTTGTTAATTTTTTTTCTTGAATTCATTCCCTACCATCTATTAATAAAACCTATTTTAAATAGTAATTCATATTGGGAATTAATATTTTATTATAAAATCACTTAATGTTGGTTCCAAAACATGTTTTATATAAATAATTACTATTTTTTTGAAACTATCCTATATAATTCGTTTCATGATTGAAAAGACAATCTTATTTCCCTCATTAGGGGGTATTCACTAATCTAATTAAACAATGTTTCAGATGTTCAGTGTTATTAAAATATATCTACTAAATTTTTATTGAATTTCATATCTTCAGTATCATATTTAATATCTATATCTACTTATTCATATAGTAATATCCAAAAAAATAATTTGTATACTCACTTAGGAGCCACTATGATAAGTCATTTTGTGTTTTTACTTATTGTCATCTAACCCACTTCTTCTACATGGTGTTTTCATATGTGTTGGTCTTATGAATGAATTATTTATGGAGAACATGTATTCATGTACGTCTTATGAAATGATTGGTATGATCAGAATTAGAAATCCCAAAACGCATTAGGGAACTATTCTAAAATCAGGAGATATATGTTATGGTTCACTAAAAATAAGACTAAAACACTAACTTTATTAGTAATTTATAGTTAATCCATTCATATTCTTATGATGACATGTTTTTAGTCATTTCAAAATTAATATGGATCTATGACATTATGATATCTAAATAATTTGGATGTTAATATATGTCCTTAATCACATTTATTGTATCATTATATTCAAATTTACTCTTAAATTAAAATAATCGTTCAAGTTATTCCCTTAAAAAGAATTTTTTACAAAACATTTCATTATACATTCTCTCAATGTATCTATTTAGATAATAAAATAATAATGATTAATTAGAAAATATTTTTAATATAATGTTAAATTTGACGTAGTTCATCCTTATATTTAGGTACTGTGAATATAAAATCTCTAAGATGTTTTCATCAAAATTTTATTGATATTTTTTATATTTTTTATTTCAAAAATATGTAATAATATATTAACCAGTATCATGAATAAATATATTTTTCTAATTAATTTCATGTAATTTTTGTGAAAAAGATATAGAACATAAAAACATATTGTAAATTGATATCCCATATCGATTTTATAAAGTAATATTTCTAAGATATGCATGAAATTTTTGACATGCTAATTTTAATGATCAGGTTATTTTTATTATACGGATACTAATATTATAATTAATATCACAAACACCCTTTAATTTTTTTATATTGATTGTACTAAAATGAATCATTGTATCATCTCATTAAATTAACAATGTTACAATTTACCTAATGTGATGTCTATTATATTTTGACTAAGAGATGAGTACTTCTTGATAGTACATAAAAAACACAGTCTTATTAATAATTATAATACTAATCATGTGAAATTACATACATCTACCAAGAGAGATAAATTATATATGAGATATTTATGTTGTAAAGTCCCACCACATTTTAGGTATCATATTATCAACATTTTTGTAAATATGGTTTAATTACATTGACATGATATTTTGTGTCATCCAATTATCTATGAAAAATAATAATATTGGTCATTTTTCAATATCATAGAATTGAAAATTAGTTATAGACACTGACGAATAACATGTTTCCAATAGAATATATTAAATCAATGTCATGAAATAAATTAAAAAATATATATTCTCTTTAATATGTTCATCATATTATTATTCTTCAAGTAGTGAATCTGTATCAAAAATTCATTAAATTAGAGGATGAAAAAGTTTTTCATTATAAAGGAAATAGTAGATTTTTTGTAATTTAAAACATTGTATTCATTAGTAACTATGAATTTTTTTGACCACTATTTTATTTGATAAAATACAAATATTTTATATGATTTGAAAATTCTATCATTTTAAAATTATGAGTAAATGGTCTTATGTCACCTAAATGTAGATATAAATATTTGGTATCATCAATTGTCTTTTAGGGACAAATAAAAAATATGATTAATTTATTTCATTTAAAGGTGATTAATGTAAATGTATCATAAGGGCAGAAAATAAACTTTCTAATGTCTTACACGTTAGAGGAAATAACCAATTAATTTCCTCAAGGTAATATCAATATGTTTTATGTTTATAATGGAGGGGTATCAAGATAATTAATTCATACATGACTAGAATAATAAAACTAATATGATGAATTAAGGGGAAAATCGATGATATATAATCTCGGACCTTCGAATCCCAATAGTGTTAATTATAATAAAATATTAGTATAGAATAATGTAATTCATGATGGATCCAAAAACATATGATTAATGTGATACTAGATAAAAACTATCTTGTATATTACAAATTTTTATATAATTTAATGTATAAAAACACTATGAAAACATTATTATCTGTTCTTGAATATCATTTATTATTTTAAAAATTTAAATTCTGGGATTCTATTGAAAAAATGGTGTTCTCATATATTCAGAATGTAGTCTCGTACATTAAGAAATATACTATCATATATTTGGAAGAAATTTTAAGGATAAAATAAATTATATGAATCCATGATTAACTGGAACTTAGGACATTTTATTTCCATGATAATAAACGAATTTCTGGAGAACAATAATCTTTAAACTGATATTGATATAATTTATCTTATCATTCATAGAAACATGTAGTCTTGTACTTATTTTGTGACACTATATACATATGGGGGAGGTATACACTGTAACCCATGTTGTTTTGTCTCATGACACCAATTACTACATCATTGGGAAAAATTATTCCATGTCTACTCGAAACCCATTTATGTACAATGATTTACCCATAGGAGTTGTCATGATATTTCATACAATACTCAAAGGATCCTTTTCCTAATTAAAAAAATGTAATCTGTATATTAAAAAATATAGATAAAAATTTCCATTAAAAATGGTATAAATTGTATGTCTATTTAAAAACATATTTATCAGTTTAAATTTTCTGTGGTATCATCAATGTTTCATGGAGTGAACCTATTAATGAAATATAGTGGAGATGGTACTATTCCATTTATAGGACATCAATAGATGATAATAATTGTTTTTAATTGTTTCTATTGGTTTTAGACCAAGGAAGTGGATGAAATGATCATTCATCATTTATCATAATAATTATTTGTATAATATTAAGTATCTCTTTTGAGTGTTTTTAGCTTGGAGTACAGTCATAATCATATATTTTATGAATTAAAGTGATGATCATGTCAATAATCAACCAATTATTTTCAAGGTAATTACCGCTAGTTGTATCTTTTACACAACCACAAAAAACATTTATCTTCAAAATAAGGATTTATTCTCCTAGAAACTAAACTTTCATTAACCTTACAAAAAATAAGAATGTCTTCCACAATGAAATAATTGAGTTTTAAAAAACATTTTTTAACTCTTTTAATTTATACAATATGAAAAACCGTTACTAGTAAATACATATAAGTCCCATTAAATTCATGTGTAATATGTTAATACTTCAAACATAGTGATGTATCATGAAAATTTTCTTTAAATATCATGAGTCCCAGTGAACGCATATTGTAATTAAAAAAATCCCCTTATAAATTCTGTTAAAATTAATTCATTATGACATAAATTAGAGGGGTTATTATTTAGAATCAAATAAGAAAAATAAAATTATTTTCTTGACTAAAAATGTTGAATGAATAGTAATAACATCACATATTAGAATTTAGGTTCATTAATAAAACATTTTTCAATGAGTTAGATTAAATATATATAAATCTTACCTCTTGAATGGATATCCACAAATATAATTTTACCTCCTCTATAAATAATACTTAAATTTGAACCACATGAAAAATAAGACTACTAAAATTTATTTTCAAATATAATCGTTATATATTGTAATTAATAATAAGAATTATAGTTATTTAACATATTACACCACATCATGGGTTTATTTATTTGAAAATTTATAATAGCTTCATAATAGTAAAATCAATATTAATTCTTATAACTTAGTTTAAATTAGTAGGTCAATATTTGTTATACATGATAATATTTATAATAATTTATAATTTTTCAAATTAATTTCATCAATTTTCATGTCTTTATCCTTGAAAATTAATTATATTATGTATAGTTTTGTGTTCCTTAACTATCAATGGTGTTTTTCTTATTAAAAGAATTATATATTGACATAATGTCCCTATAAATAGTTAAATAACATCATTTACACATTTCTCTAATACTATACATATAATTATGATCCAATAGCCCTTCATGATATAACTTTTCAGAAATTTTGATGAATGTGTTTATACCAACAATAACATGAATATACATTTAATTATTCCAGGATTTTGTTATATTTTTTAAAATTAAATATCCAATAAGAATAACAACATAATTATTTTTTTATTGTTATATATGAGAATTGATCTAAAGTTTTAACGATGAATTTTGTATAAATATATTAAATAAAATATTTATCATAGTAATATATCATTCAATAATAAAAATAAATTTTTCCATTTTACATTATAAGGCCCTAATTATTCTATATTTTTCTTTCATTTAATAAAATTAATTTTATAAATTTAAAATAACTAATATTAATTTATTTAATCTTTAAATAATTTAAATATTGTATATATAATCATTACAGAAGTTTTAAAATAATCAATATTGGATTAAAATTTGAAAATAGTAGTATAAAATTTAAATTGGTTAGTATAAAAATAATATTTTTTAGTGATATAGTTTTTATGATTTTTTGTTCATTATTAACTCATAGTGATATAATAATAATTTTGTTTTCTAAAATAAATATAATCCCTTTTTGGATCTAAAAATCAATAATATGTGAAAATATATAGATTTAAACTTTTGATAATATCATTCAACAAAAATTCGATATGAGTTTTAATTTTTTGAAATTAAATTATAAAATTTGGAAATTAAACATTTAAATACACTCATGTTCAATGGATCTTTACATTGTAATTTATGTTATATTTTGAGGATATTGTAGATACCTACTCCAATATATTATTTTGTTTTAAATTCACCCCCATTAATTTCTACTTATAAATTAGGTTATATTTCATTCATTGAAAACGTTTTAATATTCATTCATCAAATTTTTTTATGTCTCTTAGGATGCCTCTTCTTGATTTTATTTTTTTAAATGTTATTATTTAATCAAGTATTCAGATCACCCAAAATTTTCTCTCTAGAAAAAATATGTGTGACATGATATTCATTATATGAAAAAAAATATCCAATTATATTTCCTCATATTTGATCACAAGAATTGTATCTCGCATGTATTTCTTTATTAATGAATCAAAAATGTCAAAAGATACCTTTGAAAGGTTGGGTAGCCATGCAAATATGTTGGAGTCATTGTTCTGGAAATAACTATTTGTACAATTTTCCATGAAAATTATAATATTTGAATATTAATCAAATAACATATAACCATTGTTTGATATACACTATTGGAATTACATTTTTATTCAACGGGCTATTTTTGATGGGATCCCATCAAAAATAGAAATTTGCGACGGGCCCCCGTAGCAAATACACCATTGTAGAAAACGGTGTCGCAACAGATATTTTTTGCGACATGCTTGTCAGAAATTATATTTTTTGCGATGGGAATATTACCCATCACAAAAAACCTCCCAATTATATACATTATATATCCAAAATGCTTTTGTGACGGGCTCATCACAATTATTTTTTGTGACGGTTAAGTTCCCCATTGCAAATAGCATTCCGATTATATACATTATATACACATAAACTTTGTTCGACAGGATCCTCACAAATACAAATCCAAATAAAATATTTTTCACTTATTTGCGAACGGGCCCCGTCGCAAAAGACCCTGTCGTAAATTACTAAATTAATTAAAATAATAATAAAATTATGGTGAATGAAAAAAGTTTATTATTATTATAAAAATAATAAAAAAATAAAAAATATTATTATTATTTGTAAAATAATAAAACATTAAAAAATTATATTACTAAAAAATTATATTTAAAAAATATGATTAACAAAAAATTAATATTAATTTTATTAAAATAAATAAATAATAAATAATTATTAAAATTTTAATATTTTAAAAAATATATAAAATATCATAAAATATTATTATTATTATAATATTTATTATTCGTAAAAACAAATCATAAAAAATATAATACTAATAATAAATAATAAAATATTAAAAAAATTAAATTATGCACTTTTTTCACCAATATAAAAGTCAGATACAGTAAATAGTTCGTATTATTACAAAAATTCAAATAAAATGTTTTTAACATAAAAAACAAACCCATGGAAGGGGTCGTGTGGAGGAAGTAGAGAAAACTCCATCCCTAAACAACAAGTCTGACCTCGCATGTACTCCATCTTCTCATAATACTCTTGTTGTCATCGCTGCTCCAATTGATGCTGCTCCTCCTCATGATGCTGCTCCTGTTATGGTTTTCGCCGAAACATCTCTTCATGTTGCTTCTGCAAAGTCTCTATAAGCTCATCCTGAGTTCACAACAGCTCCTCATACGGTGAACTAAAAGATGATGTCTCTCTACAAGATCATCTCATTTTGATGCTGACATCGCAGCTTTACCTAAATAAGTACTAGGAGTCAAATGAGAGCCGATAAGAACTGCATGTCCCTTATCATAGCCATAATGAGTCGCCTGCTTCCATGCCGCCTCATCGAAATGGTGAGCACTAGTCTGCTCATTCATATCGTCCTGACCCTCAGCCTATGTCTGAGAGGTCGCATAAAAATATGACTCCTTCAATTTCAATTTCAATTTAATATAGTGAAAATATTAGATGAAGTTAACTGTCAAACTGAAAAAATATTTCTAACCACAATCTGATGCTGGCGTTCACCTATAATCTCTCTAGTGGCTGGATCATTGTACATCCTTCGATATATGTCAAACTCCATAATATCAGGATTCTCGATTGCCTACAGAAATATAATGTAATATGTTTTTATTTAATGTTATATAAAATATTTAAAAAATATACTTACCAAATGATCTCTATGTAAACTGAATATAGGGCTACCAACTCGATGTGTCACCTCCTGTCTCCCCATGTTCTGTCATTCCACTGATGATCTATTCTGAAATCCACCGCCCAACTAGTGTAAACATAATACATCCCAACGTGAGATGAAATGTACTCTGGTTAGTGATCTCTACACGACTCATCAAATTCTATCACACCTGCTTTCTTAATGGTTTTCCTTCTCAAATTTTGCAAAAACTAATGGAAATGGTCACGCATAAAAACATGCCATGCTGCGTGGATAGCGTCGTGCATGCTATCATCTATAGGATACCATAAAACCAACAAATAATTTATAGTTTCAAATTATTAATAAAATAAATTTCAAATTAAATATTATTTATTTATATACTAGCCAATAATGGAACATGTCGCATCACACATCAACAGGAATCTATTCCCATGTGATCCGTGGCTGAGAAAAATAATTACGCAAGATAGCGCTCCCCTGTCCAATATCTAAGTGAGAAAAAATGTGAAAAATAAATAAATATTCAATCAATTAATATATATATATAAATAAATTAATGAAAGATAAATAAAATATTCAGGTTACCATACAATCATGTGTGTGGATGGAAGAAAAGATGTGGACGTCGCACGGGGATATGGTCAGGAATCATCATTCATGCAAGACTGCGCCCCCTCCGCGTACCCCCTGAACCGACAGTAGGCTGAGGGTCAGATGATCCGAAATCTCTCTCATCCAATGGTAGGTCGGCCTCCTGCAACTCGCCAAATATATCAGAGTACATCTGAAACACAAATTGATTATAGTTATCATATAGTTGAAAATAACTATTTAATATGGATATATATTAGTTATTATTATAACCAGCATTTAACTGTGTCAATGTTAATCTTAATCCTCTTCTCCATAGATATCAATGTCAATGTATTCATCTTCATCCTCAGTATCATCAATATCCATATAATTTTCAGTTTTAGCGTCTCTTGTCATTTCAAATTCATTTGTAACATCATTAACATCTTTATCACCATCGATCCTTAATTGTGGGGTGCCATCATATATATTCATGTCTCATTGTGATTTAGATTGATTTTGAGTAGTCTCTTGAAAAATTTCAATTCCTTCTAATTCAGTAGAACCACATTCAATTTGAGTAAGACTGATTTTCCCGTGATTTCATTTTTATTATGCTCCACCAATCGCTCAAGTCTCTTTATGTAGCATTGTACATTGAATTATATATATGATGTGCATGTTGAGCCAGTAAAAATTGTTTATTTACTACAAGATTAGTTTAATATTTAATATAGATGATTCCATGAGTCGGATGAACACGGAAGCCTCTCTCAGTATCCATCCACTGACATTTAAACATTATTATGTAATTCTGTCCTAGATAACACAACTCAATAATTTCATCCAAAATGCCATAAAAGTAAACTTCAGTTTCTCTTTGATGTGATCCTCTCAAGAAGGCTCCATTGTTCATTGTTTTTTTGATTCCATGTATTTATGTTTATGAAATAGAAAACCATTCACCACATATGCATTATAAGATTTTACTATTTAGGATGGTGGGTTACACAATATACAGAGCCGCTTATCAATTTTATCAGCATATTGAGGCACCTGAAAATTTTTAAAACAATTATCATTATAATAAATAATAAACATAATTGATATTAAACCATCAATAATTTATGTTACCAGTATTTGAAACCATTGAGAAAAAAAAATTTCTACCTTCTTCAAAAGCAACTACTGTAATTTGTGGAAGCTGTTTCTTAATGCGATTCTCATATAACCTACAAATAAAATATGTTTAAATACTATAACAATAAATATAGAATAAGTGATAGAAGAACTCAAAGGAAAAATGAGGTCATTTCTTCATAGTTGAGCAGAACATATGTATGATCTCTGTGATGTTCTACATCTGAAATCCATCATTCATAAAGTCCACCGAAACCAATATTTGGCTGATTAAAAACTGTTAATTGATTGTCTATTTCAACATTAACATTTTCCTCGTTTTGTCCAATGCTATTTTGTTTTGAGGGATATGGAGATTTAAAATAATAAGAGCAGAAAAAAGAAATTTCTTTTTGCAAATAAGCCTCGACAATTGAGCCTTCAACTGATACTTTGTAATGTACTTTTTTCATCAATTTTTACATGCATCAATCGAATGGGTACATCCATTGAAGCTGTACTGGACCTCCACATTTATCTTTATATGGAAAATGTAATATCATATTTTCCATTGAGTCGAAGGAAGCAAGAAGAAATATTTTTTCCAGTTTATATATAATTATAACAACATCTTCTTCTAGTTTTCTTAGCGATTCATAGTCTGTTGTCACTGCAAAAATGTCTTGAAAAAAATATGATATTTCGGTTATCGAATCCCAAATCATATAATTCAAGAAACCTTTGAATCCAATATTTATTTTCCTTTCCATTATAACATTACAATCATGACTTTTTAATCCAGTCATATAACCATTCATAACATATCTGCCCAAATTGGATACATAGCCATCTGGAATTATCAAATCTAAAATCCACTGACAAAATAATAAAATACTCCCTTTGGACAGTGTATAAGCTACTTTTGGCCTCATTAACCTCTTTGATATGAAATTTTAAAATAGTTCAAGTTCTGGTCACCTGTAAATTTGGGAAAGATATAATCGTTCCATTATAGTGTCTTTGGTCTTACCTCGTGTATCCAAAACTGTATGAAATAAATTATCAAAACAGTTCTTCTCAATATGCATAACATCCAACATGTGGAAGACCAACAAATCATACCAATATAACAGATCCCAAAAAATACGACGTTTTGTCCTATTATGATCTTTCCCAAAGTTATGAATTTTCTGATGATTTACTGTTGTTCCTAATGTGATGGGAGGTAATAAAAATGCAACTGATTATATCTCTGTACCAAATATCATCATTTGAGGTTCATCCCTTTCAATTGTAACTTTTTTGAAATGGGATTTGTTCATCTGAAAAGGATGATCATTTGGATGATATCTACAGTGACAATCAAAATAGCAAGTTTTTTTCCATTGAAGAGCATAAAGGAATTGTTGTCTTTCATACAGTAAGGACACGATTTTGGACCATGTGTACTTCAACCAGATAACATTCCATATACCGAAAGTCACTAATCATCCACATCGATACATATTTTAATATGAAATTTTTTTATGTAGAAACATCATAGGTTTTAACACCATCACTCCACAAAGCATTTAACTCATCAATCAATGGTTTCAAATAAACATCAATATTCTTTCTTGGATTTCCTGGGATTAATATAGTCAAAAAGATATAAGGATCTTTTATCAACGTCCATGGAGGCACATTTTATGTTGTTATAAAGACATGACAACATGAATAAAGACTACTATAAGAACTAAACAGATAGAAACTGTTAGAAGAAAGAACCAATCATACGTTTCATGCTTCTATAGAAAAAGACAGAAGCATACTGTCAAAATCATTCCAACAGCCACCATCAGATGGATGATTCAAGCTTCTATCAGTTGAAATCTTGGTTTGGTGACATGAAATCATTGACGCTATATTCTGAGACATAAATATACATTGTAACCTAGGTGTAAGAGGGAAATATCTCAACTGTTTTACTTGAATCGATCTAGACTTCCCTAGTTGAGATTCATTATAACTCGATTGTCCACATGTGGGACAACAATCCAATGAACCATTTTTTCTAGAATATAAGATGTAATTATTTGGACACGCCTGAATCTTCCGATAACTAAGGCCCAGAATATGAACCAGCCTCTTGCTCTCATAGTAATTTTCAGGAAACACATTTCATTCAGGTAATAGTGTTTAAACCAAATAAAATATCTGATCCTAAGTGTTTTTTGGCATTACATTATCTGATTTAATAGCCATATATTTTGCAACCTCTTCTAATTGTCTCATCTTGCAACCATGATATAATTCATCCTCAAGAGACCTCAACAACTCATAAAATTTGAATGGTGCCAAGTCAAGAGTTAAATCAAATTCATCGTGAGATTTATTTTGTTGCACAGATGGACCTGCAATATCATGTACTAAATATTGAAACTGTGATGGATCAGAAATCATGTAATTAGGATTTTCTCTGGAACTGCATTCATTATGTTGATACCAAAAAACAAAATCTGGTTGAAAACCAAACCACAAGAGATGTCCCCCAACCATGTCAAATGTGTCAAACATTCATAGAGCACATTTTTTACAAGGACACATAATTGTGCCTTTTGAAACATATTCTGGTTTTGATGATGAAAATTATATAAATCTTCAACATCCTCAATATATACGGGATTTAAACCAAAACCATTTGGATTTTTGCGCTTATTTTTCCAAGCACGATCATCTAATAATGACTAATATTGACAACCTTGTTCCATATTTGTCTACATAAAATATAAAATCATCACAGTTTTTGAATAATTTGAATATATAAAAACACTATATGAAAAAAGAAGATAAATAATTACAACTACTTCTAAATAATTACCATTAATTAACGGCGACACAATTTCCAGTTGATTGACAGCTACTCTTTTGTCGGATGACTCATTTACTTGCATCTTTCTCACACTAAAATCGCAATGAAGAATCTGGTCACCGGAATGTATATTCATTATCATAAGTAGGAGAATGAATATGGGTACGTCCGATCATATTCTTCTTTGTTATTTTAGTGTATGAAAGATTCATGTAAATGAGTTTTCGGACAAAAGAGCCCCCTTTTCGTCGATGAATCCTCTTCTTTCATCTATCATTTCCTGAAAACATTATAAAAAAATTATCCTACGAATGCATATCCAATATCGTGCATAGAAGATTGAATATGACTACGTAGCATCACATTTTTCATAACGTTTTGAGTCAGTGATAGTTGAAAGGAGAAAATTCATTGAGCAAAATGAGTCCCATCAATCCACTGGAAATTATGTAATGTTCTTAAAAATTATTAATATTTATTAAATTTCTTCATAATTGTTCCTAAATGTTTCTAACTAATTATTAATAATTATTACTAATTATTCATATTTATTCCTATTTATTAATATATATTACTATTTATTTCTGTATATTTTTATTTATTCTTATATATTGAAAATTATTACAATTTGTTGTTAATTATTACAATTTATTAATAATTATTACATTTTATTTCTAATTATTGCAATTTATTGTTATTTATTAAAATTTAAGGCAAATTATTACGAATGGTTACTAATTATTACTAATTATTACTAATTATTACAAATTATTAAAAATTATAAAATTTTTTACTATTTCATTCAATTTATTACTAATTATTACAAATTAATACAATTTATTACTAATTTTGAAATAGTTATCAATACATAGAAAAATGAAAACTGCTTGAATAATGAATGGAAATTTGGTAATCATCGTCGTGGAGATGATTTCAAATTTTCCCTTCATTATCCAAGTAGGATTTGTTTACTAAATATTACTAATAAAAAAAATTAAATTATCAATATTTAAGAGAAAACAATATTAATATTATTAAAATATTAAAAAATTATAAAATATTAAAATTATCATTATTCGTTAGAGGCTTTGATCTATTCTTAACATGTTCAAATCTCAAAGGGTCGCCAATTGTTAGGTCATGTGCAATAAAAAGTTTGTGTCAGCCATGTCCAATGTAAACTCTATAATTTTCCTTGCAAGGTTGATCACCTCGCTAGTAGTGTTGTAATAGGACGACCAATGAAATTTTGTTCTCTTCTCTAAGAATCATCTCTCTCCCTTTACATATATCAATCTTCCTTAAAAATTTGATGGGACATCAGTATCGTTCCCTTAAATTTTCAAGGAAGAATGGTCTATGTAAAGGGTCATGTGAGAAAATTCTTATAGATGAGAAGGGCATGACATATGTTTTCTTTTTGCAATGCTACTTACAAGGTAATCAACCAAGCAAGGACAATTATAGAGTTTATATTGGACATGGTTGACAAAAAAAATTTATCGTGCATGACTTAAAAATTGCTGACCCTTTGAGATTTGAACATGTTAAGAATAGAGAAAATCCTATTGCGAATATTGATTATTCTAATATTTTATAAAATTTTTATTATTTTAATAATATTAATATATTTTTCATAAATATTGATAATATAATTTTTTTATTAGTAATAATTATATATAATTATATTTACTCTTTATTAATATTTATTTTTAATTATTACTAATTGTTACTAATTATTACAATTTATCACTAATTATTCATAATTATTGCTAATTATTCCAAATTATTGCTATTTATATCTAATTATTACTAATTAGTTCTAATTATTCATAAATACTCTTAATTATTGTTATTTATTTCTAATTATTTCTAATTAGTTCTAATTATAGCTATTTATTTCTAATTATTACTAATTAGTTCTAATTATTAATAGTTATTCATAATTATTGATAATTATCGCTAATTATTAGTATTTATAGGTAATTATTGCTAATTATTAGTATTTATTGGTATTTATTTCCAATTATTCATAATTATAGCTAATTATTATTAATTATTCTAATTATTTCTAATTAGTCTTAATTATTCCCAATTATATCTAATTATTACTAATTATTGCTAATTATTCCAAATTATTTCAAATTATTGATAATTATTCCTAATTATTTCCAATTATTGCTAATTATTGCTAATTATTTGTAATTATTTCTAATAATTTCTAATTATTTCTAATTAATTCTAATTAATTCTAATTATTCTTAATTATTACTAATTATTCGTAATTATTCCTAATTATTCCTAATTATTGCTATTTATTTGTAATTTTTCGCAATTTTTCGTTATTATTCGTAATTATTCGTAATTATTCCTATTTATTCTTATTTATTCCTATTTATTCATAATTATTCGTAATTGTACATAATTATTGCTAATTATACCTAATTATTGGTACTTGTACCTAATTATTGCTAATTGTACCTAATTATTTTCCACTTGTACATAATTATTGCTAATTTTACCTAATTATTACTAATTCTACCTAATTATTACTAATTATACCTAATTACTACTAATTATACGTAATTATTTCTAATTATATGTAATTAATACTAATTACACCTAATTTTTACTAATTATGCCTAATTATTACTGATTATACCTAATTATTACTAATTATACATAATTATTAAAAATTAAACCTAATTATTACTAATTATACCTAATTATTACTAATAATACCTAATAATTACTAATAATACCTAATTATTCATAATTATACCTAATAATTACTAATTATACATAATTATTACTAATTATATCTAAATATTACTAATTATACATAATTATTACTAATTATTACTAATTATTAATAATTATACCAAATTATTACTAATTATACCAAATTATTACTAATTAGACAAAATTATTACTAATTAGACCTATTTATTAATAATTATCCCTAATTACTACTAATTACCCATAAGTATTTCTTATTATCCTGATTTATTACAAATTACCAATAATTATTACTAATTATACCTAATTATTATTAATTAAAACTAATTATTACTAATTACCCCTAATTATTACTAAATATACCTAATTATTACTAATTACTCCTACTTCTTATTATTTATACATAATTTTTACTAATTAGACCTAATCATTACCAATTACCACTAATTATTACTAATTATACCTAATTATTACTAGTTACCCCTAATTTTTACCAATTATACCTTATTATTACTACTTACCACTAATTTTTAGTAATTATACCTAATTATTACAAATTACCCCTAATTATTTCTAATTATACCTAATTATTACAAATTACCCCTAATTATATCTAAATATATCTAATTATTACTAATTATTACTAATTATTACTAATTATTACTAATTATATCTAATTATTACCAATTACCCCTAATTATATCTAATTACCTATAATTATATCTAATTATGACAAAATTCCACTAATTATCTATAATAATCTCTAATTAATACAAATTAACACTAACTATTTATAACTATCTCTAACAATATCAATTTCTTACTAAAAATAAAAATAAATAAAATTTTATTTAATTCTAAATTATTTACAACTAATAAAAAACAAATAAAATTAATTTAAAAAAATATAAAAAATATAAATACCTTAATCTTTGATATTCAGAAGTTGTGGATGCCATCCAATTGCTCTCGTATAAAAAATTTAACTAACAGAAACTTTTTCCATAAAATTGGAGAATCAAGAGAAAGGGAGAGGAAGATCTAAGTAACGTGCAAAAAACGGATGTGGTATATATTGGTTAGATTAGTTGCGACATGGTTAGTTGTTGCGGGATACCCGTCGCAAATGGTGGTATTTGCAATAGGCCCCGTCGCAAATACCCTCTCCCACATTAATTACAGTCAATGGTTAAAATGGTAATTGTGATGGGACATATCGCAAATACACACCTGCTGACATACTACTTGCAATGGGTGGCTTTGACCGTCGCAAATAGTTTTTAACGACGTCAGGATTTTGCAACTGGCCTGTCACAAATACCCTCGCCCGCATTAATTACCATCTCCGGTTAAAAGGGTATTTGTGATGGGAATCATCACAAAAGCTCAGCGGTGGTAAATACTTTTTTCGACGGGAGGATTTCCCCGTAGAAAATGTTATTTACCGCGTCCGGGATTTTGCGATAGAGATGTGTCCCTGTCGCTAATACCCTTCCCGCGTTTTGGCGTGCAAACAATGGCAAAACTATTGCGACGTGCCACCTATTCCCATCGCAATTAACCTACTATTTGCGACTGGAAAAGATGCATGTCTCAAATACGTAGTTTGTCAGACCATTTTCGATGGTATATATTCCTGTCACATTAGACCCATCGCAAAAAAACACTTCTCTTGTAGTGATACAACACGATAAGGAAATAATTATTTTAAAGGGTATCTATTACATAGTTAATGTCATGTCAATTTCTCTTCTATGATTTAATGTATAAGTGTCAATATCATATTGTTATATTTAGATATATGGTGGAATACTATATTGTTAAAGGGGAAGTACTATTTAGTATATCAGTTCTAAATACTCATAAGGTGATGAGAATTTATCTCATTATGTTTTGAATTTTTCGTAATCGTAAAATGGGATTATGTGAAAAACACCACTAGTATAATTTATATAATTTTTTGTGTCATAGTATGTTCCTATGTAAAATAATGTTTAATGGTCCACAAACAATATGATATTTATTATTTCATATTAAGACTCAGACATATATATTTTTTTCCAAAACCTTATTGATACATTTCATGATTTTGTTGGATAAATTTGGTTAATCCTGCATAACAATTCATTAACAGATATGTTGATAGAATATGTTTATATATATTTATTATAGAAAATAATATCTGAAACCATTGATTGGAATAGAATGGATACATTGAATTCCATGGAAATGATTTAGTGCTGCATTTATTTCAGATATTTAATGAAATGAATATCAATCATATAGTCTGATGAAGTATATGTGCAACCCGATTAATGGTAGTATATTGAAAATGGTTTATATTACATATTGTGTATTCAAATTTGGTTGACAAAATTGAATTATTATGTTCTTTTGTAGGGGATCAATGAACTATTGGTGTAAAAAAGTCTTGTATTGTAGGGAATCCCACACAATTCTATTAAGAATGAATCATTGAGGGTCACACACATTGGTTTATTATTCCCCATAATTATATTATATTTCAATTTTATTAATAATATATATATTAATCTCAATAAAAATGATAGTTTTATTCACATTTTATTAATCAAATTTTTATACTATTGAATAAAATATTTAATTGTATATTTATTCTGTTATTCAATAAAATTCAAGGTCATGGAAAAAATCAAGATCATTTAAAATGATAACAATTTTATATAAACCTACTAATTAATATATATCCTTATTCACATTATCGCACAACATAAAATTATAATAATATTTTTTTAAAATTATATATCATTTGGTTTGTTAATAATTATTATATTATTTAATATCTTTTGTAAAATTATATACCATTTTTAAATAAATCTTTTTTTATAAATATATTTTTTGTATCTATTTTTTTCAAGGATTTAGAATAATTATGAATATTGGATTTTCTTTTCCATTCATCCTTCACACTTATTCACAAGAATGTGAAGTGCTACAGTGACCCCATTAAGCATGACTAAACTATAAGAGGTAAATAAATAAACATGCAAAAATAGATTCACAAATCTAGAAACTGATGTTCTGTTGGTTTTTCTTAGAGGTAAAAGGAGGACATGTGGATCAGCACTAAAGAGATTCTACACATAGATCATCAATGAACAATAATGTTCTTACGATAGTGGATTCATAAGATCAAAATGAACATCAAATAAAATTATTTTAAATGGTAACTTTTTCATTCAATCATAATTAATTTCTATATATATTAAATGTGTAATGATACTCACTGGGTTATTAGTTTTTATATATAAATTTCCCAGGATTTTGATATGTTATATCTTTTACATATTACATATTATTTTTAATCATTGTTCAAATTTATTAAACCCATTATGTTTGTTCCGTTATGGTAAATTTATAGAGAACGAACACATCAAGTTGATTCAAAGAAATGAAATTTTATATTTATTCTTATTAAATTTATTTTTTTTATGTATTTACAATATGTATTAAATTTGACCTATAAATAATATTCTTTCATAAATCCAACTGTTTAATTAACATGATCACAAAAATTTAACTATTATCAATTTTTGATTCAGGACATGGTAGTGAAAATGAATGACCAACAATTTCGTCAGCATATTTTATGAATTGCGTCTAAAAAAATGGGATACATGGCCTATAGCTGATGTATATTCCATGTATCCAAGTAAAGTACATATGTAGGTTCAACGGGATACATTCCATTTCAAGGAGTAACAATATGAGATGAATTTGTTTTCACACAACATGGATATGAGAAACATGTAGAATATCACTATGCAAGTAACATAGCATTTAGACGTTGTCCAAAGAGTGAATTCTACATAGTTTTGTAAGAAAATTAATACAAACCAGATAGTAAAATACATTGGTAAAACTCACATGATGTTAAAATCCTTTAGGATTATTGAGATTCATTATATGTATCTAGCCTAAACATTATGTACTTTGTTTTCCATACATCAAATGATCATGTTGAACTATTTAGTGGGTTCTATAGAAAAAAACATATGAATCACACTATACCGACCCATGGTTAAGATACATGGATATTATAAGATTTTTATGAATATATATTAAATTAAAAAAATACATTCCCCATGACCATAATAGTTTAGGGTCATAGGAAACATGGAACGGAAATATTCTACCCTTTTAAATGATATCCAACATATTCCATAAAGATATACACCAGGAATAATTCGACCTAAATCATTTCATCATAACATGGATTATAGAAACATAAGATAGGGTTGATTATAGATGCTTAGTGGGGGTAAATAAAGAAAATTCCTAATGATAATAAGAATAAAAGGGTATAGAATAGGGGAATAACATTTGAATATCATAATCTTAATTTAAGAGATAATAATAAATATTGGATGTTTGAATGACATGAACCACCAAGAAATAAATAACATAATACCAGAAAGAATATCATAGTAATAAAACATGGAATTGTAGAAAACATATAAGTATATGGAAACCCTGTGTCAAGGAGGCCTACTAAGGGCTTTGTAAAATGTTAGTCATCGAAAAAATAACTAGTGTAAATACGTCATTATTTGAATTCCATCTCATGTTCCCTCTTGATTCATGGTTGGGATATACCCCTCGCATACCCTCTTTTTTCAAGATTGAGATGTCTGCCTATATACCCTCTTGTTACGAGATATGGATTTCCTCTCAATTACCCTCTGGTTTTAGGCATGGGATTTCCTCATGTATACCCTCTATTGACAGTATTGTAATTTTCTCCAGTGTAACCTTTTTTTTTATTCATGGGATGTCCACATGTGTACCCATTTAGCACAAAAAACATCAAACATTACCCAATGTATTGGAGGTTGATATTGGTTACAACCATCCAATAATGAAATCATACCTTCATGTGCCACAGAATTAAATACAATGGTGTCATAACCCGTGTAATAAAATGGGTATTATAAAAATATAACCATATTACAACCTATAGAAATGTTATTGATTTTATAAACCGTCAATCAAAATCATAACTCAAGAAATACAAATAGATTCCATAAACAAATAACCTCGCAAAGAGAACCATTCTTCATAAACATAAAAACTGTGATATATAAATGTGTTTCATAATTATCATGACATTAAATATGAACAATTCATAGAAATGATATCAATGGATACTTTAAATCATTTTCTAGAAGGGAAATGAGTAACATAAACATATGTCATCATTGATGAAAAATAATTTTGAAAAATATTTGAAAAAAAATTATTGAAAAAATAACATTTCATCTTGGTAAAATGATTTTTAATAAATAAAACCATTAGATAGTAAATTTAATTTAACATAACATTGAAATAAATATATAGGATATGAAATAATTTGAAATCTTTTTTCCTTGAAAAATTAAGCACTAATCTTCATAATATTTTAGACAAACTTTTCAATGAATACACAATGAAAAATATAAAAATTAAGTAATTACATTTTGAAAATAATTTCATTGAATATAATTATAAAACAGATAAATAGTTATTAAAAACGATTTGAATGCTATTTTATTTTAAACTACAATTAAAACTTATAAATAATGCATGAAAACATTTAGGAATTTTTTTTCTTAAAAATACTTTTTATAAATATAAATAATGCTTTAAAATGTTTTGTAAACCATTTTCCATGAAAACATACAAAATAACATTGAAATGTATTTAAAATAATTTTCCTTGAAAAACACTCTTAAACAAATTCAAAAAAATTATTCATTAAACATTAAAATAATACTTCAACATATTGACAACGGATATAACTGTACATGTCATACAATGTAAAAAGAAAATTTCTTTTTCATGGAAAAAATTATAGAAAATTTCCTCACTAGGAAAGAAAGAAAAATATTACATTTTAATCATTGGATGAAGAGAAAATTTTAAACATTTTTTAACGATAATTTCATATTAGAATATTATTCCATGATACCTTTTTAGATAAAATGCTTTTGATGGGACAAAAAATTTTGACCGAAGATATTGTAATTTCATGAATCCGTAAAAAGTCATTCTTAACTATGTTATATAGAAATGTGTTGAAAATTCTATTACTACATGAATATATTTTAATTATACATTTGATAAGAAAAATCATAAATTTCATGAGATATGAAAGATAATAATTCATTAATGGAAGAATAATCTGATGAAAAATTGAAAATATGTGAGATTGTTTCAATAAACTCATATCACCTAGTAACCGGAAATCATAATATCCATTTAAGAAAAACATATTACACGATGATAAAAATATCATTAATTGAATTTTTTAATTCCATAACATGTTAAATGGAATTATATATATCTCAAGTGTGAATTTAGGTTCATAGAAAAAAAAAATCTCAAATATTGAAAATTGAGACAAAATTATTTCAAAGATTTTTAATCTTTTGAAACTAAATTGTAGTGATAAATGATCATAAAATGTATATAATAATACCCATAAATTTTTTTATAAGATAAATAACATAAAATAATATTATTTACATACACTACAAAAAATTAAATATTTGTTGAACATATCATGTATCTCACAGTAATACAAAGTTAGATGAAATCCTCGTAAATTGTCTCTTGACACTCATCGTACATATTCAAACATAATTTATATGAAATATAATTTTATTATAAATTTTATATTTAATAATATAAATATATATATATATATATATAATATATGCATTATTATTACATTATATTACTCTCTTGTTGACGATCCTATGTTAAGGTTTCACTTTAGGTAGTATTTTCATTGTTCTTTACATGCATCTTAATTTGTTAAATAATTGGTCCTTATTTTTATATCTTTACGTACCTAATTTTAATAATGATTTAAATATCATGTATAAACATAGTATTAATATGTTAATAGTATTTAAATTAAATAAGTATGAATTTTTATACATCGTTCATAGAGACGGAAATCCATATATAGTCATGAAACATGTTTTATTTTTAATTGGAATATTGAACAAAAGAAAGTTACATGTAATTTAATAGTATATAATTAAATAAAATTTTATTAATAATTTTATATATATAAAACAAAAACAATAAACCCATTCTTAATACGTCCCATGTAGTGTGTTAATTAATCACATCACTATGAGGTGGCAGTATTCCATGCTTCCTCAAATAGAATTTACTCATTTACACCACATAGTGAGTTAAAAGTAATGTGTTTTAAAAGGATTAAATTGGAATAAAGTCATAATATTTCTAATATAATACATATAAAAATATATTATCCATGATAATTCCTAAAATGATATGTGGTAATGTAAAAACAAACATACATCATTTCATGAGAATATTGTTCTCCAAACACAGAAATAATATATTTATTACCCACTAAATGGGGGTCTGTCTAATTGTAGGTTTAAATATTTAAATAAAAACTTACTATTTTATTTATACACTGGTTCTATTAGATAATCATGTGAAGGAAAATATTTTAGGGTTAGATAATGGAAATTAAATGAGAGATCATGAGAGAAGACATTACCTCTTAATAATGTTACTTTTTTGGTTTGTTCCAAATAGATTACTTGGATGATATTACTCTCAAAGAAAAGATTCAATGAGGAATGAGTGGAATTTTTTAGAATATTTTCTTATACATTTACAGATCCAATGTGCTTGAGTTGAGTGAAGATGTGGGAGTGGTGGTGGCTTTTCTAGGGATGGAAAAAGAATCACATGGACGTTTTTTAAATATGTTAGGTGTACACATGTTCTTCACAAAAAAATCAATAGTACCACAAAAAAAATTATAAATTGTAGTTTTATTGCATAATTATTGAAATTAAAATGGGTTTTTACAATTTTATAGTCCATTTAGGTTTATATTATTAAGGATAAATCCCTAATTACGCATAATTTCCCCTTAATAGCTTTGATTAATTTTAGAAACATTTTATAACCATTTTTGTTAGAAGATAATTTGATATTAATGAAATATAATTATTATAATTATTAAAATGTTTTGTGTTATTTTTTCATAATTTAATTCATCGAATCCGAAAAAATACGTTTTCTGTTAATCACGTAGAAGTTGCAAGAAAGTGGGTTTTTAAAGTAAACCATTAAAAACTTTATTAATTTAAATATTAAATGTCATAGTAGAAATTTATAATAAAGAAATAATTGTATTAAAATATGAATATTTGATCTAATTTTACCTTAAAAAATTAAAATATAATTTTTTTTAATTATTATTTCAATGAGAGGATAGTTTTAATCTAAAAAAATATTTTTTCTCTATTCATCAAAAATGATTTTTTTTATGAAAATTACCGAAAAATAACCCTAATATTATTTCAGCATTATAAATTCAATAATAATGTTTATTTAAACAAATTTGATTCTATATTTGTAAAAAATATTTTTATTTTCATTTATAGATGGTAGTATGTGTAGTTCATTTAAGAAGATAATATTTGTAAAAATATAATAATTTTACTAAAAATAATATCATTTGTTATCAATATGTTTTTTATTAAAACATAATAAAATTTTTTTGAAAATCAATAATTACTATTCATATTTCTATGGTTCATCCATAGGATATAATTATCTTGATTAAACAATTTAATGAATTCAAAAATGTTTCGTAGGGAAAATTTGTGTTGCGTGTTATATATACTAAGTTGTTGTTGCATTTAGACCAAGCCATGTTAGTTCCAAGTTAATGAAATACATAAATTAATGATTATAATATGAATATAAGAACTATATTTTTCATTTGAAATTAAAAATATAAAATATATTAACTAATTTTAGAAAAATAAAAATTTCACAAAACCTCGAGGTGTTACATTCCACCCCCACCCAAATTAAATGAATTTCAACATAAAAATCCTTATGGGTTATTAAATATTTATCACTTCAATGTTTCATTAATTAAAACACACATTATAAAAATGAATATGAAAATGTCCCATATAAATTTTAAATTGAAATGATAATAGTGAATGAAAGTAAATCATAACTAGGTTACCACATAGGAGAACATATTTGGGCAAAGAAAACATTGAAATAGATGGAAAATCATACAATCATGTTCTAATAAAAAGTGATATTAAAAAAGTTATGAGAATGTTAACAATCACAAAGCTATAATTTTTTTATCACCTAAGGGGCCTAATAATTCATCGCAACCAAATCTTCGAGTTCAAAATTTTTGGCATTATGATTATTTTTTTATAAAAGTCGAATAATTTTTGTGAAAATATAATCATTATTGATTTTAGAACAACATAAAACTTTTTATTTTTTATCTGCTTCAACTATTTGTTTAAAAAGAAAGATGGTATATTTTTTATTCTTGATGTACTAAAAGATCATGAGAGTGATGACATATCATCCCATTTGTTATCACCAACATAAATTAAATTGAAATGGATATCAAATAACAAAAATCATATATGGAATGATTATACATTAATCTCATAAAATTAATCTACGGTTTAACAAAAAGATTACATTAATGGTTAACCATGAAACCAAAAAAAATATAATTAAATCTTTATACGTTAATAATTATCTTATCATAAACCCAAAATATTTATATTAGAAACAAGTGTCCATCCTTGTTGTGTTAGAATATCATCTGTGATTTTATGTTCCCAAAATACATTTAGGAATATATAATCACATGAAGACTCATAAATGGATAAAAAATAATATATTCATAGGTATTATTCATAGAATATAATACATTACCTTCCAAAAAATTGAGGTAAGGATGTGTACTTATCAATTATTTAGGTTCACTTCATCGATTTTAAATGAAAATTATTTTCCATTAACCTTTGTTTTCAATGGTTTTTCTGTCATATGTTTCACATTTGTCCATGGATTTGGGAGCTTCTTAGTATAATGGATAACCCCCATGAAATAGGAACAATGATGTGTGGGAGGTGTATTCTGTAGGAATTTATCATTATTGTATTCCTTACCTAAATTTTCCCAATTAGTTCTATATTCACCTATATGATGTCATTCCCTTCAAAATATAAAAACATTTAATAGTCCCCTTTACAAAATCCCTCAATGATTATTCACATAATTTTTCCATAATATAAGAATAATTTTCTTTTATCCCTAGTTGATATATTTTCAATTTAACTCCATATTATGATAATTTTAAAAACCAAGAGTATTATAAGTAACAACAACCTATATTTTAGATATGATTGCACATGTCACAATTTATTCATTTCTACTAAAATCTCTTATGTCTAACACATAAATGATAGTTGGATTTAATCAATTTAAGACCCTATAAATATTACATTGGGGATGGAAGATAATACCAGAAGCGTACCTAACATCTCTTCTAAAATTACCCTCATAGGTTACGACAAATTCATCATTATTTCTCTTCAACTAAAGGAACTTATTTTTTATCTTCATACAAATAACATGGTGTATGTATTTATTGAAGAATATGTTCTTAAATTCACACCAAACCATGGATTCATACTCATCATGATTCTTTATATTCGTGATTATAGTCCACCACTAGGTTGCTTCACCATTGAAATGATAAACACCCATAATTCCATTCTCATGATCTGGACACTTAAGAAGGGAGAATATCATTTTGGTGGTACTGATCAGTATGTCAGAAAAAATTAAATCAAATAACCCATTAATAGTGGATATATGAGTCATCATGAAGAAATTAACATAACCATGGTCCCTGCTTTTCTCATTTTTAAACTCATAATGATTAATTTCTTTATAAATCAATGAGATTATAGAAATGATGTTTACTATTATAAAACCAATTGAATTTGGATCATTTGGAGGAAATTATTTTCAATATTCATCATAATCACCATTAACAAAGTTCTATTGCGTTCCAGTCATTGGCAAAGTCCAAAATCATTCAGTACAAAAAAATTATAATAATGAGGAACCATGTAATCATGAAAAGTCACATATATTATGACCAAAGTATGACACATTCCATAATCTATGACATCCTAGGATGAAACTAGGATATTCATATCAAAATTCTAATTAAGTCCTTCAATATATTTTGTGAGGTGTTTGTGAATTCCCAATGAATATCCCCCATGAATTTCAAACTAAGTGTGCAGTAAAGCCCATTCATGTGTACCAGATTACCCAGATTCAGGGTCATAACATCATACAATACTTGGTACACCATGGTACATCCATTCCAAAGCCACATATAGTAGTAATATTTATATATGGATTTATCTCTAAGAAATAACTTACTATATATTTTACTAAAATTCCATAACATTTTCCAAAATCATAACTCATCCTTTTACATATCCACCAAGTCATCTCTTGACATTTCCATGGAACTATACATAGGGATCTAACAAATGTTTTATCATCTGATTTTATAACGGTTTAACAATCCATTCCTTTGATACCAATTATAGAGACCCATACATAACATACACATGATTTACATAATTTTAATTGAATATTTTGTACCCATCAACAATATAGGCCTGAGTACCATAATATTTTAAAGAATTTAGAATAATGGATACAAGAACATATATCCTTATGAATGATATTAAACATCTACCATTAATATATACACCTTTAGTGATTCTATTTATAACCTTTCCTCATAAACTAATGAAAGGAAACATAATAAATGGTTAAGCTCATATGCTCGACAATTGTACTTAAAAAATGTGTAAGAATAACACGAAAAAAGGGTATAGTACTGGAGGATAACATATTAACATCATACCCTATATATTAGAGATTTTATTAAAAATAGGAAGTTGATAATACATGAACTGTTTGAAAATAAATTACACAAAACATGAAATAAAAATATAGTAAAAAAACAAGGAATTATAAAGAAACATAAGTAGATAAAAACCAAGTTAATATGAGGAATACCAAGGCTTTTGTAACATGTTAGGATTTTTTTATCACCTGTGCACTTGATTTGGAGTGGGATTCCCTCTCTTGTGCCCTATTTTTTTAGGCATGGGATGTCCTCCCATATACCCTCTTGTTTCTAAAATAGCATTTCCACACAATTACCCTCTAGTTACTGGTTGGGTATTTCCACTTGTTTACCAACTTTTTTTAGACAAGGTATTAAGTCATATATACCATGATATTCTCGGATTGGGATGTTCTCTTCTATCCCCCATTGTTTCTGGATTGGAATTTCTTATGATGCACCCTTTGAGATCACATAACATTTATCATTACCTAATGCATTGGAAGGAGATATTTGTTCCTCCCATGTCATAATGAAATCATACATACATGAGCCAAAAAATAACAAACCATAATATATAAACCTCTGAAATGAAATGGTTATCATATCCATATACACATATAATAACTACAGTCCTGATGATGGTTTGGGATGGTCATTCTGATCATGTCGCATGCTAGGGTTTCTCCCAATCCACGATGGTTCCTCACTTTTTTGGCCATACAATTCATTAATAATCTATAGAGTGGGATAGGACAGAGCAATGTGTGTTCTCAAAAGTGATTTTCATTATTGGGTTGCATCTGTGAGGAGTTTTTCCCCACAAACAAAGGATGAGGTTGGGGAACATGTTGATTTGTTGATTATTATAGCTCCTTTGTCTGAGTGTTCATTATCCAAGAGACATGGATCTCGGTTACGGGTGAGTGGGTATCATCAATCAGATGAATCCATGTTGGAGAAGGATATCGAGGTATATAAGGATCCAATGGAATCATAGCATTAGGCGGTGGTTGTTCCTTGTTTGATTTTCGGGGTTGCGATAAGTAACACTAATGAGACTTTTATAGAGCTTTAGAACAAAGTGATTCATGGTGCTCTAGATTAGGGAATCATATTTTATATCCCATTTTCTATAATAAAATGCTCTTTTATTCTTCCAATCAATGGAAATTGAGTATTTCACATAACAAATCTGGCCATTATATAGTATCAGATCATCTCAAAATGTGTGAGTTCTCAATCATTTCTCATTTATTCTATCCTATAGGATCTAATCCTTTTAAAATTTATGAAATCAATGTGTGGATATTATTTAATTGGGGTTCTTCATAATGGATGTGTGTATTATTAGAATAAGAATACTTACACATGATCTTCCACATGGGACGAATTGAATGTATGAGCCTAGGGAATCAGTTCCATAACACTCAAATATGAAGTTATTCATTTCCATTAATGGGATATAAAAATTCCATCCCTTTGAGTTTGGTAAAACAACATCAGAATTTTGGGTGTGGGTTTATGATATACATTGGATACTTAGGAATCCCATATTATTGCATGAAATTGCTCTATCCATTGACATCATGATTAAAGATAACAGGGAAATGGATGTGAATCATTTTGGGAACATAGACGGGTTCTTTGTTGAGGTTGAACTAGGATAGAATCTTCTAAACATTGTAATACATGAAACAAATAATGATATTATTGATCTGAATATCATTTATGATAATTTTAAAAAAAATACTTATGGAATTAATTGGTATTGATTATTAATCAATTACATGTAGGTGCTCTATATTCTTTATAATTTATTCTTTTCAGGGACTTGACCTATGTAAGAGACTCAAAGTAGGAAAAGAAAATTTACTTAGTAGATGATGATATTCCTCTATTAAACTATCTTGAAGACGTCAAATATCATTATAAAAATGATTATTTACTAGAAATTTATACTGACACTGTTGTTCAGATGATAGAGGAGTAGGGTGTTGTTCCTGGGATGGGTGACCACCAAAGTGTATATCCCTCCACCTCTGAGAAAAAAAAATATTAGGCTGCTATTTTTTACAATGTGGAAAATTCTAAGATCACTAATACTTATAAGATAGAAATTTATTATTCATTAAAAATTTATCTATCAAATTTTTTGTATGAATTATTTATTGAAGAATATGTACAACAAAAGGTGGATCACTATATTTCAGAGGAAATGATGACTACTTCAGAAAATCGTAAGGGTAAATAAATTGTCAAATCTGACCATAGAGTAATTTCTAAAATTTTCATTATTTATTTTTTATAATCATGGATAACGAATGATTTCATCTTCGATCCTATAAAAAGTAAATGTACCATGTTTCTACTCCAGTGTTGGTTGAGAAATAGGTTCCATTTAAAACATAATGACCTCTTAGTATAATAAAAATTACATTGAGATGAATGATTAAATTATAATTTATCTTTATGATAAAAATAATCAATATATTTATGATCCCATTTTTGTAATCGATGTATAGTAGGTCATGAAGCCTGTGAAAAGAGATTCCTTTCTTAAAAAATACAATGAATTATAATAGGATGTCTCTAATCTTGGATACAATGATGTTCATATACATTACGAAAGGATTAAATCTCTTCCTTTATGTAGGGGGAGGGTGATCTAGGGGTTGAGGGCATGTTCATGGATGGGGCGACTAGTATTCACTTAGAGAAGAATAAAGGAGTTTAAGTGCAAGACTATTTAAAAATATTTGTAAATAGTTTCTCCTTTGTGTTTTTCCTTTTATCATGTACTCTTCTCAGATACTATATTTTTCTTGATTTAAATAAAAGAGGTTAAACCACTATATTTCTCAAAAAATATTAAAATATAGAAGAGATATGTGTTTAATAACAATTTAATCAAAACCATAACTCGTGAATGTGAATAAGATTTCATAAACATATGATCCGAGAAAGGGAAATGGATTTCATAAACATAAAACACTTGAAAGGGAAACATGTTGCATAATGTTTATGAGATTAAGAATAACTCATTAATAGAATTGAAATGAATGGAACATTTATATTATTACATTTAAGGGGATTATTAACAATAATTAATCTCATCTCAAAAAACTGTGATATTCATTTACATGGAAAATACCTTTGATCTTATAGAGAAGACTTTAAATATTTTGAAAAAAATTTCATTGAAATTTTTAAAAATATTATTCAAAATGTTTTAAAAATATTGTTTTCACACACACGTTGATAACATGTAATTAAATCTAACAAATAATTTTAAAATAATTTCATTTAAAAAAATATAAAATGAATAAATACAATTTAAAATCACATTAAATATTACATTCCAAGAAAATACAATGAAATCATATAAAAACATAAAAACATTTTGGAAACCATTTTAACTGATAATTATTTTAAAATGTACAATTAATAATTGAAAATGGTTTAAATCCCATTTTACTTAAAAAGATAAAAACTAGGATTGAAAATTATTTGGGAACAATTTTCATTGAAAATTATAAATGATGTTTCATAGTGTATTAAAAAACATTTTCTATAAAAATAACTTTATAAAACATTTTCAAAAAAAGAAATCATTAAATATTAGTGGAAACCATTAATGGATTTATGGTGGATAAATATATACATGTTTTCTACGTTTAAATGAAAATTCTTTTAGCATGGTAGAAAAGATAGTTAATTGAATCATTTGGAATGTGAGAAAAAAATTTATTTGAAAAGATTCGTTCCAGAAAAATTGATATAAATTTATATTAGGTACAATAATATATTGTTTTATTTGTCATGACCCCCACCCAACAAAGATGACCCTCCTGATCTGAAAATGGTGAAAGGTAGATAAGGAACCTCGAGTCCCGCCTCCAGTAGGCCCAGGAGTGGCGACTAGCACCAAGGGTATGAGATTTAACAAATATGGGAGGCATTACCCTTTTTATTATTTAAGATCGAGAAAAAGGATGAGTCAAGCACCAAAAGAAAAAAAGAGCAAGTAAGTGAAAATAAACCCAAAACCAAACCCATATGATTGTTTTATACAATAATAAAACAAAAGTACAAGTATAGAAAAGCTCCAAAGTACTGTACCAAAATGTAAAGGAAAACAACAACAGAAAACAATAGCAACTCCCCCTGCCTGACTAGTAAGGTCCCACACAGTCCCTATAGTCCTCCTGAAATATTGAAAGCAAACTTAGGGTGAGCATACAAGTATACTCAGTAGGGAAACCAAAATTTCTCTTGCACAAGTGGGGAGACATCCTAATTCCCCGTGAGAAAATAAAATAACCAAAACCTAGAATGGAAACTATCCACCCAGCCTCACTAGTCACACTCACCACGTAACACAAGTCAATAGAGTATAGTTGTAATGTTATCAAAGTATGGGTACCCTCCACCACCTTCCCACTAGATACTGCTCAAGACCTCTTGCCTAATGCTCTAATGCTTCCCCCTCTTCCTGATCTAGTGACGCAACTTGTCCATACGAAGCTCTAGCTAGTGCCACAACCTGGCCATACAAAGCTCTTAGTAACCTGCTGACACACAATCATCAACCATCTCAAATCACATCGCGCTGGAACACAATCATTGGTCATAAAAACATCTCATCCCGAAGACACCTGGGAACATATCACACCTCATCACGAAGATTCTTAGGAAACATCTGTCATATCCTTCCCGAAGGAACTTCGACTATAGAACCTGGAAGAAGGAGAACAGGGAAGAACAGTAACCAACCGTCCTTTGGATGTTTGAGAGTCTCACCACCCCATCCCATGGGTGTTCGGAACGTAGTGCTTGACATGGTTGGGGTGCATAAAGAAACATAAAACATATAGATTTATATAAGTATAACAAACACTCATCCCCTCCTATGGCTTCTACACAAAGATCTGAGAGCGGGCCTTGGCACTGCTACTTTGAGAGTATGCTCACAACAATCAATCCGAAAACTCCATTTAATATTTTCATGTTTCAATATCTTTAGTTATCAGTTTCTTAACTACTGGGAAACTATCAACAACCAAACTGGATCGACTGTTCATAAAACATATCCCTGCCATCCACAAATCAAGTTAGGAAAACACAAGAAACACAACAAGTCCCTTCTTATTAACCAACCAACCCCATTGATTATTATTCTGGTTCCATTAACATGACCCACCATTCGTTAACTCTTCTACTTTTATTTATTATTCACAACCCATAGTTTGTTCACATTCAAACTCATCCCTACAACCCCGCTGCCAACCACCATAACCACAATCACACTGAAACCCATACATCATCATCCCTTTGATACCATTTATCGCAGCCCTGCTTCCCATCAACAACATAACATTCAAACCAACCCACAACCAAGCCAACTGCATCCCCACTGCTCACCCGATCCACAACAACCCACAAAACACCCCCTTCATATTAATAAACCCTAACCAGCACCCACAAGTTTATTATTTCTGTTTTTTCAACCAGGGTGATCACAGAAGGGTTCCAGGTATTTAATCAGCAAACATTACAAGATTTTCCAATTTAGACATTCAATAAAATTTCCATCCATAAGAAAATATAGAAGGAGAGGGAAACTTTTAATTGTGTAAGAAAAGGCCCCCAACGACCATGATTTTCAGTAGGTGGAAGCAAATTCAATTCACAACATAATATCACAGTATATAAAAAAATGTAAGTGCATTCAAAAACTTCCCATCTCTGTTATTTAATCCAGTTATTATCTTTATTAAACCGGTTCAAATGTGTTTATTGTAAACAAGATGACACCCACCCTGCATGATGCACAATTTAGAGAGCCGAAGGTAAGATCCATATCTCAATAGGTTCTGATGTCTTTCTATAAAAACGACCACCACGATCACAAGGATTCTCCCAGAACGAATGCACCCACCATGGAATTCATGGCACCCCCAAATCAAAAACACAAGAAACTCCCTCAACACGGTGATCACATGTCGTAGCATGGAAAGAAAACGGGAGAAGTAGGATCAGAAATAGAATACATGAATAGAGGATTAACGTACCTTATTAGAGTCGTTCATCAAAGACCACCATTCCCATCAATTATCAACAGTATCCTCAATTGTAAACTACAGAGGGGAAGTCAAAGAAGAGGGAACAAAATTGGGTGTGTGATGTTATCCTTGCTGACAGGATCCCACAGTCACTAATTGATCGACGATCGGAGTTCGGATGAAGATGTTAGGAGGAAGGCTTCTAGGTCAACCAGGAGCGTCATCGTGTGGAGAAGAAGAGATGTCCATAAATAAAACGTGTCCCTCTCTTATATAGGAAAACGAAAATTAAAACGGTATGCAGTGTGTATTAAATAATACACGATGTGGCCATACAACTGTTTCATTGTTTGACTAGTCAACACATGACACATCAAACGGTTTCAATGCGTTTAATGATAATAATAACTTCAATTAATAATAGGTGTTTTATTGACCTGAGACATGAGTCATAAAATGGTATTCATCATTGGTCTTAAAATGACCTTCGTAATTTCAGGGTTGCTCTCTCGCTGACGTTTCGTCAATTCGATATTTGTATGAGGGAGATACGTTGGATACAAAATCCAGTAATAATATTGATATTATTATTATTGGGTGTCTCGTGGACCCAAGCCATGAACCATAATTTAATATCTAACAGTAGACTTGAATTGACAGTATTAATGACGAGATCACATCGCCACTGACGACAAGTCAATCGGTTGGCACACGCGGGAGTTATGACGGGTCGAAGGTTTAATTATAATAATAAATCTATTAATTCACAAGCCTTTCGGGTACTAGATCCGAAAACCCAAAAAAGACATCCAATATTGAACTCATAATTTCCGTCTCGAAGTCAAGGTCGAACTGCCACTGATGGCTCATAAAGCCGAGGTCGCATGAAGAAGTTACAGATGAATTATGGTTTTGACAACCATAAATAATAATAATATTATATTATTATTATTATTTCCATTCATTTAAAATTTCCCTCTCCAAACTCATTTGATACTCACGCACAAATCACTCTAATTTGGTGTGCATCACCCCATTCAGGGGATTCTCTCTCTTTTTTTGTTAGTTTAAAATTTAATTTGCTTACATTAAACATTTTCTCTCTTCAATCTAATTCATTATTCCATGATTCTCTCCCACTCCACCAAAAGTGGCACCTCCCCTTTCCTTTACACCATGTGGCACGCCCCAAACCTCTATTCTCAATTCAATGTCATTATTAATATAATTAATATTAATAAAATCCATCATTAAGGTTCTAATTTATTCTAATTAAATTATTTTATAATGGTTATTCTAATATTAAATTAAGATCATTCCATTTAATTAAATTAAATGAAAAAACAAATTTAATATGACTTACATATTCAACCCCTTTTTAATAAATTTAATTTCATTAACCTCTTGCACATAGTTTTATTCCATCATTGTTATTTATTGTTTTTTAATAATAATAACTATTCGTCAACTAATTTTATTTACTCATCCCCGTTATTATTTTTTAATAATGATAATATTTACGCTCATCTCATTGACCACGTTAAACCACCCCGTTGGATATCTGAATCTGACCAAGCCAAGTCAATGTCGCATAACATCGGTAAATTTAATTATTTATTTCTATTTATTTTTATATCACAGTGATTAAATTGAAACAACTTTTATTAAATTAAAACCATTAAATTTAATAAATCCATAATATTTTTACGCAACCATTATTATTATTATTTAACATAATAATAAAAACGAACTCACCTTTAATATTATTAATGCACCACCATGCTTCCACTATGCATCTTAATTTATTTGTTTTCAATAAATACCATGAATCATTTCATTAATTTCTCATTAGTATTAATATTATGAATATTATTAATAACACAACAACCAGTATTATTATTTAAATTTAATTTCAACAATTACTCAATTAATAATAAACTGCATGTTCCATTTATCAATTTCTAATGGGTCACACACCTTCCCAGTTCACATCATTAATATTAATAACACCCATTAAATCATTTTGTCATGATTATTCTCTTTTTAGTTTAATTAATCACACAGTTAATGTGATCATCATTATTATTTAACATATTTTTACATTATCATCAATATTAAAAATTATCATTATAACACACGTCGTGTTAACCAAATCAATTTCAACAAAGGAATTGACCTCTGGGGTCCATGCCAATACATCAGATTCCTCTCAAAACATTCTCATCCTCAAGAATTAAAAACCTACCCAGAAGAAATAATGGATCCGAACAACCACTTCGCAAGATACCTCTCAGGGATCACGTCATAACAGGAAACAACTGACAAACCTAATTATATGAGTTAGGAATTACTTATCCCATATCGAGATATTATCCACTTTAGGTGCCACTGACTCTACTGCACGTATTTAATCGCATCAACATTAATGCATATCGATTAGGAATTAGGTCTTCCGACTTCCACATATTAAGATTTTCAAAACATACACTACCCCCAACACCATAAAAAACAACAATAAATTGTATGAACACAAGGCTTGAGGAATTCATTCTCCCGTGTGGAGATATTATCCTATTTAGGCGGCACTGACTCGCCTGCACGGGTTTAATCGCATCAGTAATAAGAAGTCTCGATTAGGTATCAGGTCCACCTCTCCCCACATGTAAAGACTCTTCACACACATTTAAAGTAAAGAGGGAAAAACCTTAGCATTATAGACTCATGACAAACAGGGTCCAGGCCCAATGCATGGTGGAGAATCTGTTTCAACAAAAGTGTGTGACGCTCCAAAACATAAATGAGAGTATTTATGTAAATCTAAATAAAACATCTCTCTCGATCTACAGCCTTACTAGGTTTGCTACTTCTGTTGTGTTCAACTGTCTATGTCCCACTCCTCTTCCAATTTGTTGACGTCCACCTCCTGGACCATGTCCCGGATGGGGTCCTTGAAGAATTCCCTGTGGTTGGCCACCACATTCTCCAGCTCCCCCTGGAGAGACTAGAGCATGTTGCTGCTGTAAGGGTCGGGCTTGGAACTGCTGCAGGGGCTAGGGTTGAACCTAGCCAGTCCCTCCATACTGAGTCAGACAAGGGAAATGTCCACCAAAATGCCCATGATTCCTACATTCAAAGCGCCTCTGTCCCTGGCCCATAGAAAACGGGTGGAAATTGTGAGATTGGTATGGGACCTACTAAATATTACTCCCTACCGGTCGAAACATGGAAGGTCGTGTATCTGGGGATCTAATGATGACCACCTCCTTCTTGGGAAAATTTGGGTGACTCCTCTCTCACGGTGGACCTACTCACGAGTGCATCCTCTTGATTATCTCTGCCTTATTCTATACTTCCAGGTATGTTGGTAAGGTGAATGGGGTCACTGTGCACTGAATAGATGGGTGAAGTGCCTCCTCTAAATGTCTGGCACAGGAATCCTCATCCAAAAAGAGATTCGGGGAAAAACAGAAGAGATCCTTGAACATGACCCCTAGATCCTGCACTAACATGCTTCCTTGTTGGAGATACAACAACTCCATCCTCTTCTCGACCATCCTCAATTAGGAAATAAATTCCTCACGGAACTCCATCTCGATGTTGGCCCATAGAACTTTTGTCTCCTTCCCCTCCCCACGGAAAAACATCCACCACTGACGCGCCACTCCACGTAGCTGGATTAATGCTAGAGGAACATGGTACTCTGATAGAGCCCTGATCATCCCAAAGGTAATCTCAATTTCCTCCAACCAACTCTCTGATTCTGTATCCAAAGTTCTACCTTTATACTTCTTCAAGCTCTGTAGTTGGAAAGAACGAAACGTGCGCTACCACAAGTCGTCTTCCTCCTCTCGGTCAATCCTCTACTGATCGACTGTCTGAATCTGCTGGGCCTCAACTGCCTGAGTCACCCGGGAACGATGTCCAGGTGCCATAGCTGTATGGTAAAAAAAGAGTGCCTATGCCCAAGTAGCATGAAAATTTTCTCAAGGTTTCATTTTATCATTTTATTTCAATTTCTTTCCCAAAACACCCAAATCATGGAAAACACAAATCATGATGATACATGTACCTTTCCTAGGTTCTCTACCCTGCAATCAATGTAGTCTTACCTGGCCGTTCGGTATGCTTAGAGTCCTTACATCGGATCACAGGGGGCCCTAAAATTTTGGGTCCTAGATAGTCTTCCCTGGCCTAGGTCGTGCAACATGATCAGCCAACACTGTTTCCCTACCATCCCACGCAATCCTAACTGTTCCTAACTCCAGAATTCATTCTATCTCTCATCTATCACCTCTGATACCATTCTGTCATGACCCCCTCTCACCAAAGATGCCCCTCATGAGCTGGAAATGGTGAAAGGGAGATAATGACCCCCCGAGTCCCACGTCAATTAGGCCCCGGAGTGGCGAATAGAACCAAGGGTATGAGTTCTCACAAATATGGGAGGCATTACCCTTTTTATTATTTATGATAGAGAAAAACGATGAGTCAAACACCAATAGGAAAAAAGAACAAGTAAGTGAAAATAATCCCAAAACAAAACCCATATGGATTTTTCATAAAATACTGAAACCAAAGTACAAGTACAGAAAATCTCTAATTTATTGTACCAAAAATTAAAGGAAAACAACAACAACAAACAGCAGCAACTCCACCTGCCTAACTAGTAAGGTCCCGCATAGTCCCTGTAGTCCTTCTGAAAACATGAATGAAAACATAGGGTGAGCATACAAGTATTCTCAGTAGGGAAACCTAAATCTCTCATCCACAAGTGGGGAGACATCCTAATGCCCCGTGAGAAAATAGAAGAACCAAAACCTTACAAGGAATCTATCCACCCAGCCTCACCAGTCACACTCACTGAGTAACACAATTCAATAGAGTATAATAGTAATTTTATCAATGTATGGGTACCCCGTAACACCTTACCACTGAATACTTCTCAAGCCCTCATGCATCATGCTCTGATGCTTCGCCCTCTTCCTGAGCTAGTTCTACAACTTGGCCATATGAAGATCGAGCTAGTGCCGCAACTTGGCCATAGAAGCTCATAGTAACCTGCCAGCACACAATCCTTGTCTATCTCAAATCACATCTTTCCGGCACACAATCCTCATCCATAACCACATCTCATCGCGAAGAAACCTTGGAATATATCACACCTCATCCCAAAGATTCTTGGGAAACATCTATCATAACCTTCTCGAAGGAACTTGGGCTATAGAACCTGGAAGACGGAGCATAGTGAAGAACAGTAACCATTCATCCTTTGGATGTTTGAGAATCTCACCCCCCCCCCATCCCACGGGTGTTCGGCATGTAGTGATCGACAAGGGTGGGGTGTGTAAAGAAACATAAAACGTACAAATTTATATAAGTATAACAACCACTCATCTCTTCCTAAGGCTTCTACACAATGATCTGAGCAGGTGCCTTTGCACTACTACTTCGAGAGTATGCATGAAACAATCAATCCCAAAACCCCTTTTAAGGTTTTCATGTTTCAACATCATTAGTTATCAGTTTCTTAACTACCATGCAACTATCAACAACCAAACTGGATCAAGCATTCATAAAACATATCCCTGCCATCCACAAATCAAGTTAGGAAAACACAAGAAACACAACAAGTCACTTCTTATTAACCAACCAACCACATTAATCATTATTATCGTTCCATTACCATGCCCCACCATTAATTAACACTTCAACTTTTATCTATTATTCACAACCCATAGTTTGTTCACATTCAAACCCATCCCTGTAGCCCCGCTGCCAACGACCATAATAACAATCACACTGAAACTCGTACATCATCATCCCTTTGATACCATTTATCGCATCCTCACTGCCCAACACCACCATAGAATTCACACCAACCCACAACAAAGACAACTAGAGCCCCACTGCTCACCTGATGCACAATAACCCAAAAAACACCCCCTTAACATTAATAAACCCTAACCAGAACCCACATGTTTATTATTTCAGTTTGTTCAACCGGGGTGATCATAGAAGGGTTCCAGGGTTTTAATCATCCAACATTATGTTATTAACCAATTTCAACATTGAATAAAATTTCCATCCATAAGAAAATCCAGAAGGAGAGGGAAACATTTAATTGCGTAAGCAGAGGCTCCAACGGCCATGATTTTCAGTAGGCAAAATCCCATTCAATTCACAACATAATATCACAGGATATAAAAAAATGTAAGTACGTTCACAAACCTCCCATCATTGTTATATAATATAGTTATTATCTATAATAAACCGGATCTATTTTGTTTCATGTAAAGAAGAGGACACTCACCCCGCATGATGCAAAATTTAGAGAGATGAAGGTAAGATCCCTACCTCAAAAAGTTCTGGTGTCCTTCTACGAACACGACCACCACGATCACAAGGCTTCTCCCAGAACGATTGCACCCACCAAGGACATTGCGGTACCACCGAATAAACAACACAATAAACTCCCTCAACACAAGGATCTCATGCCATAGCATGGAATGAAAATAGGAGAAGTGGGATCAGAAAGAGAATATGAGAACAGAGGTTTAACAAACCTTTTTAGAGTCGTTCGCCAAATAATGTCATTCCCGTCAATTATCATCAGTCTCATCGATTGGAAACTATGGAGTGGAAGTGAAAGAAGAGGGAACAGAACATGGTGTACGATGTTCTCCTTGATGACACGATCCCACAGTCACCGACGAATCGACGATCGGAGTCCAGATGATGATTTTAGGAGGAAGGCTTCTAGGTCATCCGGGAGCATCGCCGTGCGGAGAAGAAGAGAGGTCCATAAAAAACATGCGACCCTCTCTTATATAGGAAATGAAAAGGTAAAATGGTATGTAGTGTGTATTAATGAATAAGCGATGTGACCGTACAACTGTTTCATTGTTTGAATGGTCAGCACACGACACGTCACGTGGTTTCTATGCGTTTAAAGATAATAATAAATTCAATTAATAATAGGTGTTTTATTGACCCCAGACATGAGTCATAAAATGGTATTCATCATCGGTATTAAAATCACCGTCATAATAGCAGGGTTACTCTGCTGCTGACGGTGCGTCAATCTGATACTATATGAGGGAGATACATTGGATACAAGATCATGTAATAATAACGATATTTTTATTATTGGGTGTATCATGGACTCAAACCACGAACCATAATTTAATATCCAACAATAGACTTGAATTGACTGTATTAATTATAGGATAACATCTCCACTAATGACAAGTCAATCGGTTGTCACACGTGGGAGATATGATGGGTCGAAGGTTTAATAATAATAATAAATCTATTAATTCACAAGATTTTCGGGTACCCGATCTGAAAACCCAAAAAATACATCCAATATTGGACTCATAATTTCTGTCTCAATATCAAGGTCGCACTGCCACTGATAGTTTGTAAAACTGAGGTCGCATGAAGATGTTATGGACGAATTACGGTTTTGACAACCATAAATAATAATAATAATATTATGTTATTATTATTTCATTTCATTGAAAATTTCTCTCTCCAATATCATTTGAGATTCACGCACAAATCACTCAAATTTTGTGCACATAACCCCATTCATTTGATTCTCTCTCTTTTTTTATTAGTTTAAAATTTAATGTGTTTACATTAAACATTTTCCCTCTCCAATATAACTCTTTCTTCCATGACTCTCTCCCACTCCACCAAATGGGGAACCTCCACATTAATTTACACCATGTGGCACGCCCCAAACCTCAATTCTCAGTTCAATGTCATTATTAATAAAATTAATATTAATTACATCCATCATTAATGTTCTTATTTAATCCCATTAAATTATTTTATCATGGTTATTCTCAAATTAAATTAAGATCATTCCATTTAAATAAATTAAATGACAAAACAAAATTAATATAACTTACATATTCTACCCCTTTTTAATACATTTAATTTCATTAACTAATAACATATATTTTTACGCCATCATTGTAATTTATTGTTTTTCAATAATAATAACAATTAATAAACTTATTTTATTAACTCGTCATCGTTATTATTTTTTAATAATGATAATATTTACGCTCATCGAATTGACCATGTTAAACCACCCAGTTGGATATCTGAATCTGACCATGCTATGTCAATGTCGCATAACATCGGTAAATTTAATTATTTAATTCTATTTAATTTTATATCATGGTGGACCTACTCGCGAGTGCATCCTCTCGATTATCTCTGCCTTCTTCTGTACATCCAGATACGTTGGTAAGGTGAATGGGGTCATCGCGCACCGAATAGATGGGTGATGTACCTCCTCTAAATGTCTGGCTCGGGAATCCTCATCCAAAAAGAGATTCGGGGAAAAACAGAAGAGATCCTTGAACATGACCCCTAGATCCTGCACTGACATTCTTCCTTGTTTGTTAGACAACAAATCCTTCCTCTTCTCAGCCATCCTTAATTAGGAAATAAATTCCTCACGGAACTCCATCTCGAAGATGGCCAATTGAACTGTTGTCTCCTTCCCCTCCCCACAGAAAAGCATCCACCACTGACGCGCCACTCCACGCAGCTAGATTAATTCTAGAGGAACCCAGTACTCTGATGGAGCCCTGATCATCCCAAAGGTAATCTCCAGTTCCTCCACCTAACTCTCTGATTTCGTATCCGAAGTTCTACCTTTATACTTCTTCAAGCTCTGTAGCTGGAAAGCACGAAACGTGCGCTACCACAAGTCATCTTCCTCCTCTCGGTCAATGCTCTGCTGATCGACCGTCTGAATCTACTGGGCCTCGACTACCCGAGTCACCCGGGAACGACGTCTAGGTGCCATATCTGTATGGTAAACAAAGAACAGCTAAGCCCAAGTAGCAAGGAAATTTTCTCAAGGTTTCATTTTATCATTTTATTTCAATTTCTTTCCCAAAACACCCAAATCATGTAAAACACAAATCATGATGATGCATGAACCTTTCCTAGGGTCTCTACCCTGCAATCAATGTAGTCTTTCATGGCCATTCGGTAATCTTAGTGTCCTTGCATCAGATCACGGGGGGCACTAAAATCCTGTGTCCTAGCCGGTTGTCCCTGACCTAAGTCACGCAACAAGATCAGCCAACACTGTTGCCCTACCATCCCATTCAATCCTAACTGTTCCTAACTCCATACTTCATTTTATCTCTCATCCATCACCTCTGATACCATTTTTTCATTACCCCCTCCCACCAAAGATGCTCCTCTTGAGCTGGAAATGGTGAAAGGGAGATAATGTGTAAGACCCCAGGTAAATAAAAAATATGACGTCTTTATATTTATCCCTATTTTTGAATAAAATGTTAATATTAATTTAAAGGGGACGCTATGCTTGATGGCTTACCCAATACGCAAAAACGAGTTTCTTGGGAATCTTACGTTGCACTATAATAATAAAATAATATTATTTTAAATGGTAGTTAACGTCTAGTCGTTGTAATAGTGGGAATGAACAGAACTAATTAAAAAATGATTATATATGTTTGTCAAAATTTTTTACTTTTTACATTAAATGTTAGAGGATTAAAAATTTGAATGAATTCAATTTTTGAAGCATAAACATTCTAATGTTCATTAGAAGGTTGATTAACCGCCATTTGATGGCGTACCTCTTTTAAATCCAGTTTTTAACAATTCTATGTGTTTTATTTTACAAAATAAAATTCTTCTTTAGAATCGGGACATCAAAATTTACTTTGTGTAAATTTTCGGTATATTTATGATAAAGTTCATTTTTTTTAATAAATAGTGAAAAATTATTCAAAGCCTCTTTTTAATCTAATTTATTTATATGATTAGATTATCATTTGAATTGGTTTTAAAGTTCAATTAGAATATATTTTTACCATTTAATCCAATAGTGGTCGTTGGAATTAATTTCATCTTGAAATTGGACTTAAACTAGAGTCAATATTTTGATACTTATTGTTTCTTAAAAACAAGCTATTTGTTTTGACAGCGGGAATTAATTATTAAATTAATAAATGCAACTTAGGTGTTTTGAATTTTGTAAAATAGACTTCATTTTTTGAGTTCGGAATATCAAATATAGCTTAGGGTGAATTTTTTGTATTTTTCTGAAAAACATCAATTTTTGATGAATAGTGAAACCACTAAGTTGTAGTTAAAGAAACTAATTTTTTCATTTAAATGAATCATTGCCACCTCTGTGTTTTGAATTTCAAAAATCTGACATAAATGGTTGTCATTAGGAAGTAAAATGTTGTTCAATGGGATTAAAATAATTTTTTTTGTGAATAGTAACTTTTATGTTCTTAATCACGATTAGAGGTAATTTGTGTAAGAAAAGGTAAAAATAATGTTTTAATAATGTGAAATGACTTAGACACATGTCTTACCCTCATTGGATGTGTCATGGAAAACCAAGAAAATCCATGGGTCAACTTGGGGCCCCCATGGAGCCCCTTTGGTTGGAAAATGACATAAATAACTTTTTATTTAAAGTTAAAATAAAAATGTCACAAGCATGAAATGTTTCACTAAAACAATTTTTAAATGGGGTTATAGAAGTCATATTTTTTACTATAAATATTCACTAGAATGTTAAAAAGCTTTCCTACATCATGATAGTTTTTTTTATATTTCTTAGACATTAAATAAATAAAATTATTATGACATCATAATGATGCAGTGATTACCTCATTTATAAAGGATTTAAATAAAATGAAAATATAATGTAAAATCTAAGAACTACACATGTCCAAAAGCTATTGTATTGGTGGATTTAGAAACCTTATCACCTTATCCTAGAATTATCTCAATGTGGGACCATTTAAATCTGAAACTCATTTTCAAATAAAGTAACATTTCTTTACTTTCCAAGAGTGCCCCCCCCCCTCTCCTCTTATAAAAGGCCCCCAACTATACCTCCTTACCCACACTTCCAAAGCCTTTGGCTCGGCCAAACCCAGATCATTTTGCCTCTCCACATCCCTCTATTACTCCTAGACTCCTCACGTTGGGCAGAAGTCTTCCCAAGGAAGCCTTTGGGCTCAAATCAAAAAGAGTTACCCAATTTTAAGGTAATGTCTTCACTTGTGTTCTCTTGTTTTATTTTTCTTCTCCAACCCCATAAACTCTTTTTATTCATTTAATTTGTAACAACTACAGTATATTCAATATACTAGTATGTTTTTATATGAAACATTTGAGCTACACTTACACACACCTACAACAAATGGTTAAAGAAAATATTGTTTCTATGGATGGCAAATTTCTGCCTCACGAAACAATGATGGTTCAACAATCATATAACACCTTAAAAGGTGGCCATTAATATGTCACTATATTTATATATGATATATAATATATTTATGTTTTACTTAAGCTTCTGTATTTTTCTTTTGTGTCATACCTTTATGGTTTCCATTGTGGGTAAACACGATAATTTTATTTTAGGAAGTGCGAACTACCGTCCCCTCAAAGTGATTTGATTCGTTAATGCCATATGTGGGGTGTATAAAGGATGTATTTAAAGTTATTAAATATGATTTATGTTACATATAAATGATTAATATAATTCTGGAATTAAAATATACATACCTCTCATTTTGTTTTAATTCCATTAATATGACATAGAAATTAAAGTAAAGTTCATGTGTACGTATGGCTTACCGTCTCCATGAACGATGAATTTCATTTATTACCTCTAAATGATTATGTAATATTATAAATACATGTATATTCTGGATATATATGATATATATGATATCCAAATCATGAATATCATTTTTTATATAATGAAACTTTGACCAAAAAAACAACATGTAATTGTATGAAGTCCACTTTCGACTTAAGAACCAAATATCGACAAAACAAACATTATTAACTTAAATGATTACATAATGTTTATAACATGGAAATAAGTGTTATAAAAGGAATAATGATCTCGAAAAAGGTTCTTAAGCAAGTAGAAATTAACTCTAATTTATTATTCAGGACGTTAAAGAAAGAATGAGTCAAGTCGGACCCGAGGTAAGAGATCCTACTCCTCTCTTTCTTTTTTAGTACACTCTTTTATGTCATTCGTTTTAATCTCATAATTCATGTGATTGGGATGTTCTTTTATATTAATATTACTGTAATTTTTATGTTCATATGATGAGATACCCTATTCTCTCTAATCAATCCATTTTGTATGTTTTGAGCGGTGTCGTTAGGCTGCCGAATTTTCGTAAGAGATCTAACCTCTCTCTTTCTTTTTATGTACTCTCCTTTATGTAACTTTTTTTAAGATCCTATTTGTTATGATGGGAGATGTTAATTTATATTCCTATTGCTGTACATTTTATTGTAATATGATGAGAGACCCAATTTGATCTCATCAATCCATTTTTGTATGTTTTAAGTGGTGACATTAGGCTACCGAGTTTTTGTAAGGGATTTTTCATCTCACATTAATTCTCGTGAGATTTATGCTACATTTGCCACAATTTCCTTTGAGTGGTGTATATAATGAACATTATTTTACTCGTTGGATGACATACATTCATTTATGAGTATTTACATCAATGTTGTATTGTCCTTCTTTCACGGGGTGTATGTTTCGAAAGATACCCATGTCGGTAAGGGAACCATTCACCCTCCTCTTCTTAAAAGACTTCTTTTGTTATGTCTTTTAATTCCCGTAACATTATTTTGGGATATGTTATTCTATATACATAGTGATTTAAATTTTATGTCCATGTGATGAGATACCCTTTTTATCTCTCATCAACTCATTTTCGGAATTTTGTAGTGACGCTATTGGGATTTCAAAATTTTGCAAGGAAACTTCATAACCCAATTTTGATTCTATGGGAAAAGCTTGTACTCCTTGAATATGTCTTTCTATGAATATGTGTGAATAACCTCTGATTTTTTTACACTTAATATCCACTTATATATGGTGTATTAGTTTGTCACACATAATTATATAATTGATTTATCCTTAATCCAAGGATACCATCTTTGTATGGGACTTCGTCTCAATCTCCTTTCATTGAGGCATATTTTGTTTTATACACAACCTTATTTTATACGGTGTATAAACCCCTTTTAATTTTACGTTTATTAGAAAGGAATATTTTTTATACAAATCATTTTAATAAATGACAAAAGGGAATGTTTTTGTCATACGTATGCGGCGACAACGACTTCTCCACAGCCGTGTCCATTATTTGAGTTTCGGCTTCCTCTACAAGCCATACCTTTTTTTAAAAGAAAAATAAATACCATGTTTAACTTTTCTTTTATTTTGGTATTGAAAATAGTTTTCATAATGTTTTTCTATCAATGTGTTGTATTGATATCTTTTGATTCAAAATTGGAAATGTTATGTTTCCTTTATGCATGTTTTATGTGATACGATTATGTTATGGTTCTTGGTCATTATTATGAAGACATGTGGTTCCGTGATAAACTAAGCGCGGGTGAGCCCGATATAGCTCTAAAATGCATTGGGTAACGTGAAGGGGTTAAACGTTAAGGTTTCTCCGAAGAGATTTAGGGAATATATTGTGATGGGTATTCCAAATGTAACCAAGAGGGTTACTCCCCCCTTTTAAGAATGTTATGAATGCCTCAAGTTACCTTTATGTATTTTGATTTCTATGATTTATTCATGACTTTATGTTGTATGTTAAAGTGATTATGTTTTATGGGTTAAGTATGATTTCATTCTTACGTATACATGTACTCATGTTTCCTTTCCATATTTTTATATCCCTTACTGAGCTTTTTATGCTCATCCCAAGTTTTTGAAATGTTTTTCACAAGTCAAGGGAAGGGTACATGATATGATGATATTGTCAAGGAAGTGTCAAGAACTAATCCATGTTTTATTTTAAATATGTTTTCGTTGATGGGAAAAATAAATACTATCTTTTATGTAACCACTTTACTTAAATGTGGAATGTAATGCATGTTTTATGATCTAAATCTCTATAAATCGAAACCTGAAAAGAACCTCAATGTGTAATCTTGTAATAACTCAAGATTAAGTAAGGTTTAAGGCTGGGACCTTATAGTTGGTATCAATGGTCGGTTTAGATAACTTTATAGGTTAGGGTATTCTCTAAGCACAAGTGACATTACCATAATGGTTAGGATTTCAGAAAGAGTCCTAGTTTTAGATCAAATGAACGAGTAAGTATATCTTAGTGTTGACCTTCCTCGTTAGTACATGATGGTTTTGTTGATATACTCTCACTGACATTTTTGTTTTTAGTGAATGGATGGATCTAGAAGGCACCAAAGAGACAACATGTTTGAAGGAAACTGTGATGGTTCTCTGATTAAGATACTAGATAAAATGGGGGATTCAATGAGGAAACACGTGGTTGTTCTAAACCAACTATCAAGGAGTCATGATCAACCACTTGAACCTTGGAATGATCTCTAATTCATCATGTACGTGATGACCAATCGATCTGGAAGTTCAGGTAATAAATATAAAGGTAACCATTAGAGTTTATATGATCCTTACTTTTGAGGTAATTATGGGTTATTATATGTTATGATGGAAAATGAATGGAATGACATAAACTTGAGGTTAAAATATTTTATGATCATTTTTGATGATTATATCTCATTTTGGGGAATCTTTTAAGAATTATATAGTTTTGGAAAAAGGACAACACGCAGACCGTGTGACAACCCATCGCGTCATAAAAAGCTGTGGGAATCAAACCCACAACCAAAGTGCGACTGGTATTTATCACCTACCACTAGACTAAATGAAGTCCCTGGTTAGTTTGACTAATTCTTTTTAGTTAGATGATTTTAGGAATCAAGAGTAAGTTTATTTTGGGTTATCTATGGAAATGATTAATCTATCATCGAGGATATGTGATTAGGTTAATTACTTTTCAATATGAGAATTTAAGAGCAACTGATGTTATTTGGAGATAAAAGTTAATTTGTACCTTGGAAGAATATGTGACTAAATAATTCAAATATTTGGGTTTCAATCTTAGATTGGTTTACTTTGAATAATTTTATGGACAAATTGTTTATCAAATGGTCCTCGTTGAACTTTGGGTTTTGTTGGAAAAATTTTGGATATTAATAATATATTTTCTTTTTATAAAGGGTTATCCTTTTCTGGATTATATGATCTTTTACTAACCTTTTTGGTTTTGGTTTGGTTAAAGTCTAATGACATGGGAAGTATATTGTTATCTTTTGTGGATTAGGTGATTCTCTAGAAGTTGATTATAGTGAACAAGTCTTCATAAATACTCGTCTTTTGGAGAAAATATGAGTTTGTGTATGAAATCTAATAAAAGTTGAAAGTCAACCTGATTAGTAATTATGTTTCCTTATGAATAAATTCCTCAATAAAAAATAACTAAAAACAAAAATTTAGTATAATAACTTTTCCTACTGGGGAATCGAATACCGTTTAACCCATCACAAGATTGTAATTTTCTTGTGGTTAACTTTCTCCTAAACATGTTATCTATTACTGTCCATCAGAACATGACCCTATGTTTTCTCCTCCATGTCTATGCTTTCCTACATGGAATCCTAGTATGGGGTAACTCGGGCGACCTCTGTACTACTCTTTATTTAGTTTAAATTTATTGTTTTACCGACTCTTGTTCTGATGTGGGACTTTCAAGGATGTTTCCGAGCCCAATTTTAAAATTGCGAGGACGAAACTCCCAAAAGGGGGGAAGGATGTAACACCCCAGGTAAATAAATAATATTAAATATTTATATTTATCCCTATTTGTGAATAAAATGTTAATATTATTTTAAAGGGGAATCTATTCTTGATGGCTTACCCAATACACAACAATGAGTTTCTTGGGAATCTTACGTTACACTATAATAACAAAATAATATTATTTTAAATGGTAGTTAATGCCTAGTCGTTGTAATGGTGGGAATGAACAAAACTAACTACAAAATGATTATATATGTTTGTCAAATATTTTTACTTTTTACAATAAATGTTAGAGGATTAAAATGTGAATGAATTAAATTTTTAACCGTAAACATTCTAATGTTCTTTAGAAGGTCGATTAACCGCCTTTTGATAGAGAACCTCATTAAAATCCACTTTTTAAAAATTTTATGTGTTGTATTTCACAAAATAAAATTCTTCTTTATAATCGGGACATCAAATTTTACATTGTGTGTATTTTTGGTATTTTTCCGATAAAGTTCATTTTTTTATTGAATAGTGAAAAATGATTCAAAACCTCTTTTTAATCTAATTTATTTATATTATTATATTATCTTTTGAATTGGTTTTAAAGTTCAATAAGAATATATTTTTACCATTTAATCCAATTGTGGTCATTGGAATTAATTTCATCTTGAAATTGGACTTAAACAAGAGTCAATCTTTTGATACTTATTGTTTCTTAAAAACACGCTATTTGTTTTGATAGCAGGAATTAATTATTAAATTAATCAATGCCACATATATGTTTTTAATTTTTTAAAATACACTTCACTTTTTTAGTTCGTAATATCAAATATATCTTAGGGTGAATTTTTGGTATTTTTCTGGAAAACATCAAGTTTTGATGAATAGTGAAACCACTAAGTGGTAGTTAAAGAAACTGATTTATCGTTTAAATGAAATGTTTCCACCACTTTGTTTTGAATTTCAAAAATCCGACATACATGGTTGTCATTATGAAGTAAAATTTGGTTCAATGGGATTAAAATAATTTTTTTTGGTGAATAGTAACTTTTATGTTCTTAATCGCGATTAGAGGTAATTAGTGTAATTTAAGGTAAAAATAATGTTTTAATAATGTTAAATGACATAGACACATGTCCTACCCTCATTGGATGTGTCATGGCCGACCGATACAATCCATGGGTCAACTTGAGGACCCCATGGAGCCACTTTGTTTGGAAAATGACATAAATAACGTTTTATTTAAAGTAAAAATAAAAATGTCACAAGCATGAGATGTTTCACTAAAACAATTTTTAAATGGGGTTATACAAGTCATATTTTTGACTATAAATATTCATTAGAAAGATAAAATGATTTCCTACATCATTATAGTTTTTTTATAATTTTTAGACATTAAATAAATAAAATTATTTATGACATCATAATGAAGAAGTGATTACCTCATTAATAAATTATTTAAATAAAATGAAAAGATAATGTAAAATCTATGACCTACACATGTCCAAAACCTATTGGATTGGTGGATTTAGAAACCTTATCACCTTATCATATAATTATATCAATGTGGGACCTTTTAAATCCGAAACTCATTTTCAAATAAAGTAACATTTCATTACTTTCCAAGGGTGCCCCTCCTGTCCTCTTATAAAAGGCCCCCACCTCTACCTCCTTACCCACACTTCCAAAGCATTTGGCTCGAACAACCCCTGCTCATTTTTCCTCTACACATACCTATATTACTCCTAGAAGCCTCACTTTGGGAAGATGTCTTCCCAAGAAAGTTTTTGAGCTCAAATAAAAAAGAGTTACCTGATTTTAAGGTAATGTCTTCACTTGTGTTCTTTTGTTTTATTTTTCTTCTCCAACCCCCTAAACTAGTTTTATTCATTTAATTTGTAAAAACTACAGTATCTTCAATATACTAGGATGTTGTTATAAGAAACATTAGATCTACACTTACACACACCTACATAAAATGGTTAAAGAACATACTGTTTCTGTGGATGGTGAATTTCTGCCTCACGAAACGATGATTGTTCAACACTCATATAACACCTTAAAAGGTGGCCATTTATATGTCACCATATTTATATATGATATATAATATGTTTATGTTTTACATATTTTTATTTATTTTTCTTTTGTGGCATACCGTTATGGTTTCCATTGTGGGTAAACACGATAATTTCATTTTAGGAAGTGCGGACTATCGCCCCCTCAAAGTGATTTGATTCGTTAATGCCATATGTGGGATGTATAAAGGATGTATTTAATGTTATTATATATGATGAATGTTACATATAAATTATGAATATAATTCTGAAATTAAAATATACATACCTCTCATTTAGTTTTAATTCCTTTAATATGACATAGAAATTAAAGTAGCGTTCATGCGTACGTACAGCTTACCGTATCCATGAACGGTGCATTTCATTTCTTACCTCTAAATGATTATGTAATATTATAAATACATTTATATTCAGGATATATATATGATATATATGATATACAAATCATTAAAATCATTCTAGATATAATTAACCTTTGACCACACGAACAACATGTAATTGTAAGATGTCCACTTTCGACTTAAGAACCAAATATCGACAAAAAAATCATTATTAACTTAAATGATTACATAATGTTTATGACATGGAAATAATTTATATAATAGAAATAATGAATTTGAAAAATTTTCTTAATAAATTATAAATTAACTCAGGTTTATTATTCAGGACGTTAAAAAACGATCGATTCAAGTCGGACCCGAGGTAACGGATCCTACTCCTCTCTTTCTTTTTAAGTACACTCTTTTATGTCACTCATTTTAAGCTCATCTTTATTGTGATTGGGATGTTATTTTATATTACTCATACTGTAATTTTTTTGTTCGTATGATGGGAGACCCTATTCTCTCTCATCAATCCATTTTGGTAGTTTTGAGTGGCGCCGTTAGGCTGCCGAATTTTTGTAAGAGATCTAACCTCTCTCTTTCTTTTTAAGTACTCTCCTTTATGTCACTTCTTTTAAGCCCCTATTTGTTATTATGGGGGATGTTATTTTATATTCTTCATTCTGTACATTTTATTGTAATATAATGAGAGACCCTATTTGATCTCATCAATCAATTTTTGAAGTTTTAAGTGGCGTAGTTAGGCTGTCGAGTTTTCGTAAGGGATTTTTCATCTCACTTTTATTCCCGTGAGATTTATGCTACATTTTCCACAATTTCATTTGAGTGTTGTATGTACTGAGCAATATTTTACTCGTTTTGTAATATAATTTCATTTATTAGTATTTATATCATTGTTGTATTTTCCTTCTTTCACGGGGTGTATGTTTCGAATGATACCCATGTCGGTAAGGGAACCTTTCACCCTCCTCTTCTTAAAAGACTTCTTTTGTTATGTCTTTTAATTCACATATAATTATGTTGGTATATGTTTTTCTATATCCTTAGTCATTTATATGTTATTTCCAAGTGATTAGATACCCTTTTTACCTCTCATCAACTCATTTTCTGAATTTTGTAGTGATGTTGTTAGGCTGCCAAATTTTTGAAAGGGAACTTCTTAACCCAATTTTGATTCTTTGGGATAAGCTTGTACTCCTTGAATATGTCATTATATGAATCTGTGTGAATAACCTCTGATTTTTTACAGTTAATATCCACTTATATTTGTTGTATTTGTTTGTACCACATAATTATGTAATTGATTTATCATTAATCCAAGGATATCGTCTTTGTATGGGACTTCATCTCAATCTCCTTTCATTGAGGCATATTTTGTTTTATAGACAACCTTATTTTATATGGTGTATAAACCCCTTTGAATTTTACGTTTATCCGAAAGGAATATTTTTTTATACAAAGAGTTTTACAAAACGACGAAATGGAATGTTTTTGTCGTACGTATACGGTGACAAGGACTTCTCTGCCAACGTGACCATTATTTGAGATTCGGTTTCCACTACAAGCCATACCTTTTTTTAAAAGAAAAATAAATACCATGTTTTACTTTTCTTTTATTTTGGTATTGAAAATGGTTTTCATAAGGTATTTATATCAATGTGTTGTATTTATATCTTGTGATTGAAAAGTGGAAATGTTATGTTTCCTTTATGCATGTTTTATGTGATGCAATTATGTTATGGTTCTTGGGAATTATTATGAAGATGGGTGGTTCTGTGATTAACTAAGGGCGGGTGAGCCTGATATAGCTCTCCAAAGAATTGGGTAACGTGAAGGAGTTAAACGTTAAGGTTTCTCCAAAGAGATTTAGGGAATATACTCTGATGGGTATTCCAAACGTAACCAAGAGGGTTACTCCCTATGTATGAATGTTATGAATTCCTCATGTTACCTTTATGTCTTATGATTTCTATGATTTATTCATGATTTTATGAGTTATGTTAAAGTGATTATGTTTTATGGGTTAAGAATGATTTCATTCTTATGTATACATGTACTCATGTTTCCTTTCCATTTTTTATATCCCTTACTGAGCTTTTTATGCTCATCCCAGGTTTTTGAAATGTTTTTCATAGGTCAAGGGAAGGGTACATGATATGATGATAGTGTCAAGGAAGTGTCAAGAAAGAATCCATGTTTTATTTTAAATATATTTCCGTTGATGGGAAAAATGAATATTATCTATTATGTAACCACTTTTCTTAAATGTGGAATGTAATTCATGTTTTATGATCTAATTCTCTAAAACTCGAAACTTGAAAATATCCTCAATGTGTAATCTAGTAATAACTCAAGATTAAGTAAGGTTTAACGATGGGGCCTTATATAATGACCCCTCGAGTCCCGCCTCAAGTAGGCCCCGGAGTGGCGACTAGCACCAAGGGTATGATTTTTCACAAATATGGGAGGCATTACCCTTTTTATTATTTAATATCAAGAAAAAGGATGAGTCAAACACCAAAGGAAAAAAGAAAAAGTAAGTGAAAATTATCCAAAAAACAAACACATATGCATGTTTCATACAATACTGAAACAAAAGTACAAGTACAGAAAATCTCTAATGTATTGTACCGAAAAGTAAAGGAAAACAACAACAGAAAACAGTAGCAACTCCCCCTGCCTGACTAGTAAGATCCCGCACAATCCTTGTAGTCATCCTGAAAACATGAATGAAAATGTAGGGTGAGCATAAAAGTATACTCAGTAGAGAAACCTAAAGCTCTCATGCACAAGTGGGGAGACATCCTAATGCCCCGTGAGAAAACAGAAGAACCAAAACCTAACAAGGAGTCTATCCACCTAGCCTCACCAGTAACACTCACCGAGTAACACAAGTCAATAGAGTATAGTAGTAATTTTATCAAAGTATGGGTACCCCGAACCACCTTCCCACTGAATAAATATCAATCCCTCATGCCTAACGCTCTGATTCATCCGCCTCTTCCTGATCTAGTGCTGCAACTTGGCCATTTAAATATTGAGCTAGTGCCGCAACCTATCCATACGAAGCTCATAGTAACCAGCCAGCACCCAATCCATGGCCATCTCAAATCAAATCATTCCGGCACACAATCCTAGGACATAACCACATCTCATCCCGAAGACACCTGGGAACATATCACACCTCATCCCGATGATTCTTGGGAAACATCTGTCATAACCTGCCCGATGGAACATGGGCTATAGAACCTGGAAGAGGGAGCATAGTGAAGAACATTAACCAGCCATCCTTTGGATGTTTGAAAATCTCACCCCCCATCCCACGGGTGTTCGGCATGTAGTGCTCAACATGGGTGGGGTGTGTAAAGAAACATAAAACGTACATATTTATATAAGTATAACAACCACTCATCCTATCCTAATGCTTCTACACAATGATCTGAGCACGTTCCTTTTCATTGCTACTTTGAGAGTATGCACAGAACAATAAATCCCAAAACCCCATTTAATGTTTTCATGTTTAAACAGCATTAGTTATCAGTTTCTTAAATACCAGGAACTATCAACAACTAAACTGGATCAAGCATTCATAAAACATATCCCTGCCATCCACAAATCAAGCTAGGAAAACACAAGCAAACAACAAGTCCCTTCTTATTAACCAACCAACCCCATTAATTATTTTTCTTGTTCCATTACCATGCCCCACCATTCATTAACTCTTATACTTTTATTTATTATTCACAACCCATAGTTTGTTCACATTCAAACCCATCCCAGTAGCCCCGCTGCCAACCACCATAATGACAATCACACCGAAACCCATACATCAGCATCCCTTTGATACCAATTATTGCAGCCTCACTACCCAACACCAACATAGCATTCACACCAACCCAAAACCAATCCAACTGTAGCCCCACTGCTCACCTGATCCACAACAACCCAAAAAACACACCCTTAACATTAATAAACCCTAACCAGAACCCACATGATTATTATTTCAGTTTGTTCAATTGGGGTGATCATATAAGGGTTCCAGGTAATTAATCAGACAACATTATCTGATTAACCAATTTCTACATTTAATAAAATTTTCATCCATAAGAAAATCTAGAAGAAGAGGGCAACATTTAATTGTGTAAGCAGAGGCCCCCAACGACCATGATTTTCAGTAGGCAGAAGCCCATTCAATTCACAACATAATATCACAGGATATAAAAAATTGTAACTGCATTCACAAACATCTCATACTTGTTATATAAGCTAGTTATTATCTTTATTAAACCAGATCAAATGTGTTTCATGTAATCAAGAGGACACCCACCCCACATGATGCACAATTTAGAGAGACGAATGTATGATCCTTACCTCAATAGGTTCTGGTGTCCTTATACGAACATGACCACCACGATCACAAAGTTTATCCCAGAACGACTGCACCCACCAAGGACATCATGGCACCACCAAATCAACAACACAAGAAACTCACTCAATACAAGGATCTCATGCCATAGCATGGAAAGAAAATGAGAGAAGTGGGATCGGAAAGAGAATACAAGAACAGAGGTTTAACAAACCTTTTTAGAGTCGTTCGTCAAAGACTGTCATTCCCTTCAATTATCATCAGTCACCTCGATTGGAAACTATGGAGGGGAAGCCAAAGAAGAGGGAACAGAACATGGTGTAAGATGTTCCCCTTGCTGACACGATCCCTCAGTCACTGACGGATCGACGATCGAAATCCAGTTGAAGATTTTAGGAGGAAGGCTTCTAGGTCATCCGGGAGCGTCGCCGTGTGGAGAAGAAGAGAGGTCCGTAAAAAACATGTGAACCTCTCTTATATAGGCAACGAAAAGGTAAAATGGTATGCATTGTATATTAATGAATACACGATGTGACCGTATAACTATTTCGTTGTTTGAATGGACAACACATGACACGTCATGTGGTTTACATGCGTTTAATGATAATAATAACTTCAATTAATAATAGGAGTTTTATTGACCCCAGACATGAGTCATAAAATGGTATTCATCATTGGTCATAAAATGACCATCACAATAGCAGGGTTACTCTGCCGCTAAAGGTGCGTCAATCTGATACTGTATGAGGGAGACACATTGGATACACGATCCTGTAATAATAATAATATTATTATTATTGGGTGTATCATGGTCTTGAAACATGAACCATAATTTAATATGCACCATTATACATGAATTTACCGTATTAATTATAGGATCACATTGCCACTGACGACCAGTCAATTGGATGTCGCACGCGGGAGTTATGACGGGTCGAAGGTTTAATAATAATATTAAATCTATTAATTCATAAGCTTTTAGGGTACCCGATCCGAAAACCCAAAAAGTACATCCAATATTGGACTCATAATTTCCGTCTCGAAGTCAAGGTCACACTACCAATGAATGTTTTTAAAACTGAGGTCGCATGAAGATGTTACGGATGAATTATAGTTTTGACAACTATAAATAATAATATTATTATTATGTTATTATTATTTCATTTCATGGAAAATATCTCTCTCCAATCTCGTTTGAGATTCACGCACAAATCACTCTATTTTGGTGCGCATAACCCCATTCATGGGATTCACTCTCTTTTTTTATTAGTTTAAAATTTAATTTTTTTCCTTTAAACATTTTCTCTCTCCAATATAGCTCTTTCTTCCATTATTCTTTCCCACTCCACCAAATGTGGCACCTCCCCTTTCCTTTACACCATGTGGCACGGCCCAAACCTCCATTCTCACTTCAATGTCGTTATTAATAAAATTAATATTAATAACATCCATCATTAATGTTCTAATTTAATCCCATTAAATTATTTTATCATGGTTATTCTCATATTAAATTAAGATCATACAATTTAATTAAATTAAATGACAAAACAAAATTAATATAACATACATATTCAACCCCTTTTTAATACATTTAATTTCATTAACCTATGACATATAGTTTTATGCAATCATTTTTATTTATTGTTTTTCAATAATAATAACAATTCATCAACTTATTTTATTAACTCGTCATCGTTATTATTTTTTAATAAGGATAATATTTATGCTCATCTCATTGACCACGTTAAACCACCCCGTTGGATATCTGAATCTAATCATGCCACGTCAATGTCACATAACATCTGTAAATTTAATTATTTATTTCTATTTATTTTTATTTCACACTGATTAAATTGAAACCACTTTTATTAAATTAAAACCATTCAATTTAATAAACCCAACATATTTGTACGCCACCATTATTATTATTAATTAACATAATAATAAAAATGAACTCACCATTAATTTAGTTAACGCACCACCATGCTTCCACTGTGCATCTTCATTTATTTTTTTGTAATAAATGCCATGAATCATTTCATTAATTTTTCATTAGTATTTATATTATGAATAATATTAATAACACAATACCCATTATTATTATTTAAATTTAATTTCAACAATTACTCAATTAATAATAAACCGCATGATTCATTTATCAATGTATAATGGGTCACACACCTTCCCACTTCACATCAATAATATTAATAAAACCTAATAAACCATTTTATCATGATTATTCTCTTTTTAGTTTATTTAATCACACAGTTTGTGTCATCATCATTATTATTGAACATATTATTACATTATCATCTGTATTAAAAAATTTCATTATAACGTGTGTCGTGTTGACCATATCGATTTCAAAAAAGGAATGGACCTGTGGGGTATGGGCCATTACATTATTATTCATGGAAACCCATATTATAAAACATGGTTTTAAATGAACATTGATTTATGACTAATGAGAAGGTAAAGTTTGGGTTTCATAAATACACCTTCTTTAATATGTTGTGTACCAAAAAGTATAAAATGGATAAAATACATGAATAATATATGAATAAATATATGATAATAATATTTATTAATTTATGGAGATATTGAAAATTGTAATTCATCAATGGAAGCTTAATCATAAAAAGGAATAAAATGTGATGAGATTGTTTTAATAAACTCTTATCACATGGTAACATGGGATCATAACATACATGTAATGTAAAAATTAATATTAAGTTAAAAATATCATTAAAATAAATAGTTTCATGATATAACATGTTAAATGGATGTATATACACCTCGAGAGATAATTTAGAATCATAACAAAACATGATTCTAAAAGAAGCAAAATTGAGAAAAAACTATTTCCCTGATTTGGTATCTTATGAAACTAAAAACACTTGAAATAAAAATAATTAAGTGGATATTATAATACACATAAATTTATTTATAACATACATATAATAAGATAATGGTTAGCACATACAGAACAAAAAAATTAATGTGTGGTGAACATATAACTTATCTCATAGAAATAAAAAATGAGATGAAATCCCCTTACTATGTATCTTGCCTCTAACCGTACTCATCCACTAATTATATATAATATACATAATTATATGAAAAATATTATAATTTAATTTATTATGATATATAATGGCTTATATGGTTTGACTATGTATTTATATCACCTGCATGTGAACGATCCTATGTTATGGATTCACTCTGGGGAATATTCTCATTGTTCTTCGCATGTGTCTTAATATGTTATATAAATAGTCCTAATATATATATTTTGATGTAATAGAATTAAATTATAATACTAATATCATTTATAACTAGTATTATTAAATTATTTTTAATCTTTAGTATGAAGGAGTATGAAATGTAAGACCCTGTATATGGAGATGGTATGTTGTATATACACATGAACGTTGTTTTCGTTTTAATTGTCATATAGAAAAAAGTATGAAATAACATATAAGAGTACATGAATATAATATAATTAATCTATAATTATAATATAATAATATAATATAACTTCACTAAATAAATCCTCAATACATTACTTATAGTTTGTGAGAAAATCATATAGCCTTTAGGGGTGGTAGTCCACACGTCCTCAAATAAAATTACAACATTTACATGAAATGGAGAGTAAAAAAATTAATAAATAAGTTAAAAAAATAATATATATAATATTAGACATATATAAATATATTTACAATCATAATTTCCACCATGACATGTTGTAAAAAAACATTCATCATTTCATGGGGAGGTTGTTTCCCGTACACAGAAAATTGTATGTTCGTTACACATTATATGAAGTTGTGCATATGTTTAGGTGGAAATATTAACATAAAAACATACTAGTATATTTTTTATACTAATTATATTATATAATCATGTAATATTTTATATTTTATGGGAGTTTTATAAAAGAAAATAATCTAGAGATAATTAAGAAAGATGTTACCTCTTTATCGGGTCTCATTTTGGTTTATTCCAAAAATCTTCCTTGGAAAACATTATCCCCAAAGGGAGGATTCATGGTGTAATATAGGTACATAGGGAGATTATTTTATTAGAGTATGGAAAATCCAAGGTTCATGAGTGGTTTAAGGGAGAGGGATTGTTGGTGGCCTATAAAAGGGATATAAAAGGACTCACTTTGAACTTTTAAAACATGTTAGGTGTACACATTTTGTTAACAAGAAATTATAATTTAAAAAATAAAATGTTATAAATTGAATATCTATTTTCTAAATAAGGACTTATAATGGTTTTTGGAAAGTTGTATAGGTTAGATGACCCCTGATATTAAGGTTTATTCCCCAATTAAACTTAATTTGACCATAATCGCTTGGATTAATTTTAATCACTTTTCCTAAACTTTTTTGTAAAATATTAGTATTATATTATTGGTCTATAATAAATATAATGAATATATTTTGATATTTTTGTTTTTCAAAGTTAAATTAATAGAAAAGGTATAATTATGAATAATTCTACACCCACAAACGTGGCATGAATGCATATTTTTAATATAAAATGACCAAATTATTATTAAATGTTTATATTTAGTTTCAAAGTTAAATTGATTATAATTAACTAAAATTTATTTATAATTTCAAAATTTATCTAATGTTAACATAAATCAAATGTCAATTATAATTCATCTTTAGTATATATTTAATCAGAAAGATAGTTTTCAACTAAAAAATAGTATTCTTCACTATCAAAAATAAAAAATGATGTTTCTATGAAAAATTACAAACAATAAACCTATGATAATTTTAGAATTCCAAATAGATAGAATAATATTATTTTATCAAATTAAAATTCAAAATTTTTAAAATAAAAATATTTTTTTCATAGAAGGACATGAAGTGTAATTAACCTGAGAAAAAAATTATTTGTAAACATATATGTATTTTACAAAAATTTATATTTTTTCATTATAAATATGTTTTATATAAATAATTATAAAAATATTCAATTGTTGTTATTATAATATATATTACCATATTTATTGGGTAATTTTTAATTATATTGATTTAATAATTGTAACAATTAAATGATATTTCACAGAGAACACCCATGTCGCGTGTAACATATGACAAGTTGGGCTTGTGGGTAGCGCAGTCCAAGTCAATTATATTTGAAATGAAAGTTGTAAATATTTATTTTAATATATGTATATTTAATAACTATTTATATTGTTATGTGAAATAAAAAAATATCAATATTATATAGTAATTTGAAAATCATATTTCACAAAATCATGGGGTCTTACACACAAGACATATAGGTTGTGAGTAAATTTCATGTCAACCTAAAATGATACAGGATATAGCCCCAATATTTTATCATAGGAATATGTAATGTGGAAGAAGTGTTGGTTAGATGGTATATTGTCAATATGGTACAAAATGATACCAATGCATTTACCCTTGGTAAATTTCAATTGAGAAACATGTTCTATAGCTCAAATATACGTGACTCTTAGCATTATAAAAATTATAATATAATTATATTCTGTTTATAATAAATCATTATAACCTTAATATATATATAATCAAATGTTGTGTTTTATAATTTAGTATTGTTTTTTAAATTATTATTAAATAATAAATTATTTTATTATAATTATATGTTTTTGTTGGTAAAATAATTTTATTATATGAATGCCATAATGATGGGTATGTATTAGATAATTTCAGTGTTCATTAATATATATGTGATGTATTTTTAGTTTAATTAATTAATTAATTAAATATGTTGTTTTAATCTTAAAAATAATTAACAAATGTAAATGAATGTTATTAAGGTTTAATTTGTTGTACATTTTGCATATGTATACCCTTTAATGAGGTCTATGAAGACCTTTTTATTTCTAGGAGTTAATTATACCTATTATATGGGTTTCATGTTTTTAATTATTAAATACAAATAGTGGTTTATGAGTCATTCCGCTATCACTTATTATTCATGAAACGCATTGATACAGTGATTTATTTAATTACAATTAAATCATCTTTTGGTTCACCTCGCTCATGTATGGGTTATAAATACAATTATAAAATTATGTATTCTATGGTTATTGGAGATGATTCAAGAAGGAATTAATAAAATTTCATCCCCATTGATACAAAGGTACACAATTTTGATGATACAACCCATACCAGAAGACTAAAAAAATTACCACACTAATCAATTGGTTCATTTATTTTTTTTGAAAAAAATTCTCAATTCGATAAGTTCTAATTTGGTTCATTCATTTAATTTATTATTTATATCTTATAAATTAATTTTTTTAAAAGTTGTATGATAATGATCAAGAAAATTAATTGAATTAATGTTCAAAGAATTAATTTCTGTAAATAGAATAGGTGTAAATGTTTCATTAATTCATGGTGAATAAAAAAATTAAAATGAACTTAATACTATAATTACCATAAAAGGACAAAACAATAAATCAAATAAAATACTATTAAAAAATAAAAAAAATATTTAAATGTAATAAAACATAATCCCTAATTTTATTTTTAGTTCATGATGACATCCATCATCTAAATTAATATTAACAGATAAAAAATGTTTTAGTTTTGTGTATGATAAGGGGACTTATAATTATCAAGAAGACATAACTAAGAAAGTGGGTTGGCTCTAAAAAATTATTATTTGGTTTAATGAACCATGTATGTCGAATAAAAATTTAAATGCATTTTATGAGGGAATACCTATCAAGATATGGTTATTGGGGGTTCAACTAACTGGATGAAGGAACTATTATCCAATGATTATAAAAATAACATAAATCAATAATTTATTACAATTTTCCTTACGAAAATAATAATTAAGATGATATAAATATATATACATTCCACTACAATCACCTTTTTGGAGTGAGATTCCATGTTTAATTGTCATGGACTTCTATAATAGACAAAATAATAGGTTATTTTACAAAATTTAATTAATTATTTTTATTATAATTTTTAATCATGAAATATTTTTATAATTATCCATTTCAATTGTATAATAATTATTTTTTTATTGTAATAATTAAAAATTCAATAAAAATTGGATAAAGGGTATTTTATAATTTGTATAATCTTATCATAATTATATATATAACTTATGTATGTGTTCTCTTGTGAACAATAATTCTATATGTTGGAATACTAATTTATTAATCTTCTTATTAAGGCTGTGAATGAAAAAATATTTACGATCTATGAAAAATTATAATAATCTGATCAATGATAGATTTTAAATTCCCAAACATATTTACAGTGTGATCATGAATTCTCATGATGACATGGATATTTGTAGAATACAGATGAATCCTTATGGTTATTACCAGGAGAGGTAATTATATGATTGGTTTGAGATATCTAAGGCACTCCATCAAAGTTATCCTAAAGAGTGTGTGTGTGTTTTTCCTCAAAAAATCATAATCAGTGGATACAATGTGTTCATAATGGTTATATATATTGAACATATATTGTAAATACAAAATGATCTAACTTGTTTAGCACTCCATCAATGATTCAATATGTTATTTTAATAATTTTAATATTAACATCATTAACAAGCCTCTCCCTGTTCTACTCTATTTTATCTCATATTTTATAAAGAGGCAAAGAAAAAAAATATTACAATCATTATAATCAACAAATGGAAAGGAATGTTAATGGGATATATGGCCAAATAAATTCTGAAACGCTATTTTAATAATATAATGATCAATGATAATGAACGGGAACCTGATAAGGACTCTTTTCACGTGGAATGATGGGAAAATGCATGAAAAATTATAATGTTTTTAATAATCATGGGAATGATCTAGGTGACTTTTTTTCAATTTATATTTATTTATTTTAAAAAACATGGTTTTATATTTAACATTTGCTTCCCAAATATTTATTCATATACATGAAAATAGTTAGTTATGAAATATTGATTGATGAGAGTTAAATTTGTGGGAGTCCAACAAATCCATTAATTCATTTATAGATATCAATTAATACCACGTCATATTGTATATAATAATATTCCTAGTTCAGAATGGTAGAAATCATGTCCCATCAATTACAAAAAGTAATGTTTTTGTATCTAGACTTGGTATGGATGGATTTATCTTCAAAATTGACAATAATTGTGTCTTCTTTTATAAGGATTTCGGTTTTTATTTTAAAAAATATATAAATATTAATTTTTAGGTGTTGGATTACAAGATCCATATAATTTTACTAGATAATGAATTTATATCAAATGAATTATACACCAAAAATATTTTTCACCACCGACTAAGTTATATAAATGGTTTTTTAAGAAACTACACAAATATGTATTGTTAGTTTTTATTAGTAAAAACAATTTAGTAAATATGACACATTTATAAAGGGATAAATTTCAAAATCCCCACATAGTGTAAAGGATTATTATTTTAAATTGGATTTAGGGGTTTTTACTCACACATCAGAACATTTATTGACGATTTATGTAGATATGGATATGTTAACCTTATGATGTATAAGTCTGATTACTTTAAAAATAATTGAGAAACAAAATAATGAATTTGAGAACCAACTAGGTAAGGAGATTACAAATATAATATCAGATGGTGGTGAATTTTATATTAATTATGTCATAATATTTAAATAACTAGAGAATAAGATTATGTCAGAACTCCCATTTCCATATACTCCTCATTGGAATGATTTAACTGAAAGGGGGAACTACAAAACTACTATAAATGGTAATATCAATAATAATTCCATCGAGTCATCAATAATTAATTTAGGGGATACACATTAAAAAATAAATATATATTCAGAACCAAGTGCCAACATAAGTGAAATATGATATTCCATACAAAATTTGGAGTGGAAAGAAACCCTTATTTTCATATATACATTTTTGGTGAGGTGATGAATTTGTTAATAAATTTTAATATAAAAAAGTTTAACCTTAATGCATGAATTGTATCATTATATGATATATCAGGGAAATAATATGATATTAGCTATACAGTCCATTAAATAAAAAAGAATTTGTTGATTGATAATCCTTATTCAAGGTCAAATACAATAATTCTAAAAGAGAAGTGGGTGAAATATAGGCTTCTATGAAGTCAAGGATCACGATACAGATGTTTCATCATATGAATTGATTTAATATTCCCCATTAGATGTAGATAATGTTACAAATACAAATGTAATGTATTAGAGAGAAATATGAATCAGATAATATGAATGATATGATTTTCTTCTCAATTATTATAATGAATCAATATTAGTTTATAATAATGATTTTTAACAAAAATATAAATAGTATATTTCTAAAAAACATTAGGTTGAAAATGCAATGAATTCTAAAATGGAATCTATGTAAAAAATAATGATTTAATTTTGTTAGATCTACTACTATATGAAAATCATATTGTTTGTAAATAATATTACTTAAGAAAGAAGACATTGATGGACATGTTTATGCATACAATGAATAATTGATGAAAATTGGCCGCAAAGTCATCAATTCATAGAATATAATGATTTATTTTCACAATTTTAAATCCTGAAATCTATCAGTATTGTTTTTTTCAATACAAAAATCCATTTATTTATGTTTTTAAATAAATTTTCAAGAAAATATCCTTAATGGGTCCATCATGAGGATAATAGAAAATATTACCTAAATGGCTTGTGAATCCATAATATTCTATTAGGTATCAATGACTCATATATCCATTTATATATTAATGATAACATACAAGTCATGGAATAATAAATATAATAATGATATAATAGAATTTTGTTTCATAAATAATAAATTTAGAATTAGTTCTTTAAGTTGTTTTTCGGGATTGAGTTGATTTTTAAAAGTCTATATCTTGTAAGTATATTGCTTATTAGAAATGAAATTCCAATCTTAGAGTTTGTTAAATCATGGATGACTAGATTATAATCCATTAATGAATTAGGTAATGAAATATCTATTCTTGGGGTAATGATCAATCACGAAAGATCTAAGATAATATTAGGAATATGTCAATAAATAAATATTTATAACATAGTAATGATATTCGGTATGGAAAAAATCCAAGAGGGTATTGTCTCTAACATCACATGGAATTATTAATTATATTAAAAATTGTTCTCAGACACATAAGGATGGGAATTGTATTTCATGGATTTTGAATATTAAAATGATTGCTTCACTCATGGGTGTAATTATAAATAATATCATAGTGGTCACCTATACCTTATGTTTGGTGTGTATATATTATGTTGTCCAAGGTGGCCAATACTGGATTGTAGTAAAAACTACCCTTATGATTATATGAAATTATGATGAAATGGTCATGGTCTATAGAATAGTTTATGAACGGGTTGTTAGTGGAAGTATAAATGATTCACTTCAAAAATATAAAAATGATTATAAAACAGTTTTGGGTTATATCCTCTCTCTAAATGGAGGTGTTTTTAGATGAATGATCACAATAAAAGTCATTTTTATAGATTCTACTATATTTAATAAGTATATTTTTTTCCTCTAAGGTGTCAAAATAAGAAATTAGGACAATTGTTACATTAAAAATAGATACTAATAAATATATTTATATAATTGGATTACATAATTTGAAATAACACATATAATATATGTATTTTTGTGCGAGTCATTATAGGTAGATGAGATTTAATTTCAGGAATTTTATAGAGGGTAATATTAATGATAACATATTATTAGGAAAAAACACATAGATTGAATTCTATATGTTTTGGTGTCATCATATATTAAAATATAAAAGAGTGAGTAATGATATGCATAAATTAAGATGATTATTTTTTAATATTATGATTCATTCGATTAGATATACTTTAGAAACCATGATTATTCAATTCATGGTGAATATGGATATACTTGTTGAATCCTATGTAACATGTTTATAAATATAAGTTAATGAAAGATTATTCAATAAATTTTTTTGGATGTTGATATATCATTAAATTTAATTGAATAGAAAAAATGAATATAAATCCATTTCAATGGTGTAATGACATTCTTATTTTAGAAATTAAAAAAATACATAACAAACATACTATTTAAATACATAGATATGCAACCAACATGACGAGATTATATGAAAAAGTTGTAATATTACATAGCGAGAGATCATATGTAGTTTTTAACATTATAATATTATTTAATTTACCTTTAGTACAATTAACTAAAAATGTATTGTAATCATAGAATTTTTTTCATCTAACCATGTGCTATCGAGAATGAATCTTAGTTGGTCAAGAAATATGCTTTCCATTGATATGGATTAAATTATATTTTTATTTAATTTCAAAAATAAAACTTGTTCAGAAGAAAAATGAATAAATTTATTAAGGTTTATTTTCTAAAATATTTATGGATATATTAAATATTAAATAAAATATTTATAATTTTATTCAATAAATGATGAGGGGTTGGAGTGGACCCAGATTATTCTCGTTGATGGATATTTATTTTTAAAATGGTAATTATTATTTATCATTGTGAATGTTATTTTTTGGCCATATAATACCAAAAAATATGTTTATTATATGTAATAGGTTTTTTTAGGATTTATTATATTATTTTTGTGATACTAATAAATTATATTTTTTTTCAATCTAAACTATTGTTATGTATTTTTCTATTTTTAGTGATAATCAAGACTTGATAATTAAAATAACCGAATTATATCCCCATTCTCTATCTTCATTCTCAAGAACATGTATCACTATAAATATTCCATCAATATTGGTGGGAATAATACTAATCATTTTGATTAATAAAAGATGATAAATTCACGATGATTGAACTAAATGTTCTACCGATTTTTTTTACAATAGTATGAGAATGACAAGATGAATACTCAAGGGACTATAAACATTTATCATTCATACATAATGAAGTTAATATGTGATGTTTCTATGTAAAATCCACATCACAATTAAAGAATTTCTTTTAATTAGGTATCCTTTTAATCAATTCATAAATAAATTACTTTTAAATGTAATGTGAAAAAATCCTATTAGTGTTTTTGTTTTCTATAATACATTATTCATTATGAAACATTTAATTATTCTTGGAATTCATATTATGTAAAATGTTAAATATTTTATATGAAATTGTATAAAAAAGGGGTTTCTAGGAAAAACGAACTTCCAATGCACACATGAATCATAAAAATTGGTGAGGTACAACTCCAATTCATTATATAACATTAAATGATACAAATTACAAAGGGAATAACATCCTTGTTTTACGAGAAATTAAAACAACCATCCATGGGGACATTAAAAACAATACACGATCCCTTACATGATATTCCATGAATTTTATTAAATTATCATCATGATTCAATTCTCTTTATGGGATTATTTAATATAATTAAAAATTTCCCAATATATTATTTTTGTCTCATAATTATACCGTAGGATAACTAAATTATATCTCCAAACTATTCCCAATTGATTTCATTATAAAAACTCTTCTAATTCATTTATTTTATTGGTTATATATATATAGATGAATGAAATTTTTTATTTAATGAAAATTATTAAAAATTTAGAGCATGTTTCAACATGCAATGGATTAAATGGAAACATGGTGTCAATATGTCCTTAAATCTATGGATTTCAATTTGAGATTTCACATCAGTATAAGGATTATAAGATGTGTTTTAATATATATATATATATATATATTATTATCATATAAAAATGCTTTGACTGTTTGTATGTGAATCATTGGTTGTGATAAGATACAACTAATAATGGTTCCCCCAAAAGTGTTTGATTTCAATAATATAGATAATGTAACAGTTTATAAGGTTTTGAAATCATATTTCCTATAAAAAATTTGTAGTAATAGTAATTATATTTAAATAAAATATATTCCATCATTACTCAAATGATTCATTGAAATTACGATGAGGAATAAAATGTGACTATTTTCTCACTTCCATATAGATATATGGGGTCATTCTGTGATTCGCTTTAGACGTTACATTTTTTTGTTTATGTGTTACCATACATGGATATTGGATACATAGTCCACAATTTCTCTCCTCAAACCTTACTAGTAAAAATGTACTCTAAAGACCATATACTTATGTTTTATAAAAGGGTTCATTGACAAATTTGACCTATGTTCTTGCAAAAAAGTTGATCCCAAATAAAATAAAGTGTGGACGTAACAATAAACTTCTTTAAGACAACATAATTAAATATATATGAATTAAATTTATCAACAACTCATCATTTGTTATGTAATTCAACAAATTTATTTCCTTTTATTCTTGTTAGGGCATACCTAACATATCATTCAATAATTGTTTATAAAATTTATTGAAAAGTGTGGATTTCACAACTTTTTATATGTTACAATATCCATCATTCCTATAAATAAATATATATCATCCTTGATAATCCCCATCAATGTTATAATTTCATAAACCAACCAACTCATTAAAACATCTACATTTTTTGGATTCCTGGTGTTTTATTGTTTTGGAATATCATTTCCCTTGATTATTTATTACCATATTAATGATCTCAAGTCGATATCCTTTAATAGATGATAAACATATATCCCAAGAGGTTCTTATATATATCTAATATTGTAGAATAATGTTTGTTTTTAAATATTTTAAATAAAATATTACAAATTCAAGCCCATGGAAATGAATTTGATATTTTTGTTCATTAAATTTTCATAACACATAGGGAAAATCATATATTTACTCTTAAAGAAATAATAGTGTCCCTTATATGATGCATCACTATACACCACAAATAATCCCTCACCTGATACTAATGTTAAGTATCTTCCATTAATTAATCTCTAAATTTTCACTTCAAAAAATTATTCACATTATGTAATATCCTATGTTATTTTGATAAAAAAATAATTTTTAAAATTAATTACATGTATTTATATAGCTATTTTAATTAAAAAAATACTAAATAATTTTCAGTCAAAATGTAAAACAACACTATTTCCATAAAATTCAGAATTATATTTATTAATTTTTTTAGTTGTTTTATTTTAATATAATATAATAATAAAATTAAAAAATTAACCTAATTTGTAATGTTTAATTATATAAATATCCCAGTATATATTTATTTTTATTTGTCTAGAATGTTTTATTTCTTAATGAATAATAAAAGAAAAGATTTATGTTGAATTTTTTATTTTATTTTAATGTAATAACAAATTCAAACACTAGATCTATTTAATTTAAAATTTTAACTAGTTTCTTGATTCCCAAAACAAATTAATTGTGTGTATTTAAACATTTTTTATACAAGATTTTTTTGAAAAAAAAATATAGAAAAAATTATTTATTATTATATTTTTTTTTATTATAATATATTGATTTTAATTAAAATTCATCAACTTATGTATTTTGGATCTTAAAAAATATACTCAATATTCATAATTATTTTAAAAAATTATTTAAATTAGAATATTTTATTTTTTTTTCATATGAATATTAAATTTAGTAATTATTTACCACTATAAAGGATAAATTGGGTAATTAATATAAACAATCTAACGATATATCCAATTATATGAGTCAAAAATTGAATTAAATATTTTTTATGCATCTGTTTCATCAATTATATACCATTAATGATTTAAATGTCCCTTTTACCTTTGAATTTTAATATTACCAAGAAATTATATTATTTAATGAAATGTATAAAATAAAAAATGCTTTTTTGTAAAAACTATAATAATTCTAACATGGGGTTAATCTGAGCCTATGTTCGGTTAAGAATATTATTTTTATATAAATCTGATCTATCTTCATCATGGAAATTTATTAGTAGTTTTATGTGATGAAATAATTAAAATAAATGTTTACACAATGTTGATATAGGGACTACTCAATTAATGGAAATTGTAAAAATTGGATATTAAATTTATTAAAAGTACTAGAACATGAACATTTTTTATGTTATCAAATTATTTTTTTGATTAAAATAAAATTCCTGTTAATGATTAGATAATTTTATTTTATTTTATATTTTCATATGTATTATAGTAAATTTATTTTTTTAAAATTGACATTATTGATATTTTTAAAAAATAATATTATAGTAATTGATATGAAAATTAAAGAAATACTATCCTCATACAAGTGATTAGGATTTGGTAAAAACATCATCCATGGTAAATTTTTGGGGATTTTTATATATGTGGTAACTATATTTACTATTATGGTGTAAAATAATTGTTATCATGGTATGTATGAATATAGATACATTGGTATTAATACAAAATCATGATTTTAAAAATGTAATATAGACATTTAAAAAACAATTATTAAAGGATTGTAATAATAAAAATATTATAATCCAAAATTATAAATTTGGATCTATTCGTTTTTCACAATTAATTTAAATCAATATAATACTTTAAGAAATTAAAAATTTTCCACTCTAATTTTCACAAAAGTGAACCACTTATTGTTGTTTATTTACATATAAAAACACATTTCATTCATTCAATATAAAAAAAATCTCTTCAAAAATTCCTCCCCACATTTTAGAGACCTTGATATTTGAGCAATAAAAATTTATATGTAATAAGGTGTAATGTAAAATAGTTTGTCTATAGAGGAGGTATAACATAAAATAGAACATTTTTATTTAATTTCATCTTACACCTCTTTAAAATATACATAAACCATGAATATATTAGAAATATTTATATTCTATATATTATGATGTTATTATGTTAATTTCATAATCATTATCCATATACAAAATTCATCAAATGGGAATGAAATTTATTGTTTCTTTTAATAGCGGTGTACTACCACAAAAACTGATATATTATTTCCCACCACAATTTATAGTGAGTAAGTATAATTATTTTTTATGATAAACATATGATAATAAGGAAATATTTATTATTATTAAAATTATATGATATTTACTTTCACAAATTTTTATTAAAATGATATCATTGATTGTGTATAAATGTATATGTCCACATCCTCATTGCGATGTGTTTTTTGATATCATAACTTCCCACATATGATAAATATATGATTAAAGATATGATAATGTATACTTGATATATGTTTTATAATATAATGTTATAATACTACCATCGTTATTTGGATAATGATAGTTGAAATATAAAAATTTTACTGTTAAATACATACGACCTACCATATATATGATTTTAATATACTTTATTTTTCATGACCATATTTTATGATTTCAATTAAAAAAAATTGAGAGACAAAATGATATTTATTTCACGATTTGTATTCTCGAGATGAAGAAATAATTTCATCTTGGACTATATAAAACATAATAATTTATTTAGGTATAATGATTGAAACATGTTCTAAACATCTGATGCAAACCTAAATAATTATTTATTTAAAAACATTGTATTATGTGATATAAATGGAATAATTAAATTAAAATGGTTCCTAATACTGAAAAATAATAAATTATATGTTTGTTTGAAAACATTACATTTTTGGTATAACATAATTTTTTTTGAAAAAGTGTTTAATGGTATCTCTTGTTATTTCATTGGGCTAAATGTTTTCTTCATATTTTTTCATCTATTGAGATTTTTTTCTCATAAAATGTTTTTATAATGATTTTAATAGGGTTTAATGGTTTTTAATGTAAATTTATAAGTCATATTAATAATCATGGTTATTTTTATCAAAAAATATGATTCAATTTAAATAATTATATAATTTGGGAAATGGGTAATGAGAAAATGTTTCAAATTTATATTCATATATGGGTCTATTATGTATGACTGGTGATTTAATTGTGTATAACGCTAATCTTAAATGATCATTGTAAATTTTATAATGTGAATTCTTGTTTAATTTCACCATAATATGTAATTTTGAAGGTCAATTCCATATGGATGCTATAATAGAAATGGGTTGGAGTATTATAGAGGTTAATATATTTTTAACAACATTTTAATTAATTATTATACCATATTGTTCATGTTGAAATAATATATATTTTAAATATTACCACATTTCTTTAAAAAGTAATGTTTTAACATTTTTTATAAAATAGAAAAAATTGATTCACTATTTCTAATTATATGATGGAAATGTTATTTCCATTAAAATTCTTTGTTTTCAAAAAATGGATTACAATACAATAATTCATGTTTTATTCAGAGAAAAAATTATGTCACTTTTTTTTATATTTTTATTTATTTTTTTAAAAAAATATTATTTTAATGTCCTATAGAGTTTTCCATATGTTTATAAAAGTCTGTTTTTGTTCTTATGATTCAAAGTTAAAATATTAACATGTCTTATTAAATATAATATATCTGTATATTTTTTATAATAACAGATGTGCGAATTGAATATATAAATTTGGAGTTCCCCATTACAAGTTATGTTAAGATTGGTTCATCACCATTAATCGACATTTGTGATATATGAGCCCCATTATAGATATATTATTTTTATATGAATTTTATATGATAATGAATTTTTTTTCTTTCAGCCATATGATTTTTCAAATTTGAAAATTTTCTCAAATGTTTCAATAATAATGATGTAGTTTGGAATAATCATTTTTTTCTATTCATACTAAAAACAATTCAATGAAATAATTATATTTCAAAATGTACTAAAATTATATTATTAAAAGAAAATATTACATTTTTGGTATAACATAATTTTTTTATGAAAATGAGTTTAATGATATCTCTTGTTATTTCATTGGGCTAAATGTTCTCTTCATATTTTGTTACCTATTGATATTTTTTGCCCATAAAATTCTTTTATAATGTTTTTAATAGGGTTTAATGGTTTTTAATGTAAATTTATAAGTTATATTAATAATCATGGTTATTTTTATCAAAAAATATGATTCAATTTAAATAATTATATTATTTGGGAAATGGGTAATGAGAAAATGTTTCAAAGTTATATTCATATATGGTTCTATTATGTACGACTGATGATTTAATTGTGTATAACGCTAATCTTAAATGATCATTGTGAATTTGATAATGTGAATTCTTGTTTAAATTCACAATAATATGTAATTTTTAAAATCAAGTCCATATGGGTGGTACAATAGAAATGGTTTGGAGTATTATAGAGGTTAATATATTGTTAACAACATTATAATTAATTATTATACCATATTATTCATGTTGAAATATTATATATTTTAAATATTATCACATTTCTTTGTCTAATATATGTTTTTTTGAATGATTTTCCTTAGAGAAAACATTGGAGTTTTAGTAGGAATGAAAAAAGAAGAAAATATCCGTCTAAATAATTGTCCTAATATGATTGGAATACTAATTTATCAATTTTTATGTGATGAAATAGTTGACGTGGGCTAAAAATGGTCGTCAAATCCTTGATAGAGAGAGACAATATTTTCCTCAAATAACCATTACAATATTGCAGCATTTAATAAGGTAACGTCCTTATGATTTTAAATGATATAATATCAATGTAACTTATGAACGAAGGATAAATGTATATGGAATGATATCTGATGACATGGGATTTTTTAATTGTCAAAATTTTTCCCATTTTATTTAGCATTTCGAAATAGAATCTGATCAATAGTGGTCTTGGGTTAAGTATTTTAGAGAGATGTATGATTATTATTCTCTTAAATGAAAATTTTTTCAAAATATGATTCATGATATATATTACCCTATGGGTTTTTTACTATGAATGTAGTAATAATTATTTTACATTAGAAAAAAAACTGATTTATTAGCCGCATATGAAGAGAAATTGACATGAATTACTAGGTACATTTCTATTTTGTCTATGATCATTATATTAATATTAAATAGTGTCCATATAGTAGTAACCAATATATCTAAATTCATTTTCTTAATAATAATTATAAATTTATGGAAACATTATTCACTATAGTAAGAAAATAGAAAAAGTAATTGATGTTTTTCTTGTATTATTACAAATCAAGATAAAAATTGTTCTGAATCGAAGGAAATAGAAAATGATCCCAAAATTAAATTATAATGTAATACAATTATGTTCCCATATTTTTATAGGTATGTTAAAAATAATCATTAGTAATTCCTTGTAAATTTTAGGAATTCTTACTAATGTGGAATGCTTGTACACGTGGCTCATGATTGAAAGTAAAATGGTAAGATAAATAAAAATAATAATACTGATATTATTATTATATATTTCTAAGGATATGTGTCATTATGATGATTTTCATCCAATGATAAGTGCACTTGATTGGGATCATCATGATTATGAGGGTAAAATGGTAGATAAATAATTTTACACTAATATATTTTTACATACCCATCAACTGAATGGGTTATTGGTTTGTTACATGATTATTAAAATTATTCCATGCCACTGTTTGAATATGGGTCTTCCCAATAATTCATTTCATATATATTTTATATAATATATGATTATTATAACATAAAAATAAGAAAAAATATTTTATGAAATCTTAGGGTTGAGTGATTAAACAAGACAATATTTATAAGAATCATTTATTTATTATTTATGATATCTTCCATTCAAAAAAAATTATTCAATGATCTATAAAAGAGATTTATATTTTTTTGGGTGTATAATAGATTTATTTTCGTCCAAAATTAGTTATATTGTAGAGTTTTAAATGTTTTATTGAATCAGTCCACACTTTTGATAGTATATCAGTAATTTATCAATTTATTAGATATCTCAATATAAGACGTATAGATTAATATGTTGAGAAGAATTAAATTTTCCAAAATGGTGATGTATCAATAGTGAAAAAATATATCGATGTTTTTAGTGATTTACATGGAGTTATTTTTAATTATATATTTTTTAACTTGGTTGAATTCTTTAATACCATTTCAAAACACCATTAAGAAATGTTTCTAAAATAAATTTTAGAATTGATAATTATATTTTTGGATAATATATAAAGGTTTTATTTATCATATCAATTTATCATGGCATAGTAATTTTTTTTTCAAAAAATGTTAATTGTTTAATTAGAATTTATATTGATTATAGATCCTTGAATAACATCTTTATTAATAATAAGTATTATTTTCTACATAATGATTATTTTTTCATCAGCTCCAAAGAGATAATTACTTTTTTATGATAGATATCATGTTGGGGTACTATCATTTTAATGTGAAGCGGGATGATATTCTAAATTCTATATTATAGAATGGATATTATAATTCATAATTTTTATTCCCAATTAGTGGTCTAACATACCATCTATATTAATATATATTATAACAATATTAACATTATATTTATGGACACGATTTTGGGTGTTTATATTAATTATATGATGGTATATTTAAAATTTAATGGATAAGATGAAGGTAAACTAATGGTTTTTTTGAAAAACATAATGGAAAAAACTACATTGAATATTTAGTAATATTGAATTTTAGTGGCCACATATTTCTTCCCATTTTTTTTATTGTCCTTTAAATATAGAATAACTATTAAATATGCTTAAAAAAATATTGTTGAATAAAGGAATGGTCAAACATGTTTCATATATATTCATATATTTCATTGATTGGAATGTTACTACTTGAGGGATGAGGAAATTTTACCCGGTTATATAGCCAATAGACTATGTTAACTCGATATGGAGTTAAGCGAACTGAGGAGAATGAATATGAAGAATGTTTTCAAGAACAACCTAAATGACTGGTGAATTACTTGGTATTATATTTTCCAACCAAAAAAGTGTATTTGTTTTCAATGGTGATATTTAATTTATGGAATTTTGTTATTTCTTGATGTATTACAATTAGGTAATTTATTTTTCATTACGGTAACTAAAATCCCCTAATAAAAGCTATCCTATATAGGATCTCAATGTAGTTTATCTTTCATTTGATATAATATTTTTTGTGGAATGATATATAGAAAGTAATGTTTGATATATATAATTATCATAAATTTCTAAATTATATATTCACATAGAAAGAGTAGAACATGAGTTCTAAAATATGGTTGGAAGAAATTGAGGATCATAATTACCTAATTTATCACTGTCTTATAAATGAAAATAATATGGATAATTAATTAAACCAAAAATATAATATTAGATCAATAATTTTACATTTGGTAAAAGTCGATATGGTTAGTGATATGATTTATTAATGTCACCATTTTTATTATGTGAGAATGTACATTTTTAGGTGTAAATAATATCAATTCAATTGGAATGTATTTCCAAAAATAAAAAATGGATTTGAGTTATATGAAATGGTTGAATTTTTAATATGGTGTATGTTTGTTTGTCCTAATGATTATTATTGTATGGTTTAGCCTTTGATAACAATTATTTATTCATTGTAACTCTTATTAGAATGATATAGTTATTTAGTGGAGCTAATTGTTCCCTTATTTACAATAATATGTGAATAACTTTGATTGAAGGAAACTATTAAAATATTACTGGTGGAATGGAATGATAAGTGATACTTTTATATTTAAATTAAATTTTTTACATCTCAATTGGTTAAAGAATATAGATAATTACATAATTTTATTCTTCATCCTTTAACACTACCGAAGTTGTAATATAAAATTGTATCATGGAATTTATTTTTGAGATTGAAAAAGAACGTAATATGTAATTTTTTTATACATGTTTTTGAAAATAAATTTACTAGATATATAGATTTAATTACCATTTGAGATAAAAATTATTTACCTTAAAATTCTCAACTATATCTAAAAAATATACTAATGTTACATTGAATTCATCGATCCATTTTTTCTGACCATGATACAATGGTCACTATAAATTTTTTTAAAGGACATTAGAATTCATTGGGCTTTGAAATAACTTTTAGTGCATAATTTTATTCTCAAAGTAATTATAGTCCATTTGAGAAATTCAAAACATGAAATACAATATTTTTTATTATTATGTATATGACCATCAATTAAGGGATAAAGAACATTATTTTGGTAAGTTTTCATAAAATAATATTTTTTAGTCCAGTATACAGATAGAACCATTTGATTCATTATATGTAATGGGGTGTTTGTCTTTTTTTTGGTAGCAATCCTGTAAAATGGTGTTTATGGCACAAAAAATAGTAGAGAAATGGTTGTTATGGTGAAATTAATTTACAATCATATGAGGATATATAAAAGTAGATAGAAAATATATTTTGAAAACACAAGGATGGATATTTATTTTAATGTAGTTGATCATGATTTTTTCAATGTATCTTAATGGAAATGTTTTATTTTATTTGGAAATAATAAAAATAAAATTCCATGGTTATTTGTTATGTATCATATTATAGGCAACGTGGGAATTTTTACATATAGTGTATCAAATTTATTGAGTTTGTCCTAGGAACAAATTTTTTTCATGTCTCAATGTTAATAAAGTATATTCTAGATTCATCTCATGTTTTATGTACTGTGGTAAATCAGTTGGAAGAAAAAAATTCATATACATAATAACATATTAAATTTGATAACCATATAGATAATATAATATTATAAATATCAATTCTCTATGTCAATTTTTTAGAATGAAAAATATGGTTGAAAAAGAAACATGAGTGTTTGGAAAATATATGAGGGAAATTTATCCCCAATTATTTTATAAGAAATGAAATAGAAATATAAAATTTTTCAAAATGGGAGAAGAATGTATTATCTATATAATGTGATATAATAAATTTTCATATACACTATAGTTTGAATTTATAGAGTTTTATTCATTGTAATAATATTTGAAATTTTTCAATCAAAAGAAAAAAATATTTATTCATAATAAAATTGAAATTTTATTTGTTATATGTTTTTATATAAAATCATAATTTCAATATTTTAAAATGATAATTTTTAAATAACTAAGATCGTTTATAAATTCTATATTACAAAATTATATTAATATGAAAATTGTCAAATATCATTGAAAATTTTGATTTCTCATGGAATAGTGAACAATACTGATAATTATTGAAGACTATATAATTATATAGTATATTAGTATTATAATATTTTACTTTTGATAAATTAAACTATTTTATTATTTAAAATATATTTTTAATAATTAAATTAATGGATTTGAAATGAATTTTATAACACAATTATATGTAGAATAATTTTGTACATTAAATTTGTATTTTTTTTTAAAATATTATTCACATAGAATATTATCTATTTAATTTTAAATCATGTTCTAAAATGTTTTCTTTTTGACTATTATAAAATTTATTCTATATTTAAAATTAGAAGGTTTTGATTTGATAAATATGTACCTATTATTTTTTATCAATATGAATAATAACATTAATTTTATGTGACCATATTAAAGGGTATATAATTTTATTAAAGTAAATATAAAATGACATGGAATATTTAAAAATCATAAAATTTTCATTAGTGTTGTTGGATAAGTCCATTTTATCTATAATAGTCTATTATTATATTATGTTGAAATTTTTTTCCAATTTTGTGTGATTACTTTCTTTATAATATTTTATGTACTATAATGTAAACAATGTAACATACATGTTTTATGGGAATATAATATATTTATTGTTGATTTAACATTGTGATATGTTCAATTATAAATATATTTTTAAAATCTAAATGATCTTTATTAATCTTGGTAATTTATTTTTTGTTCTAGTGATTAAATTAATACCATTATTACATACAATATGTTAATAGAGTAATTAATAAATTAAATGAAAAATAAAATAAATGATACAAAAAAATATTACAACCTGAATTAATATAAATAAGTAAAGTATATAATTAAAATAATTGATTGAAATAAATTTTTAGGGATGCATAAAAACTCTCATAGAATATTCTTTATAGTCTTTAACATAAAAAATTGAAACAAAAGAACACATCTAAAAAAACTATTTCTATTTTATGGAAATAATATTTTATTAAATGAAATAAAATTATGAAAAATATTATAATTATTCATATTATAATTATATTGTTTATAAAATTATTTGTGGTCCATTTATGTCCTGATTATATATTTATGGTGACGATCATGATCTTTAATGAATAAAAAATCATTGTTATCATTATATGTGTGAAAATAAATAATTTGGGTTAATCAAGATTAGGGTAAAAAAGCAATATAAACATTTTAGAATTAATATTTTGATATTATTTAGACACTTATTTTAATTATAATTATATAATATCAATTCATATCCATTTATACATTAATTTTAATATATATTAATTTAATTTTTTATGAAATAACAGAACTATCCCTCCCATCTATTATGAAAGGGAATTTTTTATTCTCCTTCATTCACACATTTAAACCAAATTTTATATGAAATTATCTTAAAAATATCCTATAAATAATCCATCCTCAGATTCTAGAGGCCATGTATTTGGTATAATACCAATCATAGTGGTCATTTTATTTAATTCAAGTGATATTGTTTCTATCAAAGTGTATATCAATTAACCATATGTTTTCCAGTTATTTATTCATACGCATCATTAAAATAATAATAATAAATGAATATATAATTTCATAATAATCTCCATTGTTATTAAATTTTGTTATGTTAATGTAATAACCTATATAAATATCCAGAATCCATCATAAGATATAGAATCCATCCTTCATGTGTACGTCAGACTACATCCTCACTAACAGATGTAATGTTTTATCCATCGCAATCTCTTTTAACTAGTAATAATGATAAATTTTACGAATATATGTGTTATTAATGAAATATAAATAACTATTAGAGTATAAAATATCATTTAGTTTATAGATTTTCTATTAAAATGATATTTTAATTCATCAGTACCAGTTGACTACCACATCAACCAAGTAACGAGATTTGTTTTTTATCTGAGCCTGACACTATTGATATATATATACAGATATATGTATTTTTAAATAAACAATATGTTATTTATGATATATTTATTATTTGAAAAATATTAATTAAATTATATCCTCATTAAATAGTTATTGTTGGGAAATAGAAACGTTACTCATGCATATGTATAACATATCATTTCAATTATTTTATCATATTTCAATTTTCATAACAATATTTAATGGATGGAGTTAGATGTATAATTTTGGTATAATAATTTGATTATTTCTTGATTACTCATCTTAATATTATATAATAATGTGTTGTTGGACCAATATAATCCTACCATTGTCATTTTGGAGTTAGGAACCATATATCATCAAAAGAAATTATGTGAACTTAAATAATTATGTTATTTTTAAAACATGGAAATTTGTTTGATAAAATGAATAATTAACATGAAAATAAATCATAATAAAGCAAATAAAGATAATATTTTTATTATTCATGATTATAAATAAATTAAACCACTATTAGTAGTCAACTTAATGGAGTTTACATTAAAAAGTCTATTTATTAATGATTTATTTTTGGAATATTTTATATTCATTTTCTATCTTTGAAATATTATTTTGTGGATATTTTGAATTGTAAATAAAATAATTATAGAGGAAATTTAATGCCTATTTTGAATTTCATTTAGGTTTTTTTCGAATGGAAGCATTCCATTGTATGTTTTCACACTTTTTACAAAAGTTAAAATAGAATATTCCATTATAACGTATACGCAATCAATTATTTTTCTTGCCACCATAATCACAATTTGTGGTCTTATTATTTAGATGATTTCATGATATATTCATTAAATAATCTTCTTTTTTTCATGATATTTGGCTATTGAAAATGTTTTTTTCAAAATAAAATGATATTTTAATATCCGTAAGTGTTTTAAATATATATTTACAATTGTTTTTCAAGGGATTTATGATGGAAGTGTTCATGATTATTACATTCTCTTCATTATATGGTCCTTATTAATTGATAATGATAAAGGGAGAGACTAATATTTATTAAAATATTGTTCAAAAAACATTATATATTAACAAATGGTGGGATGATCCCCATTATTTCCCAATATATGACTATTATGCACCCTTATATATGTAAAATGGATTGGGTAATAATTTCTTTCACTCCTGAATTATCAGAGATGTTGCCTATATGGTGATTCCTATTTTTGAGTGTGTTGTTTAATATCTAAATAGATGATTTCAAATGTCACCAACATAAATGTTATATGAATAGTAATTATATTTCATACATTTAATTTCTTTTTAGAAGCTAATGTAATCATCATTTAAAAAGAAAAATGATTCCCATTTAATGTAAAATGGTATGTATTAATGATTCAGTTTTATAGTTTTTATCATTACTTCCAATTTACTAATTCTTTTCTCCTTTTTTATGTTCCTTAATTATTATTTTTTCATTATACCAAATTTTTTAAATTATTTTCTTAGTGATTAATCATATAAAATTAAATTAAAATGTAATGTGGAAAGTGATAAAGATTTTTAATGAACTCAAACTATGTTCCATTAGAAATGTTTTATATTATAGAGGAAATAGATATATATTAATTAATTATAATATATATATGTGGATTTATTATATAAAACTTATGACCTAGTTCTCTAAAAATATAATTATAAATAATCATACATAATTTCTACGTTTGAATTATTTTTTTAAGTCCACTAGAATCATTATTTTCTAAGGCTAGTTGTTTATACATTCATTAGATCATGTGAATTTTTCACCATTACTTGTTATTATAGAATGTGGTTTGTCTAACTATACGAAATCTTTAAAAATTCATTGATACTAACCGGATAAACCCTACAAACAATGGATACCATTTAATTTTCTCATTGTATGACACTATTTGACTACAATTTTCTTTAATGGGTAAAAGAATATTTTATACATGAAGAGAATAGATCCATGCAACAAAACACCATTAATCATAGAATTCAAGAATTCAATATTTCCTATATAATTTTATTTTTTTGAGTGTCTCTATAATTATTTTTTATTCTAATAATTATATGTATATATATCAGATATTATATTAATATTTCATCAATGTATTCCACCACTATATTATAAGGATAATAAACAGTTACTATATAACTTATATCCTTAATGAAAAATGGTTTATTAGTTAATACAAAATAAATAACCATAAACAAATTAATTTGGATTCCTTGTTTGAATTTTAATTTTTGGTATATAAAAATTATTCCCCATAAACAAGACATAGGGTGACTAAAGATTTATTTTTAAAATGTCTTTAGTTTCTCGAATACAATTAGATAGTCTTCAATACTTGATAAAAGATAAATATTTATTATTTTAGTTCCATTAATATTATAAAAATCATTTCCTTGCCTAATATATCAACCATTATTTTTCAATAATGTAATAGGGTATCTCAATGGTGAAACACATTAAAAAAATTATCTAAAAAAAGAAATTTTCATTATTTTTCTCCACTAACTAAACAAGTTGATTCCTATAGGGATTTTTACATACATGTATTCCATCACGAATGATTTCAAAATAGAACATGAAAATATTATTAGGTGTACGTTCATGTAATTCTACCTAATAAATATCAAATAATTTTCATACAATCGGTAAATCCTCTATTATATAGAAATCATCCTTATATGTAGATCATCATTGAGATTCTTCTATTCGGCGAATTTCAATAAGAATAATTATTGAGTTTGAATCCCAACATTATATATATTCGGAATCCTCCAATATAAAGCATAATATTTTACATTACCTTCACAAATTTTAATAAAGTTAAACTATGCAAAAAATGTATCATTACACAATGAATGACAATACTTTCCATGTATCATATCAAAATTATCCAAATCTATAATATACATGTAAAAAATTAGGTGTATCAATGAATAATAATTGGAACTAATGGTAATATAGTTGTGTAAATATGATTCCTATAGTGTTTGAAATTTTATAACTCTTTTAAAATGGTTATTGGGATATATTTAATTATTTAGGAATCATATAATACATAAATATAATGATGAGTTGAAATAAAATAAATCTTTTTCAATCATTAAGGCTATGATCAATGTACCTACCAATAAATCATTGGTAACCTAGATATATAAATGGTTAATTCGATATTAATAGACATGATCCCATTAGCATTACATATGTAAATTCCCTTTGACTTTTGAGGAATTTATTTATGACATCTAGTATCATTACAATCAATAAATTGGGAATCAAAACATTATTCCAATCATTTTAATTTTAATTAATTATAGTCATTTTATCTATAGTAGTAAAAATATCTTATTACCTTCTCACAATACATAGGATTTTTCATCACATATTTATCACATGCTTGAAATTATATCCCTTCATTCATTACTATCAATGAATCTTTATTCCCATTATGTTCATCTGACCTCTTTATCTGTAAATTTCCCATGAAGTTATAAATATGATTTAACTATTTTCATATATTGTTAATTAGTATATATGCTAAAATAATTATATGTTCTTCCATACCATTTACCTTTAAATGATTTGATTTAATCCACCAATGTTAGGAAAAAAAGTTCATTCCAGTTTATATACATAGTCTGTTAGATGTAGGTTTACCCCAATAAATTTATCCTCATACTTATTAACTTTTTTACATCATATTTATATAACTGAGGAATTAAATCTATAATTTCTTACATTTAACATAATAAAAGTAATATTAATAGAATTTCTCCTTAAAATTATCTTATTCAATGAGTTTTATGAACCATCCTAGGTTAACTCTAATCTAGTCAACTGCGTCAGCCCATGAAAAGGCCTAAAGGTTGTTCCCCTTCCCTAGGGATCAACATTTCCACTAAAACAAACTACTTCTCAAAGAACAACATCATCTGATGGAACAACATCTGATTCTAGCCATCATATGACTATACCTATAGAGGATCGCCCCGATCAATGTGATCACACATTACCACTTCCTACGAGTCCCCCATTGATACATATCCATCTGTAGTCATAGAAATGACTTCACTATTATCTACAATTTATAACATCTACATACATCCATTTTATTATCTATTTTCAAGGTATCCAACTCCACTATTCTTCTTCTAGAATTTGAAAATTCCTATACCACATAATTCTATAACTTCGTGCTCCAAATCATTATCCACTACATTCCCATTACCTAAATTTGATATAAAAAACATAATCATAGACATACTATACTAACCTATATTTCCTCATGCTTATATATTTCTAGGAAAATATGTACCTCTAACTCTTGTGATTCGTGTAGAACATGAATTGATCCTCACTGAGGTAATGTCACCAAAACATTAGTGTAAACATGACTAGGGATAGTTCAACATAATTTGTGGAATAGTTACACACATGTGGAAGTAATTTCCTGGATCTGTATGATATCAATCCCCATTACTACATAGGTACACAATCCAATCCCAAATGGGAAGCATCACAATATACCACAAACATCAACAATTAATATAGAAACTTGATCACAATGTCTCTAACCAACATACAGTTCTGATAGATGAAAGATTCATCACATTTATCACTCCACACAACAACTGGGACGTTTCTGATCAGATCTGTCAAGGAAGCTGCTACATGAGAGTAATCACGTACGAATATCTGGTAATTTCCTAGCATACCGAGAAATCTACAAATGTCTGCCACATTCATGGGTTCTTCCCAAGAATGAAATACTTTGAGATTTTATGGTTATACTACTACACCATGATGTCACACCACATAACCCTAGAAGTGGACCTCCCATGTTAAAAACATTCACATAGAAGGATATTTTAATAAATAGTGGTGTCAAACAACCTCTAGGATAGTCCTCAGATTCTTTGTATTATCCTTATCTAACTTGACTTATATGGGGATTTCATCAACGAATATGATGATGTACATGTCCAAGAACTCACGAATGAGGGATTTCATAATCACAATGTCTACGGAAGGTGTGTTCATAACAAAAAAAAATGAAAAAATAAAAGTGCCCATACAAGTACTTGAATGTAGTCTTCAGGATATCACCCAAATTCACACTCAACTAGTGATATCCTGAGCGCATTTTGATTTTAGATAACCAAATTGATCCCCTCATATAGTAAAAAAATCATATAACCTTGGGAGAGGGTAATGCTTCTTGATTGTTACCATATTTATCCTCTGGTAGTCTATACAAAACACCAGACCACAATTTTTTTCTTCGCACACAAGAAATGATAACCCCATAGTGAAACACATGGCTGTATAAACCCTTATTCATTTGATCATCAATATTCTCATGAAAATACTACATCTTAGAAGACACCAGCTGATTAAGATCAATCATAATCGGACATTTACAGCATTGTAAGACTATCCAGATCTGAACATCGCCTCATGGGGATAGAGTCATAAACAACATAAGGAAAACATTCAATAACTCCATTACCGTAGTTGAGACCTCCACTATCTAAGCATCCACCATTTACATTGACAGTTCAACTAACAAGTAAATGGAAGGTACTAAAATCCATCATCCCATTTGAAATATTCGCTAACAAACAAATTTAAACACTTTCCACCCATTTATGAAAATAGAAATATTCTTTGGAATCATTGAATAAAAGCACATATATAGTATATCTAGTTGATGGTACAGATAACAATGTATGGATACATAATTAGTATAATGATATCCCCACTAGACTGATGTAGTTGTAACCTTAGTATACATCCCCATCAAACATCATAAAATCTAGTATGAACCCTTGAGTAGTTTACTCAATGCCACTAACATGGAATATATCCTAATGTATAGGCCAAAATAATGAGCTAGATCGGGAGAAAAAAGGAATGTGAAGCTCTTGAATCATACAAGGAATATAAATATACTGAATAAATATATCGTACCTTGATTGATCTCTAGAATTACTAGAACTACATTATCTATGTTGTGAAACTAACAAAACCCAGCTTCTATACCTTATGTTTTCAGATTCCTCATCGACAATGTTCCTCTCTAGGTCACTATTGAAATCCTTGTGTTCAACCTCTTCCAACTCTGTCTCCCCTCAGTTGAGAAATATCCTTTTATCACTACTACTAATATAGCCTTGTCGAAAACTATTGTTGAGGTGCACACTAGACATCCCCACCCCCCTCGTACTAAGCTCAAACAGGGTATCGTCTATGATGATGATAAAATAATCCACAAGTGAAACATGTTTGTCTCAAATCTATTGGAAAAAATAAGAGGACACAATGGTTGGATATGAAACATCTTGTTTCAGATCTCCATCGGCCGAAAACAAGAAGGTCCAAATGCTAGAAACCTACTACTAACAGCATTCCCCATTAAATAACTCAGGTATCCCTCTTCTCATAGTATACCTCTTTGTGAGTTCATCCTTCCCACTACCTTAAACTTCTTCTGAACATCTGACTATGCTTGTAAGGTGATTAGAGTAACTAAAAACTGAAGTGAATGACTAGGAGCCTCATTTACACATATCTCGTAATACTCATATTTCATACAAAGATCATGTTAAATAAATGATGATCCTTGAACTTTATTTGAAACTCACATACTAATATACCATACTTCTGGAGGGAGAGAATATCATGTCACTTCAAAACCTTCATTGTCGAAGGGATAAATTCCTCCTAAGACACCATCTCAATGTTAGAAACCAAAAAATAATTCTACCTACTATCCACAAGATAATGAAATGACCACTAACATGATGCTCTCATCATCAGGGTCAATTATAGGGTATCCAAGTACACTTTCAGATCCTGAATCAACATAAAAATTATCACTAGATCATAGATCTAACCCTCTATCTCAAAGTATTATACATTTACCTCATACATTCTATAATTTTGACTCTAGAACGACTGAAGGGAAATCTAACATTGGACATATTCTTCCGCTTGATCAAAATTCAGTCTCTCAACTGGGCCGACCTGCTGATCCTCCATAACCCAGATCATATGTAGGCAATGTCCGGTATCCATAGCTAAAAGGAAAATAGGGAACTCATATTCCTTAGTAGTATGTAATTTATTTAAGATTTATTTTAACTCATTTTTTATGTTAATTTACAGAATATACCAAAAAATAAGATACAACCCAGGTCATAATGATTTCTGTACCTTTTTAGGGTCTCTAACATATGATCGGTGTAGCCTCACTTAGTCGTTTTGTAAGCTCAGGGTCCTCGAATAAGTTCATTGGGAGCCATAAATACCTTTTCATAACTAGTATCTTCATTATTATCTAACACACTTATATCACCTATCAATATTTCCCTACCAGCCCCTAAAATTCTCATTGTTCCAAGATCCATACATTATCATATACCTCAACCATCAGCCACTGGTGCCATTCTATCAAGAACCACCTTCTCCCTGCTGATGGAAAGGATAAAATGATTATGAGTCCTTCCTTCCTCAAGAGGAGGGATTGATAATGACTCCATGAGCCCCACCCTAAATAGGCCTCAGGGTGGAAACAAAACCAAATGGTAACGAAATATCACAAAAATTAGATACATTATCCTTTTAATGGTAACCATGATTATTGGATAGGATTCATCAACATCAAAAAAACTCTAACAAACATATGTATAAAGAAACAAAAAATCCATCTCACATGCATGTTTAAAGTAAATCTACTAGAATTTAAATGAAAATTCCCATGAAAATACAAAAATAAATCTAAGGTTTGACAAAAAAACCATTCCCAACATTCGAGCTAGTAGAGTCAAGCATGGTACAAATAATTCCTTTGGAACCTAAAAACAATATTGAATCATTATGGTATGAATTAAAGTATACCAAATATGTAAAATGTCATGACCCACCGTCCCCAAAATGTGTGCAGGGACAAAAAATTGGCACACCCTTCCTTATTCAAGTTGAAAAAGAGATAATTACCCCTCGAGTCCCACCATCAATAGGCCCCAGAGTGGTGACTAGAACCAAGGGTATATAATCAAACATAATATGAAATGAATTACTCTTATTATAGAAAAATATTGGGAGATAATATGGATAACCTCAAATAACACCTAATACCTAAATTAAAAGTAAAACACAAACCTTTTTTCTACATACTTCTTCAATATAAAGTTATAAATATTATAATAAAACTCCAAAGTAAAGAACCAAAAGAAACGAAAATATCAACCAAAAAATCCAAACGTTCAAGATAATGTTGTCTTACATGGTCCTCGAGGTCCTCTTAGAAACCTGAAAACTGTTTTATATCGATACAGTGAGTTTACAATTATACATAGTATGAAAAACCAAAATCCCTCGTGCCGAAGTGGGGATACATTCCAATGGCCCATAAGAATGTTGACGTAGCTGTAACACATAGAAATAGAAACTTTCCATCCAAACTCACCAATGCATACTCCCTTAACAATTAATGTTAGGTAAATTACATGTAATAACACATCGATATTTGGGTGCCCCACCCTTCTTTCCCACTGGTTATTAACGAAATACTACGTGTCATACCTTCCCTTCCATTTTCACAATAGTCCCACTTCCGCCCCAACAACAAAAACATTGCCCACCATAATCGCACATAATTACCAATGATACTTTGGCCATGACAACCCCACTTCTCGCTTGTTGACATCGGGGACACCACAACCATACACAACCACGCCCCAAGACACCTTGGTCAAAACAACCACAATGATGCTCGAGGAAACCTAGTCCTCATCCTAAAGGCACATGGAAAACAAAAATTCTCCCACACACCTTGTCCATCCACCAAAACACACCCTAACCGATGAAACATGGGTTATAATGGACCCCATGTCTTCACAGCCTACTCGAAGATGCTTTGGCTACCTAGGAGAGGGGTCTGCAAAGTACTCTATAACCATCCACTTATAGGATTAATGGAAAAAACACCCTACCCCATTAAACTGGGGGTGTGAGACATGATGTAATTAATGTTGGTGGGGATTGAATAAGAAAAACAAGAAAACATTTATACGTATAGGTAAAAATCACTCATCCCAACCTAGGGGTCCTGAAACCATCCCATACACAAACACCCTCATTAGAATTCATTCATACCCAAATGAACAAGATCCAAAACTCGAGAACCACCCCTTCATATTAACATGTTCATGAGATTTAATTAAAAATATAATTATCCACTATAATGAAACTAACCAGAACATCAATATATCAAAAAAACATAGAAGAATAAAACATGCACATCCACAACTCAAAGTAATAGAACCAATCCAATCCCCAATATATTTTCATGGTTCAACAAGATGAAAACTGTAAAATAATGGATCTTATCCGCATCCATGCCACTCCACAAGCATCAAGCAGAACATCAATGCTTATTAAAAAAAACATATAAAGAAATTATTTAGATTTAACCACCTGATTTTTTAACTTTATTCATTCTGTTTAGTTAAAAAGGGGTTATAACAAAATGATTCTTATTAATTGGTCATCAATTTAATCATCGTAATTTACATGATTAACCAATTTACATATTACAGACATTAAATCCCATGTTTACACATAGGAACATAGGTTCATTAGTGTGAAACAAAGGACCACAAAAAGAAACAATTTATTGTGGGCATAATCCCATACAATTAACAACACATAAACGAAGTTAAAATATTACATAAACATCATCATAAAATTCACCCCTTAGTTATTTAAAACCAATTTATTTTCTTTGTTAAGGATTATTTTCATCCACACCCTTAGAAAACATTATCATACCCACCCTGCATGATACACTGAAAATATAGACGATGGAAAACCCAACTAGAATTATAAATGATCTATGATATTTTCCATAGCCCAGAATTTTAGATGTGAAACATGTAGAATAACTACACAAACTCCAAGGGTGGAAAATAATGCTTCTGTATGGGTGCATGATTCGTCCTCAGAGTATGTCTCTAGGGTGTACATTAGTGAATTGAATGTAATTTGGAAGAGGGGATATTTGATTAAGAATGGAATGATCCTAAAATTAGGGAGACCATTTTAAAGTACTTAAAATTATGGACGTGGCTCGACAACATAGTTGGTTGGATTCACACATTGGGATTAATTGAGATTTAATAATTTTCCTCAGTGAAGGTAGAGATAAAACCTATTAGTTAATATATTTCTTTTAAATGAAAAAAATAGGTAACATGGGTGAATCCATAAAACATAAAAATGTGTCACTATAAGGAATAAGGGACACTATTATTGGTAACAAAAGGTTATCCTGAATACTAGGGGATTAAAAAATCTTTTACTAGCATAAAATGTATTTGAAAAGGGTATTAAAACACTTTTATGTCCAAACATACATTGCTGAGGAAAACATGAAGCCCAAAAAAAATAATGTTAATGAATCACCATTTGGTGAGTCATTGTCACCCTGGAACTATCACCCGAGATTCATCACCCTAGCACGCTGACCCTATAACCATTGCCCTGGAAACTTCACCCTCACACTATCACCCAGGAATTGTCGCCCTTACATCGTCACCCTGACATCTTCGCCATGGAATCATCCCTTGAAAACATCACCCCGACATCGATACTAATTGGTGCAATGGACAACCCATCATTCCCACCAATAATCATCTATTCCACCAATTCCTATCGATGCCACTAATGCTCTTCGGTGCCACCATTCGTTCAATCCTGAAATTCAAAAATGTCATTAATGATTCTCCAATGGTCCCCATGACACCCCAATCACCAGAAATTTGGAAATGTAATGTACTAGGAGTGTCCATTCCATTGCATCATATTCCACTCAAACAATTCACATCCTCTAGATTCCATTTGTATCCCAAAGAAAAAGAGGGGTCCAAACAACCACCTCGTAATATACCTCTCAAAGACAAAACCACCCTATAGTTGTTTGAATGCCAGGAAAAACCTCAATATCTAAGAAAACTTCTCCCCCATCTATCTATTGAACAACTATGGATAGAACACCACAATTTACTCCAAGAAACCACACAAAAATGTAAAGGTCACATTGTCTATGAATATTGATTACGGTTTCCCATCCCAATGTCACAAAACTATCCTCTTTGGGCGGTACTTACATACCTTCATAGGTGTAATCACATTAATATAAATTACACTTGATTAAGGATCATTTCCCCCCACCCTCTGCCCCGATATATTAACACACACATAGAGAATAATGAAAAAACCAGTCTTATAGTTAAATTTGTCAATAACTACCTCATAGTCAAGTACAAAACAACAAAGAAAAAAACTCAAAAGAGCTTGGTGTAATGGGAACACATTTTTTCCTACTATTCACATTTATTCTCCTTAAGGAAAAAATTATTCCATAACACATGAACCAAGGTATTGGTTAATCCAATAATAAAATTATCCTCACGTTCCTCAATCCTCACTAGTCGTTAAATGAACATCAGATCATCCTCGATATCCAGATATCCCCATTTGAGGATGTGTGAATCATATTTTAGAATCAAACATAGATGAGAAACATGGAAGGTGTCATGGACCCTCAGTAGTAGTAGTGGTAGCACCATCTGATAACCCACTTAACCCACCTGACGCAATTATTCAAAGGGTCTGACAAACCTTGGTGAAAGCTTACTTCCCCTATAGAAAATCTATTTCCCACATCGAGGGGAGACCTTTAAGAACAGATATTCCCCATCCTCAAACTCCAATGATCTTATCTTATAGTCAGGGTATGACTTATTCCAGTCTGGATCCACATTCATCCTCTCTCCCACAAGATAATCCTTCTCCTTCTTTCTCTGCACCACTTTCGGGCCAAGAACAACTACTTCCCCAATCTCTATCCAACACATGGGTGAACGAAATGGTATTATGTACAGGGCATCTAATGAATCCATTTCAATGGTAGAGTGATATAAATTTCTTTAGGAATACTCTACAAGAGAAACGTGTCATACACATGATCCCCCAATGTCCAAAACATATGCATGTATCATATATTCCAACATCTAGATGTACCGCTCTTTCATTCAATATGTCTGGTGGTGGAATGAAGTGTTGAGAGATATCTAGGTACCAAAATAATGTTCAATCCCTTCCAAACTTGTGAGGTAAACCATGAATCTTGATCTGAAACTATAGACCCTGGAACTCTAGCAAATTGTACCACCTCATCTATGTTCCACTGTGAAAAAGAATTCACCGCACGTGTCTCTTTGACTGCTAGTAAGGGAGCTGTTTTCGTTAGCTGGTCTACTACAACCTAGATAACATAATAGACTCCTTGAACATTGGGTATTATTTTGACTAAATCCTTTAAAATATTGTCCCAATTTCAATCTGGTACATATATATTCAATAACACACTGCACGAAACACAGTACTCACCCTTCACCTGATGGCCTCATACTCCTAAACTCCTTGTTTCAGTTCGTGCCACAAAAAATGACCCCTCAGGACCCATTACATCATATAAATTCCATGTTGTACTGCTAGGGGTGAGTTATAGAACTCATAGGGAAACATATCACACATTTCCACCGGGATAAACAACATTCCATGAAAAAACATCTGATTAAGAAAATATTCAGACAGACCATCCAGAGCATTTCCCCACCAAACATGATCGCTCATAACTTCACACTCCATGTCCCCCCACCGGGAATCCTCTGTTTGTTGTACCAAGGAAGACTGTACAATCATTTGGAACAAACAGTCTCTACCACCTTCCACCCTTTCATCCATGTGCAAGGTATCCCACTCCTCTTTCCCCATCCAAGAAACTACTGATTCTCAAACAACATCCTTCTGCAACATCCTACTCAATGATTCAGCCACCAACATACCCTTTCCTAAGGTTTAAAAATATAGAAGTCGAACTATGGTAGAAACTCCATACACCTCCACTGTTGCAGGTTTAGGTTACCCTGGGAGAATATATACCTCAAGATCTTGTGACCCGTGAAGAACAAAAATCATTCAACGATGTGTTAATACCGCTACAACTTCAGTGCGATCACAAATATTGCTTGATCTAGATCAAAGGTGGCATAGTTATGGTCATGGGGACATATCTTCTTATACACATAAAATATTACACATCACTTCTTCATCATAAAAAGAACCAATACTAGGCCTAAAGCATCACTGAACACTTCAAAGTTACCCCTTCCTATGGAAACCGTAGTAATAGGCCACGTACCTAATTTCTCTTCAGATAACTGAAATGTTCTTGACACTACTCACTCAATTCAAAATATTAGACACTCTTGATCAAGGAGGTCAATGGTGTTGATACTTGAGAGAATTTAGGAAGGAAACTCATGTAGTAACCTGCTAGACCTATAAATCAATGAAGTTATGCCACATTCCTGAGATCTTCACATGAAACAACTGCTTCAACCTTCAATGGGTCCTCCACTATTCCTTGTTGGGACACCACGTGTCCAAGGAATTGAACCTCTCGTGTTCAGATGTTGATCTTGTACAACCTACCATAGAGCTACTATAGTCAGAGGAACTCTAAAAAAGTCCGCAGATGCTCGGAAAGATCCTCCTCTAATCTTTAGTTGATTTAGATGTTGTTGATATACACGACTATGACCTAGTAATGATATTATCAGAATATGGAGTTCATGAACCCCGTGAACATGGACGGTGTGTTTATAATTCTGATTATCTGGACCATTAAATCAATGTGGCAATATCTGAACCCAAATGAAGTCTTCAAAATATCACCCTTCTTTATACTCATCTAGTTATATGTTGACCACATGTTGATCATAGAGAACAACCTTGCTTATATAAACTGGTCAAAGAAGTCATCGATCCTCTGTAGGGGGTAACAGTTCTTGACCATCCCTAGATTTAGACTTTTGTTCTCTATAAACAACATGAGCCAAATGTCCTCCTTCTCTGGGAAAAATTTTAGAGCACCCCATGTTGATGCTCTTCATTGAATAAAACCCATCTTCATTTGGTCATCTACCTAGATCCACAACTCCCACAACTCAGAAGGCATTATCCAATAGGGTGCCATCAAAATCGGATGGGCAATGGGTTGCAATTCTATCCCCAACACAACATCATGTCGAGGGAATAGACTTATCACATCTCCAGTTAAGACATCCCAGAACTCAATGAAAATTTAATGAACATCTTCAATATTTTTATCTACTGACTCCACTGATAGTTCATCTAACAAAGAAAGAAGGGAATATACTCATCAGCTGCCCTCCTATAATCCATTCTCGCCAACAAATAATACATGTGGGCGTCCTATTTCTAAAAAAACCCTAAATTGGAAGTATTTGATAATGGTATAAATACAGAATACCCATTAGATTCCTAACATGACATCATTTTTGGGATTCTATAGAAAAATAACGTCCCACTGGATTGATTTGACCCCAACATTAGTGTACAACCCTGGAAAACACAAGACAAGCTAGTCTAACCTTCGACTGGTATACTCAATTCTAGGGGCATGTGATGTCTCTATGAATCTTGACCAGATCATGGGTTAGATTCGGTGAATAAAAAGAGTTTGAAGATCCAGAATCAAACAATGAACATGACTGAGTGAAAAAGATGATTTTACCTTGAACGACCTCTGGCCCTGCTAGAAATACTGCCTATGTATCTTGAAACTTACCATGACCAGCTCCTCATCCCAAAACATTTGGCCACCTCCTAGATCCTACCTTTCTCGAGGTCCCTGAGGAGCACCCTGAGTTCGGCCTCCTCCTGTGAAATACACCCTCAGATGAGAAAGAACACATTGTCCCAGCTACAGTTGCAGAAAGCACCTAGCTAGAAACTGTTGTTGTTGTGATGAGCACTAAACATGCACACCACCACTATACTACACTCGGTCTGGACACTGATTCTTAAGGATCCCACAACTCTCTATAGTATAAAAATATTGGTCAGGGTCCTCATGAGAAATAGTGAAGGAGGAGATATCGAAATTGGAGCTGCTGGGGCCTTCTCCCAATCTGGTGAATCCTAGAAGGACCTAAGACTATAGGCTTGCTGATGATGACCTTCCCCGATAACAAGCACAATTGTCTCCCCTCTCGAAATAAACCTCTCAGCGTGTGCATCTCCTCTACCACATCAGATCCCTTCACGACCTCTAGGTACTTCAGTAGAGTGAATGGAGTAAGAACTTATTTAAGAGTTGGTTGGACTGACTCCTCTAAACATCTCACCCGAGACTCATCACACAAGAAAAGTCCTAGAGTTAAATAGAGGAAGACAATGATCTTAATCTTCAACTCCCCCACCATCATACTGCCTTGATGGGGGGATATAAGATCTTTGCACTTCTAAGGATTCATCATGGATGAAAGGAATTCTTCCCCAAACTCTTTCTCGATATTCGTCCATGAAACCTATGTTTCCCAACTCTCCCCAAGGTGGAGCTTAAACCACTGACTAGCCACTCCCCACAAATTGATCAAATATAGAAGAACGCAGTACTCATTAGGGGCCCAGATCAAGCTAAAATATATCACCAACACCTCGATCCATCATTCTATCTCTCTGTTCGAGAAGTTATCCTCGTACTTCCTCATCGTCTATTGCTGAATGGCCAGAAGCATCATCTTCCACTAGTCGTCTTTCTCCACTTGATCAACACTCCGCTAATCAGCCAAATCAGCCTCCTATGACATGATAACTTGCACTATTTATGGAAACAATCCGGGTTCCATATCATCAAGGTAAAAAGGGAATTTTTATGCCCGAGTAGTGTAGATGATTTATTTAAAAAATTTCTTATACATGTTATTCATTTTATCCTCCATGACCCCCCAGAACACACAATAAAACATTTCATCATGATTTATGTACCTTTCCTACGGTCTCAACTTTGTAACCATTGTAGCATCACTTGGTCATTCGGTAGGTCCAGAGTCCTTGAATCGGATCATAGGGGGCCCTAAAATCATCTGTTATAGCCGGTCTTCCTTAGACTATTTCAGGAACAAAAATTTCCTAAAAATTATTCCATACCTTCAAATTTAATCTTCACTTTTACTTACACTAAACTCTATCATATATATCATCCTTTCTCTGATTCCATTCTGTCACAACCGGACTTCACCAAAGAGGGGAGGGACAGAATACTGCCATTTCATTCCTTCATCACATTGAAAGAGAGATAATGTCCCACTAGTCCTGCCTACAATAGGCCTTGGAGTGGCGACTACCACCAAGGATATAGAATCACACGTAATACAAAAGTCGTTGCAATTTTTATAGAAAAATTTCAGGAGATATGATTTTAAATCTCCAAAAAAACCAAATTCAGAATGTATAAGTAAATCAAAACCCCGTTATACACATTCTCGTTAAAAATAATGTGTTACAATGAACATGAAATCTCCAAATGAATCTACCAAATGAAAAGAAAATAACAATAGAAATCACTCCAACATTTAAGATAATACAGTCTCGCACGATCCTCAAGGACCTCCTAGAAACCTGAAAATAGTTTTATTAATGTACGATTAGTATACAAGTATACTTAGTAGGGAAAACCAAAATATATTCTACATGTGTGGTGAGACGTTATGATACTCCATGAGAAATTTGAGGTCACCAAAACACCATGAAAGGGACACTATCACCCCAACCTCACCAAGACACACTCCAAAAATAATTCAAGTCAAGTAAAGTAAAATTAATATAACGTCGATAATTCATAACCCTACACCACATTCCCACTAATTATAGAAGACCTCCAACCTGTTAGACCTACCCCTCCCATTTCACCATTGTCCCACTGACGCCCCAATTAGATCCTTATGATCTACCATAACCACACATCCCACCCGTAGACACATGTCCACCACATCCACACATCCTTCCAACATACACTTGGGCCGCCACAACCATACATGATCGTGCCCATAGAAACCTATGCCAAAACAACCACCACCACTCCTAAAGACACCTGGGCCTTATCTCAAAGACACATCCGAAACAAACATGAATGCGCGCACCAGGGCCATCAACCTCAATGTAATCTTCCCGAATAAACATAGTATATAATAGACCACAGGTCTTCACAGACAGCTCAAAGAGACATGGGATATCCTAGAAACATAGAAGAGAAGGATCTAATAACAAGCCACTTGTAGGAGTGTCTAGAAAAATACCCTTCACCATGAAATGGGGGTGTTCGACCGAAAGTGCTCAATGTGGGTGGGGAACGAATAAAAAACAAAAACTACATTTTTATGTATAGGTAAACAAGCACTCAACCCATCCCTGGGGGTTCTGAAACCAACCCATACACAAACACCCTTGTTACTATTCATACATTCACAAATGCACCATTTCCACAACTGTCGAACCACCCCTTATTCTAAACATGTTAATTTTATTTCATTAGAAAAATAATTATCCAATACCAGAAACTAACAGGAACATTTACAAGTCAGAACTACTCTCAAGAATAAAACAAAAAAACATCTGTTTAAGAATTCAAACCCAATTCTCTTGTAATGTCACAATAACAAAAGGGATCTATGAGATACCTCAACGTACTAGAACCAAACCAATCCCCAACAAACATGAAAAGTTACACATGGAAATAACTAAATAATAGGGGATCCCATCCCTATCCACGTCACTCCCCGTGATTCAAGAAGAATAATCATGCTTATTACCAAAATATAAAAAGACCATTTTATGATTTAATATCACCATTTATCATCTTCTTTCTTTCTATTTTGTTAATTGGGGTGGTCACACAAGGATTCATATTCATTTTTCATCCATTTAGTCAACCGAAATTACATGATTAACCAATTTCCATGTTACATCAACTCAATCAAATTTTTCCCAGAGGAACAAAGGTTCATTAGTGCACAAAAAAAGATCACTAATGTCCAATATGTCTTGTTGTCATAAGCCCATACAATTCACATCACATAAAAAATGATAAAATAGTACAACATCAACATCGTCAAGCACACACATTCATAAATTAAAACCCATTTATTATCTTTGTTAAGGATTAGTTTCATCCACGACCTTAGGATACATTACCATACCCACCCCATATGATGTTCAGTAAAGACTTATGAAGGAAAACCCAACTTGGATTATCATGGACTAAATTTTTATTCCACGCTCAAAAAATTAGGGATGCATAGCTTGAAGAAGAACTCTACAGACTCCAAGGGTGATCAAGAAGGATCCAGTATAGGCACACGATTCTTCTATAGATTAAGTCTCTAGGGAATACAATAATTAGTTAAAATGAATTATAAAAAGAGGATATTATATTAAGAAATGAATGATCCTAAAATCAGGGAGACAGTTTCAAATTACATAATAGTCGGGTCGTGGATTGACCTCGATGTTTTGTAGTTTTACACACTAGGATTAATATTTATTTAATAATTTACTCATAGATGGTGGAGATAATAGTTTGGATTTAATCGATTTATTTTAAACAGAGAAATAGATTTATATATCGAAACTATAAAACACGAAAAAGGTGTGAGTCCAAGGAAAAAAGGGAAACACATTTTTGTAAATCAAGGGTCGCCCAATTACTACAGGTTCATAAATTATTATACAAGAATTATTTAGAATTTGAAAGGGTTTTAAAAAACTTCTACATCGAAAGATACATTAAATGGTCAAAACCAGAAGGTCCTGGAAAAACAGGGAAGGAATCCCAATTAGATGAGTCACCATCGCCCAGGCACCGCCGCCCTAGCACCGTCGACCTAGTATCGTCTCCCTTCCACCATCTCCCTGACATTATTTCTCGGACACAATCACCCATGAAAAATATCTATTGCGTATGTGTTGATTGTTGGTATAGATGACCCATCTGTTCCATTAATAGACTTGGTGACACGGACACCCATCAGTGCCACTGATGCTCGTCGCCACCACCGACGCTCATCGGCTCCACCATTCGTTTGATCCGGAAATATTCTATTCTTCTTAATGAGTCACTAATGGTACCCAAGACACACCAAACACCTAATATTTTTAAAAGAAATGTACAAGGAGGATCTGAGCCATAACATAAAATCCCATGTCTATCATGCACAAGTGTGAGAAGCATACTGATTCCCCCATGAGAGAACTATAGAAACTAATAATCAATAAACAAGGTATATTATCAACCCCATCCTCACCAATTAATGCTAAAAAATAACCATATTCTTGTCATTTATGTTAGTAATAATATCGATATTTTGGTATGTAGTTCCACATTCCACTGGTTAACTACGCATCTCGATCTACGAATATCCTAACGCTAGCATATTCTTCCACATTCCCCATCCTCACAAACCGCGCAAAACCACCTAACCACAAACCACATCATAACTCACCAACAAAAACCAAGTATAATTAAGAAAAACCCTATATACAAAACACATGGGAATTACCACACAAATAACCCTGATGAGACCGTAGAAGCACACCTTTCTCACAGAAACCTGGACCTTGCAACCACACCACAACATGCCAGAAAATTCATTGTGTACCGATGCCTAGAAGAGGGAGTAGATAAGATCCAATAACCTACCATTAATCCTTTCACATTGATGTTGGGTAATGACTATAACGACCCATACATTACATACATTGTTATTACATAAAAATTGATGCATAATTATTACATCATATAACAAAACTATGATAGGACCGTATAGGTATAGGATCTTTAGAAACTAATAAACATAAACAACTTGTTCATAAATCATCTACATTTTCTCTTGGTTATTTCATAATATCTAGAGCCCCTTTTGGAATATCCTACTTAATACCCTTCTTCCGGCCCTGGGGAAATGAAAAGATACAAAAGGGTGAGCTCAAATGCTCAGTAAAGGTAATAAAAGAAAATATAATTCATAAATTATTCATAAGAACATATCATTTTGAATATCTTAACCTACAAAGGAGATCATAATATCATAACCTGTGATAAATCATAGTAGTGAAATGTAATCCAAATAATCATAAAATAAATCATGAAACATTTTGGAATACACACATAATCATAGAAAATCATTTCATATTAGTCAATACTCATTTCCAAGACTATCATAGCTGACAAAGTCCATTTCTGAACTGAGTTCACTCTGCGTTTTAGTCATTTATCACTGAACCTGATTAACTTTCTGATCCAGCCCTGTCTATCTCATGAGATATAAATCTTTACCAAATGCATTGGAGGGAGATATATGTCCCACCTATCTCAAAATGAATCCATTATTATGTGTGACACAAAATCATATATCATATATCATAGCATAACCCATGTAATAAAAATGGGATTCTTAAACATCATGCCATCAAAACATAATCCATATTAGAAAAAATGACTACATAAAAATAATTCCATCATAACATAATAAAATCAATGTAAAAATAAGGATATAAACATAACAATATATTTTTTTAAATGGAAAATAATTTTGAAAAAACACTTGAACTCCATTCTTGAGGAAAATTTACTCTCTACTTCAAAAATATTTTTCCTTTCTTAACATGTCACACAATTTTAAACTAAAATAAGTTAATTTTAAATAAACGTGAAATCATGTAATGGAATCCTCATGCAAATAATGTTCTATGAAATCATAAATTTCGATTATTTCTATATAAGTTTAAAAAAATTCTACTCGTACATTGGCTGGAAAAGTCAAAAAATATCTCGTACTGAAAATGAAAAAAGATTCATTTCATATCTTTTAATAAAATTCACCAATATGTAAAATTGGGTTTATTCAATTGTATGAGGATAGAAACAATATTATATATTAATAAAACATGTATGTGGATGATAAATATCCCCCAGTATATTATTAAGTATAAACAAACTCTGATAAAAATGAGATTGTGAGATTTTCTGTTACCAGAGGTCTGATATGCTTCGTATATATCTGAAACTCCTGTATAATAATTTAAATAATTTCATTGACTTATTAAAGAATCATATCCATTTTTATGATATCATATATGGTCATATTCTTATCTTCTTATTATTAATATTTCATTACTAATTGTTATTCGGGTGTTCATTGCTTTATGTTCTTATGAATGTTTTGAAAAAAATATTTGTATTCCTCTTTTTAGGTTATAGATACTTCATTTACAGAATGGTATTAGTATAATAAATATCTTATTTATTGATTCAATTCATCTTTATAATCATTATTCAATGAAGATCATGTAGAATAAGTCGCATCACATCGTGGAGATGGTAGGTCATACGTACGCACGAGCGATGATATCATTCACATAATTATATGAATGCATTTGGAGTTGATGATATAATATTTTAGAATCAATATCATGTAATAATAATCATAAATAGTAATGTTTTACACCATTTTACCCATCCAAGTAAGGTGGTGGTGGAAAACAGATTACTCCACGGCGTGGAGACGGTGAAATAGGGTTGTTTCATTTTTATAATAACATATCAGTATATTAGTGATATTGATGTTATTACTTTATAATTAAAAAAATAAATAAGAGGAATTTTTTGAAGAATGAAACATGAACGAATCGGAAGAAGAGACTACCTCTTCATTTACGTGTATATTTTTAACATTCTCTTAGGGAATTAGAGTTGGTCTTTTGAGAAGACCAGAACCTCTATGATATATCTAGAGTTGTTGAGAAGAGAAATGGGTAGGGGTTGGACGAGAATGAAGGCTCAAAATTTTGTGAAGAGGAAAGGTTGGAGGTTCTTTTTTATAAGGGAGGAGAGGGGCACCTTTGGAAACCTAAAAATATTAATTTATCATAAATTCAAATTCTATATATAATGGCTCCAAAGTGACTTATTTTGAGGCTAAGGTGGAGATGGGTTGAAATCCTCTCAACCAATAGGTTTTAGGCAAGATTAGGTTACCATTTTAACCTTATCATTTAGATTTAACTCTAAGTTAAATAATTTTACTTTTAAAGTGTCTTCTTCTATTCTTACACTATATGGTTAATAAACATACTATAAACAGATAATAGGATATAAATTCGTTCATTTATGTCATATATATTATTATATAACTCTTTTTTAAAACCCATATATTTTTATGAATAGAATATCAATTAATAAATTAATATTTGTTTTAAAAACTCTTTTATGCCAATTTGACACTATTTGGTATTTTGTTTTTTCTAAATTCATAACAGAATTATTACATCAAAAAAAATTCATCTATCTAACCCTAATATGTTATATTAATTTAGAAAATTATTGTAATACATTAAACGTCTCAAATTACATTTATTTGGGTATTTATAATATCAATAATGTTAATATTTCATTAATAAGGTAATTATTGCATCATCATTGTCTCATAAATAAATTAAATTATTAATTGTCCAAAAATTATAAATAAAAAACAATTATTTTGGAAATATTTTTAGCTCTATTATGAATATTTATAGTCTAATTTATCTTATGTATAACCCTATATTAAAAATGTTTTACTTATTGAACATTTATTTTAATTTTTTAACTCTTCTTTTAATTAAATAATAATAAATTCCCTAATCTAATCCAAGTGGACCTATAGGGTATTATTTTATTTCTAAGGTTGTTTTTGGTCTAATTACACTTATCCTATAGAATTAGGACATGTGTTATGGTAATAATAATATAATTTTTACCCTTAATTACCTTATTTACTTTTACCCGTGGTAAATAAAAGTAAAAAGTTACTATTCACAAACAATTATTTTTATCTTTTTGAACAAAATTTTACATAATTATGTCAACCATGTATCTCAGATTTTTTAAATTCTACTCACAAATGCGGTAAAATTATGTTTTATGTAAATTTCAAAATTCTCCTAAGAGGTGGGTGAACAAGATCAAAAGTTCGATAAAATTTTTATATATCTAAAATTATTATAAAATGAATCCAATGAATTAAATTGAAGTTATATAGGTATTATGTATATATTTTGAACTAAAATAAATTTAAATAAAATAAATAATTATTTAAATAATAATTCGGTTTAAAATTATAACTCAGTGTTTTTCACTATTCATAAAAAATTGAATGTTTTCAGAAAAATACCAAAAAATCACCCTAAGTTAATTTCTATATTCCAAATCCAAAAATGAAGTCTATTTTGAATGTTAAAATTTATAAAATTTCAAAAAATTTGTATTACTATTCATAATGGCTAGTGTATATAATATTTAAATAACATGTCGTCGTTTAGAGAAACTCGGTATTGCGTACAATGCAAGCTATCGAGGAAGGTTTCACTTGCGTGTAACACAAGCCAAGACAATGTTGTGTGTAGTGAAATATTCCATTGGTGATGCATAAAACCAAATACATAAAAACAAAATATTTCTCATAAAATCTCAGGGTGTTACATTCTACCCCTCTTAAAAATAATTTTCCCCCCGAAATTCGTAACTTCGTAACAAAAAAAATGAGGATACATCTCCCTCATCATATCCTCATGTTCCCATGTAGCTTCTTATAATTAGTGGTTCCTCCATAAAAGAATAACCATGTGAGTGGTCTTGTTTTGTAAAACTTTTTCGTTAAAATCCAGAATCTCTATTGGATGTTCTTCATAATAATGATCTTTCTCATGTGGTACAACTTCTGAGCATAGTACTTGTGAAGGATCAGGTATGTCTTTTACCAAGAGAGATACATGGAACACATCATGAACTTGAGAGAGATTTGGTGGAAGAAACAATCAGAAAGCTACATTACTATCACGATCCAGTATTTCGAAAGGACCAAAATACTTTGGGCTCATCTTGCCCTTCTTTCCAAATCTCATTACTCTCATTCAATGAGATATTCGTAAGAACAGTTTATCACCCAATTCAAACTCTCGGTCTTTTCTTCGGTTGCCAGTATAAATTTTTTGTCGGCTCTGAGATACTCTTATGTGTTTCTGAATAGATCTTACCTTTTATGCCATCTCATCAATAAGATCAGGTTCTAATAGCTTTATTTCCCCAACTTCGTTCCAGAAAGTTGGAGTTCTGCATTTCCTTCCATAGAGAGCTTCATAAGGATCCATCTAAATACTAGAGTGAAAACTATTATTATAAGAAAATTCCACCAAAGGTATGTGTTGATCCCAACCACCTTTAGAATCCATAGAGCCATCTCACAATGTGTCTTTTAAAGATTGAATTATCCTCTCAGACTGACCGTCGGTCTGAGGATGATAAGTACTGCTGAAACTCAACTCTATATCTATAATATGATGAAGAAATCGCCAAAACATTGAGGTATACATTGGATCCTGATCATATATATTGGAAAGTGGTACTCCATGTAATATTACCACCTTCTTCACACATATCCTGGAAAGCTGATCAAGAGATAAATCTTCTCTAATAGAATTGATGTGTTCCGACTTCGTAAGACGATCAATTATACCCCAGATAGCATTATTGCCTTTGGATGTTTTATGAAGTCTGGTGCCATTGTCCATATTGATGGTTTCCCATATCCATTCTAGTATGGGCAATGGTTGTAACATCTCTTTAGAATTATGTCTCTCAACATTATTTTGCTGACAAACCAAGCATCGAGGGATATATTCAGCAACATCTCTTTTCATGCCATCGCATCAGAAGTAATCCTTCAGGTCCCTATATATCTTCGTTCTTCTAGGGTGAATAGAGAATAAAGAACAATGAGTTTTATACAATATTTCATTCTTTAATTCTGGGATGGTAGGAACACAACCCCAATTCTTGAACTTTATTATTTCATCACAATCAATGTAGAATTCAGGGTCATTTGTCACATTCTTTTGTAACTCTACATCTTCTTTCGGTGCCTCTTAAATCTTCACTTGTATAGATGGTTCAACATTCATTTGAGAAAGATAGGAATTTTCAAATTCCATTATAATTACTTGATCCATCCTTTTTAAATCAATAAATAATGGATATTTTTTGATCCTCATCATGGATAAGCTAGCATGGTCTTGTCGTCTTAATGCGTCTACCACCTTTTTTGCTTTTCGAGGGTAGTAAGGAATTGAGTAGTCAAAATACTTAATCAGCTCCAACCACCTTCATTGGAACATATTCAACTCCTTTTGTGTGAAAATATACTTTAAACTTTTATGATCAGTATAAATATCACACATTTCACCATAAAGATAATTCCCCCAAATCATCAATTCAATGATTATGAAAACTAATTCCAAATCATGAGTTGGGTAATTTTACTCATTGATTTTCAACTGTCATGAGGCATAAGCTATCACAATGTCGTTTTTCATGATAACACACCCAAATTCATTCTTTGATGCATCAATGTAGATCACAAAACTTTCTCCACAACAAGGTAGTGTTAGCACAGGTTCACTAGATAACCTTCTTTTTAAATCCTTGAATTTCTCTTCATACTCCGCCATCCAAACGAACTTAACTCCTTTTCAAGTCAATCTAGTGAGTGGATTAGATAATTGTGAAAAATTTATCACAAAATTTCGATAATATCCTTCCAATCCAAGAGAACATCGGATCTGAGTTACTGTTGTTGGTCTTGACCATTTTTCAATAACATCTGTTTTTTCAGGATCCCCAGATATCCCCTGTTTTGAGATTATGTGACCCAAAAAATGAAACATTTTGAAGCCAAAATTCACACTTGGTAAATTTGGCAATATGATTCTCCTTTATTAGGGTCCTTAATACAAATCTCATGTGATATTCATGTTCTTAATTGCTCTTTGAATAGAAAATAATATTGTTTATAAAGACAACCACAAACTGATCAATTTAGTGTCTAAAGACTCTGTTCATTAGATCCATGAAGATAGTAGGGGCATTAATAAGACCAAATTGAATCACTATAAATTCATAGTGTCCATACCTTGTATGTAAATCCTTCTTTGTTACATCCTCTCTTCATAACACTAATTGATGATACACTGAAAAAATATCAATCTTGGAAAGTTATTATGCTCCGCGTAGTTGGTCAAATAAGTCATCCATTAGTGGGAGAGGATATTGGTTCTTGATAGGGGTCTTGCTATGTTCTCGATAATCAATGTAGTGTCACTATGATCCATCTTTCTTCTTAACAAATAGAACAGGTGCTCCCCATGGTGAGGCACAAGGGCATATGATACCCTTATCGAGATTCTATTGGAGTTACTTCTTCAATTCATTAAAATTAATTCGGGCCATTCTAAACGGTGTCTCTGAAATAGGTATAGCACCCGGTATGAGTTATATTGAAAACCTAACATCCAGATTTGGTGGAATACCTTGAAATTTTTCCATAAAGACACCATCAAACTCTCATAAAATGCATGTATTATTAATCATGAGTTTATCTCCAACAATTTGAGATAAATAACCTTAATTTATTTGAATCGAGACCCATAAGATGGAAGAAATTTCCACTAGAAGTTTATATTCATTCGTGCATCAATTAATGATTGTAAGTTGATCTAGAATATGAAATGCGACTTCCCTTCATTGGAAATTGATATGATATCCATATAAAGAAAGTCATTCTATGCCAATATTGACATCAAATTCCACTATAGGAATGATCGTATGATTTTCAGGAAGAACTATCACACAAACTTCAATCGGAGAATAATTGTAATCTTTTGATGCGACTGTTTTTCCATTAGGAGTTGTCACAGATAAGTCAACATCTATTTTTTGAGGTCATACACAGATACACTAGGAAATTTATTCATAAATAAAAGAGTGGGTGGATCCATAATAAAATAAAACATTTTCTACATTAGAGTGGATGATAAGTGTACCTTTCAACACTTCATTATTGTAATCCACATCGGCGATGGAAATCACATGTGGCGTTCCATTGTCTTTGGCCTTAAGAGTTTCTTGACGTAGATCATCATCAACAACCCTTGGATTAGTGCATTTATTAGCATAATTCCCCATTTGCTTACACTTGTAACATTAAAGTGTATGAGGTGCATTCTGTTTAGCCTTTTCTTTATTCACATCACCAGAAATCTTTTTCCCATCATTGCATCATTCAAATGCCGGATGACCTTATTTTCCACATTTTAATCATTTACTTATCCCTTTAAGAAAATACCCTACATGTTTCATTCCAAAAATTCAGCATAAGGGAAATCTGTATAGACCCAAAGCTTGACGTACATGGACATTGCATTACTTTTCCGGAATACTTAATACATAACAAAAAAATACACACAAGGACCATAATAGTTTAGTGTCTTTGGAAACTCATAATATAAAACACTAATCAAGTTTAAATATCTTCAACAAATCCATTAACGATCTTACCCTTTTTGATTCCATACCTATAACATTTCTTTATTTCCTGGGGAAAATAAAACATAAAAAGGGTGAGCTCAAATGCTCAGTAAGGGAAATATAGATAACATAAAACAATCCATAAACGTTTGAAGGAAAAACTTGAACATGAAATTTAAACAACAAAATCTTGAGCAAAGACATAAATCGTGGAACTACGTAAGGCATATATCATAATAGAACATCAACCGTGATAAAATATAATGGGAATGAAACATGTAATTGTGGAAACCATTCAGCACATGTTATGATTTCCATAGTAGCCATGGAATTGCTACCAAGACCATCTTAGTGGACAAAGTCCCTTTTTGAATCGAGTTCACTCCTCGTTTCAGTCCTGTAACACTGAACCAGATTAACTTACCGTTCCAGCCATGTCTATCTCATGAGATATAAATCTTTACCCAATGAATTAGAGGGAGATATAGGTATCACCCATCTCATAGTGAAATCATTCTTACTTGTGCCACAAAATAAACATACATCATTCATAATAACCCAATAAATAAAATTGGTTTCATAAACATCATCCCATCATCAAATAATCCATATAAAAGAAATGGATATCATTTCACCATAAGAAAAGTGAAACCATGTAAATCATAGAGACATTATACTTGAAACATACACATATGAAATAATGTCATCTTAGATGAAAAAAATGGTTTTGATAAAACACTTGAAATGAATTCTTGAGGAAAATATCATTTCTTCTTCAAAATCAATTTCTTTTAACAAAACGTCATGTAATTTAACAGAAATAAATTTTGTTGAAAATAGGCATGAATTAATTTGGAAGAAGCTTCATGAAAATACGTCTTTATAAAACTGTAAAAATCCTTTCATGCCGTATAAGTTAAAAAAACATTCTCCTCGTACTTTTGCCTGAAAAGTCAAAAAGTACCTTGTAAGAGAAAGATTCCATACATACCATGTAGTAAAAGTAAAAATTGGGTAAAAATAACATTAAACATACATGAAAACACTTTTATAAAAGTGGACATGTATGATAGAAATAACCCCAGTAAATACTTATGAATAAGCAATCTCGGATAAAAATGAGATTTTCAAAATTATCCCTTACCTTAGGTTTCATATGCTTCGTACGTTTCCGAACCTCCTGTATAATGATATAAATAATGTCATTTACTTATGAGATATGCATGGAACTAAAATTAAAATGAACTAGTCACTAAAACAAGGCTCATAAATTTCAAAATTATAAAGAAATATTTACATTAACAAATTTAATTCCATGACACTAAATGCCTTGAGAAATTTTATTACATTATTAAATTTGAATGATTATAATGAATCAAATTCTAAATGAATAACCAATTTAGTATTTTTGGAAAAGTAGATTACATATATGATTCAAATATCACATGGGGAAATATAAAATAAAACATTATACATAATAAAATGAATTAAATAGTATCCTTCAAAGCGTATTAAAAGAGATTTTCTTCATAACCTGGGGAAAGAAAAAATATAAGGGAGAGATAAAATTCTCAAAAATTTTAAGAATTCAATAGAATAAATAATTAATGAATAAGAATAATAAATATGGAAATGCAATTAATTGAATTGAAATTTTATTTAAACAAAAATATAAGGAATAATAAATATGTAAAGGTAAATAACTAAATTACCAGCCTTGCAATCAGTAAACTAAGATTAAAATGAAACTATATAGATAAATAATATCTTAATCTGAATGAAGTAAATTATTGATTCTTGGATGCCATGTTTCTTAGTTACATGGAACAATTACTATCATGATTTATAATCTTAATAGTTTAATATACATTAATTTGGGAAAATGATTCATCTCATTAGACTATTGATTCATTAATGAGATTTAATTTACCGGTCCAGAGCTTGTATAATACCCTAATATTCTTCTTGGAAACAAATGAGAGGGTTTTTTCCATCTTATTTCATCCCACAATAGGACCCACTAATATCGTATATATCTAAAGAACTCCAAATATATTTAATAACCAATGCATGTCATAAAAATTGTTCTTTATCAGGAAATATTCATTTGGAATAAATAATATGTAATTATCAATAATTTTCAACCAATGGATAAGTAATCAAAAGGATTTATGAAATTTATTAATGGAAATACCATTTAAAGATCTTTAAAAATGTTCAGAAAGAAAAATCATTATTGAACATTTCAAACGGTCCCATACTACTATGAAATGTTTGAATTATAATACTGATGAATGAATAACATTAAATTAAACATAAAAAATCATGAGAATATATATATTCATGTTATAACATGTCAAATTGTAGTATATACTCCATATAAAATTGAATAGGTTCGTAACAACTAATAAGTCTGAAAGGAACATAAATTTAGATGAAATCTCAAAAAACGAGTTGATTCATTTGAATCTAAAACCCAAAAAAATTAATAATTTTCCTAGTAATAAATTAAATACCATGAGGTTTAATTAATTCATTATATGAAATATCAAAAGGGTAAGTAGTTATGCCACACAAAATAATTAACCAGTGAATATGAAATTTCTCTCACATGTGTAAAAAGTGAGATGAATATCTATTACCTTAACCTTACTATCTATTTTCCGTTATTTATCCTCCTCCATAGTTGTTTAAAACATGTTAAAAACTTATTATATAACAATAAACATATTTATAATATAATATATTATATTATTATGATATTTTATTTCACTTTGGATAGAAATCCTTCATTATTTTCACTATTTCCTGCGTCATTTTCCTAGTTCTTCATGAATATTTTGAGTTTTTATTTATTGTTACTATTAAAAAATATTGATTTCAACATATATATATAATTTAAAACATGATGTAAATATCATATATAATTTTTATATATTAATTTTTATTAAACTATAAAATCTGGAGATAGGAAATTAAATGCACCGTACATCGAGATTGTTGGTTGTACATACGCATGAACGCTACTTCAGTCTAATTATCATATTTAATAGAACGAAATGTAATATATATGAATATATATATTGTAATTAAATTATGATAATTATCTTATAATTGTCAAATATTTTAATTAAAATCACCCCTTATAGATTCCATGTATTGCATGAACAAATCACTTGGCTTTGTGGATGCAGTAGTCTACAATTCCACAAATTCTGTTATCATATTTTAAGAATTAGATGTCAGGAATTTATGTGTTATTAAAAAAACTAAGTACATAATTAATATCATATATATCATATATAAACTATATATCATTCATTATTTCCAAAATTTAATTATGGTAAATGTAAAATATAAGACAATGATTCGAGAGGTGGTATATACCACACATAGGGATGAGGATTTTTTATCACATTTGATGGATATATGTGAAAATTTATGTATAACTCAAATAATATTAACATTAAATTATTTTTAGTTTAATTGTGTTATTTTTTAGGATTAATATAATAATAATTGGTGGTTTTGGATAAATAAATCCATCAAAAGTGATTGTTGGAGAATGTTATGTCTTACTGAGGTAACTCCTATTAGTATATATGAAAAAACATCCTTAATGGACTTTATTAACATGATGAGTAATATAAGTGGAGGTGATAGGGTTTGTTATCCTATTTAAGTATATTTTCATTTATACAAAGGGTATTAGTGGTGTGAATAAGGAGGGGTGATTTATTTTTTATAGAGTAGGATGAGTGACATTTTTGTAATTTTTTAAAAGGGAATTCCATCCATGATTTTTCTAGTCATGTTACTCCAATAATGATTCACACTTGAGAAAATGGGCTATGGAGTCAAAATAAGAACATACACAAGGTTTTTGATAAGTTTATAGGACATTTATGGCCTCATGTTTATGTTTTAGTCCCTTATTAAGATTATTTTCCTCTTAATCTCTGTAATTAATTTTAATTACATTCAATAATTTATATTTTAAAGAAAATAGGTAATATTTATCGATATTGTAAAAAATTATGATTCCTCATATGTACTATATTTTTTCCAAATTCTAATAACATAAGTTGTATAACTTAATTTAAAATTAATCATACTAACGGAATGAAAAAGCAGTTTTCTGAAGAAAAAATGCTCAAATGGTTGATATGTTTTCATATCCAATTTCAATGTGAAATTTAATAAAATTAAATAAATTGGTATAACATAGTCTTGCACGTAATAAAATCTATCGAATAATTAAAATTGAATTAAATTCTAGGATTTAAATTATTATATTTTATATTAATATCATATTAATATTTTTTGGTAAAACATAGTCTTGCATGTAATACAATCTATCGAATAATGAAGTTTGGTCAGGTAGTTCAATATAATGCTGAGTTGTGTCTATTAAAATATATATATTAGATTTATTTATAAAACATAAACATATCATAATAACTCTAGATATTATATTATTTTCTTTTCTTGGTCTTTTATCTCAGGCATGATATTAAATATAATATTCTTTCCTTATTATTTTGGGGTGCCACATTCTCCCCATCATAATTAAATTGCAACATCACAATTTAAAAATGATTTTAGAAATTGATGGTATTATATTTGATAGTACTATTGTTAAAAAATACCACAACATAAATAGAATTAAAAAAATCATCTTAATGAGAAGAAAATAAAAATTTGAATATCCCCATAATAAAATAATTTCAAATAGGATGACATAAGTGAAAAAAATGGAAATGAAATAAAAATAAAAATATCATGATCTGATAGTGTTTGATAGAGAGAATGTTTAAGAAAATGTTGTTGACCAAAAATTCATAAACCAATTTTGTGAATAAATGTTATTAATAACATAAAAATGATGATAATAGGATGAAATTTTTGTTTCAGGACCCTTTTTCATAGTGTTGAAAGAAGAATTCACCCTCTAAGAATATATATAAATATATGTTTCTACAAAAATAACCATTTATTTTTATTATAAATTAAACTATTTATACATTATCTCTTAGAACAATATACATCATATAGTGATGTAATACATTAATATTTAAAACCTTGTTCAGATATCAACATAAACTATTTCAGAAATGGTTGACACTTCCAAATTGTTATAATTCAACCATTTTCAAATGTAGGTCATTAATTTTTCATAATTAAAATATTATTAATAAAAACAACATGATGTATGTCTTTAATAATTAGATATAAAACATATGAATACACTAATCATGTATTGTCATAAAAAATATCAAAAACATGAATTACCATAAAACCTTATGGGAAACATGAATTTATCCTTATTACTTATATAAAGAACATATTATTAGAGATATTATATAAGTACAAAAGTGTTTTAAACATTATCAATGATGTGATAAACAAATATATCAGAAAACCATTAGTCAATTACTTGAATGTTAGTACTATCTAATTTAAATGTCAAAATAAATCATTTTTGTATTCTAATATCATTTTCTCATTAATAAGAAAATATTAATTGTTGTTTTTCCCATAACCATCAATTTTATAAAAATTTAACTTTCTTATGCAAAAAGTTTCTTTGAACCATTAACCTTATGATCACAAATCTGAAATCAAAATGATCTGCAATACAATCTTGTTATATCCATAAATCATATGATTAGAACGTCATCAATAAAATAATTTCAGAACATATTTTATAGAAACAAATATAGAAGAAAATTAATCATTCTACTTCAGTTGTATCAAAAACATATGATTTAATTTATTCTCTTATTTTATTCAAATGTATATTCCCTTGACTCTTGGGGAATTCTTTTTCATAGTTCCCCATATCCTTGAAATTTTATCACTGAATATTAGTGTCTTCCTTCATCCATTTTAATTCTAAGATGTGATGACCCTTTTCATTATACTTCTAACAAACATCAAATTCATTTTAGCATTTACTAGTGTGATTATTTAAATTGTTATCATATGTTATAAAATAATTCATTCCCTTTTCCCTTATCCTTTACTTTATATTCATTTCCATTATCTGTTTATTCACTTTTAAGCCATTTGACATGTATAATTCATTCAATATCTTGATAGAAAAAAATATATTTCATTGTATGATCAAAATTTATGAGAAACTAGTTCTGTTAATATATTTGGATTATTAACATAAATAAATTATCAATATTTCTCTCTGTTTTTTGTATAATATCCATATCATACATTGATATCCTTGTAAATGTGTCTTCAGTTTACAAAAAAACATTAATCGTCCTTTTTGTTCTAACTAAGAAACATTATCATCATCTATGTTTTTTTCTCATGAATAATATATTTATCGGAGAATGTGTCTTAAAATTTTCTACATTCCATGTGTTCTATTTTTCATCCTCCCTAGTATTATTGATCAATGAAGACCATTGATCTACAACAGTATTATGAAAATACACATAATTTGTGAAATCTTTATTTTGATAGCATCATAATGCAATGAATATGTTCTCCAAATAATTGATATATTTCTTATCCCCTTTGGGTCATTAGTCCCACTAAATTATGGGGGCCTTGGTTACATAAAAATGTCCAATATCGATGAATCACTCTGTGGAATAGCTTCTTATATTTTGGAATGGTTATCTATCATAAGATGATTAACATGAACTAATATATCCATGACATCCTAAATTCTTATTCATGTTGTACTAGTATCCTAAATATGGAAATTTCTACATTTTCAACAAGTATTGATACCATTCTAACTTCCAAGCACCATGTTTAAACAATGTAATATAATATATTACATCATAACATTATGTAACATAATTTATACACCCAAATATTTTAAAATACCTTACATAATTGGAAAAAAATAGGTACCTGTAATCTCATAATGATAAAAATGGTTTCTTTTGGGATATTATTACTTTCAAATCCGTCAAAATGATTTTAATGAAAATGTGAATTATATTAAGTTTTTCCACTAGGATGGTGAAACTGGTTGTGAATTATTTACTGTTGTCATGTTCTAGGTTATCCTAGAGTCATGCATGAAACACCTTGTAAGAGTTTTTTCCCCAAGGTACATATTTTAGAAAACAACATACACATGAAGTATCAATATAGGGGTACATTTCTAGGAATACCCACATTATCTTAACCTTAACGAAATTATATAATTTTCTTCCACATTTATCATCAATATATATATTATGGTTATGTTAATAATAAATGCTTTTTAAAACTAGTTTTTGTTGTTTATACTAAATATACTTTGATACCAACTATGACACCCTGACCTTAGTAGCCAGGATCTGGTGTATTACATTATTCAATTTTCATGATTGTAATTAATAAAATCCCAGATGAATGGTCATTTTAGTAGTTTCGGATAACCAGATGACATACATGATAACTATATTAAATTGACAAATAAAAAAATATAACATGATTCATAATAAATCAAAACAAACATAAACCTTCAATTATTATTCGATGATTTATTCTTAATAACATAGAGAAATAAAACAAAAATATTTTGAGCACAAATATTTAGTAATGGTATGCATACAATGAAATAAATAATGAATCAATAAGTATAATTAATATTTAATTGTAAATAACTGAACAGACGTCCCCATTAAAAAACTAGATAAGTAATTGTCAATATAAAAATTTAAATGAATGAAAAACATTCCATTAAATCAATAAACTAATAATGTAACATATCCATATATAATATTAAAGAAGAAATAAAATTGAAAATTAATAACTGAATATGAATGAAGTAAATTTCTAATTATTGACATGATCTTTCCTGGGTACATGGAAGGATTACCATCACGATATATTATCAATATAGATTAACCTACTATGATTTGGCCAAATTATTCATTCAGTGGGACTATTGATGAATCAATGTTATTTCATTTACCATTCCTAAAGCCATATCATACCCACATATTATTCTTTGAAACAAATCAAAAGATATTTTTCAAAATGATTTCATCGCATGAGACCCTCGATTCATCAATAGGCTATATATAACTGGGCCCCACCCATGCCATACAAATCAATATCATTTCTCGTATATCAAAGAATCTATTTAATTAATAAATAATGTTCATTATAATCAAATATATGTATTTAATAAATAATGAGTATGTATCAATAACTTCCCATTATAGGATAAATAATCACAATAGTTTTTTATGTTGATGAATGTAAATACCATTGAAATATCATTAAAAAAATAGGGAAATTATATAAAAATATTTCAATAGGACTCATCCCACCTGGGCACATTTGAATCATAATCACCATGAAGTAATAATAGTTATATAAACATTTAATATCATTAGACTAATTATAATATTTATATAAAATATCAAGAGGTTGTATATTGAATATATTAATTTTAAGTCAGTCATAACAACAATTAAGTCTCAATTGAATGTAAATTGAGACGGAATCCCATACAACGATTCTAATATTTCAATTAGAAACCAAAAAAATAATAGTCATAAAATTAAACATTTAGATAACATGTATAAAAAATTATATATTATATGATATGTAAAAAAGGTAATTAGATACACCATGGATAAAAATTAAGTGGTGAATATGAAATTTGTCTTCAAGATGTAAAAAGTGAGATGAAAACCCCTTGCATTATCCATTATTTTTTTGTGATCTTCAAAATCTGTTATAGCAGTTTAAAACAAGTCAATGCATTATAATATAACCATAATCATATTTATCATATCACATATGATCTTATTATGATATTTTATAACCTGTTTGATAGTAACCATTCATTTTTTTTGGATATTTCAAGCATTATTTGGATTTTCTTTCTTATTCTTTTACTCAGTATTTGGTGTTACTTATAATTATATCATGATTTAATTATCAATATAATGGAAAAAATAAATCTAATATACATTAATTATATATGATTTTTTAATATTCCATAAAATTTGGAGATATGAAATGAAATGCATCATTCAAGGATATGGAAGGTCATACATATGCTTGAACACTACTTCTTCTTCATTATCATATATAAAAAATGAAAAGTAAGTGATATGTATGTATATTTATATTATAAACTAAATAACGATAATAGTATTATGTTTATATCACATATGATAATTAAAATCACCCATTATATATGCCATGTATAACGGGAACGAATCACATCGCATTGAGGAGGTGATAGTGGACATTTCCATAAACAATGCAATCATATTCCCAAACAATGGAAATAAGGTTATAAAGAATTGTATGAAATTTAAAAAAGTATAAATACATAATAAATATTATATATATTATATATAAACTACAAATCTATCATCATTTCTAACCAATAATGGTTGTAAATTGATTAACAAATGACATTAGTTTGCGAGGCAGTAGTCAACCGCACACACGAATGATGATTTTGTATCCCGTTTGATATATGTTCATGAAAGAATGGGAAAAAATCATATAATAATAAAATAAAATAAATTATTTTATACTAATGTTATTTTATATAAATTATATAACACAAATTTAAGTGGTGGATAAAAAATCAACCAAAAGGGATTATTGGATAATATTAAATCTTTTTTAAGTACCAAATTTTTGTTGATGCCAAAATAATCACTCAGTTATATTTATGTATAATGTAAAATTTCTAGGTGAAAGGGAGGGATTTTTTAATACCATGTTATCATATTGGTGTCCATCCAAGTCGATTAAAAGGTGTTATTATGTGGTAAGATTTAGTGCCTTTTGACAGGGGGGATGAATGACATTTTGGTATGGTTTTTAAAAGTTAATTCTGCCCACATTTTTACCCATTCATGTGGATCCGATTAAAGAAAAAATTATATAATATGAATTACACAATGAATATATTAACATAAAAATTATTTCAAAAAAAATATAGTAAATTTCATTCTATAGTTTTAAGGTTTAGTCCCTTGTCAAATTAAATTTGTTCTTAATCGGTGTACTTGATTTTAATTAATTTCATAAATATTCTTTTTCAAAAAATTAATTAAAACATATTCAAAACTATAAATTACTATTATTTAAAATATGGAATCTAATTTTTCAAATTCAGAAAACCAAATTGGTCAAAATTACCTTCAAATTAATACCACATACCGAATGAAAATGCATTTTTTAAAAGTAAAATGTTCAACTATTTTACACGTTTTTATATCAACATTAAATTTTAAATTGATTTAAATGACCCAAATTAGTTCAAATGGTATAAAATTTATCAAATTAATATTCAAAACTAATAAAAATGTAATTTTACAACAAAACAATTCGGCAAAATATCAGTTTCGAATAAAAAATCAGTATTTTCACTATTCATCAATAAATCAAACTTCTCATAAAAATAGAAAAAATCACCATAAAATAAATTTCACATCTTCTTAAAAGAAAATAATTTTTTACATTAATTTTATAAAAGTTTCAAATTCACATTTAAATTATGTTCTATATTAATTGGTGGTAATATTTCATTAAAAAAATATATGTTTTAATATCAATATTGTGATTTTTCATATATTATCTTTATAAAATATATTATATTAATGTACAAATATTTTGTTTAATATATCATACATATATTTTTTTTATACGATTCACTAATTGTAATTAGTTTAATTTATTAATAAAAAAATCTATTTGAATCATAGATATTGTTCTTTATGAAAACATTTCCTATAATTTCAATTGGTATTGATATTCGTTCTGCTTTATTGAAAAAAATAATAACTCGACAATTTATTTCCATAATATAGTTAATAGTATTCATAAAAAAAAATTCATATCTATGTTTTATCTTATTATATTAAATAATAATATTTTAATAGCATATTGTTTTTTGGTAAAACTTTTTCTTGGGTGTAATGTTAACTATCGGACAAAGACATTATTGCATATAGGGAAAGATAAATCCATGTGGAATTCAATACAAGCGATATAATATATTTATTTAAAATATAAATATATCGTAAAATATAAGGATGTTATATTTATTTCTATGTTTGGTGTTGGGTGTCACAAACACTATTAAATGCAATGTTTTTACATTAGAATTTCTGGGTGTTACCAAAACTCCCCATAGAGTTGTATAATATGAAAACAAGACAACAGAATATTGAAAAAAATACAATGTGGATTGGTCATACAAAAAACAAATAATATCATTAAATTTCAATTTTAAAAAATCCCTTTCTCTAAAAAATAATATATTTTACCCAAATGACTATAAAATACCATTTGGAAATAAATAACCCTTAGGAATACTAAAATGAATATAATTATAACACCCTAATTTATTCATTAAACACTTTTACACAAGTTTATATAGAACAACCACCATACAAAACATTTTACTAGAAAATGATTTTATTTTGTCACTTTTCAAGAAACAATAAAACTAAGTTGTTTAAATTATTATTTCAAAAAATTCAACCATTTCCAAAAAACATTAAAACTGAGAATCGTTAAAGCATTTTATAATATACATTAACCAATATGATTAGAAGAAATTTAAAATAGGATTAAAAGAGACCCCTACCCATATCAAATATGTTAAAGTCACATTAAGATAATTCTAGAACCAATAAGAGTAGAATATAACACAACATAGAGAGAGTAATAGTTTTGTTTGTCTTCACCACACCTGTCGAGAAACTACACTAAAATAAGGCCATATGTACTACGAATTTGAAAGGAAAATAGATATATTTTCTCTTCACAGATATCCATGATGCGTGTGTAAAATTTTATAAAAATTTCTATTCATTATTCACTATGAAACCAAAAAACAAACCCAATATTCACTTATATATTTTATTTAGACCAAAAATAAAAAAATAAACATCAAATTCCATTATATGTACATAAAATACACATATTCAAAATTTAAAAACAGGTATACAATTTTAGTTTTAGGTTTTAAAGTAGAATAATCTTGGGAGACACTCCCCACTCTTACTTTTGATGCAATGAAACTCCTAATATCATCTGTAACATGACATCCCAAAATAATAGAATATAAAATTAAAATTACAAGGCTATTACCAAATTAATTATACCTATGGTTCAATCTTGTGAAGAACCAACCTGAGATAACCTAACACATCATCTGACCCAATATTCCATATTTGACAAAGGGAATTCCTAATACCCATGGTATGGAAAATATCCTTTAGGCTACATAAGAAATTTTATATGGAATGATTTCACACTCAAATTAGAGAAAACAATTATGGTGTATCATAACCAACAATACTGAACCATCAATTTTATATATGTATGAAAGAAAATACCTAATCAAATGGATCTTCATTCTATAATTATATAAAAAAAATCTAATCACTACTTCAATGATGTTTGTAATTGAAAATAAGATAATAAAAAAATAAAAAAAATTACCAACTTTAACTACGCATGAATCTTCCTCCATGAAACATCTAGTAGAATCCCACCTCCCCACTCACTCAATGATGAATATATGAATATAAAAAAAATTGCAGAATGAAACATAGAATATTATATATATTGGGATAAGCTATATATCCCTCTAGGCATCCACCAATTGATACTTTGTATTTAGCTTTATAAGTAAATTAATAAATTATATATATATATATATATCTAATTAAATAACAATTTATCCTTCTAAAATATGAAATTTATAGAACCAAAAATTAATTCCAATGTATCATTACAAACCATACATTTTTTCATAAAATTAATAACATAGATTTTAAACAACATCTATAGGCTTAATACATTCCAAATCACAAATCCATTTTTTAATTCACATCATAAACCCATGTGAGAATATTAAAATTCAATACATGTTTCTAATGTGTCATTCAAAAATATTTAAAATAAATCACCCAAAACATGATGGGTCAATCTCTGTCATGCCCCGTCCCCTGGGGATGTACCATGACTACCCTAAGCCCGCCTTCCATAGGCCAGGGGCTGGCGACTAGCACCAAAGGAGTAAGTCCCTAAAATTGGGAAGGCATTGCCTTTATAACCTGTAAAAACACACACAAGAAAGAACGCAGCTGGATGAAACACCAAGTAAATTGTATAAAAAAAGAGTGCTAAAAGAAAAAGGGTCCAGAATACAGGCCCAACTAGAAAGTACAAGTACAATAGTGATCCAATACAACTGAAAGATAAGGGAAGAGAGCTACTAGATTATCCACTATGGTTACTACCTGAAGGGTGGGTACATATCACCTCCTCATAACTCCAAGACCGACTATCTCCTCTGCGTACTGACACGACGTATGGTCCACCTCTATGCACCGACCAGTCCAGGTAATCTTAGCCTCAGTCAGCACTGTCCATCATCTACATCCAACAAAACAAGATTCGAGAATATCCTGTGCAGGGGTGAGTATAATGATACTCAGTAGGGACCCTAAGACCCTTAAGGTCTAACAAAATCCACCAAGGAAAAACTAGAAATAATGAAATTAATAGATATCCCTACTTAGGAATATGCCTGTTGACCTCACCTGTTTTGATAATCCCAATTATGCTTTTACATATTTTGATAATCCAAATTAATTTTAATATATATTGAAATTATCTCAATCTATGATATACTATTATCACTGTGATAATAATATTAAAATAGTTCTTGAAATATGTTAATCAGTTTTTATCCACGTTTGTATGAGTTTTGAAGTAATTGTAATCCAATCGGATATGTTTTGCATAAAACAGACAAGTGTTAGTCACTGATCTGTGTATATCTAATGATACAGAGCTACCGGTACTTAGTTTCCCAATATACTTAGTCTACCAATAGATAGAGTCACTGATAAGCTAAATCTACTTATATGCATAAGTCTACCAATACACATAATCACTGGAACTAGGCAAGATACTGATACAGACAGTCACCAATACATATAGCTACAGACAGACCAAGAGCTACTGATATGCATAAGTCTATTGATACACATAATCAGTATAACTAAGCATGCTACTGATAAAGATAGTCACCAATACAAAGAGCTACGACAGACCAAGAGCTACCGATATACAGAGTCACCGATACAGAATAAAGCTACCGATACAAATCAGAGCTACCGATAGATCAAGAGCTTCCGATAGATCAAGTGTTACCGATAGATCAAGAGATACCGATATAATGAAGTCACTGATATATAGAGCTACCGATACCAAAAGTTACCTATGAAAAGAGCTACCGATACAAGTTCATATAGCTACTGATTCAAAGAGCTACCAACACAAGTTCAAAGATCTACCGATGGAAGGTCACTGTTACACAAAGTCCACCATACACATCTACCAATAGGATCTTCTAATGATTGACTAACTAGTCAAACTCTATATTCTCAATACAATTTATTTATTATGCTAACCGTTACAATTGATGTTTTTAATGCAGTTAATGTTATTTAATGATATCTATTGCCATGTCAAGGAATTGTACCTAGTACCCATGCAAAAAGTAATCATTCCTTTTTGCCGGAGCTGAAAGCTATAAAGGGAAGGAAAAAGACCGTGCAGAATGGATCGAAGAGATCTAAGGAAAGAAAGAGAGTCAAGGAACTAAGAAGGAACACAAAGGGTGAAAAAGAAAAAGGCTCACCAGCATTCAAATGTGGTGCTTTCACACAAGGCTACATCTACACTCCAATAACACTGGACATACATCGAGCAATTATTTCTAGAGAACACAAGCTGCATATTGAGTGAAAAACTACAACAAGAACTTCATGCACTCAGGCTGATAAGCTGAACCTAGAACCAAGGAAGAAAACGAAACTCTGTTTTTTAGAACAAAAATCAGAGAAGGACTCAAAAGCTTTTCTGATCAATCAAATGAGTCCAGAGCTGCACTTCCAATCACTAATGATTTTCTAAACTCATTCAAACTTTCTTTAGTGATTATTTAATTTACATTTCGAGCAGTGTGTGTACCCTGTTTATTTTACACACACTGTCTCCTGAGCTAAGTTGGAGGAATCTGAAATCCTCATCCAAACTCTATTTACTCACTTGAATCCCACTGTGGATAGTGGTAGAGGTTGAGTACGACCTGGACAACTGTGATCTATTGCCTGTGTTTTCCCACGTAGAACTGTGGTAGAGGTCTTTGGACCTGGATAGTATTGTACTATTGTTTACCCCCATCCAGGGTGTGGATCAATTTATATAAATTTTTTGACAGTATTCTGCTTCTAACAACTTTGAAATATAATTTTTTTAATGTTACTTTGATAGTTAAATTAGCAACTGTTTATACAGATTGTAAACCAGTAGGTTAGTTTCAAAAGAGAATTTAATCTTCAGAATAAATTAGCTGAGACCTAATCAATCTTTGAAAAACTAATTGAACATTTACAATTTATATAAATTCACTATAGTTTATCTTTGTTTTTAAATTAGGGAATTTTGAGAGAAATATTTTTAACAGAAATTTTAATTGGAAGTCAATTCACCCCCTCTTGAGTGTCCACTCTGACCAACATTTGGTATCAGAGGTTGTATTTATTAATACAAGTTTTCAAAACATTCTGTTTTTCAACTGTGATTTTAGTTGCAACATTAAAGATCATAAATTTTTGTTAGTCCTAAATTTTATCTCTTTAATATACTTTCTAAAATCTTGTTATGGATAATAGACTAGAGGGTGATGCTACCAACATACCACCTTTATATAATGGTAGAAACTATGCCCAGTGGATTCCTAAGATGAAAATTCATTTAGAAAGTATGGGTTTTGATATCTGGACTGCTATAGAGTCACAATATAAAATTCCATAAACTGATAGAACAACTTGGGATGCGCCTACAATGATTTCTTATAATAGTAATTTTAAAGCCATGAATGCCATGTATTGTGATTTAGGAGATTAAGAGTTTAATAGAATATCTTCTTGTAAAAATGCTTATGAAATATGGGACACATTGGCTATTTCCCATGATGGAACAATCAATGTTAAAGAAATGAGTCTGAATACCTATACTATTAAATATGATAATTATAAAGTGAAATCTGATGAACCTAATTATGACAGTTATCTCTGGTTCAGTGAGATTGTCAATACTATGAGCTCTCTTGGAAAGGTTCTTCCAGCAAAGGAACAAATTATGAGGATATTAAGATGTTTACAGGAAAGATGGAGAGGCACATCTGTTTCCATTAAAGAATCATTTGACATCAACACACTCCCTATTAAAGAATTAATAGGTAAGCTTATGATTTATGTGGAAGAACGTAAAGTAAATAAGGAAGAAGATAATAAACCCAAGAGAAAATCAATGGCTTTCAAGTCTACAACTTATAAGAGAAATGACAAGGAGAAAATACATGTACCTATTGAATGTTAAATAAGTGAAGATTCATATTCAGACAGTGATGTTGAGATGGCTCAAATATCTAGGAGATTTAAGAAGTTCTATAAGAAGAACAAATTATTTAGAAAATCAAACTACAAAGGAAAGTATGACAACAAGGGTCACTGGAAGAAGGATTGGATGAAGTCTGATAAGGAAGATGATATAGCCTACTATGAATGCAAGAGGAAAGGACACATCAAGGTTGACTATCCAAAATTAAAATTCAAAAAGAAATATTATTATAAGGACAAGAAGTACAAGAAATATATGAATGATACTTGGAGTGATTCTAAAGACAGCACAAGTGAATCTGAAGTTTCTGATTCTGAAAAGAATCGTGCCAACATGTGTTTCATGACCAACACATCTGAGGAAACCTGCATGAGGAGTTCTCACAAAAAGGTATGGTACTTGGACAGTGGATGTTGAAGGCACATGTATGGAGATTACTCATGCTTCTAGAGTCTAATCAAAGTTGATGGAGGCTATGTCATCTTTGGTGATAATTCTAATGGAAAAATCATTGGCCTAGGCCAGATTGGTAACACTGATTCAGTTTTGATTTATAAAGTTTTTGTTGTTGATTGACTTAAGTATAACCTGTTATGTATTTCTCAATTATGTGATGATGGATTTAATGTGAAATTTGAAAATGATTCATGTAATGTTTTTAACTACAAAAATGATTTAGTATTTTCTGTTTTAAGAAGTGAAAATGTATATTCTGTTGATCTGAATTCTTTAGCTAAGCAAAATGTTACTTGTTTAAATGATTTTCATAAAGAGTCTTGGCTTTGGCACAACAGATTAGGACACATAAACATCTATTCACTTAGAAAATTGACTAGGAAGAACTTAGTTAGAGATCTACCCAATCATCAATTCCCAAATGACAAAATTTGTAATCCCTGTCAAAAGGGAAAGAAACAAAAAGTTTCTTTTAAATCAAAGAAAGAAGTTTCAACTTATCAACTTATCGAGTTGATTCACATGGACTTGTTTGGACCTTATAGAGTTTCTAGTTTAAATGGGATGCACTATGTCTATGTCCTAGTAGGTGACTTCTCTAGATATACTTCGATATACTTAATAGCTCACAAAAGTGAAGCTTGTTCATACTTTGTTAAAAACTCAATGTCTGTAGAAAACATTAGTGGACTTAAGATTAAAACCCTGAGAAGTGATCATGATCTTGAGTTTAAAAATCATGAGTTTGAATCTTATTGCTCACACAATGGCTATAGTCCCAACTTTTCTTCCCCTAGGACACCTCAGCAGAATGGTGTAGTAGAAAGAAGAAACAGAACCCTTCAAGAAATAGAAACAACTATGCTTAATGAGTGTAACCTGCCTATTTATTTTTGGTCAGAAGCTGTGAATACAGATTGTTATATTATTAATAGAGTCTTGATTAGACATGTTCTCAATATGACCCCATATGAACTATGGAATAATAGAAAACCCAAAGTTAGTTACTTTAGAGTCTTTGGCTGCAATGTTTTTATTCTCAATACAAAGGATAATCTAGACAAGTTTTCTTCTAAGAGTGATGATGGAATTTTTCTTTGTTATTCTTTAACTAGAAAAGCCTATAGATTCTTTAACAAAAGAACCAAATTTGTGGAAGAATCTGTTCACATCAAGTTTGATGAAACTGAACCACATGAGCCTAAAACCTCTCTTGAAAATCTTGGAGAATATTTGACTATTCTAGACCTTAATGATAAAACTAATGAACCTACTGTAAAAATATCCAGTTCTGGACATATTTCAGAATATGCTTCTATTGAACCTGAACCTATAGATGAACCTGAAATTTCTAGTCCTACCTTTATTAGATCATCTAGGATTCTAAAGAATCATCCTTTAGATGCTGCTGTTGGTAATCTTGATAGAGGGACACAGACTAGAGCTTCTCTAAGAAACCAGGTTGAACATCAAGACTTTATTTCACAGTTAGAACCTAAAAATGTAAATGATGCTATCAATGATGAATTTTGGGTAATGTCAATGAAAGAAGAGTTAAATCAATTTGAATGAAACAAAGTCTGGGAATTAGTTGACAGACCCAAGGACACTTTGACAATAGGCACTAAATGGTTTTTTAGAAGCAAAGTTTATGAATCTAGAAATATAGTTAGGAATAAAGCCAGGTTAGTTTCAGAAGGATATAGTCAAGAGGAAGGTATATACTATGAGGAATACTTTGCACCTGTATCAAGATTAGAAGCAATTAGGATCTTACTTGCCTATGTGGCTCATCTGAATTTCAAGTTATATCAAATGGAAGTCAAAAGTTCTTTTCTAAATGGTTATATAATTGAAGATTTTTTTGTTGAAAACCCACATGGATTTAATAATCCTCATTTTCCAAATCATGTTTTTTAACTTTCTAAAGCTTTATATGTTTTAAAACAAGCTCCAAGATCTCGGTATGATAGACTTAGTAATTTTCTTATTTCAAAATGTTTTACTAAAGGGATTGTTAATCCAAATCTTTTTATTCAAATAATTTCCAAAGATGTTTTAATTGTACAAATATATGTTGATGGTATTATTTTTGGATCTTTTAAAAATTCCTTATGTATTGACTTTTCAAAGAGTATGCAAAATGAATTTGAAATGAGTTCAATGGGAGAACTTAAATATTTTGTTGGATTTCATGTTTTTCAAAATGAAAATGGTATTCTTTTAAATGAAAGTAAATATACAAAGGATCATTTAAAATGGTTTTGTTTGGATAGTATTAAGTAAAGTGATACTGCTATGAGTACAATCTATAAATTGGATGCCGATGAAACTGGGAAACAAGTGGATCAAACCAGTTACAGAGGTATGATTGGAAGCTTACTTTACCGTACTGCTAGTCGACCAGATATTATGTTTAGTGTGTGTATGTGTGAAATATTTCAAGCTAATCCAAAATAATCTCATTTACATACTGTTAAAAGAATCGTTAAGAATTTTAAACACACTGTAAACTTAGGTTTGTTTTAACCAAAAGTAAAATACTTTGAGTTAATGAGTTATTCAGATGCGGACTTTTCTGGTTGCAAGTTGGATTGAAAAATAACATCTGGAACATGTCATTTATTGGAGAAATCATTAGTATATTGATGTAGTAAAAATCCGAATTCTGTAGCTTTTTCCACTACCGAAGCAGAGTATATAGCTGCTAGTAGTTATTGTGCACAAATTCTGTGGATGAAACACAGTCTTTTGGACTATGGATATGTTTTTAAGAATGTTTCTATCAACTGTGACAACACTAGTGCAATAAAAATTTCAAATAATCTTGTGTCTCACTCTAGGAACAAACTCATTAATGTAAGGCACCATTTCTTGAGAGATCATTACCAAAAGGGTGATATTACTCTTGAATTCATAGGTACTGAACATCAATCAGCTGACATTTTCACCAAACCTTTGAGTTTGGATAGGTTAAGTTACATTAGAAAGGAGATGGTAATGACTAAAATTGATCAGTAGCAACCTAACTGATGTAACCTCACAGACGTGGATACCTCACCAATGTGAAAATCTCACTGATGGACCCCACTGTTAATAATTCTCACTGATAAACCCTACCGATGAATGTGTTGTTTTAAACTTCTATCTTCTGCCAGAATCTGAATCATTTTCTACATTATTTCATTTTATTTATTTATTTTATGATTCTGAAATGGTAAAAACAAAGTCCTACCTAATTCTCAATCCATTGAGCCTCAAACCCATACTCTCAAACCTTATCTCCCGAATCTATCGAAAATCCTAAATCCCTCGAACCAGAGATGGAAGAAACCAAAATTCTTACCATCAGATATGACACTGATGAGCCGAAAGCAATGAAGCAGAATTCTGAGCTAGAAGCAAGAGGTAGAGTTGGTAGAACTAGGTCTGGTAGGTGACCAGTGAATCCTCATTTGCAGAATAGAGTTATTATGACTGAAAAAGAGTTGTGCATGGAATGGTTGTTCACTAGAAAGTCGTTAGTGCTCGAAGTGCTGGAAGATCAAAAGTGGGTAGATTGCTTTTCGAAATATAATGGCCCCTACTAACCGAAGCAAGTGATACAATTTTATGAGGTTGTAAGCTTTGAGAAATATGAAAATGAGAACCGAGTGACTTATTTTTTGAATGGAAAGGATATTTCTTTTTCTTCCTTTGAGTGGGATTAATGCCTGAAGGTTCCACACGAAGGTGTGTCTAGATATGTCTCAAAATCTATGCCACATAAAAGTGATATATTCGATTATGAGACTTCATTGGAGGGGCTCACTGGTGATGGAAATCAAAGACAAGTAGTGGCTACTTAAATGGATGGAGAGAACAGATTACTGTTCAAATTTGTTCAGTATGTCTTCATACCAAGGAGAGGAGAATTTGCGAATTTAAGATATCAGGATATCGATCTCCTGCATCTCATGAGACATTGTGTAAAATTGAATCTTTGCAGATTGCTGATGATTGAAATGGAAGACATGACAAAGAAAAAAATCAAAGACTAATGCCCTATTCTTTTCCAAGTTTATCTTAGTGATGATCAAAGTGAAAGGGGTAGCTGAGTCTCAAGATTAGACAGTGGTAGTAAGGAATAACTTTTGCATCACAACCATTGTTTGCAAATGCATGAAGATAAGTTGGAACCCATAGAGAAGAGAGTGGGTTAATGATGACCAAAAGGTATATGATAAATTTAATACTATGAATCATCCTTCAATACCTAAGGATGTGAGGGTTCTAGGTCTAGGACCTGATGAAAAACAACCTGAGTATAGTTATGAGACTGAAGAAGAAGAGATTTTTATGGATGATGGAAGAGATCCGGACTTACCTCCAAGTCCTGTTGCTGAAATTGTATCTTCTAAAAAGAAAATCTTAGTAGATGAAGAGACACCTGCTGATAAGGAAGACCAGATAGCCCTTGAGTATAAAGAAGAAAGGGAGAATGAATCTGAAGCCTCAGATTCTATTTCCTCAAGTCCGAGTTCATTAATTGGAAGCTCAGTTGTGCCTACTGATGATGTAGTAAGAGAAATGGAAGAAGCTGTACCTAATCTAGAGGACCCTCCATCTATTGAAGAGAAATAATTGATAGTAGAAGATTATTATGAGGAATAAAGCCCCGCTGAGAATGATTTTGTTATACATGGGAATTCACCCATTGAGGGGGAGCATCAAACCAAGCTTGGAAGTATGTTAGTGGATGTTGATATTGAAGACTATGTAGAAGACCAAAGTTTTTTGGTTTGTGGATTAGACGATCTTGATTCTGATAATGAGGCATCCCTCAATAGACCAAAGATTATTTATGATTTTGATACTGAGTTGTTACCTGAAGATGTGGTCAGAATGCATGACCTGGATATTTTGAAGAAAAATCTTAAGGATTGTTTTGTGGAAGAGACAAGTAAAATGGAATCTTCACTGGTGTCATCAATCCAATAGATTATGACTGACTTAGTGTCCAGCATAGCAACTGAAAGAGCACTTGTTGTGGTTTCTCCTACTGAAATGATCACCAGGGATAACCTTGAATCCTTAAAGGATGAGCTGAAGGAGTCCATTAGTGCTTATGTTGCTGAGTTTAAGAACTACTTTGTTGAAGAGATGAGCAATTTGGAAAAATATATTGAACTCTCTTAGTTGTAATCTGTCAACCTTTGTGGCTGAAATAGTGGAAGATGTTACAGACTGCTAGACTCAAGTATCTAGACTGGAAGCTGATTTTGAAGATTTAATGAAACCAGTTATCTCTTTAGAATCTTACATGGGCTCAAAATCCCAAGCAGACAAGGACTTAGCCTATGTCAAAAGTGTTGTAAGCCAGATGGATTCAGTGTTCGAAGGTTTTAAACCCTCCATGAAAGTTCATATTAAAACCAAGGATTCCCAAGTCCAAAATCATATCAGTGGGTTGGCCAAAAACATCAAGGAAACAATAAACATATCTATTTGTTCGGTTTCTTCTAGACCTTTAGTGGATATGGATCAGTTTCGGGATGTGATGAAGGAGGAGATTGGTTCAGCATCAACCAGGGGCTCTGTGGACTCATCTGACCTGAGAAAATTTGTGATATCTACTAGATATTTAGCTAGAGAAATAATGAATATTGTTCAAGACTATATGAGAGAAGCTTCTTCCTCTCATAATGATGTGAAAGACAAGGTGGACTTCTATTTTCAAAAGGTTTACACCAAGCATCAACTCAACAATAATTTCAAACATCTGTTGGAAAACCTGAAGTTAACTCATGTCAATCAAGACTTCAGAGAGAAAGTCAGCAAACTATGGGAATTGAATCCAGCCTTGGAAAAATTCATGGAGAACAAGGATGATTTCATATCTGATATGGATATAGGAGGAGGAATAATTATGGATTTCAGAAATCTTTTTTTCCCTTCCTGCATGTTGATGCTAGGCGAGTGATTGTACCTCCTGTTTTACCTGCCTATGCCTCTAATGATTCTCCTGTTCAGATGACTCATTCCCAAGCCATTCTAATCATTACACCTATGATCACTCAAAGAACTCCTCAGTATAGGCCAGGCATAGTTTCTATGGCTCAACCTCCTGCGATCATCTCTGGGATTCCTAAGCCTTCACTAGCATCCACACAGTCTGATTCCTCTTCTCATCCAAAGGGCCAATCTCATATTGAGGATGTGGATTTAACAAGTGGATAAGATGTTTTATAGGAATCCCTTGTTTTTTTCTTTCTATGTACCCTTTTGCAACACATAATACAATTGGCTTTCATTTATTTCTCATTGTGTTCCTTTTTTTATTTCCTGTTTCCCACTTTTTTGATTATCACAAAGTGGGAGAAATATTATCTATATAAGTATCAAAGAGGGTGAAATATTCTCAAAGGGGGGGCAATATTATCTAAGGAAGAGCTACCATGATTTTCCCCTCTGATATCATTTCATTTAATTCTACCTATAATACATTATGTTCTATAACATACTGTTTTCTCTGAGATAATTTAATTTAATGATATATCCTCTGATACAACTACTCATTGTTTTAAATCTATAATATCAAAAGTTGTGATTATAAAAAAGGGGGAGATTTTTGACCTCACCTGTTTTGATAATTCCAATTATTCTTTTACATACTTTGATAATCCCAACTAATGATTATCTATATTCAAATTCGCTCAATCTAGGATATAGTATTATCAAGATGATAATAATATTAAAATAGTCCTTGAAATATGTTAATCAATGTTTATCCACATTTTTATGAGTTTTGAAGTAATTCTAATCCAATTGTATATGTTTTACATAAAACAGACAAGTGTTAGTTAATGATCTGCATATACCTACTCATACAGAGCTATCGGTACTTAGTCTACTGATAAACTTAGTCTACCGATAGACAGAGTCATCGATAAGATAAAGATACCGATATGCATAAGTTTACTGATACACATAATCACTGGAATTAAGCAAGATACAGATAGAGACAGTCACCAATACATAGAGCTACCGACAGACCAAGATCTACTGATATGCATAAATATACCGATACACATAATCACTGGAACTAAGCAAGCTACCGATACAGATAGTCACCAATACATAGAGCTACCGAAAGACCAAGAGCTACTGATATACAGAGTCACCGATACATAATTAAGATACTGATACAAAATATAGCTATCGATAGATCAAGAGATACCGATAGATCAAGAGCTACCGATAGATCAAGAGCTACCGATAGAATGAAGTCATCGATATATAGAGCTACCGATACAAAAATTTACCGATGCAAAGAGCTACCGATACAAGTTCAAAATCTACCAATGCAAAGATATACTGATACAAGTTCAAAGAGCTACCGATGGAAGGTCACTGTTACACAAATTCCACCGTACACATCTAGCAACAGGAGCTACTAATGAATGACCAACCAGTCAAACTCTATAATCTCAATACCATTTTTTATTAAACTAACAGTTACAATTGATGTTTATAATGCAGTTAATGTTATTTAATGAGTCTGTTGCCAGGTCAGGGAACCGTACCGAGTACCCATGAAAAAATTAATCATTCTTTTTTTCCAGAGCTGAATGCTATAAAGGGAAGGAAAAAGACCGTGAAGAATGGATCAAATAGATCGAATGAAAGAGAGAGAATCAAGGAACTAAGAAGGCACATGAAGGGTGAAAAAGAAAAAGGCTCACCTGCATTAAAAAGTGGTGCTTTCACACAAGTCTACATCCATACTCCAAGAACAATGGACACACACAGAGAAATTCTTTCTAGAGAACAGAAGCTGCATCTTGAGTGAAGAACAACAACAAACACTTCATGCACTCTGGATGATAAGCTGAACCTAGAACCAAGGAAGAATACAACACTCTGTTTTTCAGAACAAAAACTAGAGAAGGACTCAGAAGCTTTTCTGATCAATCAAACGAGTCCAGATCTTCACTGTCAATCACTAAATCTTTTCTAAACTCATTCACACGTTCTTTAGTGATTCTTTCATTTACTTTTCGATTTGTGTGTGTACACTGATTATTATACACACACTATCTCTTGATCTAAGCTGTAGGATTCTGAAATCCTCATCTAAACTCTATTTACTCCCTTCTATCCCATTGTGGATAGTGGTAGAGGTCGAGTACGACCTAGAAAACTGTGAGATGTTGTTTGTTCTTTACCACGTAGAACAATGGTAGAGGTATTTGGACCTGGAAAACATTGTACTATTGTTTACCCCGATCCAGGGTGTGGATCAATTTATATAAATTGTTTGAGAGACTAAGTCTCAGCTTGAGACTGAACCTCTTGGTTACATGTGTTGTGCATTTTGGTTTAAGTCATAAATATACTATATATTTCATATTCCGCTGCTAAATACTTTGAAATATAATTTGTTTTAATGTTACTTTGATAATTAAATTAGCAAGTGTTTATACTGATTGTAAACCAGTATGTTAGTTTCCAAATTCAATTTAATCTTCAGATTAAATTAGCTGAGACCTAATCAATCATTGAGAAACAAATTGAACATTTACACTTTGTATAAATTCAATAATGTTTATCTTTGTTTTTAAATAGGGGGATTTTAAAAGAAATATTTTGAGCAGAAATTTTAATTGGAACTCAATTCACCCCCCTCTTGAGTGTCCAATCCAACCAACAATGACCATACATATACCTAAGTTATCATGTGATCCATCTCAATCATGAGGAAAACACAGAAAAACTGACTCAACTCAACAAAGATTTTATTCTAGGGGTAGTATCAAGTAACATCCCCAATCACATTGTCGAATCTTTTGTTGCTGTAGAAATCCTCCTCCATCGAGTACAGTGGGCCTTCCACGACACCAAGTGCACTTCCCACTAAACATGGACTGCTGAGGTACTCCCCCTGTCAAGTATTGTGGATCTGCCACATCACCAAGCGCACTCCCCATCAAGGGTATGTCGTGTCGCCAAATGTGCTCCCCCTCGTAGCCTGCTAAGGTACTCCTCTTGTCAAGTACCATGGTTCTGCTGCGACACCAAGGCGCTCCCCACTGTGGGTCTGCTGTGACACCAAGGTTCTCCCCACTGGGCTAGTAGAGTCACTTTAAGTCAAAACAGTCAGCAGTCATCAGGTGTCAGCCAGCTACTTAGTATCCACTCTACGCTCGCTCGTCTCCAGGAGGATCCGCTCCACGAGATACTATTCAATACTCCAACTATCAAAAATCTCCATGAAGATGTATCTCAAAGTTCCACCACATCAAAGGGGTCTCAACGCAATAGACGGAGCTTCAAACGGACGCCCGGTCTGTGAGTTATTAGCCTATTAGTGTAAAATCCCAAGTAAATGAAGAATAAGATATTTTCATACATATTAATATTTTTTAATTAAAAATAAATTTTACTTTAAAGGGTTACTATGTTTGATAGAGTACACGATACACAACAACGGGTTTCATTAGAATCTTACGTTGCACTCTAATAATATAATATAATTATTTTAAATGGTAGTTAACTCCTAGTCGTTGTATTGTTGGGAATGAACAAAACTAACTAAAATATGATTATACATTTTTTTTAAATTTATATACAATTATCAAATAAAAGTTAGAGGCTTACAATTTGAATGAAACTAAATTTAAGCATAATTTATATTAAAAGGTCGATTTATCACCTTTTAATGGGGAACCCCCTTTAAATATAGTTTTGGCTACTTTAATATATTATATATGACCAAATAAAATCCTTCTTTAGAATGGGGACATCAAAATTTACTTAGTGTAAATTTTTGGAATTTTTCCGATAAAGTTCATTTTTTATTGAATAGTGAAAATATTATATTTTAATTCAAAACTATGTTTTAATATAATTTATTTTTATGGTTAGATTATCTTTCTAATTGTTTTTAAAGTGTAATTAGAATTTATTTTTTCCATTTAGTCCAATTTTGGTCATTGGAATTAATTTCACTTTGAAATTGGACATAATCAAGTGTCAATCTTTTGATAGTTATCGTTTCCTAAAAACACGCTATTTGTTTTAACAACGGGAATTAATTTCAATATTAAATAATGACAATTTTATGTTTTTAATTTTTAAATATAAACATCAATTTTGAATTTGCAATATCAAATATAGCTTAGGCTGAATTTTTGGTAATTTTCTGAAAAACATCAATTTTTGATGAATAGTGAAACCACTTAGTAGTTGTTAAAAAATGACTTTTTCTTTTAAATAAAATTTTACCACTTATGTGAATTTAATTTAGAAAATCCAACATAAATGGTTTTTATGAAGAAATATAAGGTTTTTTAATAAGATGAAAATTATTTTTGGTGAATAGTAACTTTTGACTTTTATTTACTACGGTTAAAGGTAAATAGGATAATTCAAAGTTAAAAAAATATTATAATAATTAAAATTATCTTAAAACTTGTCCAAAGCTTATTGGATGAGTCCTTAACGACCATGGGAATATTTGGTTCGATTTTGGGACCCCGGTGTGCCATTTGGGTATGATAATGACAATTTAGATTAATTAATTTAAAGTAAAGGCCAAAATGACAAAAACAAAACTCTTTTAGTAATAAATTTATATATAGTGTTATATAAGAAATCCTTTTATCTATAAATATTTATAGGAAATCTAAAATGATTTCCTACATCATGGTATTTTTTTCATAATTTTTAGACAACAAAAAATTAAATTATTTATGACACAATAATGATGGAGTATTAACTCATTAATAAATGATTTAAATAAATAAGATTATAATGTTTAAAATATTATCAAAAACATGTCCAATTCTGATTGGATAAATTTATTTCGACCATGAGTAATTATATCTTCGACTATAATGATTGTTGGACCATTTGAAACCGAATATCATTCTATAATAAAATAATGCTTGCACACTTTCTTAAAGAGCCCCTCCTCCCCCTTATAAAAGGAGACCACTTCTAACCAATTCCACACACCTATCAAGCCATTTGTCTCATCCAAAATCTACCCAATTAATCTCTCTACATCCCTCTCCTCCTCCAAGAATCATTACCTTAGGCAGAAGGAACTTCAAGAAGTCCATTGGTTCAAACCAAAGTGAGTTACCCAAATTAAAGGTAACAATTTCTCTTAAATTGTTTTCTTTTATTTTACTTCACCATCCTATAAACTCTTATTATTCCTTTCTTTTGTAACAACACCAGTATCATAAATATACTAGGATGTTTTTATGAGAAGGATTCGAACTAAACTTACACACACCTCTATCTAATGGATGAGGAACATAATGTTTCTATGGATGAAAAACTAACACCTCGCGAAACAATGATTGTTCAAATATCTCCAATAGCCTCTCATGGTGGCCATTATAATGGAACTATATTTATATATGATATATATTATCTTTATTTTACGTTATGATTCTGTATTTTCGTTTTATAGCATTCCTTTGTGGTTTCCATTATGGGTAAACGCAATAATATCATTAGAGGATGTGCGGACAACCGCCACCTCAAAGTGATATGACTCGTTCATACCATATGTGGTATGTATAAAGGATATATTTAATAATATTATATATGATAAAATACTAGAATTATAATACTGTTAAGTATCATTATGTTTTTATTCCATTAAATATGAAATAGAAATGGATGTAGCGTTCATGCGTACGTATGGCTTACCATCTCCATGAAGGGTTCATTTCATTTCATACCTCTAAATGTTATGTACTATTATAAATACATGTATATACTGGATATATATGATATAGATGATATCTAAATCATGAATATCATTCTGGATATATTGGACTTTTGACCACATGAATAACATGTAATTATATGAAGTCCATTTTTGTCTCTAGTACCAAATATCAACAAAATGAACGTTATTAACTTAAATGATTGCATAATGTTTATAACATGGTAATAAGTGATATAAAAGAAATAATAAACTTTAAAATGATTCTTAAGAAAGTATAAATTATGTTTATTTTATTATTCAGGAGATTATAGAATGATCGAGTCAAGTTGGATACGAGGTAAGGGACTTCGTCTCAATCTCTTTTCATTGAGGCATATTTTCATTTATACACAACATTATTTTATATGGTGTATAAAACCATTTGACTTTTACTTTTATTTAAAAGGAATCTTTTTCTGTGAATCATTTTACTAAATGACAAAAATAATGTTCCTTTTAACATAAGTGGTGACAATGACCTTTTCCGCTGCCGCGAGTATTATTTGATCTTTGGATTCCTCATCCAGACGTAATGTTTTTAAAAGAAAATAAATACCTTATAATCTATTACGTATTTTTGGTATTGAAAATGGTTTTGAAAATGGATTTGTTATGTCAATATATTTAAGTGATATATTGTGATGGAAATGTGGAAATGTTTCCTTTCCTTTATATTTGTTGTATGTGATATGATTTTATATTGGTACTTAGACATTTAACGGGTGGTTACATGATAAACCAAATGACGGGTGGTGCCGTGAATACCAGGACAGGTTGTTATGTTATAACCTTCAATGCATTGGGTATGGAAGTCAGCCATATGGCTATTCCATTTAATGATATGTGGGGATATTGACCGTATGGTTATTCCATTTAAGTATATTTATGTCCCATGTTACCTTTATATGTTATGTGTTATTTATATGGGTTTTAGGGTAATATTTTGGTTACAAAAGGGTATGTAATGATCTTTTATTCAGTGAAGAGTATTTACAACTTCGTAAAGGTTAAAAGTACTACTTATGTTAAAGTATTCATGGTTTACTTATTTTTTTGAAAAACTAACAGTTTTCTTTCTTTGTGTATCCCTTACTAAGCTTTTTATGCTCATCCCATGTTTTTTAATTTTTTTTCACAGTACATAATGTGGAATAGGGTCAAGGATGGGATCAAGAAAAAGTCATGTTGTCTTAAACATGGAACTAGAAATGACTCTATTTTTCAATAGTTCATTTTTTGTAAAAAAAATGTAAACTGTGTAGAAGTGTCTACCTTGTAAATATTTTGAGATGTAATAGTTATATCCTAATTCTCTAAAACTCTAAACTTGAAAATATCCTCAATGTGAACTGTTAATTTAATTCAATATTATGTAAGGTTTAAGGGAGGGTCCTTATAGTTGGTATCAGAGGTTGGATTTGAGAACCTTAGGAGTTAGGGTATTGTTAAATAAAAGTCCATAAAGTAATTTATGATAATATTGAAATCATATATCATTTAAAGATTATAATATTGCTTCACCTAAGATATTTCGGTGTTTAGAATGGTTTTCTTCAGAGGAAATAGGGCAGCTATGTTGGGACAACATCAAGAGGAAGACAACCTTTAAAATCAGCAACCTGAGATGGTCGGAATCAGGTGTGAATAGTTTATTGTAGTGATGGCACAGTTTACTCAGGCAATAAATGGTGGTGGTATTCATGCACGAGATCAGCCAGATCAACTATAGAGGAACATGTCAGTAGTAGAGCATTTAATGAGGTAGCATCCCCCATCATTTAGAGGATCATCTGATCTGGTGCTAGCAGAAGGGTGGATTAAATCACTGGAAATGATTTCTGATGTCATGGGTTGTTCAGAACATCAAATGTTTAGTCTTGTTGTTTATCATTTTGAAGGTGAAGCTGATCAGTGGTGGTCAATGGTGAAAAATATCAGGGATAGTGATTAGATTTATGCTCTTGTTTGGGAAGAATTCAATGGTATGTTTCTTGAGAGATATTTTCCTAAGGTGGTTCGTCTTAGGATGGAGAAACAATTCTTCGAATTGAGGCAGAAGGATGACTCAGTGGCCGCTTATGAAGAAACGTTCGCTTGACTGGAAAGGTATGCACCAAATTCCATCTGATATCTTGATAGAAAGATAAATCAATTTTACTTAGAACTAAATCCAGGATATCAAAGAGAATTAGCCTCTTGTGAGTTCAAAAATTCTATGAAAAACTTGTTCGATGTGCGGAGAAGGTGAAAATGGAGTTTGTCGATGATCAGGTGTTTATTAAAAAACAACAGAATAAGAGGTCCAGTTGGCAGGAAAAGGGAATGAGTTCATCAAAGTAACCTAAAGGTAAGAAAATTAAATATCCAACTTGTGATAAGTGTGGTAAAATGTATCATGGAGAATGTTTATCGAAGTCTGGAAAGTGCTTCTAGTGTGGTAAGTCTGGACATATTGCTCGTAATTGTAAGGAATAGAATCAAGCAGGAAATGAAAAACCATCGATAAGATGTTTTAAGTGTAATGAAATGGGTCATTATGAAAATGAGTGTCCAGAGAAGAACTCAACTAAGGAAAAGAAGCCAGACTACAAGTAGAAAGGGGTGGTGAAATCATTTTCAACTACTTCAGCAGATGTTGGGATATCGAACGAAGTAGAATCTGGTACACTATTTGTTTTTTCAGATTATTCCAATGTGTTGTTTGATTAAGGGTCTACAAACTCTTTAATATCTGAGAAGTTTTCTAGTAAATTTGTAATTACATATCATTATGTGAATACTAAACTAATGGTAAAATCACCTGGAGGAAATGTTCAGACAAAAATAACATAAGAACATTCATGTCCTTGTGTGCAGAAAGAACCTACCTGCAAACCTTATTGTTTTACCTATAGTAGAGTTTGATGTTATTTTGGGCATGGATTGGATATATGTTTATCATGCTATGATTAACTGCAGAGTTATAGATGTTTCATTTCAGGAATATTTTCAGTTTGTGTACAAGAATGAACCCTTTCTTTTGATAACATATCTGGAAGTTGAAAAACTGGTAAAAGATTGAAATGAATGTTACTTTGCACATATTATTGAAAACAATGGTACTATTTAGATTAATGATGTGCCAATGGTAAATGAGTACCTTGATGTTTTACTTGATGAGTTTCCTGGTATAATACCCGATCGAGAATTCAAATTTACTGTTGACTTAGTTCTTGACGCTATGCCAATTTCAAAACCCCCTTATCGAATGGCTCAAATTGAACATTTAGAGTTAAAGAAGCAATTTCCGGAATTATTAGATAAAGGTTTCTTTCGACCAAGCACATCACCAAGGGGTGCTCTTGTCTTGTTTTTTAAAAAGAAAGATGGATACATGAGACTTTGCATTGATTATAGATCATTGAATAACATAACTATTAAGAATAAGTATCCTTTTCCTCATATCAATGATTTTTTTATCAACTCCAGGAAGCTCAGTATTTTTCGAAGATTGACCTGAGGTTGGGGTACCATCAGTTGAATGTAAAAGAAGCAGATGTTATGAAGACTGCATTTCGTAATAGATATAGACATTATGAATTTTTAGTTCTGCCTTTTGGTTTTACCAATGCACATGTTGTATTCATGGATCTTATGAATAGAATTCTCAGTGAGTTCTTGGATAAGATTGTGGTTGTGTTCATTGATGATATTTTGGTTTATTAAAAAAGTAAAGAGGAGCATGAAACTCATTTAGGGGTCATATTGCAAACCATAAATGAAAAAAAACTTTATGGGAAATTCAGAAAGTGTGAGTTTTGGTTACAAAAAATTTCATTCCTTGGTCACATTGTTTAAAAAAATGGCATAACTGTTGATCCTACAAAAAACCGTTGTTGAAGAATGCCCAAGACCCAAAAATATAACCGAGATTCTTAGTTTTCTTGGTTTGGCAGGTTATTACTAGAGGTTTCTTGAAAATTATTCATGGTTATCTAGTCCAACGACTAAGTTCACTTGAAAAGTTGTTAAGTTAATCTGGAAAAAAGAATGTGATGATTGTTTTTAGGAATTTAAAAAAAGATTGGTGAATGCTCCAGTTTTTGTACTGCCATCTAGATATGGTGAGTTTGTTTTCTATAGTGATTCTTCGTTGAAATGGATTGGTTGTGTCCTAATGCAGAACGATCTGGTAATTGCTTATGCTTTACGTCAGTTGAAACCTCACAAGTTAAATTACCCTACATATGATTTGGAATTAGCTGCTGTTTTTTTTGCTTTAATAATTTGGTGGCATCATTTGTATGGAGTGAAGTGTGAAATATATATTGATCACAAAATATTGAAGTATATATTCACTGAGAAATAATTAAAAATGAGACAGAGGATATAGTTGGAATTAATTAAGGATTATGATTGCACGATCCATTACCATCTATGAAAATCAAATAATGTGAATGATGATTTGAGTCGAAAAAGTAATACTTCATTAACCATGTTACATTTGGAACTAGATCGTTTGGTTTTTGATTTGATGAACTTTGGCATAGAAGTTGTTCATACAGGAAATTATTCAATTTTGTATCAGGTGTCAGTGAAATCATCTCTACCAGACAGAATAAAGAAAGCGCAGAAAGAAGACAGTGAGTTGTAGAAAATGGTAGAGTTGGTTCAGAAGGGCAATTCACATGATTTTAACATTGATAATGATTTTGTTTTGAGATTTGGGAATAGATTATGTGTACCTTGGGATTCACAGTTGAAGAATGAGTAGTTATGTGAAGCACATAACTCTCCATTTTTAGTTCATCTTGGAAGTACAAATATGTACATAGATCACCAGGAGTATTTCTGGTAGGATGGAATGAAAAGATATATTGATGATTTTACTGTAAAGTGTTTGACTTGTCAGTAGGTTAATGAAGAGCGGTAGTTACCGAAAGGGATGCTTCATCTTTTACCGGTGCCAGATTTGAAATGAGAATATATATTAATAGACTTTGTTGTGGGATTACCGAATACATCTCAAGGTAATAATTTAATCTGGGTTATTGTCGATCGATTGACTAAATCTACTCATTTACTTCCTGTTCGGGATACATTCTCTCAAGATAAACTTTCTCGGTTGTATTTTAAAGAGATAGTTAGGTTAGATAGAGTTCCCCTCTAAATTATATTTGATCGTGATCTTAGGTTTACTTAAAACTTTTGGAAAGGCCTTAAAGAGTTTTTGGGTACTCAATTAAAATTTAGTACAACTTTTCATCCACAATAAGATGGGCAGTCATAATGAACAAAACAAACCTTAGAGGATATTCTAGGTGCTTGTTCACTGGATTATCAGGGATGTTGGGACCAACATCTTTCTTTGGTTGAATTTTCTTCTAATAACAGTTTTCATTTCAGTATACAGATGGCTCCATTTTAGGATTTATATGGAAAGTGTTATCGAACTCCAGCTTTTTGGAATGAAGTAAGTGAAAGGAAGCTGATGGGACCCAAATTGGTAGAAGAGATGGAAGAGAAAATTCAGTTGATTCAGAAGCACATGAGAATAGCTCAGAGTAGATAGAAAAGTTATGCAGATAATGAGAGGAAGGATCGTTCTTTTGAGGTAGGTGATCATGTCTTTCTCAAAGTTTCACCGTGTAAAAGTGTGATGTGTTTTGGTAAGAAGGGAATGTTGAATCTGAGGTTCATTGGACCTTATGAAATCCTTGAGAAACTTGGATCAGTTTTATACAGAGTGTATTTACCTCCAAGTTTATCCCAGGTAAACAATGTTTTTCATGTTTCAATGTTGAGAAAGTATATTCCTGATCCATCTCATGTTTTGAGCCTAGAGGTAGTTCATTTGGAAGAGAATCTCTCTTGTGAAGAACAACCAATCGAAATTATTGACCGTAGAGAGAAAGTGTTGCAGAATAAGGTAATTCACCTGGAAAATGTTTTGTGAAAAAAACGCATATGGTTGAAGAGGCAATGTGGGAATCTGAAAATGTTATGAGGGATAAATACCCCCACTTATTTTGATAAGTGAATAAAAATTTCTAGAACGTAATTTCCAAAAGGGGGGAAGGATGTAACATCCCAAGTAAATAATAAATAATATATTTTCATACCTATTAATATTTTTGAATTAAATATTAATTTTACTTTAAAAGGGTTGCTATGTTCGATAGCGTACCCGATACGCAACAACGAGTTTCTTTGAAATCTTACGTTGCACACTAATAACATAATATTTTTATTTTAAATGTTAGTTAACCCTTAGTTGTTGTATAGTCTATAATGAACAAAACTAACTACAATATGATTATACATGTTTGTTTAATGTATTTACATTTATCCAATAAAAGTTGGAGGCTTAAAATTCGATTGAAACTAATTTTAAGCATAATATATATTAAAAGGCGGATTTATCTCCTTTTAATGGAGAACCCTCTTTAAATATAGTTTTAGTTTCTTTAATACATTTTATATGACCATGTAAAATAATTATTTAGAATGCGGACATGAAAATTTAATTTGTGTAAATTTTTGGAATTTTTCGGCTGAAGTTCATTTTTTATTGAATAGTGAAAATATTGTATTTTAATTCAAAACTATGTTTTAATATAATTTATTTATATGGTTAGATTATCTTCTTAACTGGTTTTAAAGTATAATTATAATATATTGTTACCATTTAATCCAATGTTGGTCATTGAAATTAATTTCACTTTGAAATTGGACATAAATAAGTGTCAATATTTTGACAGTTATTGGTTCTTAAAACACTATTTGTTTTAGCACCGGGAATTAATTTTAAAATTAATTAATAAAAATTTTATGTTTTCAATTTGGAAAAAAAACAAAATTATTGAATTTTGAATATCAAATATATCTTAGGCTGAATTTTTGGTATTTTTCTGAGAAACTTCAATTTTTGATGAATAGTGAAACCACTTAGTAGTAGTTAAAAAAATTGACTTTTTTATTTAAATGAAATTTTACCACATCGGTGAATTGAATTTAAAAAATCCAACATACATGGTTGTTATGAAGAAGTAAAATTTGGTTCAATAAGATGAAATTAATTTTTCGTGAATAGTAACTTTTGACTTTTATTTACCGCGGTTAAAGGTAAATAGGGTAATAAAGGTTTAAAGAATATTATAATAATAAAAATTTATCTTAACACTTGTCCAAAAAATATTTGTTGGGTCATTAACGACAATGGCCATGTTTGGGTCGATTTTGGGACCCCATTGAGCCACATGGGTGTGATAATGACAATTTATATTAATTTTTTTAAAGTAAAGGCCAAAATGACATAAAAAAAATATTTTCGTAATTAATTTTTACATAGTGTTATATAAAAAATAATTTTAACTATAAATATTAATTGGAAAGATAAAAATATTTCCTACATCATGGAATTTTTTTTATAATTTTTAGACATCTAATAAATTAAATTATTTATAACACAATAATGATGTTGTATTTACCTCATTAATAAATGATTTAAATAAATAAGATTATAATGACTAAAATATTATCCAAAACATGTCCAATTCAGATTGGATGATTTTATTTAGACCACGAGTCATCTTATCATTGACTATAATGATTTTTGAACCATTAGAAAATGAATATCATTATATAATAAAATAATGTTTTCACACTTTCCTAAAGAGCCCCTCCTCCCCCTTATAAAAGGAGACCACTTCTACCTAATTCCACACACCTATAAAAACATTTTTTCTCCTCAAACCTCTTCCCAATTAATCTCCCTACATCCCTCTCCTCCTCCTAGAATCCTTACCTTAGGCTGAAGGCACTTCAAGAAGTCATTTGGTTCAAACCATAGAGAGTTACCCAAATTAAAGGTAACTGTTTCTCTTAAATTGTTTTCTTTTATTTTACTTCTCCAACCTCTATACTATTTTTATTCCATTATTTTGTAACAAAAAAAGTATCCTAAATATACTATGATGTTGTTATGAGAAGGATTAGAACTACACTTACACACACCTCTATCTAATGGATGAAGAACATAATGTTTCTGTGGATGGAAAACTAACATCTCATGAAATGATGATTGTTCAAATATCTACAACCGCCTCTCATGGTGGCCATTATTATGGCACTATATTTATATATGATATATATTATGTTTATGTTTTCTTGATGCTTCTGTATTTTCCTTTTATAGAATGACTTTATGGTTTCCATTACAGTTAAACGCGATAATGTCATTAGAGGAAGTGCGGACTACCGCCCCTCAAAGTGATATGACTCGTTCATACCATATGTGGTACATATAAAGGATAGATTTAATAATATTATATATGATACAATAATGTAATTATAATACTACTATGTATCATTATGTTTTCATCCATTAAATATGAAAGATAAATGGAAGTAGCGTTCATGTGTACGTACGACTTAACATCTCCATGAATAGTGCATTTCATTTCTTACCTCCAAATGTTATGTACTATTATAAATACATGTATATACTGGATATATATGACATATATGATATCTAAATCATTAATATGATCATGGATATATTGGAATTATGACCACATGAACAACATGTAATTATAAGAAGTCCATTTTTTACTCAAGTACCAAATATCAACAAAACGAATGTTATTAACTTAAATGATTTCATAATGTTTATATCATTGTAATAGGTGATATAAAAGGAATAATAAACTTTTAAAAGGTTCTTATGAAAGAATAAATTAACTTCAGTTTATTATTCAATAGATTAAAGAATGATCCAATCAAGTCGGACATGTAGTAAGGGACTTCGTCTCAATCTCTTTTCAATGAGGCATATTTTCATTTATACACAACTTTTTTATACAGTGTATAAACCCCATTGACGTTTAATTTTATTAAAAAAGAATCTTTTTATATGAATCATTTTACTAAATGACTAAAAAAGTATTCCTTTTAATGTAAGCGGTGACAACGACCTTTTTCGCCGCCGTGACAATTATTTGATCTTTGGCTTCCTCAACAAGCCGTAATATTTTTAAAAGAAAATAAATACCTTATACTCTTTTACATATTTTTGGTATTGAAGATGGTTTTGAAAATGGATTTGGTATGTCAATATATTTAAGTTATATATTGGGATTGAAATGTGGAAATTTTTCCTTTCCTTTATATTTGTTGTATGAGATATGATTTTATATTGGTACTTGGACATTTGATGGCTGGTTACATGATAAACCAAATGACGGGTGGTGCCATGAATACCAGGATGGGTGGTTATGTAATAACCTCCAATTCATTGGGTATGGAAGTCAGCTGTATGGATATTCCATTTAGTGATATGTGTGTAAGTCGACTGTATGGTTATTCCATTTATGTATGTTTATGTCCCAGTTACCTTTATTTGTTATGTGTTCTTTATATGGGTTTTATGGTAATATTTTGGTTAAAAAGGGTAAATAATGATATTTTATTTAGTGAAGAGTATTTAATACTTCATACAGGTGAAAAGTATTACTTATGTTAAAGTATTCATGGATTACTTGTTGTTTTGAAAAACTAACAGTTTTCCTTCTTTGTGTATCCATTATTGAGCTTTTTATGCTCATCCATAGTTTTTGAAATGTTTTTCACATGACATAATGTGGAATAGGGCCAAGGATGGGATCAAGGAAAAGTCAAGCTGTCTTAAACATGGAACTAGACATGACTCTTTTTTTCAATATTTCATGTTTTGTAAAAATATGGAAACTGTGTAGAAGTGTCTACCTTGTAAATCTTATGAGATGTAATACTTATGTCCTAATTATCTAATGATTCAATCCTGAAAATATCCTCAATGTAAATTATTCATTTATTTTAATATTATGTAAGGTTTAATGCAGAGTCCTTATATTTAGTCTCGGGGTCCTGGTTGGATTCATGCTTGATACAATAAGACCGTTTCACATCTCAAACCAAAACTCTAGTGGGGTATACTCAGACGGACTGACTCTCTCTAAGACACCCAGATCCACTAACAGTTCATTAAACCAAAGTCTGGTGCCAAAGATATGGCCAGAAGAAAGAAAAGGGGTGAAGTGGGCCCGGGTCCGGTCCAACCCAGTCAGACTGACCCAACCCAACCTGGCATAGGTCATCCCGATTCAGGTTGACCTGGCCCGAACCACTGGATCAGGCCCAACCCATGATGCGGCATGGTCGGTTGGGAGGTCCAGCAGGCCGCGAGGGGTCGCGGAGCCGGTTCGGCTGGGGCTCTGTGAGGGACGCAGGCCGGTTCGGCTGGGTAGCTGTGAGGGGTGCAAGCCGGTGTGGATGGGGCGCCACGAAGGGCGTGGCCTAGATCAGACAGGGCTCTACAAGGGGCGCGAGCTGGTTCTGCAAGGGAGACACGAGGGGCATGACCAGTTCGATCGGGGCACCACAGGGGCGCAGGTTGGTTCGGTCGGGGCACCGAGAGAGGATCGAGCCAAATCCAGAAGACGACAGGTGGCATGAACCAGGTCGGCTCGGAGGGTCGGTGGGCAGCGCGGCCGGTGGTGGCTCGACCGGTAGGTGGTGCAGCTGGTGGGTGGCATGGCCGGTGGGCGGCGCAACCGTGGTAGCGCGGAAGGCAAGCAGGGCGACCAAGGGCACATCTGGGAGGTTGGAGCACTGCCAGGGTAGCACGAGTCGTGGTGGCTGTAGGTGGCAGCCTCATTGCCTTCATCGCCTTCCATTATTCTAAAGAACATCACAATGAAGAATGTAGGAGGGGTCAGGCCATGTTGGTTTTCCTCGTACCCTCCGTATTTTGGGTGTTAGCATTTGGATCAACAAGAAAAAAGAACGATGAACTTCAAAAATTTACATGGATATTCAGGGTCTTTAAATTCTCCCCACCATAGGCCTTACATCCCCTTAAGCCACAAATCAAACTAAGGGAACAAGTGGGGGTATTGTGCATGCATCCTAGCCTCTCGCTCCCATGTGCTCTCTGGGAGGTTCCTATGTTTCCAGCGAATGAGAAAAAAAGGTATTGATTGTCCACAAAGGACATGCTCTTGTCGATCCTCATTCTCAACTAGAACCTCCGTAAAAGTCACCCCATCGTCGACGTCCTGCTCGCCATGGTTAATGATGTGAGAAGGTTCATGCACATATCGCCATAGATAGGATACGTTAAATACGTCGTGCACCCGGTGCAACTAAGGTGGAAGAGTTAAGCGGTATGACGCCTCACTACCTTTACTAAGGACCTGAAAAGGTCCAATGAACCTTGGATATAAATTGCTTCCTTAGCGGAATCTATGCAAACCTCATCGATGTGAGACCTGTAGAAAGACATAGTTTCCATCCTCGAACTCTAGAGGTCTCTATCTCTTATCGGCATATGACTTCTGCCTACTTTGTGCAGTCTTCATCTGCTCCTGGATGACCTGCACCATCTTTGTGGTAGCTCGTATCATCTCTGGTTCCACTAGTGATCACTCCCCTGGGCCAGTCCAACACTAGGGCGATCTGTAAGGTCACCCGTTTAATGCCTCAAAAGGTGATATCCCAATGGTGGCGAGATAACTATTTTTGTACAGAAACATCACCAAAGGAAATTGATCCTCCGAACTATGACTGAAGTAGAGGACACAAGTACACAACATGTCCTCGAGGGTCTGAATGATTCGCTCAGTCTGACCACCCATCTGAGGATAGAAGGCGGTGCTCAAATGAAGCTGTGTCCTGAAAGCCTCCTACAACCCCTTACATATCCGGGAAGTAAAGCATGAGTCAAGATCGGAGACAATCTTCATGGGTACTCCATGTATCCACAAAATCCCATGCACATAGAGTCGTCCCAAGATCTTTATTGAACCCTTCTCTCTAATCGAAAGGAAGCCGACAAACATGGTGAGTCGGTCGACGATAACCCAGATAGAGTCATGTCCCATGGATTTACATTTAATTCATGTCACTAAGTCCATTGATATCCCATCCCACATCCACTCTGGGACCCCTAAAGGTTGAACCAATCCTACTGGTACCTGATTCCCTGCCTTCACCTGCTGATAAGTGTGGCACGGAGAAACAAACTCTGCATATCCTTTCTTAATTACCAACCACAAGTGTTTTCATCGGAGATCATGGTACATCTTTTCCACTCTTCGATGTACCGTTATCGGGGATGTGTGGAACTCCCTCAAAAGATCCTCCAGAAGTTACACTAGTACATTGTTACGTCCTCTAAAGAGGATGACGTGATCCCCACCTTTAGAAAATCCATCATGTGCATGTCCTATGGATATTTGAGCATGTCGTGTCTCAACAAATGATATCTATAAAGCATCCAGCTACTCCGTCGCTTCACCTAGCAGTTGTATACCAGATATCCTACTGAGTTAATCTACAACAATGTTCCCCTTCCTATGAGTATATACTATCTTGAAATTAGTGTCCTTGAGGAACTCAAGAAAAAGTCGTTGTCTCAGGTTCAGTTCCTTCTGAGAGAAGATATACCTGAGACTCATGTGGTTAGATTACACAGTAAAACACTCACCCATCAGATAGTGTAACCACATCTTCACAGAGAAGACCACTAATACTTACTCCAAGTTATGGGTTCCATAGTTCTTCTCATGTTGCCTCAGCTGTTGATAAACATATGTGATCACTGCTCGCTCCTGCATTAGGATAGATCTGAGTCTAGTCCCTGATATGTTGCAGTAGACTACGTACCCTACGCCTTCCTTTCGAAGCCTTCAGATGGGGGCACTAGTCAGCCTATACCTCAGCTCCTGAAAGCTCTGCTGGCTTCTCTCTGACCTCAGTATGGGTTTCCCTTTCATCATCAAGGCTGATAGTGGTGCTGCAACTGTAGAGAAATCTGGCACAAATATCCGGTAGTATCCTACCAAACATAGGAAATTTCGTACCTCCATCACATTCCTGGGTGGCTCCCAAGAAAGTACCACCTCAATCATTGCTGGATCCATTGAAACTCTATCCTCCGAGATGACATGTCCTAGAAAGTGAACCTCTCGGATCCAGAACTGGAACTTCGATATCTTACCATAAAGTTGGTGCTCTCGTAGTGTGTCCAGTACTACTCGCAAATAATAGGCATGCTTCTCCTCAGTAAATGAGTATATCAGAATGTTTTCGATGTAGTATATAACAAAGCGATCAATGTATGGATGAATGATCTTGTTCATGAGTCCCATGAACACTACAGGAGCGTTTTTTATGCCAAATGTCATAAACATGAACTAGTTGTGGATGTACCGGCATCTGAAAGCCCTCTCCTGCACATCCTCTTCTCGAAATCTGAGTTGGTGACACCCTAATCTGGCCGCAATCTTCAAGAACCACTATGCTCCCTTAAGATGATCGAAGAGGTCGTCAATCCTCGAGAGTGGGTACTTTATCTTCACTATCACCTGATTCTAGCACTGATAGTTGACACAATTTCTTAGGCTCCCATTCGCCTTCTTGGTGAACATAATCAGGGATGCCCAGGGAGAAACACTGGACCTAATGAATTCCTTCCCCTGAAAGTCCTCCAACTGTACCCACAGCTCACGAATCTCCACGGGGGCCATCCGATATTTTGGTGTAGATATCGATGTCATCATGGGGTACAATCCAATGTAAATGTTCACATATCTAGGAGGAGGTAGACCTAGGAAATAATCAGGGAGAACATCATTGTACTGGTCCACCACTACAGGATAAATTGGACTCTCCACATCAATAGTTCCAAGGGTATGGCAAGCCATATGATGAGTGATCGGCTGAACAATCCTTTGAGAAAGTCCATCCTATGGTGCAAAGGATCCCTTCTCACCGGTGAAGGTAAACCTGGTCCCATCCATGTAGACACACCACACTTTGTTCCTAATATAGTAAATCTAAGAATTGACTGTAGATAACCACTCCATACCCAAGATGATGTCGTAATCCCTAGATGATGCTACTAGGAGATCCCACATAAAGATCTCGCCTCTTAGAGTAAGCTTACACTGCTGTCACTAGTGCGTAATCGTCGAATCTTCTCTCGCATTAGTATTTAGCTGTTAAGATCATTCAATGGATTTTTCGGAATCTCCAAACTTTGAACGAGGGAAGTGGAAATAAAAACAATAATTGGAACCTATGTCTATAAGTACTATATCTATTGTGTAATAGACATAGTCCATACCTCATATCATCTCCGGAGCACCATGTTCATAAGCCTCAACTGCCGGGAGTTGAGCTCTCCTCTGTCCACATACACCTTGCGGTTGGTGTGGATCTCCTGGTGGTGTTGGAGGTAATATCATGAATCATCTCTCATCACCAACTGCACGACCAGCTCCTCTCCTACGTCTGTCTGCTCCCTGTGGACCACCTTGATCGAATCTCTATCTCTTCTTGGGTGGTCCTTCGACCGTCTGATGATAATCTAAACGACGGGTCAGATAATCAAGTGCCATGAGACCCTGCACGCCACATGCGTATCACTACCCACTGCTCTCTTGTCTGTCTCTGCTTCGGGTTCCCCAACACAATCGATCCTGAGTCATGTGGTTGTTCACCTTTAGGTCTGGTCCTCTTGGACCTCTATGACGTCTATCTTCTGCCAGCTATAGAAGACTCCACTACGAGATGACTAGTAGTGGGTCTCACAACCGGTGTCTGCTCAGCAAGGAAACTCTCCACCAAGTAGTCTCTCTCTAAAACCCCCACCTGCGTCAGGATTCTATGTGAGATCATTGAATCCTTGATCTCTCACATTATCCCATGATTAACAGTCTAGTACCTAAAGAATGGGTCATGCACCATATATGTGGATTAACGTCAGACGTCATTGAACCTCATTGAGTACTGAGCTACAGTCATGTTTCCCTACTGCTAATTAAGTAGCTCCTATATGAGCAAAGCACAGAGTGTTTCTGTGACAAACACTGCCCAATATTGTCTCTTCATGCCTGCCCAGAGAAGCTTCAAGTCGTCGTGACCTTGGATCATCACGCCCCACCGTCTTCTTGTTGCTGCCTATAGAAGGTCGGAAGAAAGAATCACCAAGATATCGGATGGTGTCCCTACCAGTCGAAAAACTCTCACCACAGCCTCCATACAATACTTAGCCACATGTGGGTTCATCTCTCCCCTGATCCTGGGTGGCCTCTAGCACTGGAACCCATGAAACATGCTGAAGCAGCGTGCACTATCTACTATTGGGGCTGGTGGCATCGGTGGCCCAACGGGGAAAGGTACCGTTGGTGCCTCTACTGATTCCACTTCGGGAAGAGGGCCATGCACCGAGGCCTCATCGCTCATTGGGCAATCAGTGTGTAGAACTCTCAGAACTCTAGTCGGTTGTCTGTGTGGAGGCATCCTCGAAAGAAACAGGTGTGATACCGTTAAAAGACATACATGGTGAGTTGACCTGATGAGTTGACTTAAAGAAATTTTTTTAAAACATACATGCAATCAGTGTTTTCATACACTAAGTCAGAAATCAGAAGTCAGGATCCTGGGGTATGGATACGTCGGCTGCCGCACTAACACTGGACTCCCTGAACTGAAAACCGCACTCAATAAACTTAACGCTATTTCTTACAGAAAATATCAGAGTCCAATGTTCTATGGTAGAACTGACTCCTCTGACACATATTTGTCATGACCCATCCCACGGGGCCCGTGCAGTGACTACCACAAGCTCGCCTTCCACTTTTCAGGGGCTAGAGACTAGAACCAAAGGCTTAATTCCCTAAAACTGGGAAGTAATTTCCATTATAACCTTTAAAAACACACACAAGAAAGCACACAACTGGAAGAAACACCAACTAAACTATATAACAAGAGAGTGCTAGAAGAAAAAGGGGCCAGCATACAAGCCCAACTGGAAATTAAAGTACAACAGTGATACAATACATTTGAAAGATAAGGGAAGACAACAACTGGATCATCCTTAGGGGTTCCTACCTAATGGGTAGGTAATGATCGACTCCTTATCACTCCACGTATGACCGTCTCCTCCATGTACTGACTCGTCGTACGGTCCACCTCTATATATTGTCCAGTCCTGGTACTCTCAGCCTCAGTCAGCACTGTCCGTCGTCTACCTCTAACACAACAAGGTGTGGGCATATCCCGTTCTGGGGTAAGTATAACAATACTCAGTAGGGACCCCGATACCCTCAAGGTCTCACAAAATCTACCAAGGATAAACCAAAAAGAATGAAATCAATAGATAACCATACATAGGTATATGCCCAAACATTTACCTAAGTTATCATGTAAACCATCTCAATCATAAGGAAAACACAGAAAAAGCAACTCAGCACAACCTTGTTTTATAATTTAGGGGGTTGTATCATGTAAAATCCCTAGTCACATTTTCGAAATGTTGGCTGTTAGAAAACTCCTCCTCTATCGATTACAATGGGCATACCACGACACCAAGCATACTTCCCACTAACCATAGACTTCTGAGGTACTCCTCTTATCGAGTACCATGGATCTTCTGCGCCACCAAGAGCACTCCCGACAGAGGGTCTGCCACGTTACCAAGCACGCTCCCCCTTGTAACCTGCTGAGGTACTCCTCTTGTCGAGTACTGTGGGTCTTCCGCGACACCAAGGTGATCCCCACTATGGGTCTGCCATGACACCAAGGCACTCTCTACTGGGATTGTAGAGTCACTCCGAGTCAAAATGGTCAACAATTGTCAGGTCTCATCCAGCTACTAGGTCTCTACACTACGTTCACTCATATAATGGAGGATCTGCTCCACGAGCTACTGGCTGACACTCCAACTATCATGAAGTCCCACGAAGGAGTGTCTCAAAGGTCTTCCACATCATAGGGGTATCAATGCAATAGACGGATTGTCAAACAGATGTTTGGTTTGTGAGTTATTATCCATTTAGTCATGGGAGCCCTGTTGGATTCGTGCTCGATCCAACCTGACCATTTCCCATCTCATACCAAAACTCCAATGAAGTATAATCAAAGGTACTATCTTTCTCGAAGATTCCCAGTGCCATTGAAGGTTCATTAAACGGACGTCTGGTGCCAATGATATGGCCAAAAGTATAAAATTGGTCGAAGTGGTCCTGGGTCTAGTCTAACCCAGTCAGACCGGCCTAGCCAGTTATGTGGCCCGGTCTGCAAGGAGGTCCAGCAGTCCGCGATGGGATATGGGGCCAGTTTGGCCAGGGCACTGTGAACGGTGTGGGGCGGTTCAGCCAGGGCGCTGCGGGGGGTATAGGCCGGTTCAGCCGGGGCGTCGTGAGGGGCGCGGGCGGGTTTGGTGGGGCGTTGCGATGGGTGTAGGCCGGTTCGGGCGGGGCACCACCAGGGGTGTGGGACGGTTCGGCCTGGGCGCCGAAAGGGGAACATGCCATTTAGTGTGGCCAACGGGTGGTGTGAGTCAGGTGACTCGAAGGTACGGTGGTGGCGCAACTGGTTCAGCTAGCGGGCAGCACGTTTAGGGTGGCGTGGCCGGTAGGTGGCGCGGTCGGGGTGGCACGACCAGCAGGAGGTGCGACCGACAGTTCGGTTGGGAAGCCGAAGCACTGCGAGGGAAGTGTGGGTCGTGGTGGCTGCGGGAGGTGGCACTGTTTCCTTCGTCGTTGTCCTTCATTCCAAAGAACACCACAAAGAATAACGAAAAAGGGGTTGGTCCATGTTGGATTGGCTCGTACCCCCCATGTTTAGGGTGGTAGCATTTGGATCAACAAGAAAGTATAATGATGAACTTAAAAATTTTACAAACCCCAGAATGATTTTTCCCCAACCAAAAAGAATTCAAGGAAAGTATTATCACACAAATAAACCCCCTACCTGATCGTTTGATGACATTTACGAAGAGAGAAGAAGGTGAAGTTAACATTGTTCATCGCTTCTGCCACACACCTCCAATCCTGAGCTCATTCGTCAGTTCGTCATAGATGAGGACGTCCCACGTTGGAAGAAGTCCTGAGGAAGAAGTCTATGTCGTCGGCGTTCATCATGGAGGAAGCATTCTTCATTGGATAAGATGTCTCTCAACACTCCACCAAAATGAAAAGTGATCCAAAATAATAGATTATGAAATCTATTATTTTGTAGGAAGAATTCAAAAAGTTTCATTGATTATGGTGGGTGGCATAATTAAAGCATGAGGTTTAGTACAATTAACGTTATGTGTGTTGGAAAAATTAATGTTGAGGATTTCAAGAGGCTCCTCCACATTAATGAGGGGGGTTGAGAGATTATCTCAATTAAGGGGGGGGTTAGCCCTGGGTGGTCCCCATAACCATAACCTCTCATGAGAGGTTATGGTCTAGTGGTCCCCACACCTCAAATTCCACATGGAGGATTAGTTCTGGTGGACCACACCTCCCAACAACCATATGGGTGTTGCAAATAAAAATAAAAATGTCACACACTTTTATTTTTATTCTATTCTTACATGAAAAACCCAAAAGCTAACTTTCACCCTTGACTAACTGTCATCGAGGTGAAAGTCTTATTAAGAGAATACCAGTGCAGCGAGTTCAACGGTGCCCTGTGATTTCAATTCCTAGAACTGGTTCAAAAGTTAGAAAAACCCGCTCACACGTTTACTGAACGTACCCGAAATAATGTTCAGAAATTCATTCTGGGCACTCCGGACCTCAGAATCATGCAACATCAATTTTTTCAAAATCATAAAATTCCCATATATTTTAAAAAATTACTTGTAAATTCTTAGCCTTTACAATTACCCACACAAAGAAGGAACCACATGTACAAATACTAAAAATGATCATAAATAAGAAATGGGTGACTCAATAATTGACAATGGGAAATGATAAAATAAACAAAATAATTGAAATAGTCCATATAAATGAAAATTAAATAAATGTATATTTAATGGGATTGACTCCAAGAATCAAACAAGAGACATATAAAACATTATTAATATTTTCATTAGAAAAAATAAAAGTGGCGGGAATTAATATGAAATGCAAGATCAAAACATAATGAATAATAAATAACTCCCCATCACATCTATTTTAATCACCATGAATAGACCCAAAAACATCATACAACGATAACATAATAAATCACATTACCTCACAAGGGGTAAACATGAATTCTATAGTGATAACAACCTACACAAAGGGTAAAAAGATCTCATAGTTATTAATCACCAACTAAAGGGGTACCACACACCAATGGAAATTTAAATGGGTTTTACAGTAATTAAGAACACCCTCTATAATGTTAGAATCAGTACATTATCATTAAATATCACTCTCATATCCCAAAAAAATCCATTTCAGAAAAATCCAATATAAAATTAATAATTCCATTGAGACCACAAACACAATTTTTAATTTCAAATCAACAATTCATACAAGGATATTACTTATTGAAATCCAAACCATGGCCAAAGGACATAACTTATCCAAAAGAAATTAATTATTCATTAAGGAATTTTCACAATATTAAAACAAAAATTATCAATTCAAATAATCATTTGTAATTTAACATAGATTCCCTTTAAAATAATTTCTATGTAAACAATTATTTATTAATAAAATTTCTATTTAAAACCTATTTTTCACTTTAGGAAAATAAAACTATAAAATAATCCACAATGTACACTAAAAAATATTTCAAAAATTTACTTTTTCCTTTGACAAATGTTTGGAATATAAAAAATTACCTTTAAACATGAAAATAAGGAATTGAAGAGGGAAACCCATTATGTTGGATTAACCATTATACAAAATAATTATAAAAACAAAATGGATATCACATAAATTATTAATATAAACAAAAACATATTTATAAATCATAATCCCGTAATAAATTCCAAAAAGAGGAAATTTAAAATAAACACATACATTGATGATATAAAAAAATTAAAAATTATATATCCTTTGAAGGAGACCACCTGAAAAAAATCGAGAATCTATAAACCTTAGACATAAAAAATTAGAACACTAGGTCTAAATTAACCCTAAATAATCTACTGTGACATATATATTTTATATGAGAAAAAAGGGAAATATGGTGAGTAAGGAACAATGATCAGAATGATGGATGATTTCAATTAGAATAAATTTAAATTAGAAAAGAAGGGCAAATATTGAAGAGGGGAGAGGGTTGGGGATCCTTCTTGGGATCCCAATGTTATGAATAAATGTAAAGGAAAATAAATGGGTAAAAACTATGTATTTTGAATGCTGAAAAATGTAAAATTACACTATATATGATTCTAGGCAGGCTGAATGATTTACCAAACTACAAACTAACTATCCATAGGCCCTTCTTTAGGCCATAACAAATCTATAGGTTTATTAGATCCACTAAATTGTTTGGAAATTCTTTTACAGGCCATGAAAAACACCACTACCACTACAAAATACCTTCTACATAGGAACCTCATGGTTTCCCTTACCTATATGGTTAAACTATTAAACACCCATAAAACCATTGAAACTATTATTTTTTAACCTGAAAACTATCAGGATCCAAGTAGAATAAAAATAAGATAAAGTAACTAAAATTAAACAACATTGTTCTATGTTGGTGTGAAACTATTATACCAAAAAAATAATATAAATACACCATCTATAAGTATATTGAGAATATAAAATAAAATTCATAAAAATATAAAATGATTCAACAGATATATTTAATCTAAAATTAAAAACAATAAAAATTGCATTCCAATAACATATCCTACAAATTATGGACCCATCAAAACATGTAAAAATAATTTACTATAGAACACCTCTAAAACAATATTATTCCCTTGAAAATCTAAAAAACAATCCATACATATATAAAAAAATAGGAATTAAAATATTTAAATTGTTTATGCAATGAATTTTATATTTATTGTGTAACTACAAACCATAATATCCCAACACAAAAGGTTACCTTTGAATATTTTTTTATTTAAATGAGTTTATAAATATTATTACATAACATGAAATAAAAACATGAAAATATGTAGAAAATTAGAGAATATCATTACATCAACTATGTGATACCTCTAGAAAAATTAGCGAGTCATTAATAACTATTTTTCAATGTCTATATTCAAAATAAGAAACATTATAAACCAAATTTACTACTATAATCTATACAAAAAAATCTATAAAACATTTATGTGCATCTCTGAGTCTTTAATGGTATACATCATCAACCGAAAAAAAGAAAATTCCCTGAAATTAATTATACATTCTTTATCAAGATATAAATGTGCCAAAGAATGGTAGAACATTCTCTTATAAGAAATATATTCAAATTTTCCTAAGAAACAATTGAAAACTAAAATGTGAAACTAATATTTCCGTAATAATACCTATCAGAAACTCTAATGATATAATTTTCAAGACATATACATCATGAACCAATTTATCAATATTTGGAACACATTCATATAATTTATAAAAATTTCTATTTTATTTAACATATTATAACAACTAGAAAATATATACATAATATTTATTTCAAAAAAATCATTAGAAATAATAATAATGATTTCCCAAGTGAAAAAAACATCAATCGTCAGTGTCAGCTATATAATAGCACTATATAAAAAACCATATTTCAAATTCACCATATAATATACTATAAAATCCCATGTTTATAGAATATATATATATATATATTCTAGTTATATCCAAAAAATGAATAATCATAACCAATGAATCACAAATACTATGGAATGGACATGAATACATTTTATTTAATGAATAAAAAATATATTAAATAGAATTATATTAAATTATAAATATTTTTTGTATTTATGTCTCAATAATTTCATGATTCTACACACTTCAGTATTTAAATGTAATAAAGGATCAACAACATTTATATCATTATCACATAGTCTTCCAATAAAATACCCTGATCTTGGGTAAACATTGACTATTGATCACAAGGTTCTTTATCAGTGGTGATAAAGTCTTTTCATTTCAATCCAAACCACAACATATCCAAACAATCTAGGAAATTACCTCACCATACAAAAACAATAAAATAATAGATTCTTGATGTAATTTCACCAAATGAACATATCCACATTAAATAGCACTGAAAAAATCACTCAAGAATGTAATGATTTTCACTACTATAATAACTTTAATCAAAATATCATTATCTAACAAAAAATCAAACAATACAAACATTTAAAAATAAATATAGTTACAAATTATACTATACTTGTCCTTCCTAGGATTACAATGGATCTTTATAGGATCTTCAATTCTTTTTTCTTAGTTTCATTTATAGTTCATGTTCACATAGTAACATAATAAATATACACCATTCTCATAATACTGAACATAACAAATTGATTATGCACAACATCTGTTATATGAAAACTGATTGATATCTCCTAAAAATAATTTGATATACCAAATAGAATTCATTGAGCTAAACTAAAATATTTACTTTGAAAAAAGTTACACTAGGTGTTCTATTCTTAGTTAAAGGTGAAACTGAGGAAAATCCATATTTTCACCCTCCACTAAAATCCAATGTCTAAGGTAGTGTAATAGAAACACACAAAACCAAGGAAGTGAAACTATAAATCTCTAAATGTTAAAATAATCACATTCCCTTCATACCATATAGTATATTTACATTGTGTGAACTTTATATACTGATCTAATATTATAATTGATCAAGAATTTTTTGATTAAAATAGGGTACCCATCATATTAATTGGAGATAAAATTTGATAAAGGAGATGAAGGGAGAGTATGATAACCCAAGTAATCCATAAAATTATATAGGTTATTGCTGAAGAATAATATTTTTTATAGTTATCGATAGTATTGGAATTTCAGTCATATACATGTCTTATAAAAATAAAACTATTGAAAAGACACTAATCTTATATTTCAACATAGTCTAGTGAAAATAACACCTTTGAAGATTCACTCTAGAAATAAAGGGGGGGAAATATTATTACAAGGTCTATCTAATAAAATAAAGTTGGGACTAGCCATTATGTGTATTTTTCTGAAGATAGTTCAACTAAGATTCCATCTTTGGTGATGAAAATATTTTTAGTAGTATTATCTACTATTAATAAATTATATCATTTTTCCCTATATTAGTACTTGAAAATCCTACATAACCCAGACCCCTGCCTATATTTCCCAACTACAATGATTATATAAATATACAAACACATGTGTCTTTAGATCATGTATTAATTTCATATTGGTATTATTGTATCCAATAAAAGATTTGCTTCATAATATTATTATTTTTATAATTTATCTTCAAGGTCATGTTGGGTTTTCATTTGATATTGAGAATAACCAATCACGATGAATTAGTGAAATATATTTCAAACTCATATAATTTCATGGTTGTTACTTCTACTGAAGTTACTACATAGTCTCCCCATATAAACTAATCTCAATTAGTTCCCACCTCATGAGCATCTAATAATCATTCACATTTTTACTATTCATTTTTAATATTTTACTCACATATGGACATCAATTTTTTTATATGAATCATGTATTTATCTTATTAAACTTATAGATCAAACCAAAAGGATCATTCAATCATAAATCCAACAATTACTCCATTTATAGTTATGTTTTCGCAAAATAGTCTCAAATTTATGACAATACACTATTACTTTACCTCTTATAAGTTTCATGAAGGATAAAACATTGGTCTTTGATATGTAACATTAAATAAATTATCATTGGTTAGGGAAATAGAACCTTTAAAGATGTATCATTCTAGCCATACTATATCCTTATATATTAATATATGCCTTATCACAAGACTTTAAAAACTGACATCAATAAAAATGGTTTTTGACTCCCCGTTATATAATACATAATAATCCATTTATATGGGATTTGTACCTCTATTGTAGAACCATATTCCATATTATAAGAAACATCATTCCTTATTCTGTATTGATAGACTCTATATCTACTTGTTATATGTATTTTTAGTATATATTATTTAATAGTAACAATAAAATATGAATTACCAAAATTATTCCTTTTAGAAATATTTTAATATAAAACATTTATAAATTCATTAGTGATAATATATCATATTCACTAAAAGGTAGCTACTATGGTTACATGGAATGATTCTGTAAATATGATTATAAATATAAGTGATAAATGGACTACAAAAATGACCATTTTTTAGATAACATATAATCCCATTCTATATATTTTAATATTTATATTAAGACATCATATGTACAACATACATACATATTAACAATTTTACGTTATTATCCATTACATCTCCAAATTAATCACACCATATATCCTATAGTTCAATAATATTGGAGTCTATATTCATAATAAAAATATCTAAGATAATTTTTTAATGTATCCCATATTTCTTGTTCAAACATGATACCCTTAGAGACATATTGTACATGATACTATTCTTTCTGATATAGGGACTGAAATCATAAGGAAAGGTACATCATATTTGTTTAGTACGAAGTAAAGAGAACTAATGTAAATCACATATCATAAGTAACCATAATATATTAATGTAGGAATTATAAAAAGGATGAGTTAAATATAACAAATGTAAATCACATATTTTATGTTTTACCACCAAATAGATAATTTCAAAATACACTGGGATAACCAACAACCCAAAACATAGTGCAGATGAGTTAAAAATATATCCGCATAACATTTTTTAATTGTGGTAACAACATTTTTCCCATAATTATCTCATTAGATATAATATTTTCCTAATTAATTGATGGTATAAAAGAATTTATCCCATCATATGATTATAAATCATACATATTTTGATCATATGAACATTAGAATAGTCATACATCCACCATAGCTGGATTATCCTGAGTCAAGGAAACTAGAGACATGATAATTTTTAAATTGAATAGTTTTAATCAATTTTGAGAAATAATTTTGATGATATAATAAGACTATTTCCCTCTGTTGTATAAGAAAAATTAGTGGATATTGACATCGATGAAAAATAATTTATAATTTAATTTAATTTTACCATGCAAAATAATATGAAACACCCTTAATGCTTTTCATAACTTTTGAATATAAATAATTTATAAATATTAAATGTAAATTAAATTTTATAATAATGAAATATTATAGAGTATTATATTTAAATGAATAAAATGATAATATTTGTAAAATATTTCTATAAAGACGGTATTAAAATGTATCACTTCGAAACATTGTAAATAATTTTTTTGATAATTGAAAATGGGCTTGGGAAAATTTAAAAAAGATATTCTATTAAAATTATTATATTCAAAATAAATTCAAATAGAAAAAAATAAAAATCATATATATATATATATATATTGTTAAATAAATATGGAATCCAAGTACATGAAGGAGAATGATTGGTGAAAAAAAAGACAATGTAACACCAACCTCAGATACAATTATAAATTGAGGTGAATTAATAACAAAATGAATGTGAAATGGTAATAGGAAAACTCAATCCCAAAGATAAAAAATGGTGAAAAAATATTTGTGATTTTAGAGATAAATAATATGTATATTAAATCAATATAAGATAATCTATAAACAAGTTCAATTTCAAAGTGAGAGTGAAGTGAAAAACATACCTTTACTCATATATTTCTCAAAGGTACATTGAGATCATGTATAATAAAGATATGTATATTAATAAAAAAATTTATAACATTATTAACATTGATTATCTTGTATATCGTTCAATTATAATCATTTAATACAAATATATTTGTTACTTTTTAAATTTCCATCATTACATGTTATTTAGATGTAATATTCGTACAAGTGTCGTAATGATGACGTTGATCCACATTCAGTATTTTTAAGTCTAGTATTCCCAAGATTATCAATGTGGTTGAATAATAATTCAATAATGATTTCTTTAGTCTCATGAAAATTTTAATTATTTTTCTGTATCCTTCATGATAATGAAATATATTTTGAAAATGTTTTGGGTAATTTATTTATAATTACAACATACATTATATTGACCATTAATATTTTTATGTAACCCATATAGGACCTTATTAATGATATAAATTATTATTTAATATAATATATTTCTACTATTAATGTCTTTATACTTATTCATTATAAAAAAGGTGACGTCGGTATAACATCGTTCATTTAAATTCTTAAAACGACCCAATCAATAGAATGTTATATAATTTAACTCAGCAAGAATTTTCTGTTATATAATCATAGTATGATTATCACATAATAATGATGATGGTAATATAAAATAACAACTATCTTTAATGATACATATAAATATTTGAGATGTGATAGTGATGGAAAAATATGTAGTAGAAGTTAGATTGAAACATGATGTTGCTTATCCTTCTCAAAATAATTTTCTCAAAAAGGATTTAGGCTCTATTCAATAGGACGACAAAAATTCAAAATTATAATGATTATTTATTATTTGGAATATTGGTTGGGATAAAAGAGTTAGTATAATGGCTTTATTAGTTTGGAAGGGGATGTGTATATTAAATTTTCTAAGTGAGTTTATATTCCAGTATTACAAATTATCACTACATAATGGTTAAGAAAGATCATTTTCAAATGAAAAGTAGTTCTTTATGTGGACAGAAACCATAATCATCATTATTTTATAATTTATCCACTAATAAGTTTTTTTATAATTTTAACATGTCATTTTTACCATATAATGTATATTTAATTTTTTATTGTTTACTAATGACTTGGAATATTCACCATAATAACTTATTTTAAAACAAACAGATTAAATTGAAATACTTACAATATTTAACATGTTTTATTTAATATTTTAATTCAATTTAATATTTTTAAATTTTAAAATATTTAAATTATTGATTTTAATTGAAAACAAAATATTTTTAGTAAAATTATTTTTATATAAAAATGGTTTTTTAAATTTTATGTTTTATTAATCGTAATTAATATATATTATTAATTTACTAAGTATTATTATATATATATATTATTTTTTTAAGAATCATTGATTGAATGTGAATAATTTATTTTATTAACAAAAAACCTGAAAAACTGAAAAAATAATTTTTTTGAAAAATATCCTTTTTCACAATATTTATTTTTAATCATATCCTCTTAAAAATAATTTTTTTACTTATTAATAATAAATTTTATAATTCCATTTTTATTTTATTATGTACATTAATTTTATAATAACATTTAATAATTATTTTCATATTATTACTCATATAAATAATAATATGTAATAAATATAAAAATTTGGTTTAAATATTATTTTTTTATTAACATCCAATTTTTTTGAGAAGATAAATACCCTACCCAGAAAAGAATGATCCCTTTATTAATAAAAAAAGATAGATTACACTAGTTTGAAAGTAGAAGATTTACATTGATCCTTCCTAAGAAGAGGAAGTAGTTCATCCGGTATCTCATCCTCCCATTGAAATTTTGGACCATTAAATTTTTGACCAGCAAGCCCATCCACCGAAGAGTTCGCCTCTCGAAAAGCATGACTGACTATATGCTCCTTTGAGAAGAGTAGTACATTCACCATGTCCATCGATTGGTCAACTTCCAAGAAAGATGAATAGAACCTGTTCGAAGAGCCATAACCACAGACGTGGAGTCACATTCGATCCATAATTTATTCCAACCCCTTCGGTCAGTATGTTCAACAGCATCCATGAATCCATGCATCTTTGCTTCAAGAGTAGAAGCAAATCCACAAAACAATATAAACAGCCAAGAACGTACCCTTTGTGATCTCTAAAAATCACACCAAAACCTGCTGAACCCATCTCAACTCACGAGGAACCATATGAATTTACCATAATCCATCCATGAAATGAATGTTTCCATAATACGTCAAGAATACATGTAGGTGGAATGAAATTGTCTTTAACCCCAACCCAAGATAGGATAGACCAGTAATGAAGAGTGTTCGCACATTACCTGCCTCCTGGAACAGCGACGTCGCGCACATCAGCACAAAGACCCGCCAAGGCATTCCCATCGTGAAATGTGTGATTTTCATGATGGGCTTTGTTCGTATAAAACAATAGCATGTACATAAGTTCCTCTACATCATATAAGAAAATATAGGAAACCTGAGGTGAGAGATTCAGATCAGGCTAGAACTTCATGAATTCACCAATTGAATTGGCATGGGGAAGATCCACTTCAAAGATGCTCAACACTACTTCCCACAAAGATGAGGCCACAACACATGTGAGCAAGAGATGATTTATTTCTTCCATATGATGATGACACATAACACACCTGAGAAGATAGAGATTCTAGAGTTCTTAATAAATCCATTAGCTGGAATCCTTTTGTGTGCAAGACTCCATGCAAACATGGCTCGAGTAGGCCTGAGAATGCCCTTGCTCTAGAAAGACATCCATTGAAAACCAGGAATGTTTCCAATAATTTTCTTGTATAAACACTTAGGAGAAATAAGTCCATTAGAAACCAGCTCCCAAGCCTAAAAATCACCATGAGAGAAAAATCAACACTACTTTACTCTGTGACTAACCTGGTTGGGAAGACTATCCATGCATTCAAGTTGATCATTAATTGACAAATTAAAATTCAGATTAGAGTTGTCACCAAAGACCATGTCCTCCAATATACTCCATATAAAACCATCCTACATGGAGTCATTGAAGCATCCAATATTATTGATACCCAAGCCCCCTTCATCATAAGGCTTACATACAAAGTTCCAAAAAACCGTTCATGCCTCTTCTCAGTGACACTAACGCTCCAAATAAAATTCTTGATAGAGAAAATAAAACTATTAAGTTAAGAAATCGTCCATTTATATACCATAAAAGAGTATATTAATTTTGAAGTGATGATAGATTTTACAAGAAACACTCTTCCTGCCATGGATAATGATTTACCCTTCCATGCTGATAGTTTCCTTCTTATCATGCTAGCAATATCAGAGATGTTGAAAATTTTTTGTCTCCCCCAAAACATAGGCACACCTAAATAAGTGAAGGGAAAGTCACCCTCCCAAATCCCCATCTCTATGATGATTTGATTCTTCTTGGTTGGAGAGAAGTTCCTTCCAAAATAAACAAACGACTTATTCCAACTAATCTCCTATCCAGAAACCAAATCCTAATGGAGAAGAGCCCTCTTGATATTCTTGATGTTTCTATTGTCCCCCGGAGTAAAGAGGATAATATCATCAGCATAGAAAAGATTATATGGAGCAACCAACCCTCTTCCAGCGTGAATGGCCTTCAACTTCCCATTGTTACCCATAATAGTAAAAATTCTATTAAGATAGTCTTTAGTAATAGAGAAAATAAAAGCTAATAAGGGATCACCCTACCTTACCCCTCTTGAGCATTCAAAGTATCCCACTGGTAATCCATTGATTCCAAAAATTTTATTACTTGTGAATAAAATATATTTTAATTGTTTACTAGAAATTACTCAAAAATGTACCAATTCGATACCAGTTTTTTAAATGACCATATAACCAATGGTTGCATATATAATAGATATTATTCCAATGACCATATATCCATTTGAAATACCTCTACGTTCCATTGTTATGATAAAAAAATATTATTATATTACATTACCATATATAGCCTTATATTTCTAAAAATGTTAAACATGTTCATTTATTTTATTTCATTCATGTTTTTTGTATTTATAATACCTTTCCTTCTTTATGTGGTTATAATATATGTTATAGTATTTAAGATAACACTATGGATAATGATTTCAATTTAGTGGTATTTTAATTGATGTATGTTTTTATTATGAATATTTTTTTTCATAATGGAATTTTATATCATTTTATAATGTAACACCCCAAGATTCCATGGTACGTTTCCCTTTGAATAATGTAATGGCACGCATTGTACGCAACTTTGAGATTCTAACACACCACAACCAATCAAACTAGCCGTTATGAATAGTAATACCTAATTTTTGAAATTTTATAAATTCTATATCTCAAAATAGAATTCAATTTAGGATTCAGAATATTGAAATTAGTAAAGGGTAAAATTTTGGTACTTTTCGGATAACATTCATGTTTTTATGAATTGTGAAAATTATTAAGTTTTAATTTAAAACAACATTTTTAATCGAAATAATTAATATTGATAAATTATGAATTTGAGTGGCTTTAAAGTATATTTAGAATATATTTTTACCATTTAAGTTAATTTTTGGCATTGGAAATAATTTCACAATTAAACCAGACATAAACAAGTGTCAATCTTTTGATAGTTATTATCTCTTAAAAACACGCTTTTTGTTTTGACAGCGGGAATTAATTTTAAATTAATTTCTGCCACTTCTGTGTTTAGAATTTGGAAAAATGGATTCCATATTTGGAATCAGGATGGTCAAATTGTGTAAATAGGTAACTTTTATTTTTATACGTTTTGATTAATTACTTTGGTAAATATTTTATTTACCATGGTTAAAGGGTAAATCCGGTAAATAAGTGTTAAAAAATAATATTATAATAATAACAAATTACCCTAAAACTTGTCCTAACCTTATTGGTTGATACATGTCCGACCATGGACATCTTTGGGTCGATTTTGTGACCCCATGGTGCCACTTGTAAGTGATAGGGGCACTTTATTTTAATTAAGATAAAATGAATAAAAAATGACACAAGCATATATCTTTTAGAAAATCAATTTTTACATTGGGTTATATATGTTAGATTTTCAACTACAAATACTCATTATAACGATAAAAAGATTTCATACATAATGGTATTTTAATTATAATTTTTAGATATTATATAATTTAATTTATTTAGGAGACAATGGTGATGCAGTAATTACCATAATAGTGAAAAATTAAAATGATTGATATTGTAGATACCAAAATAAATATATTTTGAGACTTTTTATGAATTACACTAATTTTATAGGTTAAAATAAAATGTTAGGATTTATTTAATTAACTTTATTAGAAGTAATAATTTTGTTATGAGGTTTAAAAAAATCAATTATTGAATAGTATCAAAATTAACATAAAAGAGTTTTTAAAAAAAATATTATATTATTAATTGATATTAAATTAATAAAAAACAAAGGATCGGCCAAGAGACTTATATCATGATAGGTGTATCATTATTACACCACTTGGGGTCTCTTGGAGGTATGTAGTATGTTTATTAACAATATAATATAAAAATACAAAGAGACATTGTAAAAGTGAAACTAATTAACTAAGAGTTAAAACTAAATGATACGGTTAATATAATGACCCAAACCTGTCTAAATTCTATTGGTTGAGTGTTTCTCGACCCATACCCACCTTAAACTTTAAATAATCCACTTTGGAGCCATTATAAACCGAATATTAATTTATTATAACATAATATTTCTAGCTTTCCCAAAGGTGCCCCTCACCCCTCTTATAAAAGGGCACTCCTACTTCTCATTAATTCACACCTTCAAAGCCTTTTGGTTCGGCCAACCCCTACCCAAATACTCTCTAAACTTCCCTAAATTCATCCTAGAGGCCTTCATTTATTCAGAAATCCATCCTAACAAGACCTTTAGATCAAATCAAAAGGATGAACCCGAAGAAGAGGTAATCTTTTCACCACCCTTTTTCAAGTTCCTTTCTTCTTCAACTTCTTCCTTATTTGTTATTACCATTCTAAAATAATAATTCCAGTATCTTATATATACTGTGATATTATTATAAATATGGTACAACCATATTCAGTATTCTATCCATCCTTTGAATAACATGTCACCATACGTTCATACGTACGGCTTACCGTCTCCACGCCGTGGTGTAATTGTCATTCAACAAATTATTATTTGGATGGGTATAATAATTATGTGTAATTCATGTAAATAATAAATATAACATGATAATATTTCCTTAAATATGGTATACCATCCAATTATATATTATTTTAACATCAAAAGAATGATATTGTCGCTCGTGCGTACGTACAGACATCCGTCTCCACGAATGCGATAAGATTCATTCTCCATCATATTCATTCAAGTATAATTATCATTTTATTATTTAAAAATAATGTATAAATACTTGATATCATTATGTATATGAATAATATACAACCTATCCATGACAAACATGGCTTACATAACAAAACATATAAAAGAAAACGAGTAAGTTAACACCCGAAACAACGATCATACTAAGATATTGTTAACAAAACAATGTTAAAAGATCGTATATGATATCATATTAATGTAAATGATTCTTCTATAATTCAATAAAAATTATTTCTCCATTACACAAGAGGTTAACCTACCGTCGACCAAGGAATACGTACAAAGTAAGGGGTTTCTTATCTCACTTTTAATTCCGTGAGAATTCCATTGTTCACCACTTATTTATTACATGTGGTGTGTTTACTCTCCATGTTTGTATTCATTGTGTAATATAATTTAATTCATGTATATTTAAATCATCATCGTATGATCCTTCTTTCATGGGTGTATGTTTTTTATGTTACCAAATCAATAAGGGAATTTGGAATTTCAATTTCCACTCATTTGGCTTTACGCATACTTCATTGATTATTTTAATCCAAGATTATGTGTGGAATCACTATTCATTTGATTATGTCATAATTTCCACTCCCATTTCTGTGGATATACTTTTTATACACATAATCACTCCATTGATAAATTCTCAAGTCATCGATATGAACTTGATAAGAGTAATTTTTACTCAATCTAGATTTGTTGAGATAAACATCCAATTCATTGGTGTTGTTTTTACAAGAATATGTGTGAATGTACTTTGATTGTTTTACACTGAATATCCTATCATATTTACTGTAGTTATATTTTTCACACATAATTATGTCATTGAATCATCCTTAAGCTAAGGATACGGACTTTATGAGTGATTTCATCTCAATTTACATTCTATTGAGACTTCTTTTTTGTTATACACCAAATCACTTTTATGTGGTTTATATGATGTACTTTGACATAGTATATCATGATGCCCTTTATTATCATGATATTAAAAAGTTATAATTACCTAAATTATCTGTATTCATGTTTCTCTCTTTTGGTTAGAATCTCTAACTAAAATCCCATTTTTAAATGTTTTAAAGACTTATTCTTCTAAATCCTGCTCATTAATGTCCATGTTTTAAAAATGGTTTTAAGGATTTATTTATATGGACATTAAAGATTTAAAATTAAAACTCCTTTTAAAAGTTTCAAAGTAGTATGGGACACTTTGATTCCAAAATTTATTTTTAAATGGCTTCTTGACAAATAGTGTGACTTTTAAATGATTTCAAGAAAAAGGGGGATATTTCTCTCAAATAGTTTTGATGATAATTTTCTTCTATGTGAATATCATTAATTATTATCAATTGAGGTTAATATGATACAATACAATCTTCCATATTGTATCAAATGAGTTATGTTTGACTCTGGATGTGATATTTTTATACCATTCATGGTTTGTGGATAAGTATTGACATTTTTTATGCAAGTTTTAATACTAATGTTTATGTTATGTTTCAAACTTTTCATATGAGGAATGCATTGGACTTAGTAAATGACGGGTGGAGCCCGCTATAGCTCCTCGATGCATCGGTAGGTCTCATGAGTCAAACTAGTGTCTTGGCACAAGACATTGACAAAATCTAATTTGTAGTCTTGCCACGAGGCCTTGGCTATGTGGTTATAATAGTCTGTCATTATGCATTCCATCATTATGAAAGTGGTTATTGATATTTCATGTGATTATTCAATTATTATAATATCCATGTGAATAAGTAAATGGCATTATTTCATTTTATTTTTTCCATACTATATTGAAGTTCAAGTTTAAAAGGCTTTTGATTTAGTTATACATTGCCTTGAATGTTTATTCTTATTTATGAACGTTTCTGCTATATTGTTATCCTTACTGAGACATTGATCTCACCCCTTTTCTATGTTTTATTTTTCACAGGATATAAAGAAGTAATTTATGATTGACCTGTAGGGATAGTATGAGGGGATAAGAGTGTGGACTATGGAGACTATATTGTTGTAGTTTTCATTATATGTTGTAATTTAAAACTTCATGAATATAACTAGTGTTTCCAATGCTACTAAACTAATCGGTCCTTTGGGACTTGATTCCTTGTAATCATGTCAAAGTTATGTAATAATGCACCGACTCTGGGTAACTAGGGTCGGGGTGTTACAGTTGGTATCAGAGGAAGTTTATTACAAAACATGGAAGATAGATTTAGATAAACTTTGATTAGAGAACATAGACCTAATAGGAACTTTGAGGATTAGTATAGAAGAACTTCCTAAAGTTTTGGTATTGTAGAGATTTTGTGAGTTTTCCGAGCAATACATCCCTGTCTGGATATGAGCAGGTAGAGGCGGCTCTGGCACAGATGTACCTAGGGGTAAAAACCGAAAACACCTCTTTGAGATAGACTCGAACGGGAACTGGTTCACGACAACGGACCTTACTACACTCTTGGTTACGACACTCCCAGGGCATATGCTTTGAATAATTTACATTTTCTTTACAAACCGATTTGAAGTATTATATATAAGATGAGAGTAAATGACCTTGGATAATCCTAATGTGTTTCAAATTGAGAATATGGTGACATGTTAATCTCTAAATGATTTTATGACTAATGTTACTCACACAATGCTTTCTAGTTTTAGTCAATGTTTGTATTCCAAGGAAGTCATAGTGACTATGAGAATGATGTACAAGGTGGGAACGGTGGTGGCAATGAGCAACAAAATGGAATGTTGATAGGCGTAAAATATATCATCTTCATGCCAAATCAATTTTAGAAAAATATGCTCAACAATATATATATTAACCAATTCTCAGACTCAACAAAGAAGATAAAGGCGATGAATGATAAGAGCTCCAGTAGTGGACACCATGGAGAAAGGAATCCTCAATTTCCATCATGCAGGAAATGTAGAAGGAGACACCCAGGAAAGTGTCTCAATGGGAATAAGAAATTCTTTACATGCAGGAAGGAAGGACATAAAGGGAAGAATTTCCGAGGAAAATTGAAGAGTACTATGGAAGAAGATAAAAATGCTCCCAAGAATCCATTTACAGTCATTTGCCGTAAATATAGGGGACCTGTCCATTACCTGAGTGAATTCCCTATTCTATAGGATATTTTATTGGTCAAATAAGATGTTATGTGGAAATGAATTGTTGGAGAAATGTTAAAAAAGTATTAGTGCTCCTTGTTGATGGGTTTACATTGGAATTATTTTCTCTTGTATTTTTAACCCTGCAGTTTTCCATTTGAGAATGATATTTGAGGAAGAATTATCTTTTTTCTTGTGGATATAGTTATAAATAACCAATTGGATTTATATGATCGTTGGGTTTGAGGAAATTACAAGTTATTATAATTTGGGATGAAAATGGAAGGTTGGAGATAAGATTTGTGGTTAAATTATGTTATGCTTATTTTGAGAAATTTATCTCATTTTGGTAATTTTATAAAATATAGTTTTTGAAAAAGGACAGCACGCAGACTGTGTGACAACCCGTTGTGTTGGACAAAGTTGTGGTAATAAAACCCACAACCAAAGTGCATTTGGGATTTATCGCCTACCACTGGACTATGTGAAATCCCTGGTTAGTGTGACTGTTATTTTTAGTTAAATGATTTTATTGATCAATAAAAATTTGATTTGGGATCTTGTGTCTTATCAAATGAATACCCTTAGTATAGGAAAATGATTTAGTGATTAAGTGATAAATGTTAATTTGGAAGTTGTTCGCTTTGTTGTGAACACTATATGCCCAAGGAAAATAGAATATTATGGGATTTAATTTGAGCAGTAATGGTGTATTTTTATCTATGTTTTTATTGTCGATTCATAGTGATTTGGGTTATTTATGGAAATGATTAGGTTAATTACTTTTAAGTATATGAATTTAAGAGTAATTAATGTCATTTTGAGATACAATTTAACATGGAAGAATACATTCTTATATGTTTTGGGTTTCAATATTAGTTTGGATTATATTGAAGGATTTTAAGGACAATTGATTATTGAATGGTATTTATTTAACATTGGGTTATTGATGGTTTAATTTTAGAAATTAAGATTAGTTTTTTTTGTCTAATGGAATATCTATTTGGGGGATCATCAGATATTATAATAACCATTTTGGTTTTTATTAATCTCTAAAGACAAGGAAAATATATAGTTTATCCTACGTGGATCATGTATTTCTATAGATGTTTATTCTAGCTCTTCCATTGTGACCAAGTCTTCTTGAATACTCATTTTTCAAAAAAAAAGTGTTAGTGGTAAAAAGATAATAAAGAATGAAACTCTACATAAAAATTAATTATATATCTTTATGTTCTTAGTAAATATCATAAATGAATTCATTGTCCTTATGTAATGTAACTTAAAACAAAAAAATGTTGTACATTTACTTTTCCTACTGGGAGACTAAGGATCGTTTGTCCCAACAGAAGTTTGTGATTTTCTTTTTGTTAACTTTCTCTAGATCATGTTTCCTATTCCTCTCTATCAGAACTGAACACTTAGTTTATCATCCATATCCATGTTTTCCTACATGGAATCCTAGTATGGGTTATCTTGGGTGACCTTTATACCTCTTTTCCTTTCTTTTAAAGTGATAGTTTTATTAACTCTTTTTTCGATGTGAGACTTTCCATTATATTATCAAGCCCAATTTTAAAAAAAATTAGAGGACGCAATTTATTGAAGGAGGGGATAATGTAACACCCCAAGATTCCATGGTACGTTACCCTTTGAATAATGCAATGGCATGAATTATACGCAACTTTGAGATTCTAACACACCACAACCAATCAAACTAGCTGTTATGAATAGTAATACCTACTTTTTGAAATTTTATAAATTCTATATCTCAAAATAGACTTCATTTTTGGATTCGGAATATCGAAATTAGCCTAGGGTGAAATTTTGGTACTTTTCAGATAACTTTCATATTTTGATGAAGAGTGAAAATTACTAAATTTTAATTAAAAACAACTTTTTTAATCGAATTAATTAATATTGATAAATTATGAATTTTATTGGTTTTAAAGTATATATGGAATATATTTTTACCATTTAATTTAATTTTTCTCATTGGAAATAAATTCACAATTAAACAAAACATAAACAAGTGCCAATCTTTTGATAGTTATTATCTCTTAAAAACACGCTTTTTGTTTTGACAGCGGGAATTAATTTTAAATTAATTTCTGCCACTTATGGGTTTGGAATTTTGAAAAATGGATTCCATATTTGGAATCAGGATGTTAAAATTGTATAAATAGGAAACTTTTTATTTTTAGACATTTTGAATAATTACTTCGGTAAATATTTTATTTACCATGGTTAAAGGGTAAATCCGATAAATAAGGGTTAAAAAATAATATTATAATAATAACTAATTAGCCTAAAACGTGTCCTAACCTTATTGGTTGATACATATCCGACCATGTACATCTTTGGGTCGATTTTGGGACACCATGGTGCCACTTGTATGTGATAGGGACACTTTATTTTAATTAAGTTAAAATGAATACAAAAATGACACAAGCATATATCTTTTAGAAAATCAATTTTTACATACGGTTATATATGTTGGATTTTCGACTAAAAATACTAATTAGAAATATAAAAAGATTTCCTACATAATGGAATTTTATTTATAATTTTTATACATTAAATAAGTTAATTTATTTTTGACACAATGGTGATGCAGTAATTGCCATAATAGTGAAAAATTAAAAGGATTGATATTGTAGATACCCAAACATATATAATTTGAAACTTTTTAAGAATTAAACTAATTCTATAGGTTAATATGAAATTTTAGGATTGATTTAATTAACTTTTTCGATGTAATAATTATGTTATATGTTTTAAAAAAATCAATTATTGAATAGTATCAAAATTGACATAAAAGAGTTTTTAAAACAAATATTATATTATTAATTGATATTAAATTCATAAAAATCTAATGTTTATCCAAGAGACTTATATCATGATATTTTTATCATTAATGGACCACTTGGGGGTCTCTTGGAGGTATATAGTATGTTTATTAATGATATAATATAAAAATACAAAGAGACATTGTAAAAGTGAAACGAATTAACTAAGAGTTAAAACTAAAAGATAAGGTTAATATAATGACCCGAACCTGTCTAAATTCTATTGGTTGAGTGGTTTTAGACCCATCCCCACCTTAATTTTTAAATAATCTTGTTTTTATCCATTAAAAATCGAATATGAATTTACTATAAAATAATATTTCTAGCTTTTCTAAAGGTGCCCCTAACCCCTCTTATAAAAGGGCAGTCCTCCTTATCATTAATTCACGACTATAAAGACTTTTAGTTCGGCAAAACCCTACCTAAATACTCTCTCAACATCCCTCAATTCATCCTAGAAGCATTCCTTTAGTCATAAAGCCAACCTAAATATCCATTTTGATCAAATCAAAAGGAAGAACCCGAAGAAGAGGTAATGTTTTCACCACCCTTTTTCAAGTTCATTTCTTCTTCCACTTCTTCCTTCTTTGTTATTACCATTCTAAAAAAATAATTCGCAAATATTATATATACTGTGATGTTATTATAAATACGGTACAGCCATATTCAGTATTCTATCCATCCTTTTAGTAACATGTCACCATACGTGCATACGTACGGCTTACCGTCTCCACGTCGTGGTGTAATTATCATTCAATAAATTATTATTTGGATGGGTATAATAATGATGTTTAATTCATTTAAATAATAAATATAACATGATAATTATTCTTTATATATGGTATACCATCCAATTATATATTATTTTAACATCAAAAGAATGATATTTTCGCTCGTGCGTACGTACGGACTACAGTCTCCACGAAAGCGATGAGATTCATTCTCCATCGTATTAATTCAAGTATAATTATCATTTGATTTTTTAAAAATAATGTTTAAAGACTTGATATAATTATGGATATTAATAAGATACAACCTATCCATGACAAACATGGATTACGTAACAAAACATATAAAAGAAAACGAGTAAGTTAACACCCGAAACTACGATAATAATAAGTTATTATTAACAAATCAATTATAAAAGATCATATATGATATCATATTAATGTAAATGATTCTTTTATAATTAAATAACAATTATTTCACTATTATACAGAAGTTTATCCTACCATCGACCAAGGAATATGTATAAATTAAGGGGTTTCTTATCTCACTTTTAATTACGTGAGAATTCCATTGTTCACCACATATTTATTACATGTGGTGTGTGTATTGACCATGCTTGTATTCATTGTGTAATATACTTTAATTCATGTATATTTACATCATAATTGTATGATAATTCTTTCATGGGTGTATGTTTTTTATATTACCAAATCAATAAGGGAATTTGGAATTTTGATTTCCACTCATTCGGCTTTACGCATACTTCATTGATTATTTTACTCCAAGATTATGTGTGGAATCACTATTCTATTGATTATGTCATAATTTCCACTACCATATCTGTGGATATACTTTTTATAAACATTATCACTCCATTGATAAATTCTCCAGTCATCGGTATGAACTTGATAAGAGTAATTTTTACTCAATCTAGATTTGTTGAGATAAACATCCATTTTATTGGTGTTGTTTTTACAAGAATATATGTGAATTCCCTTTGATTGTTTTACACTGAATATCCAATCATATTTAGTGTATTTATATTTTTCACACATAATTATGCCGTTGATTTATCCTTAAGCTAAGGATACGGCCTTTATGAAAGATTTCATCTCAATTTACATTCCATTGAGACTTCTTTGTTGTTATACACCAAATCACTTTTATGTGGTGTATATAATGTACTTTGACATAGTATATCATGAAGCCCTTTATTATCATGATATTACAAAGTTTTGATTACCTCAATTATTTGTATTCAAGTGTCTCTCTTTTGGTTCGAAACTCTAACTAAAATACCATTTTTAAATGTTTTAAAGACTTATTCTTCTAAATCTTGCTCATTAATGTCCATGTTTTAAAAATGGTTTTAAGGATTTATTTATATGGACATTAATGTTTTAAAATTAAAACTCCTATTAAAAGATTCAAAGTGGTATGGGAAACTTTGATTCAAAAGTCTATTTTTAAATGGCTTCTTGACAAATAGTGTGACTTTTAAATGATTTCAAGAAAAAGGGGGATGTTTCTCTCAAATAGTTTTGATGATTATTTTCATCTATGTCAATATCCTTCATTATTCTCGATTGAGGTTAATATGATATAATACAATCTTCCATATTTTATTGAATGAGTTCTGTTTGACTGTGGATGCGCTATTTTTATACCATTCATGGTTTGTGGATAAGCATTGAGATTTCGTATGCTAGTTTTAATACGAATGTTTATGTTATGTTTCAAACTTTTCATATGAGGAATGCATTGGACTTGTTAAGTCATAGGTGGAGCCCGCTATAGCTTCTCGATGCATCGGTAGATCTCATGAGACAAACTACTGTCTTGGCACAAGGCCTTGAAAAAATCTTATTTGTAGTCTTGGCACGCGGCCTTGGCTATGTGGTTATGATAGTCTAGAATTATGCATTCCATCATTATGAAAGTGGTTATTGATATTTCAGGTGATTATTCAATTAGTAGAATATCCATGTGAATAAGTAAATGGCATTGTTTCATTTTATTTTTTCCACACTATGTTGAAGTTCAAGTTTAAAAGTCTTTTGTTGTAGTTATACATTTCCTTGAATGTTTATTCTTATTTATGAAAGTTTCCACTATATTCTTATCCTTATTGGGCATTTGAGATCACCCCTTTTCAATGTTTTATTTTTCCCAGGATATAAAAAAGTAATTTATGAATGACCTGCAGGGATAGTATGAGGGTATAAGAGTGTGGAATATAGAGACTATATTGTTGTAGTTTTCATTTGATGATGTAATGTAAATTTTTATGAATATATCTAGTGTTTCCAAGGCTACTAAACTTATCGATCCTTCGGGACTTGATTCCTTGTAATAATTCCAATGTTATGTAATAATTCACCGACTCTAGGTAAGTGAGGTCGGGGTGTTACATAGAATATATTATTAATGGTTTAACCCACTAAAAAGTGTTTTTTTAAAAGGAAAATACATACTAAAATCTCAAAGTGATTTATTATTACAAACATAAAAGAAATTTTCTCTCATAATTTCATTACATGGATGAAAATTATGAGAATACGTCATACTTATTACATCTTCTGGTTCGTATGTACCTTCCTATAATTTAGGATTCTTAAAGATATTTTATTTTTGGTGGGTGGTCTAGTTTTTATTTTCGTTATCTCTATGATATAATATTCATACCTATTGAACCTGATATGATAGATCATGTATGAAATAAAATTTTAGTACATGTAAAGGGTAAGATATGTACATTGTCTAAAATTATACGTGGAACAAATCATAGACCAGGAAGTGGGTTGATGGATGCTCAAGATCATAATATCACATCCCCATGAGGTCATTGATTTTTAATGGGAAATTTATTTTTAGTGATTAATTACTCATTATTTGTGAATCTGATGACCCCTATCAGAGTAATATTATAATTTATACTTTTACTAGGACGTCAAACTCTAAATGTCATTAAAATTTATCAGCATATATTTTTTGTTGGAATTATATAGTTACAATGTTTAATTAAACTTATTGAATATTCTATATGATTTTTTTTGAAATAAATCAGTCTATCCATGTTATTATCTATATTATTATCCCAACATGTTTTAGTTTTGTACCTATTCCCATCAAAAGAATTATATTTTACTATTTGAATAAATTTATTCAAGCTATTATTATATGATAACTCTAATAGGGGAAGCTGGTCAATCCATCCTTCTATGAAATACTTAGAGAAAAATTTCAACATATATTCTAGAGTTTTAATGGTCCTTTTATATTGGACATCTTTCATAAGAGGATAAGTAGTACCGATTCTTGGCTTTGTTTTCAATCATTATTAATGACTTATTCAAAAAATTATTCTAATACATTGATTTAGATATGATACTATTTAGAGTGTTACTCCACAAAATCTTATCTCTTACTTTATATATATACTTGAAATTTTATTGATATATATATATATATATTATATATTTTAGGTACATAGGGGTACACATACAATGATACATAGAAATGAAAAACACACAACCTGGTAGGCGGGTCATAGCCCCCCTAAGGGATAACCCGCCCATTTTTTATGGCCCAAAGGACTTATAGACATGACCCCTATTACAATGCTTGTATCCCTGGTTCCTAGAACCTGAAACTATTTTTTTGTATCACAACTGTCTACTTGAAGAGTCTCTATAAAGTTTGTCATCTTACCCTCCTCACATAATGCCCCTATTGTGATTCCCATCACCTAACCAAGTTACCTCGCACGACCCACCTCCACTTCACCAGCATGGCATCACAGCTCAATTAATCTTTCAGATTATTTGATACTACTAGGATTTGATCCTTGGTTTTCGATGTATTATTTTAGGGTGCATAAAAATAATAAAATCCCCAACAAAATAGATATCATATAATAATAATGAAATAAAATAACATCATATGTTGATCAAATGTAGTCGAAATAGAATTTTATATTATATAATTTCATTGAAGGCCTATAATTAATTCCGTGGTGATATTCCCCAATTTATATATAGGTATTGGTAATAGTTTTATAATATTATTTTACATCATAAATATGTCTCTAACATTATAGAAGTCAACCAATCCTATTATATACTCTACAAATTCCATTTTACATATCCCTTTCAGAATGGATTTTTGAGATATTGATGCATATTTGTGATACTAGGATAAAAATAAAATGATAAAAAATATGAATAATCTAGAATTTCCTTATTAAATTAATGTATTAATGGAAGTCATTTTAATTTCTCATGTATTATAATTCAATATTTAGAAAATTTTATCCATCTAATATTTCCCAACTAATTTGGTATCACATTATAACACTTTTTCACTTCCTTGATTACTACATGGATTAATCGTTGAAGAATAATTTTGGAAAGATAGGATTTATCCCCTTATCATATTATTTCACATGTATCCTTTGAAAATCAATGAATATTGTGTCTCATCAAATCCTTATCAATGATTAGGTAATATGATCATTCTTGATCAAATATTCATACACCTTATCCCCTTCCCTTAGGGGTATATATAGATATTTCATTTTCTTTGATTAACTGTAATAAATCTCTTTAATAACATGTTCAAATCCTTCTTTGTAAATTAATACATTAATAATATATAATCAATATATGTCACAACATTTTAAAAATAAAAATAATTCCTCCATACCGTTAATCTTAATATTGGTATATAAAGATATATATCTTGCATCAGGTAAATATTCTCAAGAATAATTAAATTATGTGATAAATAAGATACCACTGAATAATTTTTCATGATGAAAGATACCATTCCCTTGTTTATTGAATCATTATATATCAAAAAAGATTTAATTTATAAAGAATTGTTAGTACGTGTTTCATGAAAACCCATCTCTTGATCTCAATTAAATTTTTTAAAAATTATTTTTCCAAGAATTACATCAATCATTTTTAAGTTAACAATGTTTCTATATTTAAAAATTATGGTAAATTTAACATAAATGGTTGATAATATAAACACAATTCAATTAAAAATTAGATATTTGTTATATTTTTTATTCTATGCCATTCACAAATCACCTCTATAATTAAAGTATCCTTATACATAACCCTTAGAATACATGGAATAATAATGTTATTTTGTACAGATAGAACTGACACTTAATAAATTTTTAAAAAAATTAGATTTTCTCAAGGTTTCCAACATAATCCTCCAATAATAATCATGAAATCCATTTATCTATAAATATAACTATTTTACTTTTAAATATAATGAAATATATATCTGGATAACATATAAATACATTATTCAAAATATCCATGAATATTGAAGTGTAATATCTTAGTTATAATGGAATCACTATGAATTATTAGTCCATATAGAATATAAAAAAAATTCTATTGTACATTCACTCTATTGACCATTATTTTATTAGACCCTCATCAAAATTTATTGATGAGGATGTACTGATCACATATTAGATTAAAGAATATGTTTTCAAAATGGGCTATAGAATACATGTACTTGATTTCAATCATTTAATGTTTAATATAAATAAACTATAGATGAATTTATCCATATTTATTCATAAAAAATAGAAATGTAGCACCACTTTTTAAAATACAATTTCATATAAAAACATATTCATATATTATTGAGTATCAACTTTGATTTCTCTAACTCAATCCGGGCTATTATATAAGGAATATTGAAAATATGTAAGTCAACTACTATAAGTAAAACTAAAACGTAAACCTCAAAATGTATAGTAAGAATTATGAAATCATAAAAATAACAACAATATATTCATTAAAAATAACCATTCCTTAAATATTTAGTTTCTATCTATATATTATTGAATAATACCTCTAATGATTTTTTCTGATTACCCATATTACTTAATTAATATCATTATAGTGTGTACAGACAACCTTGTAGAGATAGAAGACAATAGGTTTATTTCAGATATGAAATATTACTTCCCTCTATAAAAAATTAATATGTGATATATATGAATATAAATATAAATATTTCTAAACAATAACCAAAATCTCATAAAATTCCACTACAAGGGAAATAAATGGATATTTTGAATCATAATAACATAAAAATTGAAAATGAAGATTTATATATTGGGGATAAAATCATCTTGATGATTTGATTCTTCAATGATAATTCAATATATTGAAATAGGGAAGTGATTTTATGCTATCATAAATTTTCCAAAATATGAATTAGTGGGTAGATCGGGAATAAAATAATACTTTTTATGTTCAATAGTGGTTTATGAGTTTACCATTCACCACATAATTTTAATGAACTATATTAGCAGTTATTATTACCTATGATCTCACTTTCAATCTTTTATTTAGATATTTTTCCATTAATTATAATCATTAACCCTATAAATTGGTACACTGGAAGGAATAATTTTTATATTTCATATAATTGAAGAATTGGAGTGTGGGTGGAACAGTAGGATGATAATTATTTGCATTATTTATATCAAATCAAAATTTATATCCATATTGAACTTATATTCCACACATGAGGTATTTTTAGCTTCCTTTGTGACTATCCAACCGCGCCCCCATGACTTATACATTGTATAAAGTATGTGTTTGTATGAATATTCCTTTTCACCATGGATTTAATATTTTATTTACCTAGAAAATATTGTTTCCAAATATTATCACTGAAACAACAAGAATAATGGGATTACATAATTTCAACATCAACCATCCAAATGCATCTAAAAATTTCATCATATCTCAAAATGTCAGTTATAGTAAATACCTTTTAGAGACATAGGTTTATGAAACTGATGAAATATTCATATTAATATTCAATGCCAATGAAAAACCTTGAAGAGTACTATATAAATCATGTGTATTTTATATCATCATTACCAATTTATTCATCAAACATTCATTCTAGATTAAGTAATTACCTCTCTGTTTTAGCAGTTGGAGTTTTAGAAAAAAATTCATTAAACAACACCATATTAAGCTTCTCTTATTTCTTAGAGTTGATTTATTCATCCTTCGTTGTAATTGTTATTATATTCTTATATTGATTGTATTTTCAATATAAATAATAAAATTCTAAAACAAAATTTCATTTCTAAAAAAATTATACTATATTGAATATAATTTCTATTTTTTATCTATTTATTTAATACAAGTTGTTCATAGGACATGTTAAATGTCATTAGATGTCTCTATATGAATTAATAAAATCATTTTCCCTCATCCTTTATAATTTATAGAGTTTTAAATGATTCAGGTAACTTTTTATAGATTTATATTGATGTGTGATCACTACTTAAATATTTTTAATCATTCAGCCCTCTATTTTGGTTTCTAATTGTCTGAATAATATAATTCTCTATTTTACTAATTATTAGTTCATTTCCCTATAGATACTACCATTCATAATAAGAATAAAAATTAAAGCATGGTCATTAAATATAAATAATCATTCTAAGAAATTATATAATAAGGAAAATCAATCATAAAAATTCATAAAACTGAAATATTTATTTCAAAATATGGAATTTTATATTCTTCCATTTTCACTTATTCTTTATAATTGGATGTATTATTTTTCAGTAAACAATTATTCATGCCATAATAAATATAAATAAAGAAACCATGCTCTAATATCATCTAAGATAAATGATCACAACATAAATACATTTTATCTAATTTTATATGATTATTATGTAAATATAAAAATAAAACATGCCTGAAAATATAGATTTGTTCATTACTTGAAGACTAGATACATAATAAAAACATATTAAACCACTTCATTATATTCTCCGATTAATTTTGTTCACACATGATACCCTTCTAAAAATTCCATAAATTATACTATTCATTTTATCATGGGGAATTAAAGATTAAGAATTGCGAGAAAAGATTCCATGTTAGGGGTGAATATAAATGATGTTAATCAGATATCCTATTTGATCATAAAATGAGAATAAGGATACAATAAAATTATTATTGAATGAAACAACATATGATACTCAATAATAATGAAATATATATAATAAAACAAGATTCATGGTATAAGGGTTTTGAAATTACATATAGAATTAGTCATATGAATGTGGAAACATGTATAAATAATCATCATCCAAGAGAACATAAAAATGGTAAATTTTATAACATGATAATTTGGAATAAACATAAACATATAAATTATTATATTTTTCATCATTAACTGAAATAAATTTATATCAAAATGGATTAATCTAACCAGCTTCACATAATATTATGGAATTTGTTTTCTAGAAATATAACATAACATTTTTGGAATTAGTCCAACCCCTCATGTCTCATTAATATCAAATAAGATATTAAACAAAAAGAGATACATTTGAGTGATGTTAAGAACCTTTCCATTGAAAAATAAAAAAACAAAAAACTGTTTTCCACATGAACCTGAAAAAAAATTGATCATATTTTAATTAATGGTATTAAAAGAAAAATTTTTATAGAAATTTCCCTTGGGTATGGTCAAAATCTATTCCTAAAAAATAGATTATATGATGTAATTATAGTATATTACTCTACAATAATAATAATAATTAAGGGATAATGATATATATATATATATACATATATATCTGTTTGTGTGTGTGAAAATATATTTTTTAGATCATTACTAATTACAATGATAAAAAATAATAAATAATCATTTCATTTTTTTTACCATTAAAAAATTATTAGTAAAAAAATGTAGTAGTAATTATTTTGTAAAAAAAATTTAAATATAAAAATTATAACATTATTATATAATTTTTTTAATTTGAATTTCTTAAAAAATTACTCATTTAACGTATTGGTAAATTATATAAATTGAAATTTAAGATTACATGTATAGAAATTATTAAAAATATATCTATATCCATGTATTTAAAATAAATAAAATGTTAGAAGAAAATGAACATAATTTGTCAAATATGTATATATAAAGAGTTCCATAAAATCTTATTTAAACCATGGACATCTATGATATTGGTTCTCAATAAAAAAATCTGATAAGTATGATCTCATATAGAATAATCAATTTTATCGAATTATTAACCAATGGGAAGAGAAATTATAATACATAATGTAAAACCCAGAAATAATTATATTAGAATGAAATATATGGTTTCTTAGTGGGAATAAATGTCTTCCCCAAATAGAAATCCATTAATAAGAAATATGTAATTTTAATTGACATTATAATGAAAACATTACCATTATTTATAACTTCCATGATAGAGGATTGAGCTCATGTATAAAAAATTTTAATAACATATTTCACAAAAATATTAATATCTATAACATATTATATTATATTATTATAAATATTTATTATACATTTTTTGGTTTTTATTGATTTTTCCATCATTAATTATATTTATTTTTTGTTCTGTCATGCATGAATCCGAATTGTGATATTGAACCTCATTCAATGAAACAAATTCATCATTCAATGGTAAGTAAATATATCAGAATCATTTTTCTAATGATTTGATCAGTAACATGTTCATTTTATATAATATGTGTGTACGGTTCCTAGGAATGGAACACACAACAAGTTTGTATTAGGTAATATACCAATAACAACAAGTTACATTACAATGGACATTAAATTTTTTGAGCAACATATAAAGTACCATATTGATGACATAAATATTTTCATAATATCATATATTATTTGTACTAGTGTATTGATAAATATTCATGAAAAATGGTGATTTTTAATAGCATTTAACATGTATTTGGTTGAACCAACTATAATTAGAATGTTTTATAGTGATGAAGAAAATTTGATTGTATAGTTATAAAATACTATTACCATTTTCACAAAAGCATAATGATGTCAATTGAACCAAATTATAGCAGAGATTAACATTTCTAAATATTTTATATGGGAATGAAAATGAAAAATAATGTGAATATCTAAAATTGTTTATAAATTCAATCCTTTTGAAATGGTTTCCTTTCAGACAGATGTTTTTGGCTACCTTAATGGGAAAAAGGAAACCCAAAATCAATAAAGGATTATGGAGGTGAAAATGGAAATATATTAAAGAGATATCTAAATGGTTTGAATGGTTCTGATGGTGTGGTGGAAATGACTATTAATAGATGGGCATGAGAAAAATTTCAAAATTTCTCCTTACGTAATGGTTAAAGAATAAAATTTTCAAATGTAAAATATCCTACTAAGTGAAAAAACCCTATTTGTATAATGATTAATTCCATTATTGATTTTTTTTTAATTTTTATAGTTTTTATAAATCATTTTGAACATATATTATGTTTTACCATTGTTACAGTTTAGCAATGTCATGCACTATTTATACATTTATGTTATTTATATGCCTAAAAATAATTTTTTTCTTCTTACCTAATTTTGAAATTCAGAATATAAAAAATTAACTCTATTTAATATAGTTATGTTTTTCAAAAGGATAAATTTATATTTCAATTGAAAATATAAAATGTATATGAAAATTGATTTTGTATAAAATGACTACATTAACATTATTTCTTAATACTCATATTAAATAGAAATAAATAAATAATTTATTGTTAATATATTATTGAATTTTATTATAATAATCATTTAAAATCGGTAAACTAAATTTATTATGGAAAAATAAACAACACATAATAATTCAATCCATTGATAAATGTCTCATTTAAATATTAAATAATATATATTACACCACATTAAAATTATTTATTTATCTTATAACAATTAAGTAATTTCAATCCATTTATATTACAATAGTTTTTTCAAACATATAAAATAATTATTTTAGAGATAAATCTAATAATAATAATATTTTTATTTGTATTATTATTTAATGAATAAAAATATTTTATTTTAATAATATCTATTTATTTCATTATAGGAAAACAATTAATTGTAAATTATAATGTTTTAAATTTATTAAAAACAACTACACATCTTACACATAACTATTGGATATGAGTATTTATAGTGATCTTATATCCAACAACATTATATTCATGGGCCATATGTATAAAAGAATAATTTAGTTTCTAAATATAATATTAAATTTATAATAATACGTCATTCTATTTGTTTACATTATTGTCAAATATTATATTGTATTTATAATAGTCTTCCTTCTATACATAGTTAGAAATAGAGGTATTAGATTCAATGAAATCCAAGAGAACAAGTATTTATTATCTATTGTCTTTTTATTATCTTGTCTATTTAATCATAATCTAGTTTTCTTAATGATGTTTCCTAATACAATATCATATTATGTTTCTATTTTATTATAATTTATGTTCTCTTATTTAAATAAAATATATTATGGTTCTATTTAGGTCATTTCAGTGTGTGAAACATGTTATTCAAGCTAATATATATAGAAAGAAGAATAGATTATAAAATCTTAGTAAGTTAAATATTCATTAAGAAATTGAAAAAATAAATTCAATAAAATCATACGAATAAAATAATTCATTACTTATTTAGAAGTCCATTACCCAAGAAAATATTTATTAACCCTAGATTGTATATTTATTATAATATGTTAATGGGTTTTCATTTATTAATATCTTCGAAAACATGAATGGAACCCCTGTATTATGGTCCCTGATGAATTTAAATCCCTAAAAATCCTTGAATTAATTTTATTTTAGTCATGGATATTGTGAACTGATAATCAGGTGCTCCAAAAACAAAAAATTTTCATTATCACTACTAAAACATCCCCAATGTAAAGGTATCAATTGACATTTGTCCCATCACGTGTTTATAGATCTAGGTGGTTCTCAAAATATTGTATAAATTGATCAACAATAACATTATTTTAAACTTGCTAATACCATTTTCTAGTAATATGGGTTGATGAAATAGAGGCTAGAAAATTTTTAATTGGGTTGTAATGGACTGGAGGCACCAGTTATTGAATGAAACAATTTTGAGAGTCTCTCCAAAAAATAAGACAATTAAAATATTACATTCCTATTGGATGTTTAGGAGGCATTCCATTACTCCCATGTCGTACAATTATATCTTCCATGGATTTTTTCATCTAACTATAATAATTTACTCTATCATATAATCAAATATCGTTGTGAATTTACTAATATAGATATATCCCATAACAGTTTAACTCAGGCTCCAGGAATGATACATATCTGGTCAAATTGATAATAATAGTTCATGAGAAAGTTAATATTATTATTGTTTCCAACCTTGAGATTGTCCCTATAAAATTGATGGTAACACAAAGTAAATATCATATCACTATTTGTATCATTACTCAATAAAATTTGTGAAAATTTTAATGATTGCATAAACCAACCCTTTACCTATAAGATTGAATAGCCATCAGTATACAAGCACTCCCTATGTTGACGTGTCAACTAATATTGTCGACTCTTCCAATATTTCATACTACTATGGTAATTCATACACTAATATTAATACCATACATGGAGGTCCACCCCATTGAAACCATCATGAATATAGTAAACATGGATTTCCACCATTTGGTAATATAGAATCAAGAATATATATAGGTTTTTCCAATTTAACAAGTTATATATATTTTCCAAAAGAAAAATATTATTGATGACATATATTTCTTCCCTATATTGACAATCCAAAAATCAATAAGTTTGCACAACCTACCCGTATAAATAACAAATGATAACCTCCTCATGATATAATATATCATTATGATATAACATCCACTATTCATTCCTATAATAATTAACGTTCTAAATATGTAGTTAATTAACATATTTTTGGATATGAATTTAATCCTTATACAATGTCAAAATCCAAGACATTTGGAATGTCTCCATTGGGTTCCCATAAAATAGTTCCGACCTATGTAGTTGTTCAAAATGGTTCTCCTAATTATAATTTATCAAAAAACCCAATATTTCTTCACCATTATAAAAGATACAAAGGTCTCGCTATGAATAAATAGTTTTTGTTCTTAGAGAACCTCCTCATAGAATTGAAAATAGTATCTATGGAGGTCGTAAACATCATATCCTCCATAAAGGCCCTCTCAATATAGTAATATTCCATCAACATAAATTTCATTTAGAAATCAATATATTTACCAAGATAACATATATTTGAGATGTTCTTATAACACTAAATCCATCTTCATTAGAAGATCTATAATTAGGTTGTTTTATTTCACATGGCATATAATTGAGATGATTTAGAAATAATAATATATCAGTCCAGTGAATAACATGGACATAGAGTAACATAAAAATTCTATAAAGGAGTAAATTCAGAATTACCATTTATTTAAAAATTAAAAATTTTGTCGTGCTAGGTTTCAGGTTGATATATTATAGATGAGAAATATTAAAACATCATATTAGAAGAGTTTTCCATAGGGAATATTTTGATCATGTTTTATCCAAAATAAATTCCTCACTAACATATTTGAAAAAATCATAAGGGAGAAATGTGTCCATACATTTTCCAAAATAATTAGGTCATATTCATCCATTTTAAATATAATTTCCATTCTTATGAAGGATATAATAATAATCTTAATTAATTATATGATTAATGACCCCATATGAAACATTCCACCCTTTGACTAATGTGGAATAAAATTCAAAACAATATGAAATTATCTACGAAGAAAATTTAAATATCCATAGGTACCTCTACTAGATAGTCTTGGAATCATACCCACATGTTTACAGTATAGTTTAGGGAAAAATTGAATCATTTAGTTTTATACCATTAGTCTAAAATAAATATTATTCTTCTAGTGTGGATTAATATTTTATTAATATAAATAAATTTACAATCCCAATATATGGAATCAACAAAACATTTATTCTAATAAATTCGCACTACCACCATAGATTATGGAAAATGTACTCAAATAACATCAAGATTCTATAATCCCATTAATAAGATGACTTGGTAAGAATGGTTATAATCCTAAGATGATTATAACCATGAAATGTGGATCTATAAATAGTGGATTCCAGCCCTCAATTTTAATTTCCCAATTATACATGCTATCTAGTACTTATAAAATAAGATTTTAGAAAGTGAAGAATAATTTATAAAAGTAATAAATCCCAAGAGAATGAATATCTTATTGGTATAGGTTAGTTTTATCCCAAATACCACCAATGGTGTAATTAATCAATAAGAATGAAACTCATGTCATTGATCAACCATATCACCGAAAAATAATTACGTTATTAGTATAGGGATAACTATACAAGACACTATAAAAATTGTTTTTGGGAAGATTCTATAGTGTAGATATAATTAAGTGGTGATAATGAAATATTCCATAGTATTCCCCAACTAAAAAATGATTATATTTTATATAAAATATGAATATCAAAATGAATATTTAGAATCTAGAAAAAAATTACATATAGTTTTACTCTTTACAAAATAAATAGTACTAGATTATTGTGATCATATCATTAATATTCCTTTTCATCTAACAATAATTTTTAGGATTTGTATTCCTTTATTGAATTCATTTTCATATGAACGATCGCTATTGGCCCAAAAAATATACTAGAACATGATAGTGATAATGAAATATAGAATGTAGAATCATTTGTAGGGAATACAACTTACACAGAGGTTCGTGAAGAATGTATTTATACTATGAATCATATTTATTAGCATGAATTTGAATCATCTTATATCATACCACTACGAACCATATATATACATATATAACCCATTATCTACAAAAAAAATAATCGGGTTTCTTCTAAATAAGAAAATATTTCATTATAAAATAATAAAATTGATTTATTTGATCAAATAATTTTTTATTTAATCAGGGTAGACTAAAATACTGAAAAGGATTTCAATGCCAAACTAAATTGATCATCTTCTACAAGAAGTTTCCATTATATTCATGAAACTAAAATAATGTTCCCAAGACTCCCCTAGTGTAAATCAATTTTAGTTATTTATAGATAATATTGGATTCTAGGAATTTTCAATATAATAATTTCATAATCCTAAGATTAGCAAATTCATCAATGAAAGAATTAATATAGAAAAATTACAACACATTAAAAAATACTTATTTAAATTTATACATTTTTAGAGGCTATGGAAGCTTTGTTTGAGTCATTATATTCAGAGAATGTACGTTATATTATTTTAGTGTACTAATGATTCTGTCTATAAAAATTTGGAAACCATATTTTCTCACAATTTCAATTTCACAATAAATATAGATAAGTATCACACAAAATTTTAATCATAGTCTATCGTAATGGTAGTAACTCTAAAATAATATAATGAACCCATTCTTAGATCATTTATATTTTTTATGTGACCTAGTTTTGGTATAAAATAACTCCACTGGTTTGGTATATCAAAATATGAGAATATCTTTATCGATAATTCCTCTATAAGTTTTTCTCCGCATTGAAGATTTTGATAATACACAGTCTATATAATTAAAAATATTTATAATGTGATAAAATAAAATTTCATTATTTTATGAAATGGTGTAATTTATTCCCAATATATTTAGAATCATCTTGTTTAATTTATAAAATATTAAACGGGAACTTCAAGTATTAGTGAAAAAATATACTCATCACAAAAATGATTATTTTTGGATTATGAGATTTTAATGTAATAAAAAAACATTAAAGTACATCATTAGAAACTTTTTTAACAAAATATAAGCACCACTACAATAGGTAATAATGTTTCAAAAACAAGAAGTATAATTTCATTATTATTATTGAACTGGTTTAGACTCCAATATCAATGTCATTTTCTTTTAATGTAATTTATCCTCATGTACAATAACAACAATTTATGTGCTCTAATAAAAGAACACAACATATGAATAAGAAGAAGATAAGTTGATTTATAAGAATAAAAAGAAACAACATATTCCTTTTAGAATAACTATGAAATTGGTAACTTATTTTCATATCTATAAAAAACATGATTGTCATTGCCATGGAATTGAAATAAAATAAAAATAAGTTAAATTATTTCCTAAATTATATCCAATTAAACCGACTTTTGTTATACATAATCAAATAAGGACTCGATATCGATGAAATATTTCAAAGAAATATCTAATGAATGTTTAGTTTTTTTGGAAATACACAAAGAATGTATAGAAGTAGTGTTACCAACTCATCCTATATTAGGATAATAATGGATACAGGTACCACATAACAATGAATATACTTTTTAAAATTCTACGACATAGAAATAAATGATTTATGTCTATGTTATCATTAGGGGTTGATTAAATCTATGAGCAATGACTGTAATTAACCCTAAAACGCTTACAATGAAACTTATGATTTATATTCTTCAAATAATCTATAATATAGTCACTAGATAACTATTGAATAAATGGGAGAGTACTCATTGGATTGTGAAACCATCCAAACTATTATATAAATTAGGTCCCCATATTTGGAATGATGGGAAATTTATTTTATAATAAATCATTCTTCTAATTAACAGAATTAATTCACTACATTCAGCATCATCCAACTATATTTTTTAGTTCTTTAGTTTTTCTTTAGTTTTTCTTTTCTATTTTTAATTTTTTATATATTACATTATTTTCCTATTTTTTAGTCATTGTTTTCTATTTTTTAGATTCATTTCAATAGTTTTTTTTTCTATTTTCCACATTTTCATTTTTTTTTCATTTCATATTTTTTCCAATTTTCCTCTTATTTTTATTTTCTATGTTTTATTCATTTCTTATTTCTTTTTCTTTTTTTCACTTTTCTCCTTTTATTTTTTTCAGTTTTATTTTTCTCCCTTTTATTTATTTTTAATTTGTTCATTTATTTTTTATCACATTTATTTTTTCATTTTTATATTTTATCTATTCATTTTAGTTATTTTCTTTGTTTTTTTATACATTTTATTTTTATACATTTTATTTTTTTAACTTTTAATATGTACTAATTTTTTTTATTATTTATTATTACATTTATTATACAATTTCTATATATTCCTCTTCTATTTGGAATATAATTTTAATTTTTTATATTCATTTACTATATTTTAACCATTTTTATTTTTCCCATTATTTATCTTTTTCATCTTTTTTTATTTATTTGTATATTTTTCTTAATATTTTTTGCTACTAATTTTTGGTTTATTTTAACTTTTCTCATAAAAAATTTTTATTAAATTTTTATAAAATTGATTTCTATTTTCATTGTTTAATGATTTTATTTTATCATTAGATCCCTAATTTTTGTAAATTTTTTCTTTTATACATAATTATTTTTCCATTATTTTAATTTCTAAAATTTACCCATTTTTTATTACATTGAAAACTATATAATTATATTAGTTATACATTAACTATACGTATAATTTCTTACCTGATTATCAGTGTGAAATCCATACAAAAAATCAAGTATTAAGTGTTATAATATTGCCTCATTAACTAAATGACATATATTTTATAGTACAAAAACAAATCCTAGAATCATATTTTTAGTGTAATATATATATATATATATTACTTTTGGGATGTATCTATATAATAAATATCTCACTCAAAAATTAACTCCCTCCTATTGGTTGGAGGGAGGACTATGAAACCAATTTAGTATTCTAATATAATCCTAGAATTCTTTACAAATGGGTTTCCTAGTATTTTCATATTTACTTTAGGCCAATTTTGTATGATTTTACTCTTTATGTAACATCATATAACAATTGGAGAGATAATGGTGCTTCTCGCTTACACATATAATCCACCAATCCTTATTCCACATTGTTTTAAAATAGAACAAGAATGTTGGTCATTATATCACCAATATTTCATTCCTCATTCTATATTATATGGATTCATTCTATTATGAAAATAATTACATCCAAGGTGGTGGGATTTAAGGTTCTATTCAATTTTAACTATGTTATTTAGTTTTATATGTTTTGTTTTAGATGATATCTCTCTTTAATTATTATTTTCCATAAATACTGTATTATGTTAGGGTTTTGAAGAATGTCTTTTTTTAATTCCATTATTTTACATGTAATAAATTACATGAGATTTAAAAAACATTTAATTATTAAGTTTTATTAATATTTAGGACACATAGGGTATGATGAAATGGTTTTCATATTCTTCATTTTCTATATAAATTAGATTTTAAATAAATTGATTTTTGTCATTTTGAAAAAAATTCAGATTACAGGTGTTTTTAAAAATAATTTTAAAATTATTCTAAAATATATTTTATTAAAAATAATGACTTTCTTCCCATTTTTGTTTATAAATAATAAAAATAATGATTTAAAAGTTTTTATATTAAAAATATGTCATGTTTTTAATTAAATCTCTAGGTATGAAACCCTTATTTAAAAATAATATTATGTTATAGTGATTCAAGAATTTTCAGAAATATTTTCGAATTTATTTTTAATGGCTTGATTTTCAATTCATAAAAATGTACTTGATTTATGATTTTACACCATTTTTTTATCCCATTTTGATTTTATCTTGAATTTAGTATTTCCATTATAGGATTAATTAAATTGGTATTCAATTATCATTCGTATAGAAAAGGGGTTTTTCTTTTTGTGGGTATTGGTTGAGAAATGATATTTATTTTTGTGTTTTTTGTTGATATATGTGAAAAACATTTATCCTTTTATTTTAACAACTCCATAATAATGTTTTTGATGATATTTGGTTACTAGACGGTATATTTAGTATATTCCATTCTAAATCTATTTCAGAACAACCTAATGATACTAAAAATACATTTGAATATAACAAAAATTAGAAACATGGTAAGATAATGATAACTCACTAAATATGACCCGGTGAGATCATGTGATCCCAGATAATGGTTCTCTTGAATGTTTATTCTCATATATCATTTTATAGTTTACATTCACATGTATTTTATTATATATTATTTATGAAAGATATTGATAAAGGGATGAATTGGTCATTTTTCACTATATATACTTGTAATTGTACTATTTAATATTATTTAAGGTCCATTTCAAATTATTATGGGGGATTCCACTCATTGTTAAGAATAATTATTTAATGTGATTTAATTTTAAGGGGATGATTTATTTATATTTTTATTTTTTGAATCACAATTATCAAGATAAATATGTTTTCTCCAAAATAGGTTCTTTTTTTTATTTAAAAGGATGACTGAATGGTACTTGTTTTGTTTTAATTTATATTTTTAAAACCATATATTATAAATAATATTAAATAATATAATTTTGGAAATATTTTTAAAGGGATGTGTACATACCCATTGGTGAAATCCTTGTAGAATTTAATAGATCAAACCATATATACAAAATCTTTTTAGATTTTTATTAATATCTCATTTTTATAGAGGTTTCCATATTTTAATATCAATTTGAAAATTATTTGTGTTGTATTTTTATGGATTTTTTTTGACATGGTGAGTAACTGTGGGTTTCATTGATATACCCGAGAGGATGATTTGGTTTTAAATTTATCATTGGTATTCTTATGTATTAAAAATATTAATGAGGTTCTTCCTATACACAAGATTCTATTTTATCATGGTCCTTATTTCATTTACTTATCGTATTATAAAAATAATTGATCTTTGCATTATTTTTATGTGTAAATAATGAGATTATTCACATTTATTTATTTTGTTGTGTTATATTTTCATTTGGTTATTCTATATCTGGATTGTTTATTTATTGTATAAATTAATTTTTTATTCATGGGAGACAAACTTATGGACATTCCATGTCACATTATAGAATATTTAAATTGTATGATTACTTATATCTGTGGGTGAATAATTCCCACCTTGTTAAATTTTGATACTCTGGAACTAGTATCCAGTTTGAGGTAATCAATAATGTTCCTCAATAAATTTTTAGTATCATTCAAGGTGACATGTGAGTTCGAACCATGTTGATATTTTAAAAGTTTCACTAAAGTTTCGTATTCTATTTTAGGTGAATACTTTTATTAAATAAACCCCGTTTGTTTGGAGTAAATTTTTTTCTCATTAGTAGGTTATTCGTCACCCCAATTTTTATTGAAACATCAATTTATATGGGTATTAAAGATTTTTTTATTAAATTTATAATCAAAATTAGATTACATTTCTTGAATATGGATCATTTTTTATATCAAATACATTGGGGGTTTCAATGATTGTTGGGATAGAAAAATTTAGTGGGACCCGAGTTTCATTGTAAGATCACTTAGACTTGAAAAACATGTGAAAAACATTTACATGGTCCTAGAAACACATATGTGGATTAAAAATTATTGTATCACTGTCATCCAAATCATAATACTAAACTATATATAGTTATGCATGAGTCATGATTTTTTTTTGACATTTTCTAAATTCTATATGCACTAAAACAATTTTATAATTGTAAGAGATTGATCAGAGTGGGTAATTTGATTTAATCATTTTCTAATTTTTAATTGTTTTTTTATTTCTAAAATTTATTTTATTTTTCCTTCAATTTGGATGGTATAACATGTGTTAAATGAAAATTTCATGAAATTATATAATTTCCCAACTAGTATATATGATTTTCATAAAATTTTAATGTTTATGAATTATTTTTATTTAAAATTATATTGCATGGGTTTTTTGAGTTATTTTAATTATCACATACATTCTAAATATGTTTTTTATTTTATAATGTAATATTCCAAAAAATTAAAGGAAACAAAATTTAAGATGACTTTTCATAATAAATTTTTAAACTGGATTGACTCGATTATGAAATTTCAAAAAAAATTATCTAAATAAATAATATATATATATATAATTTGTTTTAAGTATTAATTTTATATTGTTCAGGATATATTTTATAACCAAGTGTTTTTTATTTATTTTTTTACTATGGAATAGATATTTCAATTTTTATAAAATTTTTAAAATATATATTTCATAATAATCTATTAATAGTTTTTAAAAACTATTATACCCTATTTTTTAGCATGATTGGGTGGGATATTTTTCAGTGGCTATTCAGGTGGAATTATGAAAATGTTTTGAAGTATCTGGGTTGTTCAACTTTAGTGGATGGTCTTCCCAAATCGTTCACCCAAACAATGAAATCTATGAAACCCACAATAGTGGGGCTTTCTTGATTGGAATGAAAATTCCGAAAACATGTTCTCACAAAGTATAAACCTTGAACTCTATTGAAGGTTGTACCATTAGAGAAGACATATTTTCTAACATGGTTTTCATAAACAACTAGCTGTCTATGTGGGGTAAATTTATTTTGATATTATATTAAAAAAATAAACCCAAAAAGAATAAATTTTATCTTCTCCAAATACCATTCAAGGAGGATTAAATAATGGTGGATCTCGATCGATCTCCTCTAGGTTAGTGAATTTACTATCATGTGTTCTATCACAACATCTCTTTCTCTCCTACCTAAAAATGAAAAAAAATTATTTTATTGGTTGATATAATATATATGGAATTGGACCATGATTCATGGTTTTATTTTTTATCTACTTTGTATTCATTATTTTTTTGAAAATCCCATTACCAGTGTTGTGGACTCATGATCTATAAGATAATGGTATATAGATTTTTTAGAGTTTCTGTATATAACACATTCATTATATTCTCAATCTAATTTATATGGAATAAAATTGTCTTATAAATACTAAATTAAAGATAAATTGTTATTTTGGTTTTAATTATCTTAGAATTTTTTGAAAACCACCCACTTCCAAGGGAATTATAATTTCCATTGTATTTTGGAAATTAATGAAATTTGGGAATTGGTTTTAGAAAGTGGACTAAATTGAATTAATGAAAACATATTATTAAATTTGTATTGAAAATGAATGAAACTATTAAAACCAAATGTATTAATTTTTAAATAGAATTTTCATTTTGAAACAGAAATCTATGAAATTGAATTGTGAATGATGATTGATTTAAAATGACATTACTTTCCCCTTCCAATGGATTTATTGATAACATGTGATCATGGGTAGTTAGTGGGTTATTTAGGATTAAAACACTATAATGATTATTCCCACACAATAGATTAATAATGTAAAATCAATCCAAACCTGTGATACTCATATATTATCTCTAATGGAATTTCTATGAGTCCTATTTGACCTAATCATAAGGGGCATGGGTACACATATTTCCATGATCAATAATATGAGACATGTGATTATCTTGTATGTAGAAACTATCATACTACATAGAGGATGATCTTTATGATTATTTGGATTATTTTAACATATATACCATTGATTATAAAATTGTATTAATCATATTTATTTATTCATATAAATTCTATTATATAATATTTTTATTGACCCATGATTGAAATGTTTTCCATTATATTGAATTGAACTATTTTTTTAAATAGGATTATTCCCAACCATGAACTATTTTGTTACAAGTAAAGGAATGATTTATTTTATTATTATGGAATCATTTTAAGGAATACTTATTGAAATAATAATGGGATATTAATCTCAATCCATACCTTTTCCTTTTGGAATTTCTTGATTTTAAACTTCTTGTTCTGTGAAAAGGGAAAGATCCTCTTAGAGTATGTATTTTTAGTTTATCTTTTTGGATTGGGCCAATTATTCTATTGGGATGTCTTTCTCTGTACTGATTAATTTGATGATTTGTAGTTTTTTATAAACCTTTTTATTTTTAGGTACTTTATACCTATTTAGTTTTGAGGATACTATCGTTTTTATTTATCTACAACTATTTTGTGTCAAAATTATTCCATCTATTATGTTTTTTAATTCCATCTGATTGTCACCAACTTATAGGGATAGGGAACCCCCATCTAGCTATGTAAGATTTGAATTATGTATCAGGTACGAGGTTATCTCGTATAGTTAATGAAGAATTTGTATCAATAATTCATGTCAATCATATCTCATTGATGCATGTATGATGTTTGGAGTATCTCATTAAAACATAAGAGATAGTGGCAAGTTATTTTCTGGACATATTTCATATTAATGTACCTTAAGTCATCCTGGGTAGTTTGGGAATGTTATATTGAGGAATAAATGTTCTAGTTATACATTTTTTCATTATATTTATTTATTATATGTTGAAATAATTTTTTTACTATATGATGGGGTTATTTTCCCCCTTTATATTGTTTGAGGTTCCTATTTGAGTAATGTAATGATGTCTTCAATGTTTTTTATAATTATTTGTAGAATAATATTAATAAGATGATGTGTGAGAAGGTCCTAAAAAAATATAGTGTTAAACCATAGTGGGACAATTCTTACATGGATTAGAATATATTTGAGATTATTATAAATGTTGTATATTCTATAGGAAATTGACCTACACCCATTCCCATTTCGGGCATGGCTAGGGGAACGTAGAGGGATGAATCCCAAAATTGTTCTCAAGGGTTCTTTCTCTAGAATCCAATAGCATTATGGTTATCAAATGATCCTTAAGAAGATAATAAATGTTTGTGGAAAATGGATATTTTCATGTTATTGGAAACACCTAATTTTATCAAATTGAATTCTTCCACCATCAATCTAGAGGGAACTAATAAGAGATGGTGCGATTCAATGGATACAAAGAAGAATCAAGGGGGTTTTATTTGAAGGATATAAAGTTATATTTAATTTAAAATAACAAGCTATATTCAATATAATTGGAAAAGGAAATGGATTTCTCCAAACATATATATAATGGCAGGACCATGATGGAGTGTGAAAATTTAGTTCTCCAGCTTCTATAGTTAGAACCTGAGACTATATCAAATGAGTAGATGAAGAGGTGATGGTTTGGGATGGTCCTTAAATATGAAAATTATCTCATATTATCTTGTCGAAACTAACTTATTAGACCAATGTGTCGGATAGATATTTGATGGTTAAACATGACATGTATAGGAATTCCATGTTAATGGGAGTTCCCTTCTCTCTCTATGGTTGTTTGTTTAGTTCCTATAATGGGAATAGAAAGTTTTATGAGCCTTATGGTGGTTCTAGAAACTACATTTCTTCCAAAAAAACATATATTTCTTCAAATATGCCTATTAAATTACATTAAATGTGTCATGACTGAGCATTCAAAATGGGTTATCACTAAGGAACTACAACATTTATAGTTCATGATGTGACTAATGACACTTTCAGAAATTATATTCTATTTTTTTCTCCCACTATATGTCCATGGGATCATCATCGCCTAAAATTTATATGATGTATTTTGATGAATTGTGATCAAATTGTTTCTATTAACAATCATCCATAATGATGTCTTTTCATGAGGTGGAAGACTCCCAAGAGGATGAAGATATATGTACAAAGAATATTAGAGGTAACGTCATTATAGATTCATTATTAGTAACTTCCTTATTTTATTCTAGTACATCAAATTCATTTATATCGACTTATATTTTGTACCTGCTAAACCTTCTTATGGAGATTTAACATTTGTGATTGATATTATTATTTCTATTTGAATGAATATTTATTAGTTTCTAAATGGTTTGTCTTCGGTTGGTTCATTATCATAAATTAAACTTTCATTGGATTTTTTGGTTATTAGCATTAATCCTATTGATGTTATTTTTGGGATGGATTGGATCAATTACAATAAATATTTAATTGATTATTATCTTCTACCTCTCTTTTTTACTATGCATCATGGGGTGTGATATATCCTATAGGGATAATGGGACCCAAGGCTTACTAATATTGAACCATTATATATGGAGTTGTAGATTAAATGTTAATGATTTTTTTGATCTAGAGTGGGAACCTTTGAGTGGGGATCTCTCTCCAGTTTCCATTGAATATCTATACATTTTCCCTTATGACATATTTGGTTTTATATTTGTATGTGAGGAGGTGTTTTTTGTTGTTTTTTTCCCTAGTAATCAGTCGTTATCTATACCCTCTTACGATATGGAACCTACTGAAATGAATGATTTTAAAGTCTAGTTGGATGCCTTTCTTATTAGTTGATTTATATTCTTGTGTGTGTCACCTTTGGTGGGAACAATTCTTATTTCTCAAAAAACATATGGAACAAATTGTTTATCTATGTATTAATACAATATCACCCTATTTATTGTATAGAAATTGAATATGTTTCTATGAGTTGATTATTTTTTTGACCAATTAAAAGTTTCAAAGAGGTATTCAATGATTGATCTTTGTTCTGGTTATCTCTTTTTGAGAATAAAAATAATATTAAATTCAAATATATTTCTTTCAATGTAGGAATGGACATTATGGGTATCATTTCATAATATTCATTACATACAATTATCATTATTTATTTATAGATTGTATGATAAATACGTTCCAATAGTATTGTGACATATTCATGGTGGCCTTTTTAAATGGAATTCTAGTTTACTTTATAGCTAAGGAGGATCATGTGAGTCATATGAGAAATTTTTTTAATTCTTGAGAAATAACTAACTCTATGACATGATATAGAAATTTTATTTCTAAATTTTGTATGTGAAGTTCTTAGGAAACATGGTCTCTATATATGGTATTTTCATTCAACGTGAAATGGTGAAAGTAGTTATAGAATAGAAGAAACCAAGTAATTTTTTTGATATTCTAGTATTAGGGGGACTTTCATGGTATTATCTTCAGTTCATAATAGATTTCATGAAGATGAATTATATAATGTTATCTCTCACTGATAATGGGTTGATGATTTAAATGTATTAAAAATGTAAAAGTTACTTTGTTTGCCTAAAATATATTTTTCTTATATGGAAATTTTGACTCTTTTAGAGGATAGGCATATGTACGTGGTTTTCCTTCACGCATTTGGTTCAGGTTGGGTCTATGTTCTTATACAGGGTGATCACATGGTGGAATATGAATCTTGGTATATTTTGGCACATGTGAATAATTATTTAACAAATGCACTAAAACAAGGAGTCATGATGCATGTAATTACGTGATAGTGACATTATATATTCATAGAAAGGTTTACCATGTATTCTGACCATGTGATCTTGAACTATATCTAAGATAAAAAATATTTTAATATTCTCTAGAGGCATTGGGCAGAGTACCTATAATGATTTCATTTAGACATCTCTTATACCATGGGGAATGGGAATGTCGTTGCAGATGCTATGAGCCAGAAACTTCTGAACCATGGAGTGAAATATTTTTTGGAAGAGAGAAATATGATTGTTATTTTTCATAGTTATACCAAAATTATTTGGTAATAGAGGGTTAATGTTTTATTTTTCAGTATTGAATAGACCTCGACCCCTCTTGGTATGATTCATCATGAACATTATCTTGATTATGAAATCTTTAGAATTAGTGAATCCCTTTATGGTGGGGTGAATTTCTATGTAGTCTTCACACATAGTAGGTGTTATATTTATTTCGAATCTATTTATTCTGTCATTAGCTATGAGGAAATAATCAGTTTTTATATCCACAATTCTTATTTTTCTATACAGACAGAAACCACAAATTATTTCTACGACATGGGGTGATGATTACAGTGGCCATGAATGAGATGAGGGATTATTTTTATTTTCTCATTCATTTTTTCTTGAAAAAATGTCAAGGATGAGAATTATAATCATTAAATATTCACTCACCAAATTCCACTGCAATCTTATAAGGTGAATGTGATCTCTATGCACATTATGGTTTGGTATTAATGTACTCTAAGGAAAAAAAATATAATATGGGTTATTATTTATCGAATGACCCAATTGAATCACTTTATACCCATTCATGTTACAATCCAAATTTAGGAGTAGTTCCATTTCTATGTTAGAGAGACTTTTTGTTTCCATAGTGACACATATATAATAGCTTTTATATGAATCACCATTTTACATATATCATTTAGGGAGGCTTTAAAAGGGGATTGGGATCCTATGATGGTTTGAGAATCCCATAACATCCACTAATAGATGTCTAGACTGAGAGGGATAGAAAGATTATTTACAATAATCAATGTGCCTTCACCCTTGACATTTTTGGATCTCGGGATTACAATTTGGGATTTGGTTAGTTTTCTTATATTAATAATCCCCAATACACTATAATAATTTCAATTTTTGAGGCCTTTTGTGGCCAACTATGTAAATCACTATTGTGTTGGACGAATATCGGGAAACTATCCATAGTTTGATTGAACTTGGTACACTAGGAAACTGTAATGATTCAGTTGATTTTTAATATAATGTTGACATCATATATTTAGTACAAATAAATGTTGATATTCAACCTATAACATCAGAAATATTATTTTGTGACCATGTGTTCTTGAAAGATTCACCTTGTTTGGATAATAGATTGTATGGGAGGGAAGGGAGGCTATTTCCTCATTTTTTCAGACCTTTTCAGACCTTTTAGTTAGTGGGGAAAGTGGTTTACCATTTATGAATTTTTATATAGATGAAATCGATACATATCATGTTAATTGTGTCTCATCAATATATATATCATTAAAATACATCTTAAATTTTGGGTAGGAGTGATCATGATGTTTATCTAGAATTATCCATAACTGAGAATCATGTCATGATAGTTGATTCAAAAACTAATTATCTTTACGGAAGAAGATACAATTGGTCCATGTTCTATGGAAATATGATTCTTATTCACAAGAGGCATGGGATTAAGAGGATCCAATGAGGGAGAAGTGTCATCAACTATTTGATATTGAAACATCTTGATATGATTTCTAGGGATATAATGTTTCATTGTTAGGTATGTTGTAACTACTTATTATAGGATTCCAGGTATTCCAATACCATTCTTTTGATCATGATATTGTTGAGTATTATTCTGGGATTCTTAAGGTGCAATTTTGAAATGTTTTGGATGTTTCTTGATTGTTCATGGTGGGCACATGGCTTACCAAAACAGTGAGCACACCTAGTTAAGGTCATCCAACCATAGATAATATAGATTTTCATTTTCGATTTGTGGTTTGACAAAGGGTATTCCTACATAGTTGTAATAGTTCTCTATAGTGAAGGGTAACATGGCTAGGGAAGACAAATTTTTTAACTGTGTGACCTTGAACAACTAACCATGTACATAAGATTATTTTATAGATAAACATTATAAAAAAAATTTCAAACATATATTTAAGCACGTTCTCAACCCTAACGTAGACTAATAAATTTTACATGGTTTTGGGGTCGGCCATGATCCAAATTTTTCTCCCCTAAACCCATTCATTGGAACATTAATGTATGGAGGATCTCATTCGATCTCCTCTAGATAAGTGAATATTATCTCGTGTGGTGAATACCACTCCCCCTTTATATCCTCCATAGAATTCTTTAGATCATTATGTTCTTTGTGTATCAATACATTATTTAATTAGATCAATATTTTAGGAAAAACTTATGGATCTTGGTTCCAATCATTCGACATTGGGAAATCCCATTGTTTGAACTATTGATTCATGATATCCATGATAAAGGAATGAGGTTTCATTTTAACTTATATCTGTAAATAAACCTTGATATGATTAAATTGAGTTATATTTATTTAAATTGAATTATCAAAACACAATTTAAAATTAATTGTATTTTTTATCATATTTAGAATTTTGATCTGAATTGTAATGGAGTTTTGGAACCCCCCCCCCCCCAATTTCAATGGAATATGAGCTTTGGGTGTATTTTGGATATTTATGAAATTTGTGCACAAATTTTAGTAAAGTTATTAAATTAATTTTTTGAATATAGATGATTGGGGTTTTATTGAAAATTCATTAAATTATAAATACCACAATGTTTTTATTATGAATTGTTATTTTGGAAAGGAAAAGATAGAAATTGAATTTTTAATTATGATTGATTTTAAATGAAATGATTTTCCATCTTATAATTCATTATTTTAGCACATGTGAGAATATGTAAATATTCGGTTATGTGGGACAGCCACACTATGATTATTATTAAAAATAAATGGATTGGCACAAATATCTATATCAATAAACTAGAAAGGATGTTCTTATCCATAATGGAATGTTGATGAGTCATATTCTGCCTTAGCCTGATGGATGGATGTACACATATTTTCTAGATAATTGATATGATATGTGTGAGGATCCTATAAATAAAAACTATTATACCACTTGGTAGATGACCATGGTGCTTATTGTGATTAATTTGATATATATTATGTTAATTATGAAAATTTTTTACTCATTTTTTATATAACCAATTTTAAGAACAGTATTTATTATGGATTGTTTGAATTTCTCCTAACATTTTTAAATTATATATTGATTTATTTTCAATATAAAATTGAATATTCATGTACATTTTTTAAAAAAATTAAATGAATGATTTGGTTTATTATTATGGGATATTTTTATGTAACAAACTATGTTACCCTACTGAGCAATTTATCTCACACCCTACCATTTCAATTAATCGTTATTATATTTTCTTATGCAATGTCCATGAAAATGGAATGTGCCACCTGGAGGAGGTGTATTTTTTTGATCCTTTAGTCTTAGAGTGATTTTTATCTTTGTATTTTATTCTTTATACTATATACTTTGATGATGTGCTATTTTCAGTTCTTAATATACCTGTTTCATTTGTTATACATTCTGTCTAAGGAGTTTAATGTATACTAACTTGTTTCCTTATATTTCATTTTTTAGTAATAGTTTTCTCTATTTTACCTATTATGATTACATGTGATAGTCTCCAACCTATGGGGGTTGGGAATTCCCTTCCAGATAAGTCAGTTCGGGTTTGGGTAAGATGGTAATAGGGTATCTAGGCAAGTTCATGTCAATGTGTTCAAATTTCTGAAATATTATTAGATTTTTTTAAATTATATGTTTTATTTGAATAATTATAATGTATCAGTAGATTAAAAGGTAGTTATGTTATTGACTCGTTTAAGTGAGATTAAAAATTTGGGGTTTCCCATGGTTTCTATTGAGAATTTTTTATTTAAAATATAATTTATTCATTATTTTCATAATGTTTCATAATATTAAATGTATTTTATTTGGAAAATTATTTATTTGTTGTATAAAACCTACCATTTGAGCTGATCCATTAGAAAATTCCTCTCATCACTTGGATATTGACCTTCACATTTCTGACTCTACCTAGATATTATGTTGTGTTGTATTTCTAAGTCCCGTGTTATTATTTAATTATCAAAATGTTACTATATATGATTTTCATGGTTGATAGGATCCAATTAGGTTGATGGAGTATCTAGAATCTACCCTAACATCTTTATGTTGTGTTATTATCAAGGCCTTATTTATAGATGTTTATTATATAATGAAACTAATTAATTATGGTTCTTGGGTTCCTTGAATTCCGGGTGGTAACGAACAACCCTATATAACATTTTTTATAATATTATGAAGAATAAATATCTCATGTATTTATCATATGAAATATATTTTAATTTTTTATAATCCTTTCCAATTATAAATCAGAGGAATTCTCTTCATTATGTATGTATGGTCCCGTTTTGATATTATGTATTTTTTATTTTTCTAATAATTAATCATTAGACGTAATATATTCTTGGATTAAAAATAAATGATTTATGCTAAGATCAAATTATTCGAGGTGATAATGTAGTGGTGTGGTCTTTTTTTTAAACAGTCAATATTTTTTGTTTCCAATCTCTTATGGTTGTTGTCATGCCTCATTGAATTGTTATTACTCTTATGATTTGTGTCTTATTTTTTAAATATTATAATACATTATTTTATGAGAATATATCATGTGAAGAATTTTGTTGAGACATTGATAATGGTATGATTGTTATACTATTCAATAATGTACTATGAATGGGACATTGTTTCAGATTATTCATTCTTAAGGTTTTTGTTACGTTCACTATCACTTGGTGTTCTGTAATTGAGGTTTCATGTTATTTTCCCGTAGCATCTTGCACTATGGTTAAATCACATGTTGTTTCATGTTGACGAATATTTTTTGATATATGGTTCTCTTTTTTCCTTTTTATGGGGTGTTGAAGGATGATTGACCTCATTTTTTGGTATATTTAGATGTTTATATTTTAGAAGTTTAGAACCATATCATGGATTATTTTATGTTTTTAATATAGTATTATTTATTCTAATATGGTATTTGATAAAACAATTTTATAATAGAGATCTAATTTTAATGGGGTTTTATTATTATATCAGTAGTTTTGATGAATTTTAAATGGTGAGGAGACATATTACGGACCCACTTTTCTTATGTGATTAATTTATTTTTTATCGGTATGAATAATACTTGATAATTTTTTGTGATGCTTAGTAATAGTTTTATTTAATTTGAGACTTCTTATTATTTCCTGTTTTATTTTTTAAATAGACCAGATATTTAAAACATAGATATTAATTCTAAATATAAGAATATTCATTACAGAACATAATAAAACATTTACAGAACTGTGCAGGTTTAGTTTCTTTTGAAAATTGGAATCATAATCAACTTGTTAATAATACATGTACATTTTCTCCTTCATATTCGGCTTTACCATGAACCATTTGGACACATCTTACATAATAACCCTCTTCATATCATGGGGAAAATAAACATAATAAATGGTGAGATCATATACATGGTGATGGTAATCAAGGAAGATATAAATCATATCATAAGAATTTGACATAATAACATAAACATATAATTTTAAAATAAAACCATATATATGAAAGCTCAATATAACATGTCATGGGATAAATCATTTAAATTACGCAAAGATCATATTCCGATAGAGCGTAACTAATGACATAGAATTTTATAGCATATGCATAAGTAGAGAAAAAAATACATATTAGTCTAGGGTAATTTCCAAGACAATTACAGTGGAAAAATTCCTTTACTAAAACGAGTTCACTCCACATTCCATATCGGTGTTACTGAAGTGGGGTTACTTCTAGTTCCAACCCTATATTATTATACTGATATCATTTCTTGTTCTATTTTATTCAATCTCAGGAAATATAAATTTTTAGCCAATGATTTGGTGGGGTATATATGTCTCACCCACCACACAATGAAAACAATAAAATAAATTTATACAAGAATGTAATTCATTCATCACATGAAAACTCATGAAAAAATTTGTTTTATAAACATCATTCAATCCTAATATAACATGTGGAATAAAATGTGGTACATGGATATAATTCCGCCACAAACATGACACGGTCATGAAAATAATTGGGATAAAATACGTAAAAAATCACCATAAAAATATATATCATCAAAGAATGTTATCTTATATGAATAATAATTTTGAGATATCCCCTAAAAACAATTCTACATAAATTATCCATTTTTTATTGAAAACCATTTTTTTATAAAATTAAAAAAAATAGAATAAAATTATTTATTTTATAAGATAATTCAAATTATTTAATCGAATATTCAATGAAATATGGTTTCATGGGAAAATAAAAATACATTCATGCTGTATAATTTTTAAAAACCTTCTCCTCATAAATTTACATGGTAAGTCAAATAATACAAAATTAATAAAATGACATTAGATTCCCATAAAACCCTTAAGTAAAAATTTACCCATTGGTTAAAATGATATCTATAAATTATAAAAGGAATGTAATAATATCATGGAATGCATTTTAAGGAAAAATAAACATGGAAAATAAATATACCCTTTTAAATACTAACATATAAACAATATTATATAATAATGAGACTATGAAATTAATCCTTAAATTGGGTATGATTTCCTTCATAAATATATAAAAAACCATTTTTAATGGACAAACTAATGTTATTAAATTATTCTGGACCTATATTTATATTTCTCACAACATATATTATCATATTATCACATTTTTGTTATTAATATTTCATTATTACTCCTCTTTAGACTATTAATCACTTCATTTTCTAATGCATGTTTTCTTATAAGTCCATGTCCTTTCATATCAAATATATTAATGTCATTTACATAATTATTTTAAGATAATATATATCATATTATTCATTCTATACATTTATGTAATCATTCTTTAATAGTGATTGTGTACAATGAATCACATCACGCCAGGGATATGGTTGGTCAAACATACACACAAGTAATGATATTATTCACTCATTGGGTAAATGGTGTCTAATTGGATGATGAATATATATTTTGAGAATATATTTGAGGTTTAAATAAATATATATAATAATAATTTCCATATTTATACAAATCCATGTAAACTATTGATGAAAAAGAGATTATAACATGATGTGGAGGCGGTAGGCTGTACGTACACACGCGTGGTGGTTTTGTATTTCATAGGATACATAATATGGGGAATATAGATGTTCCATAAAAATTATAATAGCTCCTCATATATCATATATAGAATTTTATACAATATAATGGATACAAAAATATTATAATATGTAGAAGAGGAAATACTATTGGGAGAGTCATTAAAATAGATTAACTCTTCTTCTGAAAACACTCTCTAGATCTTCACTCGGGGACTATAGAAATTTTCAATTAAAATAAAAAACCTATATAGTGTGACTAGGTAATTTTATAATGTAAATGGGAATGTTATGTATGATCTTTTTGACTAAATTTTATGTGAATAGTTGAGGGGGGAGGTTCCCTTTTATAATTGAGGTGAGTGAATCTTTTGGAATTTCAAAAAATATAAATTTATAATTTAGTATATTTCAATCCAAATACCTCCAAAAAACCATTGATTCCAATATAAGATTATTTAATATTGTAATATTATCATACACTTTATTTTATAAAAGTTTTTATTTTCTTTTTGAACACTATCATTTTGATTAACCTATAATTAACCAATTTGAATTTTAACTAAGTTGAATGTTTTATCAATATTACATGATTGTAAATTCTAAATATTTTCTGTCAATTATAAAATAAATTAAATATTTATAAAATTTTAGACCATATGATAATAATGTTTTAAATTTAATGATGTTTTATTATTTTTAAATAGTTTAATAAAAACATTATTTTGATGAAATATAAATAGCGTCAATTTTTACACAATTAATTTCAAGGATTTTTAAAAATACCTAGAGAATAATTTTACATTGATAAAAATATTTTTATATATGAATAATAGGTCACGGTCATCTAGAATTTATTTATATCACCTTTATTATATAATATTATATTTATTTTCATATTTTTAACAATAATTATTTCATTTTTCTATTAATTAAATAATTATTATATCATAATTATTTAAGCCTTTAAAGTATTTAATCATTTAAAAAAATAAATAATTTATCATGAAAAAATATATTTTATATTTTTTAGGGCTATTTATTTTGGAATTTATCTTCTGTATAACATTACATTGAAAATGATAAAGTTAATAAAAATATCAGAATGAAATATGTATATTTTCATTCAATAAAATATAATATATGTCATACTACAATAAAAGTGGATTATAAATGGTGTATTTCTCCCCATGATTATTTGGATTCAAAAAATTCCTTTAATTAAATTTGGAAAAGTTTTACGGTGATCTTTAAAATTATATTTTTACCGTTAATTACTGGATTTAACTTTTACCCAATGAATAAAAAATTATTAATGTTATAATTTACCATGATGAAAAATAAACAGAACCTATTTAAATATTTTATAATAATTGATTCAAAATATGCAATACACTTTAAAAAAATTTAAACAAATAATTTTATGTGATTATTTAAATATTAATACCATTGGAAGGCTAGGAATACATGTTATTTATGATGAAATATGCAAACGATTGAAATGTTTTTATATATAAATTTATTGTAAAACTGATTTCAATTACCTTAAATATATTAATTGATAAAAATATAATATAACTATACTTGAATACCAATCAAAAATATAAATTAACAGTAAAAATTATTCGGATGCAAATAGTTTTTTCAATTAAAAATTATTAAATATTATTTAATAATAAAAACATGATAGTTATCAAAAAAATAATAAAATATCATCTAATGTAAATTTTTATTTTTCACATTAAAAGAAAGATCTTATTTTTTTAAATAGAATATTCTAATGTTTAAAAATGTTGATTTAAAAATAGTTCGCCCGTTGTAATTTAGTTAGACTACGTTAATAAAAAATATAGGTTTATATTCATTAAATTGGGTTTGTTCATACCCTATTCCTATAAAATTTATTGGACGAATGGGAAAAAAAAATTATTTAATGTACAACATATATTTATAATTAATACCATTCAGTATTTTTAATTATTTTATATATATATTGAAAATTAATTTAGGATGATAACATGTGAATATTTATTATACATTCAGTTGGTTTGTATTTTTATGTCTAATTAACAAATTAATTTATAATGTATTTTTATAAGTTAGTTATACATATGTATTTTGGCCAATTTAATAGCTATGTTAATATGGTCATTTTATACTATCTCTTGGTTCGTTTATACTCATTATTGTGTTCAATTCATAATATTGAAGAATTAATATTATTTATGGGAAAATTTATTAATATATCGGGGTGATACATTATACCCCCCTTAAATAACATTTCATCAAAATTCAACACTTATAAACATTGAAATGAGGATAACAATGCATCATCACATGCTCATGTCCCCACAAAGACTTCTCAAATTATTTATTCATCCATAAAACATTAACTAAATGACTAGTATTTCTTCATATAACTTTGGTTATATGATCCAAAATCTATATCAGGTGTTTTTTCTAAAAAAATCATTCCCTAATAGTATGGCTTATGATTTAAGTACATGTTATGTATCAATTATGTACTTTTTTATGAGATATACATAAAACACATTTTTTAGTTTAGAGAGATTATGTGGAATCGTTAATCCATAAGATACCTTCATGAAATGATTAATAATTTTATAAGGAATAATATTGGTTAGGCTCAACATTCAATTAATTCAAAATATCATTACTCATTTCCCAGGAGTTATTCATAAAAATAACTTATCACCCACTTAAAACTCTAACTATTTTCATTTAATTTTAAAATATTTTTTTAAATTTTATGAGGTTTTATTATGTGTTGTGGAATAGATCTGATCTTCTATATGATTTCATGAAAAATATTAGTTCAAAATATATTTTTCCCAATATTCATCCCAGCACAGTAGAGTCCAACATTTCTTCACCTTGAGGGATCTATAAATATCCATCTAAATAATGGATTGAAAGTTATTTTTTAAGAAAATTCTACTAAATATATGTGTTGATTCCAACCACCTTTGAAATCCATCTAATATTATCTCAAAAATATTTATAGAGTTTTAATTTTCCTCATATATTATCCTTATGTATGTGGATGATAAGTATTTATTAAACATAACTATGTATCTAGATCCTACTGATGAATTATCTTGAACTTTGAGTTAAACCATAGATCATTATTAGATATAATGGAAATTTATATAACATTAATTCTCAAAAATTCATTTATTTATATCTCGTAATAGTGATCAAGTGAAAAATTATCTCTAATAGAAATAATAATTGGTTACTTTGTAAGAAGATGAACTATAAAAAATATATAATTATGGAATTTAAATCTTTTGGGAAGTCTAAAAACTAATTCTATAGTGATCTATTTTAATTTCATTTCTGGTATTTGTAATAGTTGTAAGATTCATGAGGACATATTTCTATTAGACATAAAATAATAATTATCCAATAACCAAGAAAAATATTCATTAATATCTCCCTTTTTCCATTACAAATAAATACATTTAAAGGTCCCTTTACATCATTTTGCATCCATGATGAATAGAGAACTACGAACTATGGTCCTCACCAGACAACTCTTTCCTTAATTCTGGTATGGTAGGAATACAAACACATTTATTGAATGTTATTATTCCATCATAATAATCATTGATATCTGGAACATTTTACACATTCTTTTTTATTTCAATATATTCTTCCCAACCTTTTTAATCTTAACTTTTATATATATTTGAACATTCAGATGAAAAATATGGGATCCCCCTTCATATAAAATTTATAGATCCCTCATTTTTTAATCTGTAAATATTTTATATTTTTTGATCCTCATCATGGATAGTCTGGAATGATCCTTTCAAATCAAATCATCTACCACCTATTACAATTTCCTAGGGTGGCAATGTATTGAGAAGCCATAATCGTCAACTAACCCCAACCATCCATTTTGGAAAATATTCAGCTCAATTTGATTGAAAATATTATAAGAATTTTAATATCACTATATATATCACATATTTGTCTTTAAATATAATGCCTCTTTATCATTTATTCAAATATTATAATAGCTAACTCCAAATCATGAGTTAACAAATTTTTCATAATGATTTTATACTTTTATATGAACGAATCTCTCACCATATCATTCTTCATGAGAATACATCTCATCCCATTCTAAGATGATTCATTATAGATTACAAAACTCTCTCCTCTATAAGGTAGTCTGAGTACATGTTCAATAATTAACCTACATTTAAGATTATTGAAATTTTTGTGAAATTCCACCATCAATATGAACATAACTACTTTCTAATTCAAAATATTTATTGATTTAGATAATTGTGAAAAATCATTCAAAACCTCAATAATATCAAGAAAAACTAAGAGAAAATTGGATCTCAATTATCAATATTGATCTAGGAAAAAATTTAGTAAATTATTTATATTTTTGATCCACAAATATCCCCTCCACTGATATTATATGACCGAAAAATGAAATTTCTAGGATAAAAAATTCACACATGGTAAATTTATTATATATAATATCCTTTCACAGGGCCTTTAGTACTATCCCTAGGTGATCTTCATTTTATTCATTAATCATCAAATATACAAGAATATCATCTATAAAGGCTTCCAAAAACATATCATGATAGTCTCGAAATACATTATCATTATATCCGTGATGATTTTTGGGGAATTCGTAATACCAAAAGGCATAACATTAAAATCAAAGTGTCTCTACCTTGTAGATATTTTATTTTGTGTATCCTTATTTTTTTATTCCTAATTAAATATATCAATAATGGAGATTAATATTGGAAATGTATTTTCCTCAAATTATTTGGTCGAATAAGTCATCCATATGGGGGGATATGTAATTTTTTTCTTGACAATGATCTTGTTATGTTCTGGATAATCAATGTATATTCTCATTAAAATGACATTCATAAAAAAAACATAATTGGTGCACCACATGGTGATGAACTTTTGCATATGAATCCTTTTAAAAAATTATCCAAGAATGGATTCATCAATTACTATAACTAAATTGGGGATGATTCTATAAAGATTCATTGAAATAGTTATAACACCTGATATGTGTTATATTAAAAATAGAAGTTCATGATTCATTTTAAGGTAGGGAAATTATTTCAGATATACATCAAAAAACTCTTTTACAATATTTTTATCTTTAAAGGTGAGTTCTATTGAACCATATATGATATATAACATTAATTTATAAGAATTAAGACCCAAAATATATGATTAACTTCTCTTAAAATTTACTATTCAACCTTACATCCATGCATTATAATATTTTCATTTAGAATGTAAAATGTGACTTATATTACATGAAAATTGATATGAGGTAAAGAAAGGGAAATCCATTACATGCAATTAATCTCCTAGAATTTTACTAAAGAAAGGATCTCAAGAATTATAGGAGGCACATTCCCAAAAAAATAAACTGGAGAATAATTATAAACATCTAATACGACAATTGTAACATTAGGATTATTCATTTATATGACAACATCAAATTATTTAGGTAATACCATGATATCTTCAGAAAATTATTTATAAATAATATATTGGGAGGATAAATAACCAAATGAAACATTTTTTAATTTAGAGTGTATGGTAATTATTTCATTCCGCACATAATTGTCGTAATCCATATATCCAATAGGGGCCACATGAAATTTTCTACTGTATTTTGCATTTATAGGTTAATGATGTTAATCATAATTTATTACTCATGGATTAAGGAATATGTTAAAATAATTCATCATTTCCTTTTACATTAAATGCTGAAGTGTGGGAGGCATTTTCTATCCAGTCTTTTCTCTATTCGGAAATTTAGATTTTTTCATCTCTTCAATGATCAATTGTCTGATGGGCTTCCCTCCAATTCATAAAACATATTCTTGTATCCTTATGATTGATTCCCCCATGTTTCATTCAACACATTGAGCATAATAGAAATATCATCTATTATTCCCTAATATTTTTATTTATTCCATTGATTTCTAGTTTTATATTCTTATCAATCCCATATGACTGATGGGTAACTCCAATATCCATCTCAACCTTGATATCACATCGAAGGGTTTCTTCGTATCTATTGAATTCACTTATGAAAACATCCATTTGGAGACTTGGTTTTAAGACACTAATGAATTGATCAACCTTAATATCTTGTTGATTTATAATTATAGAGGCATAAACTACATGTCCCCTAAAATTTACTACATAGCTACCAATAGATTCATCATTATTATCCATAACTTCAAGAAACACCTTCTCCTTTTTTGTTTCATTAATATAATAATGATAATTATTAGAAAAAAAATGTCTTGAACTCGTTCCATTCCATAGAGTAATTTTAATCTCATTGCTTCATATTCCTGATATGATTCCACCATTGCTCATATTATTCTTCTTGATGACAGACCACCCATTTCAATTTATCATGTTTAGATCATTCAATAACTCAAAATTTCGTTTTAGTTGTTGTGATCCATTATTCATCTACTATTGGATCATAGTACTTTCTGAAAAAAATTCGATCCTACCGCATAAAGGACACAATTGAATGATTTATTTCCATCATGATTCTTAGTTTTAGAATGGTGTGTGATCAGGGAAAAAACAATTTTTCCTTCAAGATCCTAGTACATTTATTTTATCAAGATGACAATTGTTTCATTTCATATTACATTAAGCATTAACATAGTTCCTTCAGTTTACATTAATTAACTAAAACCAAGAATCATTGTGTGAGAAACACTAATAGTAATGGAAAAGCAATGTAATAAATAGGATTTAATAATATAATTTCAATTCAGTACACCATAGGTTTTATCCATGATTATTCATTATCATTACAAGAACATTAGAATTTAAAATTATAAATAGATTTTTCCATATGGATCTTATAAAGGATTTCTCATCCTAGTTTCCAACTGTAACTAAACCTCACTCTGATACCAATTATATACTGAGTCAATAAGGTTTCCTTATAATTTTTCCATTTCTTTATATTTGGAAAATCATAAAAACATTATCTTAATCAAAATTATATTTTCTTTAAGGATTATATTCATAAAGAAAATTTCCCTTCTCCAAGTAAATTTTTTTCATTACCTATGTTTTCATTATTCATTGTAGAGTCTCTCTAAATCCAAATAATTTTACTACTAATGAAAATTTTGGTTTTATATCTAAAATATTGTAATGTTATAAATCATGTGATATTGGGAATTCTATTTTAAAGTTTTGAATTCTCTAAAATTCAGACTCTGAATTCTTTGAAAATACGATTCTGAATTGTCTAAATTTCAGACTCCGAATTCTTTGAAATTGAGATACATAATTACTTATAATTGAGACACCTAATTCCTCCAAATTCCCCAAAAGTGTGACTCTGAATTCCCCATAATTCTGATTCTGGATTCATTGTAATTCAGACTCCGAAATCTATATATTTTAGATTCTTAATTCTTTATAAAATAGAATCTGAATATCCAAGTCTTATAAATATTTAATGTTTATTTGGTTAGACTCCAAATTATATTTTCCCTTAGTCTTTAAAACAAGATTTTTTTAAGTAGCGTCATTTTTATTACACTTGTTATGAAATTATGTCATACAATCTGTTTCTAACTAACCAGCGTTTGAATGAAATATGTATAGGTCCCTCCGAAATTAAAGTAAAAAATATGACGGTTGGAGGAGGGAGTTGACCATTTCAGAAGTCCCTATAAATTGGATCTCATTTGAATGAACTCATACTAGAAAATCAATTGTTCCATCACTATAGAGATTACATTCTATCATAGTGACTTCTAGAGAGATACCCTCATTCTTTTTTCGTACTGAACATCTTCTTTATCTTACTATGTGCGACAACAATTTTTGATGAGTACAAACGAGGGCTTCATGGGATAGGAAGACCAATGTGTCGACTAAAATAAAGATCAGGGACTTCTAGGAATATGAAGACAGAGGTGTCTACTACCTTAATAAAATAAGTATTGTGGGGATAGCAACATAGATTCAGATATTCCAATCGAGGGCGTACCCTAGTGTGTTTAAGAAATACTTTTTTGAAATTTTATATGAAGGGACCTTTATACAAGTTTTTTAGATACCCTAATCTCTAGGTTAAAATTTTTTATACTTGTTACTTATTTTTTCATGTTTATTTATACTATATTTTGATAAAAGAATAAATCATAATCTTCTTATACATTCTTATAGTTGTTATATACTCTAATAAGTAGGATTTTATATGCTTTAAGATAGAATATTTTCCTCATAAAGTTTCCTCAAGTTTCATTTTTGGAACCATATTTCCAGAACATAACATGTTCTTTTTAAGAAGACTAAAAGAGTTCTTGTGAATTTACCTTGTTTATCATTGTTAAACATATTATTCCTTAAGGTAAAAAACATTTTTTAAAACATAGAAATCACCCATATCTTGTAATTAAGAATCTACAACATTATTTCAATCCTACAATTTGTATCAAAGGACATCTCGAAAATACATATATTAAAATATAAGTTTTCTTGCTCATGTTTTATTTATTCTAAACTTACTTGCTTAATTATTATTTCTTAAGAGATTTTTATCATTACTGACAAACATTTTCTATTAACTTGTTATTTTGGAAAGATATTTTTTATTGAATGGCAGGAATAAATATCCGTTCGATTAAAAATATAATTAATTCTAGACCATATATATTTGATGGTAATTATTATGAATTTTGGAGAGAACAAATGAAGACTTTTGTTATTAATACTATATTTGACAACTTTTTCATGCTTACTAGAGATTATACAATTCTTGACAAGGAATTTAAAAGCATCACCAACCAAGAAAAGATAGAATACCAAATAATTTACAATATACACAATACTTAGTATTGTTCCATGAGTAGGAATATATATAGTTAGATTTATTCATGTGAAGTTGCTAACTGCATCTAGAAGAAATTGAATGTCACGCATTTTGGTACATACAAAGTTCTAGAGACTAGAAGAGCTATGCTTAGAGAATAATATCATCGATTTCCATATATATATTGAGAACCAGTATGCAATGTTCAATAAAAATTTATGACTATTGGAAACAGCTTACAATTTATGGGAGAGAAAGGTCTTGATTACTAATATCTTATAGACCAAATTATTGATGTTATCCCTAATGAGTGTAAATGTAATATAAGATTTGTTCATGAGAATAAGGAAGTATCTCAAATTACTTTTGATGAGATTTTTGGAACTCTTCATCAACATGATAGAAGAATGAAAAGAGATGCTGACCCGAATAAGAAGAAGAATGGTAATGGATGTATATACATTAATATTACGAAATACAAGACTCATGAATGGGATACAAGATACTAGTCTAATAAATTCACCTTTTTATCAAAATCTAGTGAAAGTAGTCATTTTGAGAATGAGAAAACTAATTTTTATCGAATTATGAACAAGATAGTTATAAAGAAATACTTTCAGTATATATATCAAAAGAATGAATGAAAAGATAAGAAGCAATATGAATTAACTTGCTATGAATTTAAAAGAGCAGGGAATATAAAACCATATTGTCTTATGCATAAGAAAATGGATAGAAAGGAAAATCATTCTAAGGGGAATAGAAATAAGTACTTTAAGGATAAACAAAAGAATGTTTTGAAATATAATGACACCTCGAGTGCTAGTGGTGGTGACTCATTAGATGAATCCTAAGAGTATAAATATTATAAACATAAGAATCTTGGTTTACTAGGCAAACTATGTATTGAAAATCATTTTATAATGTCCAAAGTACACATGGTCAAATCAATTACTAATGTATCTTTGAAATCAAATTTTACTAATGATTAATATTATGAATCTTTAGATGATGAGTCCACCTCATAAAAAGATCATACATTACCTTATTATAAAAATATTTCTAGGTTTTCTAAAGTTCATGAGAATGAAAATTCTAAACTCAAGAAAAAGCATGATAATGAAAATTTTATATTATATATTTTAATCAATGAAGTATCATATCCTTATCAGAGAAATTTTTTTTAAAATATTTCTAAAAATATTGAGGAAGTTTATTCTGAAAATGATAAACATTCTAAGGATATTGAAAATTTATTTTATAATAAAAATAATTTAAAGGATAAATCTAGTTCTAAAACTAATTTTATTAAGAATAAAAATATGGTTGTAAAAATAATGTCAGAAATTTTTTTTTAAGGAAATATTTGTCAAATTTTACCCATGGTAAGTAAAAATTAGAAAAGTTTTATTCCAAAATTTGACCATTAAGAAATAGTTATGTATTCAGTTATACTCATTCTAATGTATTTTTTTGTAATAAGTATTTTGTTCCCTAAAGTGATAAATTTTTCAATAAATTTTAATATGGTGGTAAATGGGTGAAAATTTATTCATTGAAAAAAATATCAATCTTTAGGTTTTCAAAAAGATTGTTTTTCTAACAAAATGTGGATAACTAAAAATTTTCTTTCTGAAATTTCAGGATCCAAGAATGTTTGTATTAAATAATTCTTACTCAATTATTTTCTAGAAAATGAAGAATATACCGACAAAAATACATGGTATGTGGGTAGTGGATGTTCCCAGTATATTACTAGTATTGAAAATTTCTTTGAAAAAATTATCATGATAAAAGGAAGAAAAGTAACTTTCTGAGATAATGCTCAGAGATAATTTATTGTTATAGGTAACATTTTTCTTCATAGAAAAACATTAATTTCAAATTATTTATTTTTTAAGGGTCTCTAGTACATCCTCATTACCATAAGTCAATTTTGTGATGAAGGTTACCTCATGAATTTTGGGAACGATAAATGATTAGTACACAATTCCAAGGAAGAGTTTATTATTTCTTACCACAGGCAAGAGAATGTATACACACTAAACATAGAAGACCTTAGGATCCAAGATCTACCTTTCCATTGTGGAATGGAAGATCAATATTGGTTAAGTCATAGAAGGATAAAACATTGTAACCTTAGGAACCTATGTATAATCACAAGGAAAATTCTAGTTAAGGATCTATGAGAGCTTATATTTGATTCTTCAAAAGTTTTTGATCCTTCTCAATTTGGAAGGAAACATATACCCAATTTTAAATCAAGTGGTGAAGTCTCAGATTCTAGTAAATTAGAGTTGGTGTATATATATATATATATTCAGTTCAATACAAAATAGATGTATTGGAGGAAAATATTATGTATTTGTCTTAGTTGATGATTACACTAGTTTAGTAATGGTATATTTTCTAATAAAGAAGTATGTAGATTTTTCTTATTTCAAAATTTTTACAACCAAAGATAAAAATGAGAAAAACCTTACATTGATCACTATTCATAGTAATCATGGATGAGAATTTCAAAATTTATATATTCAAACTTTTTGTAGTTAAAAATGCATTACTCACGACTTATCATCACCAAGAACTCCTCAATAGAATGTTGCTGTAGACATAATAAATCGGATCCCTCAAGAGATAACGAAAACCATATTGAGTGAATATTCTATAGTTAAACACTTTTTTTCTAAAGATATAAGTACCGCTAGTTATACTATAAATTGAGTTCGGATTAGACCTTTTTATAAAAAAAACCCTTATAAATTTTGGAATGGTAGAAAACCTAGACTTTCATACTTCAATGTATTTGTTTGAAATGTATTCATTCTGAATACATAAGGTAATATATATAAATTCACACACAAATCTGATAAAGGAATTTTCCTAGGCTGATCCACAACATCTTAGGCTTATAGATTTTTGAATAAAAATACTTGTAATATTGAAGAAATAGTTCATGTTATATTTGATGAAAATGATCCTTTTAATTTTAAACTACCCTAGCCTACATCTTCAGATTTATTTTAAAAAACAAATTATAATTGATTGATAAAAAATCGTTATAATAAGTAAAATATTTAAAAAAATATTTCTGAAGCATTTACCGACGAAGATTTCTTAACATATGTTGAAAAAAAAGTTTTACAAAACCTAAATTAGTTGTTTCTTAAGAATAATCCTAGTGAGAGAATCATTAGTGATGTAAATAAACCAGTAAGGACTAGAAGTTCCTTTAGAAATTAAGTAGAACATCTAGAATTTCATTCCCAATTAGAACAAAAATGCTCCAATGAATTTTTAAGTGATGATGATTAGATAAAGGCCATGCAAGATGAGAAAAATGAATTCGAACGGAACAATGATTAGACCTTATTTGAAAGCCCTAAAGAAACTTCTATTATTAGAGTAAAATGCATCTTCAGAAATAAGTGTGATGAAAAATGCATCATTATATGAAATAAAGATAGATTATTTGTTGAGGATATAAAAAATAAGAAGTAATAGACAATGAATAATCATATACTCTAGTAGCTAGAACTGAATCTATTGGTATTTTATTTGCCTTTGTATCATTATTTAATTTATAAAATTTCAAATGGATGTCAAATGTTATTTCTTTAATGGATATGTTCAAGGGGACGTTTTTGTTGAAAAACCTTCTACTTTTGGAGACAAAAAACATCCTGAACATGTTTTTATACTAACCAAAGCTTTATATGGAGTTAAACAAGCCCCTAGATCCTCATAAGATAGACTTACATGATTTTTTCTACAAAAGAATTATTTTAAGGGAACTGCTAATCCAACCCTTTTCATAAATAAAGCAACGAAAAATGTTTTTATTGTTCAAATTTATGTTGATGGAATTATATTTGGTTCAACTCATCTATCTTTAACTGATTTGTTTGTGAATATAATGAAATATAAGTTTAAAATGAATATGATGAAGGAGTTAAAATCAATCCTAGGTTTTCAAATTTCCAAAAAACCAGAAAAAGAATATATATATATATATATATATAAACATAACTATATTAAATATCTTCTTAAAAAGCATGGATATGAAAACACTAAGAGTATAAGTACTCCAATCAGTACCTTAAATTCTCTTGATCTTGATGAAGCAGGGAAACCAGTATATCCAACATTATTTAGAGGTATGATAGGAAGTTTACTATACTTGACAACTAGTTGTTCAAATTTAATGTTTTAGTATTCTTACATGAAATATATCAATCTTATCTTTCTGAATCTCATTTAAAATCACTAAAAAAAATTTCAATTTATTGGGAACCAAGTATTTATGAATCTTTAATACTTCTGGAAATGATTTTGTTATAAAAAGTTTTTTGGATGCTGACATCGGTGGGTGTAGAATGGATAAGAAAATTACATTTGGAAGTTTTCATTTCTTAAGATATTCATTAGTTTCATGGTAATGAAAAAAACAACACTTAGTAGCACATTCCACTACTGATGCTGAATATGTAGCAGTTGGAAGTCATTGTGCTCATGTATTCCGGATGAAACACACACTCACAGATTATGGAATGATTTTTACCAAAAAACAGATATTATTTTATAACATAAGTGCAATTTCCCTACGAAAAAAAAATTCCCATCATTCTCTTTCAAAACATATAGATATTGGGCATCAAATTCTTATAGAGAACACACAAAAAATGGATATCATTCTACAATTTATCAGAATACAAGAACAACATGATGATATTTTCACAAAATCATTACCATCAGATATATTTTAATACATTAAACAAATGTTAGGACTGATAAACATAACTTAATCTCCCATATCAAAATTTTTTTGAAACCTATATCTTTATATTATGTCACTCATTTTCAAATTTGATGTACATTTTCTGGGTAGTTTAATTTTGTTGTAGTTTAAATTTTCGCACTCATATTTTTTTTGTAATTAAATTTCTTTTTAGTCAAATTTTTTCATACTCATAATTTTTTTTCGTTTATATTATTTGTAGTTTAAAATTTTATTGGTAAACATTTTTCGTAGTTTAAATTTTTCATTATTTTAAATATTTCATAGTTAAAATATTTTGTAGTTAAAACTTTTCCAAACATTAATTTTTTTCTTAATAATTTTTTTTATAGTCTAACAATTTACCAATTTCCAAAATTTCATTTCTTTAATAAAGTTTTCCATAATCTAGAATTCCTCAAGAATAATTTTCCTTATTAATGAAAAATTTTCAAGAAATCTGGAATGTATGTTTCCTTACATAAATTTTAGTAATCAATTTTTTCTTGTTGGTATTTTCCTTATTTTTTAAGAAATTGTTTCAAATTCACATTCGTTAAATATGATGTTTTATCTTAAAAACCTCCAAATATTATAATCTCCCAAAAACCTTCTTTGTCTTTCATCTCATCCATCAGATAATATCTATCTAGTTTTAACCATTGAATCAATTACGGAATATGAAATGTTGCCTCAATGAATATATAAAGTCCCCCTTAAAGGTTGTCCCATAATGGTTTTCACGATGAGCATACTGAAGTTCTACATCTATACTTAATCATTTTTCCGTTCTTCTGATCTTCTCGACACCTAATGTCTTTGGATGAATCCTTGCTGTAGAAAATTTTTTAAACCAAGGAAATATATATATGGAAAATCTATAGATAATGGTTAGATGATGAGAAGTTCATTTTAAAGTCTGATTATCTCATTTCAAAGTATATCATGTTGAATGGATGGGAATGCCAATGCATAAAAACACTAAAAGGAAAGGTTCTGGTTTATCCAGAGTATCTTATTGAGTTCTATGATCACATTAGTTTTATCCAGGTTTTTTTATTGTTCATAAGTTCATTGTAAAGTATGACTGTATAATTTCAATGTAAAATCTTGATCAGGCAGGAAGTGTTGATAATGAAAAAACTATAGAGTTCCTCAGAATCAAAGGAGCGAAAACTCCAATGATCCAACATCTCTCTACTATCTTAAGAATGTATATTTATGGGTTCATGGATTTATAATTATGAGAAAAGGATACAAGGACTCATAAAAGAATAGTGAAATCTATGTTTTGGATTTTTTTTATTAAATGAAGAAAGATAAACATAGTAGAGTATATTTTACTGGAAATTGCAAATATCATAAATTGAACTCTCAAATTTCTTATCATTATGTATCCATAAATATTATCTAATATCATTTTCTTATTCCAAGAATCATTCAAATTCAATTGTATATCCAATCCCAAATCAATCTAAGACATGTTTCTCAGTTATTATACATTAAGGAGGATGTCGGTTTCAATGGCTAATCTGAAGAATTTTCCATCTTATCTGAAAGTGGGATTGAAGACTTGTTTAAAATTTCGGATGTAGTTGAGTCTTACAAGAAGGGTGGAGTGAAGAGAAAGCTAAAGGTACTGAAATCCAAAGAAAAATTCCTATATTTCCGGAAACCCAACTAGAACCTCCAAAATCTAAGAAGCAAAAGACCTATCCAGATGAAGTTATTGCTAAGTTGAGAGGATATAAGAAGAACAAGAAATAAGGGGATCCTAGATTTGTCTTGGATCCTGTTGAGGCAAAACCATTAATGATTATGGTTGCAAAAGAATTTTAGATGTAGGAAAAATTGTAGAATCAAAAGAAGAAAAATTATGAAGTTAATATTGTTCAATCTCTTCTCAAGGCTACTGAGAAATATTCTGAGGAGATTCAGGTAACAGAAGCATTTCTCAATGAACCAGTACCAGTAGAGGATTTGGGAAATAATATTGTTATTTCAAAACCTGATGAAGAGGAATAGATTGTGTAGGAAGAGGAAGTGTAACAAGAAGACGAGAAAGGATGTGATGATTTTTATGATATGATATGGAAAGTTGAAGATTATCAACAGAAGGAGAGTCATTCTGAGAAATTATCATTCCAGACTTCCCAAGTTGAATCCCTTACACATGTTACCCCAGAAAAAGGTGATGAATGTTGGGAAGAAGTAAACAAACCATCAAAAGAAGTGAGTAAAACCCATGATTTTGATCAACCAAAGGACCTGGTGGATGATTCTGAAAAGAAAACGCTGATGAAGATAAGATAGTACAACATTTAAATAGTGAACATAAATCACCAAAGGCTGTTGAAATCATTCCAAGATCTAATAAATGAAAGAAGGTGGTAGAAGATACACCTAAAAATGTAGTGGTGGATAAGAAGGATGTTAGTGGACCACAAAAAAGAAAGGCTATATAGGTAGAGAGAGAATCCTCACTCACAAGAGAATCTTATTCAGAATCATCTTATATAGGACATGATTTTGTGGTTCAATCGATAAAGTAATTGTTTGATACAATTATCTTGTTTTATAGTATTTCCATGAGATGTCAGATGCTTCATCATTCATTGAATCATAAATTAGATTCGGTTTCCATGCATATGGATAAATTCGTTATACTTCAGGTTGGTTTTAAATCCTTCTATATCGGGTATGATGTACAGAGGAGGTTGTGCATGGAAAAGACTAAGTGTTCTAAGAAGACAATTGAAGAGCTAAGAATCATTGAAGACATTCATGATAATGTAAAATAAGATTTTGATACTGAATATATCATGATCAAAGACCGTACTATAAGTTTTAATGAGAAGCTAAATCTTTATAAAATAGTTTGGAAGCAGGAAGTAATGTATATGAATGGGAAACATAATTATGTTTTATTGAATATAAAGAGGGAAATAAATTTAAAAATTGAGTTTCAAGAATATGTCAGAAAACAATAAGAAATTTTGAAGACATGGGAAGAAATTCTTAAGGCATATGAAGAAAACGTCAATGTTTTGGAGAACAAAAATAATGACCAAGATAAACTGCTCAATTTTTTTTTGAATAGGATCATAAGTAGCATAAAATGTTGATGACCATTGTCAATAATCATATGGAAATGTAAAAAAGAAGAAATATTTTTTTCCTTATCTGTAATGTTTTGTTGTATTAGCTTTCTTGAAAAAACTTATCAAATTATAAGGAAAATTTTGGTTGTTATTAATGTAATTTTTTTATAGTACTAGTATTTCATGTACCATATTTTTTTCTTTCTCGCAATTCCTTTTTGAAAATAACAGTGGGGTAGAAAGGAATGATAATAATAATACTAAGTAAAGAAGAGAATTCCCTATGTAAAGAGAAGTTTATCTAAGGAATATTTTTATCAATGAATATTTCCTTATACAGTAAAAAATAAAAATATCTTTAAGGATGTTTTGATTACAATCCATAGTTATTTAATAATATAAGGGGAGTTAGTCATATTCATCATGATTCATATGTAAATGGAGATAATTTTATCTTTTATGTTCATAAAGAAATTTTCTAAGTCCTTATTCCCTTTTTCGTAAGGAAGTTTGTTCTTTCCAAAAAGGGGGAGATTGTTGATTCCATAAGGTTTCCTTATGATTTTCCACATTTCTATGTTTTGAAAATCACAAACAATTTATATTAAGGAAAATTATATTTTCCTTAATTATTACATTCATAAGGAAAATTTCCCTTCTCTGAGGAAATTTTTATCATTACATATTTTTTCATTGTTAAATTTATATTCTCTCTAAATACTACTCATTTCATTACTATGGAAAATGTGGTTTCATATATAAAATATCATAATACTATAAATCCTTGGATATAGGGTATTCTGTTTTCAATATCAAAATTCTCTAAAATTTAGACCATAAATTCTCTGAAATCTGGGTTATGAATTCAATAAAATTTATACTCCAAATTCTCTAAAATTCAAACTCCAAATTACTTAGAATTCAAAATCTGAATTACTTAGAACTCATACTCCCAATTCCTAAATATTTCAACTCTGAATTATTCAGAATTAAAATAGATAATTTTTTAGATTTCAGACTCCAAATTCCTCATAATTCATACTCCAAATTCATTATAAATAACACTCTGAATTCCTCACAATTTAGAGTCTTAATTCATTGGATTTTAGACTCGTAAATCTATATAATTCAGATTCCTATTTCTATGTTAAATAGAATCTGAATATCCATGTCTTATAAACATTTAATTATTATTAGGTTAGACTCTAAATTCAATTTTTCTACATAATATGAAAAATCAATTTGGTTAAGTCACTTCATTTTCCTTACACATTCTACGAAACAATGTCACACAATTTTTTTCTAACTAACCATTGTTTGAATGAAACATATACAATTCCCTCTGAAATTCGATGAAAATTTTGTCTTTTTGAGGAGAGATATGACCATTGGACATTGGACTATTAATAGGATCACATTTCAAAAGAGAATCACCCGTTCCATTATTCTAAAGAATACATGTTGTCAAAGTGATTTCTCGAGAAAGAGACTCTCATGCTTTGTGCATATTGAACAACATGTTCAGATTGATTTTTGTGACTCTGATTGTTCTTGAGTACAATATAGGGATTATGGGGATAGGAAGACAGAGAATCCGACTAGCTTAAAGATTAAGGACATCTGGGGATTAGAAGACAGAGTTTTCGACTACATTAAAGATTGTGGTCTTGTAGGGATACAAATATTGATTCTGATATTACTATCGATAGATTACCCTTGTGTGGGTAAGACATACATTCTTTAATGTATAAATCAAGGGACCTTATTCCAAGGTGGTAAGGTGTCCTACTCTTTGGGTTAAAAGATTTTCTACTTGATACTTGTTTTGTTTCAATTTTATTTCTATTGTATTTTTATAAAGGAAGTAATTATAATCTTATAATATTTTCTTATCACTATTATATACCATGATAAGTAAAATTCTATACATGTTTAGGTGGAATATTTTCCCTACATATTTTAATTATGTTTCATTTCTAGAATTGTATTTTTAGGACTTATCATGTTTGTTTAATAGAACAAAACAAGATCTTGTGAATTTATCCTGTTTAAAATTGTTAAACATAGTTTTTTCTTATGGTTAGAAATGAATGTTTTTAAACTTACAATTAACCCCCCCCCCCCCACTTAATTGTGAAAATACATCATTATTTCGATCCATCATTGTATCTTCCCATATTTTCAATCATACATACTACTTCTAAATGGAAGAATATTCCTTACACAACATAACAAAACCACAACCAAATTGTATTCGTTTAGTGTCTTCCGAAACTGGGAAACATAAACAAATGGTTTATTAAACACCTACATCATATCCATCATATTCCATCATATCTATTAATCTTTTGAAAAATCATAATTAATAACATTTTCCAAATTTTGGTGAAATTAAACATTATAATGGGTGACATCATATGCTCAGTAAGGGTAAAAAAGGGGATATCAATCGCATCAAAATCATAAGATATAACAACATAATCGTAAAATTTAAAAAATAAATCCTACATATTGAATATCATGATTTAATTTCATGGGATAAATAAATTAAATTCAACAATGAACATATCCTATATTAGAATAAATTAATATATCGAAATTATTGACATACACATAATCATAGAAAAAAAATTTCTTTAATATTCAACGATGATATAACAAAACAATAATGTAGAAAAATTATATTACTTCATTGAGTTAACTGTATATTCCAGGAATGTGTTTATAAACCTTGTTTACTTCATGCTTTAGCCTTGTATTACTATACCGAGATCATTTGTAATTCCATACCAGTAAATATCAAGGGATATAAATCATTACCAAATGCATATGAGGAAGCTATAGGTCCCACCAATCACATAATTAAAACCGTACATATTTATTCAAAAATAACATAAATCATTCCTCATGTGATATTACATGGAAATTAATTAGATTCATCAACATCATTCAATCATAACCTATCATATAGAAATAAAAAAGTTCCATAAATATCATTACCACATAAATATAAGACATACATCATAATAATAAGGATATAATTTTTAAAAAATACTTCCATTATAAGATATGTAATATAAAATAATGTTATCTTATGTGGAAAATAATTTGGATATACCACATGAAAATATTTACAGAAAAAATTATCCTTTATTCTTTAAAATGGTTTAGTGTTTATAAAATAAAGATAAATTTACAAATAATTTTTTTAAAAAATAACAATTTTAATTTTAAAGATATTATTCAATGAATTAATAAGTAATGGAAGTGTAAAAATTCATTTAATATATATAATTTAAAAAATAAGTCTCCTCTTACATTTTCTTAAAAATCCAGTTAGTTCCTCATTTGGAAAATAACAAAATAATCATTTAAAACCAATTTGTAAAATTATTAAAATGGGTAAAAATGACATTAAATTTTTTTCTATGATGAGTTATAATATTTTGGAATACATTTTTATTATAAATGGAAATTGAAAAAAAAATATATACCAAATAAATACTTACGTATAAACAATATAGTATAATAATGAAATTATAAAATTAATCCTTATTCTAGGTATGGTATCAATAGTATATATATATATATATAAGTCAGGTATAATGGATAAAATATTTTTATTAACTTATTCATACACCCAATTCATATATAGTATATAATATGTGATCATATTATCACGTATTTGTATGTATTATTTCAATATTATTGTTCTTCTCGGTGTTGACGACTTCATATTCTGATGCTTGTTTTGTTGTATAAGTAATAGTTCTTTATATAGAACATTGTTCTATAATTTATATAATTATTCTAAGATTATACATATAATATTATTCATTATATAAATTTATATATCCATTCTTTAATGGTGATCATGGATAATGAATCACATCACTTTGTGGAGATGGTTGGGCGTACGTACACAGAAGCAACAATATCATTCCAAAAATAATTAAATCTTATTAAAGAGGATATTGTATATATTTTTACTGAATAAATATAATGTTAAAATAATTATATATTTTCATTATGTCTATAATTATATCCATCCAATTAAATTGGTGGTAAAAAATAGATTATATCGTGGCATGGAGATAGTATGTCATTCGAACACACAGGCAGTGATCACATTTTTCATAGGATAGATAAAAGAAAGAATATGGTTGTTCCATAGTCATAAGAATATCTAATAATATACGGTATACTTTATTTATTTATTTATAATGTTAAGAATTTAAGAGGATGAACAGGATGAAATACTATTGAGATATTCTGTAAAGGAGATCTCTTTTTCTTCTACGAGACCCCGCAACGTATTCTCTTAGGGGCACTCGAGTTGGTCATTTGAGAAAAACTGAACATATGTAATGAAAATAGTGAAGTTTATAATGGAAATCTTCCAAGTATTAGTGTGGTTTAAGGATATATTTTATGTGAAAAAGTGAGGGAGGATACTCCCTTTTAATGTTGATATGACTGGCACTTTTGGAATTTCAAAAATATTAATTCACAATAAATTAAATTTCTATTAAAATAAACACAAAATTATATTCATTTGAATATAAGATGATATAATATTGCAATATCATCGAAAAATATATTTTTTTAATGTTTTTTATTATATTAAACATTATCATTTTAAGTAACTCTTAATTGAAAAATTTTAATTTAAACTAAGGTAACAAAATTTTCAAGATTAAAAGATTGTAAATTTTATAAATTTAATTTCATTTATACCATAAATGAAAAATTTATAAAATTTTATACCATATTATATTTATTTGGTATTTTTAAATATGGTTTATGATTTTTAAATAATTTAATAAAACATTTTTTTATATAATATTAATAGTAATAATTTTTACACTATTCAATTCATGGATTTTTTAAAATATAAAAAAATAATTTAACATCAACCCAGATATTTTATTATATCATTAAGATGTCAATTTCATCTGTAATATGCTTTTATCAATTTAAATATCTGAAATTACATTCAATTTTATTTTTTTTGATAACATTTATTTTATATTTACATTAATAAAATAATTACTACATCATCAATGTGTAAAAATTTAATGTGATTATTTGTTTACAAAAAATTAAAAATAAAGTAACATGATAAATATGAACATTTTCTCTTTCATGTAAATATTTATAGTTTAATCTATATTTTTATAATGTTATATCATAAATTACAATTTTATTAAAATATGTGTATGACTTCTTTAAATTTTCATTAAAAAATATAATAAATGTCATCCTCTCAAAAAAGTGGCTTCCAAAGGATAAAATGTCTGCCCAAGGATAATCATGGTAAAAAAATTATTCTGATGAAATAAGTAATGGTTTTTTAATATTTTTTGAATATTATTTATAACTTTAATTACAAAATATTACTTTTATGTATTAATAAAAAATTACAAAAGATACTATTAACAATTACCAAATTTAAAATTAAATTTTTTAAAGAATTTAGAAAAACATATTTTAAATTTGTAATCCATTTTTAAAAATTCAAAACACATAATATTTATTAATTAATTTAAATTTAATATCATTTATGGGGTGATAAAATGGATTATTAAAGTAAAAACATCCAAGAGATTGAATATTTTTCGATACAAATTCAATATAAAATTGATTCCAATGACCTACATTAGATTTTATGGTAAAAAGATGATCAAATTATTCTTTAAAAGAAATCAATAATATAAATTAAAACTATAAATATTTGGATGATAAAACATGGTTTCAATTTAAATTTATAATTTTTAACTATTCATTAAAACAAGAAACTTATAAAAAATTTAAAAAAAATATTGAATGTAAATTATTATATTAATAATTAAAAAATAGTATCATTTCATAATATGTAATATCTAAAAGTGAAATATTTTGGATTTAAATAGGTTCCCCATTAGAATGTTGTAAGTATCCCTTTATAAAATATATGTTTTTATCTTTAAAATTGTGTTTTATCATATCATATGACTATAAACTCTGTTAGATGAATAAAAAAATATATAATTTGTAAAATATATATTTTAGTAATATTATTCTCTAATTTAAATTTATTTAATATATTATGAAAAATATGTTTGGGAGAATAAAATATGAATATTTATTTTACATTAAATGGGTTTATCTTTTCATTTCTAATTAACCAATAAATTAACACTATAATATCATAAGTTATTTATTGGTTTTTTTCCATGAATATTTAATGTATATATTATAATGGTAATTTTATATTATCTCATGGTTTTATTAAACTCATGATTGTGTGTGATTCAATTTATTGAAGAATTACAATAATTTGAAGGAAAATATTTATAAAATATTATGATGTTTCATTTTTCACTTGACCTCTTTAGTTTCCCCCACCACCCACCAGCACACAAATATCATATTGGTTATTTAGGTTAATTTTATTGAGGGGTTTTTTATTTATTATGAATTTATGGGGGAATAATGTTGAATGGTTGGGAGAATGGTTACATCTCCATGTCAATGTGGTATTTAAAATACCATAATTTTTTGTTATTTTGAGATTTTGGAGAATTTTTTCTTTTTTAAAAATAAATATTTTTTTATATTATTTAGATAAAACCATGGAAACCCCATTCTTGTTTAATGGACCACAATTTTCCATTTAATGATTTCTAATATCCTTACTTTTTATATGGTAAGGGATAACCACATTATAGTTGTTTTGTATTGTACTATAGTTGGGGGACCATGGTTCATGTTTCACGATATAGGTAGGTGTGGTAGGTACATTTCACTATGGACATAGATGGTCACAAAATTGTATTATATTATCCATGTTTTTCAACCACCAGAAAGAGATGTCCCAACCCTTACTATAGTAGGTCACACTTTTATGTCATGATTCCTGGGGCCATCGTTATACTCGAGGGAGGTGTCTCATTCCATTAGGTATAGTTGAATGATGTGGATTACTCTTTCCTAAATTTTAAAAATAAGATTCATAATTTACAGCCTTTTAGTGTTAAAATAATCTTCCCCCTTTTCCCCCTCATTTCACATCAGTCTGCCATCTGAAATCCAAAGGCGCTTCTCCCCTTATCCACTAAATCTCCAACCATAATTTCTTACTAGTTTCAATTTGAATTTGATGGTTGGTTCTCTTTTAATTCTCCATTTCATTGATCCTATTTTTTATGGATCATTACACTTATAAAATCCCTAATGTAAAATATGTTTAGATATAATGTTCCAGATAGTTCTTAAATGGTTATTTAGGTGTCTACGTTTCTTATTGTAATTTTCTTCAGGGTTTTAATATTCATCAAAAATTACATTCTCTGTAAAATTGAGGAAGGTATTCATGTGTAATTAATTTACATACATGTCATAGAATACTTGAGATTTCCAAATATCATTATTATTAAATGCTATCAATCTATGTAGTGGTAAATACCTGATATTTTATGGAATTTATAATTTTTATTAAACATATGGGTCATAGTTTGGAATATATTATATTATAAAAAAGGTTCACTGCGAAATAAAAAACAACCAATAATTATTATTTTTTGATAACATTATATTAATAGAATATGTACCGCTAATAAAAATTAAAATATTTCAATGGAAAGAATGTTATATATAATCACTATATTGAGAAATTATTGATAAATTTTACCTATTAACATTATTACACTCATGAAAAACACACTATAAATGAATCAAAATATTATTAAAGCAATCAAAACATGGAAATTGTATAATATATAACCATTAGTAGAATGTGGGTAAAGGTTAAATGAGTAAACTAATTTCTATTTATATGAATTATAATATAAATATCAATACTTTAAAAGTAATATGACTTCTTGAATGGATATATAAATATTACATATTAATATGACCATTAATAATGGTAACATGGCAGCTAGATTACTAATATGACCATTATAATAGTATCTTAATGAAAAAAATAATATAAAGATATGTAAATAACATTTATAGTAAATTAATTAAGAAAATATTTATATTATTAAGCTACAAAATGTAAATTAAATTTATAATGTGATTAAATGTATGAGTTCATTTTTCAAAATATTTATTATATCAAATATTGTAAAAACCAAAATGATTATATTACTAAATATAATTGAATAAGATATAAATTAATTCAATAAAATAATCTCATTTTTTAAACAAAAAATTTATAAATGTTAAATTTTTGATAATTCTCTTGGAAACATACATTGATAGGTGAAAAGAAAAGAAATATTCATATATTTCATTTTTTATGACTTGATATGTATATAATAATTATATAATGCATACAAATTGTGTAAATAGGTCTATATTTAATTTGATGAAATAATTTATTCATTTAAAAAATAAACTTAATTACAAAATGGAAAATTTAATTTTCAATGTCTAAAAATGTAAAATATTCTATTTAAGAAAATAAAAATTCATTATATTCTTCTTACTCATGAAAAAATAATCATTTTTTAATGTTTTAATTTTCTTAAAAAGTGTTATTTTTTAAATATAATTAATTAATTAAAAAACATCATGATTTAAAGGCTTACTTTTGAAATAATAATTTATATAATCTTTTTCCAAAAAATTAATCATTCTTTATGAATTAATATCAATTTCTCTTGCCTTATAATATAGGTTCCCATTAACATATAAAATTCCAATAACTTGATAAATAACTTATCATCCTCCATATATAATACTTGGTTATGTTCTTATGTCACAAAACTCCATTCCTTCTATGCATTATGGGTCATCAAGAATAATCCATGATAAGAATGTGTCTAAGTTTGTTCATTTTTTCAAATCACATTACATATCCTATTATACTAAAAAAAATTCATTCCTATCAAGACAATCACAAATTAAATTAATATTTTTTTATAATTATATTAATTATATTAATATCCTATAACTAATTTTTTGACAATATACTTATGTATTGTATCTCTCTCTATTTCATTTTTTACAATGTCCCGTTAATGTATAGTAAACTAAGTATGAGAACATTGTCAACTCTATATATATCATAATCTACATGGAAGGTAATTGTATATTATGTCTTATATTATAAATATATTTTTCAATAATGTTAATATTTGGAGGGGATTTTATCATAATATAAATTTTGAAAAGTCAAAATGGTGAAATAGAAATGATAATTTGATAACTCAAAATAATTTGAAATAAAAAGTTGAACAATTAATAATGACGATTAAAAAACGAAATCCAATGGTTATAATTCATAATGAGTGAAAAATAATACATTTCACTTCTTTAATTATGTTTTATTAGTATTATATTATCGTACTTGAGCTGAATAGATTATTAAAATGATCTTATGTTAAGAGGAATCTTGAAACTGTTCTTTTTAATTGTGTTAATCCTCTCTATCTTTTTGTTTTTATTAGGATTCATCTATAATCCTTTTTAATTCCAGCATATTTATTTTCCACTTTTTTAGTCATATATATATATATATATATTGACATTATTGGGATGATTTATTTGAAAATAGAATATTAATGATAATGTGTTCATCCATGATGCCCCACCAAAACACATCAAACCTTTTTTATTCCTATTTTAAATAATCATATTTTAATCCTTATTAATGACCCACTTTATTCCCAAAATTATTAATCTCTTATTCTAGTGTATTGAAAACATATATCACTCTAATTTATTTTTTAATGTGTTATAAATTATTAGATTCTATTTATTATGTGTGAACAAGATGATACCCAAGTTAAAAATCATTGAAGTGACTCTTTGTGCACATATTTTATGTTCTAACATGATTCAAGATTTCTACAATACATTTTTGTATGATTTGAAAATTATGTTATGATGTTTCATTATGATGCCTATGTGAAATTATATTTTTATTCTAAATGATACCCTCATTATTATAATGATGATTATTTTCTTATGATATGATGATGATGGCTATGCTCAACCATATACTATTAATTATTGTATTTTGTTCCTATCATGTTATTTTTAACCATAGTAGGAATACATTTGGTTGTTTCATTTTTGTATAACATCAAGTGATTACATGTAGTAAAAATATTATGCAAACAAATATGTTGAATATGTTGATGTAATTTAATAATTTTTAATGTTCATTATCTTATATCTCTGTATGAACATAATATTTCAATGATAATAAACATTTTTATTATTGATTTCATTACTATTATATTAATTATAATAAAAATTATTAATCATTCATCTATGAAAGAGATTCATTACAATAATTGCTAACATAGAATGGTTTGGTAATGTTAGGAGTTAGGTTATAAACATGTATCATTTGTTCAACATAGGGATCCATTATGATAATTCATTTTATAGGATTTAATCATGTGGACATGTTATTTATCTAAGATTTATCAATATTTTTTCTGTTTTATCTTTTTCTTCTTAAGATAATGGTGGTGTACTTAATCAATGACACAAATAGTGAATTATATAATTTTTATTCACTCATTTATTGTGAATATAATAATTTCATAAAGTTCTAATTTATGATCTCATAATTTTCTATAGACATATTGGACTTATTTATGGTACTTATTTGTCTTTCATTGGGTGATCTTTTCTTAGAGTGTACCTTGGGGCTTATTTTGTTGAATTTTGATAATATTTTTAAGAAATAGGGATTTTTCATGGTTGTCGCATGGTTTTCTCAAACCATGCACCCATCCCAGCAATATATGTGACCCCAGATAGTGGTTATTCTTATAGGTGGTCCACATTTTTTTAAAAAGTGCTTCACCTTAGGATAAACCATGAAACTTCCCTCTAAGAGGATAATGATTTTGGTGAAATATTAGGAAAATAGTGTTACCCATTCCAAGAAATTGTGTGCAAGGTTTCAATTAACTGGATACTTGGTTTTAGAACACGTGATCCCCCTGTATTAACCCCAAATAGACCCCAACCCAGACCTAATAAAATTTAATCCTTTTGAGGCACTCTTATTAATTCCAAGGGCTCTACAGCTCTAATTTTTGTGAACTGATGGGAAGATTGAGGATCCACACCTCCCCATGTATTTTTTTCATCCCATTTAGATCTCTCTCTCACTCTCTCTCACACATCTTAATGGGAAAATTATGGATGATTATCCACTATTGGATCTAGAAATAGATCTATGATTTTAAAAATATAGATTTTTTATTTATATTTGATGTGAGTTTCATATCTAGATTGTGTTCTTAGTTATATTCCAGATCATTTCTTATTTTAATTTATGGATTTTTTGTTGGTGTGTGTTTATCGTTAAACATGAGTTATGTTTTTCAAATTTCCATCCCATGGTATTGATTAACTTATGTGTATTTAATTTTGATAATATCCATTTCCATGATTATAAATTTTCATTGAATATTGAATTTATTTGTTTTAATTTCAATATGTGAATATTTTAGGTTAATTAGGGGCATAAATTGGCGGTGTTAAATTAATTAATTATTGAATTATTTATTGGGATATTCTGAATACAAAAAGATATGTGAAATCTGATTGATTAATTTTGTATTAATTAATTTATTTTTTGAATTTAAGTTGATTTAATTGAATATTGAAATAATTAATGATACATTGAGCTTATAAAATTCATTAGAATGATTATTTAATGATTTAATTATTTGGTTATCAAGATTGTTGAGTTAGATAAATTAATTTTTGAATTTATTATATAGATTTTTTGTGATTATGAAATTGAATTATTTGGGTAATTTAGTTTTTTAATTAATTAATTAATTCTATTATTGAGAAATTTGAATAAATGTTAAAGGTTGATTTTCCTTAAATGATGTGATATATTTTGTATATTTCTAATAGTAATATTCATTTGTGGGGAATGGTATACTGATTCAAAAGACCATGGTGACAAATTGATTTATTCATGTGTGTGAGACATGTTACGATTTTCCAAATGCCATAGTGGTTAATTGGTTAATAAAAATATAATGTACATGGCATGATACTTATGATGTCTATATTGATATATTGTTTGAAAAATGAGTATGGGGCATGGACTGATGCTTCAAAATCCCTTGGGGTTTTATGAATGGACTCATAGTCCCAAAATATTTTCATCAGTCTATTTATAAAAATGATTGTATAATAAGTTGAAATAAAAATAATAATGAAATACATCTTGTTATTATGAATTTTAAATTGAATATTTGATATTTTTCAGACTCTAACAGGGTTCAAAGATGGAATTAGTTGTTATGGATTTCCTTAGGAATCCATGTGAGTTACGTGGTTAAATAAAGAGTAATTGAATAAATGTAAAATGATTTCATAATTGATTTTATTTATTCATTATAAAACAACATTCACTCTTATTGAATGTATATTGTTTTAGACACTATTTGTGGTGGTATACTAAGTTGTAATTGCACCCTACTTGGGTTTCCTAATTGGTAACTGAATTTCCATCATGTTTCTAGGATATGTTATGTGAAAAGACTCTATGTTTGATTATTGAGATAGGATAAATCATGGATAAGGGAACCATATGTTGTTTGGGATCTTCATGGTAGTTTTTAGTGAATTTATTTATTTTCATTTTCCATATTGACACAAGACACATATTGGCATTAAATATATAATATTTAGTTTAGGATATTGTATTTCTTATTTTGGCCACTATATGATATTGGTATTATCCAAAATATTTGTTACATCACTTGGATTTGGTTTATTTATTTCCTAAATTTTTATAATTTCAAAATGAGGATATTTTCTCCACATGATCTATATTATATCATCGCTAGTGGTTAGAAGAATGTTCCATACTGGGAGGAATGCCTGACATTCATATTAAACTAGCATGAGGAACTAGAGTGTGGCACCAGGCTGGGATGTCACAAAGTGGTATCAAAAGAGGACTTCTTTTCTTTTTCCTATGTCTTATTATTTAGAAATAGTAGAGATAGGAATAGGATGTGTCCAACCTTAGTTAAGAGTTCATTCATTGGAGTAGCTAACTTGTGTATGACGATATTGTAAAGACCATGAAATTTACATGTAATTTTTTAAAACCGTATGGAAATCTTTCATGTCTGCAAAAATTGATGGCACATGATTCTGAGGCCCAGTGTGCCCGGAATTAATTTCTGAACATTTTTTGGTACGTTTAGTAAACGTGCGAGTGGGTTTTTGTAACTTTTGAACCAGTGTTGAGAATTGAAATTCGAGGACACTGTTGAACTTGCAACATCAATATTCTCTTAGGGGATGCTTCACCTCGAGGATAATTAATTCCAAAAATGAGTTACCACTATTCATAGGATTTTTTAGGATGATTAATTCCAAAAATTAATGAACCTCTTTAATAAAATGAATAATAGTGAATTCCCTTGGATAATCTCTTTTAATAATGCCAATGAAACCCGTTTAATTATACCAACACATTACAGTTAATTGTGCCAATAATTTAAATTGATAAAAATAATTTATTTTCTTGTATTTTTCATTTTTTGGGAAATGTGTTGGAAAAGGGTTAGTTTTGGGGGAGAACATCATATGAACTCATCCCCTAATGAAGAATGCATTTCAGAATTAAAAAACGATGACGATTCTTGAGCTCGGATCAGAGGCACCTTGCGGAAGTGATGAATGACAACATCACCATCCCCAAAGACTCTCCAATGACATCATATTCTTCCTCTAAACCACATCCAATGAACAAAAAAGAACGTTTTTATGTTTTGAATACCCCCTTACCCGTTCTTGACGTTCATAACGATTCAAAAATTATGAGCCGCTAGTGTAACGCCCCGACCCCAGTTACCCAGAGTCGGTGCATTATTACATAACATTGACATGATCACAAGAAAGATCAAATCTCGAAAGACCGATTAGTTTATTATCCTTGGAAACACTAGATATATTCATAAGTCTTACATTACATCATTAAAAATGAAAACTACAACAACATCTTTTTTTCATAGTCCACACTCATATCCCCACATGCTATCCTTGCAGGTCATGGATAAATTACTTCTTCAAATCCTGGGAAAAATAAAACATTAAAAGGGGTGAGCTCAAATGTCCAATAAGGATAACAATATAGTGGAAACATTCATAAATAAGAATAAACATTTAAGGCATTGTCTAACTAAAACAAAAGCCTTTTAAACTTAAACTTCAACATAGTATGGCAAAAATGAAATAATTCTATTTACTTATTCCCATGGATATTCTACTAATAAAGTAATCACATGCAATATCAATAACCACTTTCGTAATGATGGAATGCATAATGCCAGACTATCATAACCACATAGCCAAGGCCTCGTGCCATGACTACAAATAAGATTTTTCCAAGGCCTAGTGCAAAGACAATAGTCTGTCTCATGAGACCAACCGATGCATTGAGGAGCTATATTGGGCTCCACCCGTCACATATTAGGCCCAATGCATTCCACATATGAACATGTTTAAACATAACATAAACATTCTTATTAAAACTAGAATACTAATTGTCAATACATTCTCCATAAACCATGAATGGTATAAAAAAAACACATCCACAGTCAAACATATCACAAAACCTTCAATACACTATAGAAGTTTTGTATCATAATAAATCAACTTCAAATAAGAGTAAAATCTATCAAACGATGTTGACATAGATGAAATCAAAACTCTTTTTAGAGAAATATCTCTTTCTATTATTGAAATAATTTAAGAGTAATATATTTATAAAATGAAACATTTTCTTTGAAAATATTCTTATAAGCTTGTAAGGGAAGCTTCGAAGATTTTATAAAAGTGGAAAATAGCCGCACCCGCCGTATAAGTTAAAAAAACATTCTTACCTTAATTCTGTCGAAAATGTTAAAAAGGTCATTGTTTGAAAAACGACGGGAAGAATACTTTATAAACCTCTTATAAAAAGTCAATCAAGGGTATAAATGAATTAAAACCATATTATTGTAAATAGTAAAAATGTTTTGAAATACATTTTTAAGAAACATGGATGTTGATGATAAAGAAATCCCAATAGATTATTACGTATAAACAACCGCGGATAATGAAGAGATTGAGAAATAAACCCTTACCTTGTACTTTTCCTTGGTTGGGGGTAGGTTAAACTCCTTTATAATGGTTAAATAATTGTTATTAAATTATACAAGAATCATATACATTAATATGATATCATATATTATCTTTTTACATTGATTTGTTAATAATATCTTAGTATTATCGTTGTTTCGGGTGTTAACTTAGTAGTTTTATTTTATATGTTTTGTTACATAAGCCATGTTTGTAATGTATAGGTTGTATCTTATTCATATTCAGAATGATATCAAGTCCATAAACATTATTTTTAAATCATCAAATGATAATTATACTTTAATGGACATGATGGAGAATGAATCTCATCGCGTTCGTGGAGACGGTAGTCCGTACGTACGCACGAGCGAAAATGTCATTCTTTTGATATTAAAATAATATATAATTGGATGGTATATCATATATACAGAATTATTATCAAGTTATATTTATTATTTACATGAATTATAAATCCTTATTATACCCATCAAAATAATAATTTATTTAATAACAATTACACCATGACGTGGAGATGGTAAGCCGTACGTACGCACGTATGGTGACATGTTATTCAAAGGATGGATAGAATACTGAATATGGTTGTACCATATTTATAATAACATAAAATTATATATAATATACTGGAGTTATTATTTTATAATGGTAATAACAATGGAAGAAGAAGTGGAGAAATAATGGAACATGGAAAAGGGTGGTGAAATCATTACCTCTTCTTTGGGTTCTTCCTTTTGATTTGATCAAAAGGGCTATTTAGGTTGGCTTTATGACTAAATAAAGGCCACTAGAATAAAGTTTGGGAAGTTTAGAGAGTATTTGGGCAGGTTTTGGCCGATCCAAAAGACTTTTAAGGTGTGAATTAATGAGAAGGAGGAGTGCCCTTTTATAAGAGGGGTGAAGGGAACCTTTGGAAAAGTTAGAAATATTATTTTATAATAAATTCATATATGGTTTCTAATGGCTTAAAAGTGGATTATTTAAATTTTAAGGTGTTTATGGGTCTAAAACCACTCAACCAATAGAATTTATAATGGTTTGGGTTACTATATTAACCTTATCATTATGTATTAACTCTTAGTTAATTAGTTTCACTTTTACAATGTCTCTTTGTATTTTTATATTATATGGTTAATAAACATACTATATAAATCTAAGAGACCCCCCAAGTGGTCCATTAATAATACACCAATCATGATATAAGTCTCTTGGCTAAACATTAGATTTTTAGGAATTTAATATCAATTAATAATATAATATTTGTTTTAAAAACACTTTTATGTCAATTTTGACACTATTCAATAATTCATTTTTTGTAGAAATCATAACAGAATTATTACTTCGAAAAACGTTGATTAAATCATTCCTAACATGAATTATTAACATATAAAATTAGTTTAATTCATAAAAAGTCTCAAATTATATTTATTTGGGTATCTACAATGTCAATAATCTAAATGTTTGACTATTATGGTAATTACTGCATCATCATTGTGTCATAAATAAATTAAATTATTTAATGTCTAATAATTATAAATAAAATACCATTATGTAGTAAATCCTGTTATCTTTCTAATTAATATTTATAGTCGAAAATACAACATATATAACCCTATGTAAAAATTGTTTTTCTAAAAGATATATGTTTGTGTCATTTTTGTATTCATGTTGAATTAATAAAAATAATGTGTCCCTATCACTTACAAGTGGAACCATGGGGTCCCAAAATCGACCCAAAGATGCCCTTGGTCAGACATGTATCAACCAATAAGGTTAGGACACTTTTTAGGGTAATTCGTTATTATTATAATATTATTTTTGAACCCTTATTTACCGGATTTACCCTTTAACCATGGTAAGTAAAATATTTACCGAAGTAATTATTCAAAATGTCTAAAAATAAAAGTTAACTATTTACATAATTCGAACATCATGATTCCAAATATGGAATCCATTTTTCCAAATTCAGAACACATAAGTGGCAGAAATTAATTTAAAATTAATTCCCGCTGTCAAATCAAAAATCGTGTTTTTAAGATATAATAACTATCAAAAGATTGATACTTGTTTATGTTCGGTTTAATTGTGAAATTATGTCTAATGACCAAAATTGTATTAAATGGTAAAAATATATTCTAAATATACTTTAAAACCACTCAAATTCATAATTTATCACTAGTAATTATTTTGATTAAAAAAGTTGTTTTTAATTAATATTTAGTAATTATCACTCTTCATTAATATATTAAATTTATCCAAAAAGTACCAAAATTTCACCTCAGGCTAAATTCGATATTCTGAATCCAAAAATGAAGTCCATTTTGAGAGATAAAATTTATAAAATTTCAAAAAGTAGTTATTACTATTCATAATGGCTAGTTTGATCGGTTGTGTTGTGTGTTAGAATTCGAGGTTGCGTACAACACATGCTATTGAATTATTCAAAGAGAAGCGTACCATAGAAGCTTGGGGTGTTACATTCTCCCCTCCTTCAAATAATTTCGTCCTCGAAATTTCTATAATACTACCGCATGAAAAGACTCTGGTGGTTATTCATCATAAGTTCCTCTGGTTCCCACATTGCCTCTTCCATCTTATGGTTTCTCCACAATACTTTTACCAGACGCGTCGTCCGGTTTCTCAGTACTTGTTCTCTTGTATCAATAATATTGATGGGTTCTACAAAATAAGACAGATCAGGTTCCAGTACTAATTCCTCATAGGTTAGTACATGCATTGGGTCATGCATGTATTTCTTCAATAGAGATACGTGGAACACATCGTGAACTTTGGAGAGACTTGGAGGCATTGCCAATCAGTAAGCTACAGCCCCAATTCATTCTAGAATTTCAAAATGTCTGATGTACCTGGGACTCAATTTACCATTCTTACTAAAACGTATGACTCCCTTCCATGGAGATACCTTTAGGAAAACATGATCACCAACTTGAAATTCCAAATCCTTCCTTCGATTATCTGCATAGCTCTTCTGCCTACTTTGAGCTGCTTTGATGTGATTTTGGATTACCTTCACATTTTTCATCATTTCCTCCACTAGTTCTGGACCTACAAGTTTTCTTTCACCAACATCATCCCAACAGATTGGTGTGCGACATTTCTTTCCGTATAACGCTTCATATAGTGCCATCTGAATACTCGAATGGAAGCTATTGTTATAGGAAAATTCTACCAGAGGTAAATATTGATACCACATACCCTGGAAGTCAAGTGAGAAAGATCTCAACATGTCTTCTAAGGTTTGAATAGTTCGTTCTGATTTTCCATTTGTTTGAGGGTGGAAGGCAGTTCTCAAATGAAGTTCATTATCCAAGGCTTTCTGAAGACTTTTCCAGAATCTTAAAGTAAAACAAGGATCACGATAAAAAACAATCGATAGGGGTACTCCATGAAGTCTCACAACTTCATCAATATATAGACTTTCTAGACGTTCCAGTGGAAGATCTTCTCTTATAACAAGAAAATGTGCTGACTTGGTAGGACGATCAATAATGACCCATATTTCATCGTTCCTTCTAGGAGTCTTTGGTGGCCCCATGACAAAGTTTATCATAATATTGTCCCATATCCACTCTGATATGGGATGAGGTTGCATGAATCCTCCAGGATGTTTCCTTCCAGCTTTCACTTGTTGACAAACCATACAACTTGACACAAAATCAACAATCTCCCTCTTCATGCTGTCCCACCAAAAATGTTCCTTCAAATCTCTATACATTTTGGTGCTCCCATGGTGTATATAGAAATTGGAACTATGATCATCATCCAGCAATTCCCTTTTTAGATAAGGTATATCGGGAACACAAATTCTCTTCCCGAATTTCAAAATTCCATCTTCATACACAAAGTCTCTCAATCTCCCATCATTCACAGCTTTAATCTTCTTTTGAAATTCTTCATCATTGGTCTGAGAACTCTTAATCCTTTCTAGTAAAGATGGTTTTCCAACCATTTGAAAAAGTATTGGTGTTTCACCATCCCTGGTTTTTCCCATGTCCATCTTCACCAGATCCATGAAAATTGGATCCCTTTCAATTCTCATATTGTTCAAAACTCCATGATCTTTTCTGCTCAAAGAATCTGCCACCTTGTTTCCCTTCCCCGGGTGGTAGTCTATCGTGTAATCATAATCCTTGAGTAATTCAAGCCATCTCCTTTGCCTCATGATGAGTTCTATTTGTGAGAAAATATACTTCAAACTCTTGTGATCAGTATAAATCTCACATTTTTCACCATAGAGGTATTGCCTCCATATCTTCAAAGAAAAGATCAAAGCTGCTAACACGAGATCATGTGTAGGATAGTTTGGCTCATGAATTTTTAACTATCGTGATGGATAGGCAATAACCCTATCATTCTGCATAAGGACACAACCAAGTCCTTTCTTCGATGCATCACTATAAATAACGAACTCATCATTCCCTGATGGTAGATTCAATATAGGAGCATTGTCTAATTTTCTCTTCAGTTCTTCAAAACATTCTTCACACTCTTTTTTCCAAACAAATTTAACCCCTTTATATTTGAGCTTCGTTAATGGGTTAGCCAATCTGGAAAAATTCTGGATGAAATGTCGATAATAAACTGCAAAACCAATAAAACTACGTACCTCAGTTATACTCGTAGGTGTTGGACATTCTTGGATTGCTTTGGTCTTAGAAGGATCAACAGAGATTCCATATTTAGAGACAATATGGCAAAGAAAAGAAATCTCCTGAAGCCAGAATTCACACTTGCTAAACATCCCATATAATTCATGTCTTCTCAGAGTCTTCAAGATAATGCGCAAGTGATTTTAATGATCTTCATAGCTTTTGGAGTATACCAAGATATCATCAATAAATACCACCACAAATTCATCGAGATAATCCTTGAAAACTCTATTCATCAAATCCATGAATACAGAGGGTTCATTAGTCAATCCAAAAGGCATTACTGTAAACTCGTAATGCCTGTACCTGGTTCGAAATGATGTCTTCATAATGTCTTCCTTCTTCACACACAACTGATGGTATCCATATCGAAGGTCATTCTTTGAAAAGTATTGAGCTCCATGTAGTTGGTCAAATAAATCATCAATATGAGGTAGGGGATACTTGTTCTTTATTGTTATAGCATTGATCTCCCTGTAATTGATACATAACCTCATAGATCCATCTTTCTTTTTAACAAAAAGAACATGGGCTCCCCATGGAGAAACACTAGGGAGAATAAATCCCTTATTACTCAATTACTCTAGTTGTTTCTTCAGTTCAACTAATTCTACAGTGGCCATTCTATAAGGGGTCTTCGATATAGGCCTTGATCTTGGAATTAAATCAATGGAAAACTTCACTTCTCGTTCTGGAGGATGTATAGGTAAATATTCCTGAAATACATCTACATATTCTTTCACAATAGGTACATACTCTATTTGAAGATTCCTTTCCTCACCCACAGTCATTTCATTCTCTTCCTCGCCAATAATTGAATTTATTTGAGCTACTGGGGGTGGATCTAGATAAGAATTAGGTGGTGAAGATTCTGCTCAAAAGATAAGGTTTTCCTTATCATCATCATCAAAAATCGTAACCTCCTTCTTATTACAATAAATCTTCGCATCATAATCCAAAACCTAATCCATACCGAGGATTATATCAAACTCAATAATAGGTATGATGATGATATCAGCATATAAAGAACATTTATGTGCTCTAATGGAGATTGATTCACAAAACTTTGTTACAATGATACTTCCCTTAGGAGTTTTAACTGACAACTCCCTTGTTAAATAAAATTTGAAATATCTAATTTTCTTAGAAAACAGGGAAGATATGAAACAATGCGATGTTCCAGAATCAAATAATGCACTTTCTAAACTTGAGGAAACCATTAAATTACCTTCCACCACGTCGTATGGATCTTCTACCTAAGTACTAGTGATAGAAAAATCGTGGGCTTGATCCCTTGGACTTTTCTGAGGTAAGTTAACCTAACGATTAGGACATTCACTTGCATAATGTCCCATCTCCCTGCAACTGTAGCACTGAAAATTGGTATCTTCCTTCTTCCATTTGCAATCATGAGCTTGGTGGCCCTTTTCAACACACTTGTAACAGACACCCATTCCCTTCAAGCAAGTAATGGGGTGTTTCTTCCCACATTTACCAAAGGATGGATATTCAACCTTTCCCTTATTACCCTTATTTCTATTCCTAGATTGATCAGTAGATCTCTTTTTCTCTTGCTTTTCTTTAAAGTCATAAGACTTAGAGAATTCCTTTTCTGTCTTGATAACACATGAGACAATGTCTTCGTACGACGAGAAGGATTGTGAGACTAATGCTCGATGGTGAAATGGTTTTAACCCATCAAAGAAACGATAAATCGTACTTCTTGGGTTATGTATATAATCCCTAGTATACCTTGCTAACCTTGTAAAGTTATCATCATACTTTGTGACATTCTCATCCTCCTTTTCTCTCAGACTCAGAAATTTTTCTTCCATATCTGCTTGATGGTCACTAGGAAAGTATTTTTATAAAAAAAGATTTTTGAACTCCCTCCATTACATATTTGATACTTCATCATCTTCCTTCATGTTTTTAATCAATGACCACCATTGATCAGCATCTCCAGTGAGGCGGTAAACTGCCATGATAACTTTTTCCCTTTCTCTACTCCCCAAATCCTGAAATATTTTCTCTAGGGAATTTATTCATTACTTAGCTACTAAGTTATTTTTACTCCCATTGAACATTGGTGGTTGTTGCCTCTTGAATCGAAATAACATCGATCCTCCATGATGCGGATCAGGGTGCTCCATACGGGTATGGTTATTATTCATAACCTGAGTGAGTTGTCCCAGTATGGTGATTAGATGATCGGCACTAGTTGTATCACCAACTCCAATATAATTATCTTGAGAAGGAGGGAAATCCCTACATGGAGTGTGTGCATTGATACGATTTCCATTTCTTCCACTAGGTGCCATTTCTAAACAATGGCTTAAACTAGATCAGTTTATGAATCAAAATACATAATTCCATACTTATAAAACACTTATCATAAATTGAACTATTTATGGATATAATCCATAATCATAAAAATGTTTTCCTTGAGGAATTATATACTCATAAACCATTAATAATGATTTGTAAAGAAAATGAGATTTATCCTAAGAATATCCCCCAGGAGTGTCGTAACCAATAGTGCAGCATGGCCCGTTGTCGTGCACCAGTTCCCATTCAAATCTAGCTCAAAGCGGTGTTTTCGAGTTTTAACCCTAGGTACATATGTTCTAGAGCCGCCTCTACCTGCTCAAATCCAGACAGGGATGTATTGCTCAGAAAACTCACAAAATCTCTATAATACCAAAATTATAAGAAGTTCTTCTATACTAATCCTCAAAGTTCATCTTAGGTCTATGTGCTCTAATCAGAGTTTATCTTAATCAAGATTCCAACGTTTGTACTAAACTTCCTCTGATACTAACTGTAACACCCCATCCCCAGTTACCCAGAGTCGGTGAATTATTACATAACCTTGGCATGATCACAAAAAGATCAAATCTCGAAAAACCGATTATTTTAGTATCCTTGGAAACACTAGATATATTCATAAGTCTTACATTGCATCATAAAAATGAAAACTACAACAACATCTTTTCTTCATAGTCCACACTCATATCCCCACATACTATCCCTGCAGTTCATTCATAAATAACTTCTTCACATCCTGGGAAAAATAAAACATTGAAAGGGGTGAGCTCAAATGCCCCGTAAGGATAACAATATAGCAGAAACTTTCATAAATAAAAATAAACATTTAAGGCAATGTATAACTAAAACAAAAGCCTTTTAAACTTTAACTTCAACATAGTATGTAAAAAATGAAATAATTCCATTTACTTATTCACATGGGTATTCTACTAATCGAATAATCACATTCAATATCAATAACCACTTTCATAATGATGGAATGCATAATTCCATACTATCATAACCACATAGCCAAGGCCTCGTGCCAAGACTACAAATAAGATTTTTCCAAGGCCTTGTGCCAAGACACTAGTTTGTCTCATGAGACCTACTGATGCATCTAGGAGCTATAGCGGGCTCCACCCATCACATATTAAGTCCAATGAATTCCTCATATGAACAGGTTTAAACATAACATAAACATTCGTATTAAAACTAGCATACGAAATGTCAATAAATTCTACATAAATGATGAATGGGATAAAAGTAACACATCCATAGTCAAACATATCACAAAACCTTCAATAAACTATAGAAGTTTTGTATCATAATAAATCAACTTCAAATAAGCGTAAAATCCATCAAAGGATGTTGACATAGATGAAACCAAAACTCTTTTTAGAGAAATATATCTTTCTATTTTTGGAATCATTTAAGATTCATATATTTATAAAATGAAACATTTTCTTTGAAAATATTCTTATAATCTTGTAAGGGAAGCTTCGACAATTTTATAATGGCAGAAAATAGCTGCACCCACCTTATAAGTTAAAAAAACATTCTTACCTTAATTCTGTCGAAAAGGTTAAAAAGGACATTGTTTGAAAAATAGCGGGAAGATTCCTTTATAAAAATCTTATAAAAAGTCCATCAAGGGTATAAATGACTTTAACAAATATTCTTGTAAATAGTAAAAATGTTTTGAAATTCATTTTTAAGAAACATGGATGTGGATGATAAAGAGATCCCAGTAGATTATTACGTATAAAGAACCTCGGATAATGAAGAGATTGTGAAATAAACCCTTACCTTGAACTTTTCCTTGGTTGGGGGTAGGTTAACCTCTTGTATAATGGTGAATTAAATGTTATTAAATTATACAAAAATCATATACATTAATATGATATCATATATGATCTTTTAACATTAATTTGTTAATAATATCTTAGTATTATCGTTGTTTCGGGTGTTAGCTTACTCGTTTTATTTTATATGTTTTGTTACATAAGCCATGTTTATAATGGATAGGTTGTATCTTATTCATATCCAGAATTATATCTAGTCCTTAAACATTATTTTTAAATCATTAAATGATAATTATACTTGAATGGATACGATGGAGAATGATTCTCAGCGCGTTCGTGGAGACGGTAGTCCGTACGTACCCACGAACAACAATATCATTATTTTGATATTAAAATAATATACAATTGGATGGTATATCATATATAAAGTATTATTATCATGTTATATTTATTATTTAGATGAATTATAAGTCATTATTATACCCATCCAAATAATAATTTATTGAATAACAATTACACCACGACGTGGAGACGGTAAGCCGTACGTACGCACGTATGGTGACATATTATTCAAAGGATGGGTAGAATAATAAATATGGTTGTACCATATTTATAATTACATCACAGTATATTTAATATACTAGAGTTATTATTCTATAATGTTAATAACAAAGGAAGAAGAAGTGGAAGAAGAAAGGAACTTGGAAAAGGGTGGTGAAATCATTACCTCTTCTTCGGGTTCTTCCTTTTTATTTGATCAAAAGGGCTCCATAGGTTGGCTTTCTGACTAAAGTAAGGCCTCTAAGATAAATTGAGGGAATTTGAGAGAGTATTTGGGCGGGGTTTGGACGATCCAAAAGGCTGTGAAGGTGTGAATTAATGACAAGGAGGAGTGCCCTTTATTAAGAGGGGTGAGGGGCACCTTTGGAAAAGTTAAGAATATTATTTTATAATAAATTCATATTCGGTTTCTAATGGCTCCAAAGTTTATTATTTATAGGTTAAGGTAGATATGGGTCAAAAACCACTCAACCAATAGAATTTAGACAGGATTGGGTAACTATATTAACCTTATCATTAAGTATTAACTCTTAGTTAATTAGTTTCACTTTCACAATGTCTCTTTGTATTTTTATATTATATGGTTAATAAAAATACTATATACATCCAAGAGACTCTCCAGTGGTCCATTAATGATACACCTATCATGATATAAGTCTCTTGGCCTGACCTTAGATTTTTTGTAATTTAATATTAATTAATAATATAATATTGTTTTTAAAAACTCTTTTTTGTCAATTTTGACACTATTCAATAATCAATTTTTATAAAAAAAACTATAACAGAATGATTACATCGAAAAAAGTTAATTAAATCATTCCTAACATGTCATATTAACCTATAAAATTAGTGTAATTCATAAAAATTCTAAAAATTATATTTATTTGGGTATCTACAATATCAATCATTTTAATTTTTCACTATTATGCTAACTACTGCATCATCATTATGTCATACATAAATTAAATTATTTAATGTATAAAAATTATAAATAAACTACCATTATGAAGGAAATCTTTTTATATTTCTAGTTAATATTTATAGTGGAAAATACAACATATATAACGCTATGTAAAAATTGTTTTTCTAAAAGATATATGCTTGTGTCATTTTTGTATTCATTTTAACTTAATTAAAATAAAGTGTCCCTATCACATAAAAGTGGCACCATGGGGTCCCAAAATCTACCCAAAGATGCCCATGGTTGGACATGTATCAACCAATAAGGTGAGGACACGTTTTAGTGTAATTTGTTACTATTATAATATTATTTGTTAACCCTTATTTATGGGATTTACCCTTTAACCATGGAAAATAAAATATTTACCGAAGTAATTATTCAAAATGTCTAAAAATAAAAGATACCTATTTACACAATTTGAACATCCTGATTCCAAATATGGAATCCATACTTCCAAATTCAAAACACAGATGTGGCAGAAATTAATTTAAAGTTAATTCCCGCTGTCAAAACCAAAAGTGTGTTTTTAAGATATAATAACTATCAAAAGATTGATACTTGTTTATGTTCGGTTTAATTGTGAAATTATGTACAATGACCAAAATTGTATTAAATGGTAAAAATATATTCTAAATATACTTTAAACCCACTCAAATTCATAATTTATTACTATTAATTATTTTTATTAAAAAAAGTTGATTTTAATTAAAATTTAGTAATTTTCAATATTCATCAAAATATTAAAGTTATCCGAAAAGTAACAAAATTTCACCTCAGGCTAAATTCGATACTCCGAATCCAAAAATGAAGTCCATTTTGAGAGATAAAATTTATAAAATTTCAAAAAGTAGGTATTACTATTCATAACGGCTAGTTTGATCGGTTGTGGTGTGTGTTAGAACTCGATGTTGCGTATAACACACGATATTGCATTATTCAAAGAGAAGTGTACCATAGAAACATGGGGTGTTAAATCTTGATACCACTCTAACGGGGAGGATGTGGGTCAAATGAACATTTCCTGACCTCTAAAATACCATTGAGGTTTTTGAAGTGTTCATTATGATGGAGGAGGATAGAGATCGAAGATGGCGATTGGCCTCGGTGGGATTCGGGAGAGTCGGCTGGCACCATGGTTAGCCATGAAGATGGTGGTGGCACAACCACACTATTGGAGAAGGGTTGCGGCTTTTCGGCCGTGGTGAAGCAAGGATGGCAGCCGAAACTCCGGTAGGCCACACAAAGGGGGGGTGTGGTGTACGTCCGAGCCACCCAGTGTGCAAGAGCCATGGACTTGTGCCACGGTGGTGAAGGGAGGGTGGTCGGTCGAGCCAGCCGTCAGTGGAGGCCCAGCGTGTAACCGTGCCGCGCGAATGGGGCTGGTCATCTGGCCAATTGCGGCACTGCGGGCCGCCACCACAAGCCACCACACTACGAGCCCAGCAGGCCAGTCTGGACCTAGCGGGCCGGGTCGGACCAGACCCATACCAACTTCGACCCTTTTTGTTCATTCGGCTATATCTTGAGGTTCGAGCGTCCGTTTGACTAACCGTATTCTATTCCAGAAACCTTTGATTGAGAGGGTCCTTTTCGTATACCCCAAATGAGTTTTGGATAATGTTTGGGTATGGTCGGATTGGATCGAATAAGAATCCAACCATGCCCTCGGGATCAAAGGACAATAACTTACAGAATGGGCGTCTGATTGACACACTGTCTATTGTGTTGGGACCCCTATTATGTGGTTGTATTTATGGATACATCTTCATGGGAATTCGTGGTAGTTGGAGAATAGATCTATGTTTTGAGTATCGGACCCTCTCGGAATCAAGCGAGCTTAGTGCGTTAACCCTGTAGATGGATTTAATATAAGAAAGGGATCATATGTGGGTCATTGTTTTGGGATCATTTGTGGGTCTGTGATTGAGGGTCCCAAATGGATCCACTCTTGTAATCCATGCATGACTACTCTAGGATCCTCTGTGTGTCTTCTGTACTGGGATCCTATGTGTATTAGATGATGTACTAGGATCTTATATGGGTCTGATGATGCGCTAGGATCCTATGTGGGTCTGATGATGTACTAGGATTCTATGTGGGTACGATGATTTAGGATCCTTTGTGGGTCTTCCTCTTAACAGAGTAAAATGATTTAGTAGTTACATCAAATTATCTTTACTACCGTACATAATTTATACCTTGTGTGAGATGAGTCTTTACCTTTGTGATAATCTTTTGTGTGGTGATAACATAGTGGTATTATTCTATGTGGAGTACCATTGTGGTACTTTCCCTCATGTTGATATCTTAGTGTTATTTTTATGTGTGGCGTACCTTTGTGGTACTTACATTGGTGATGATACCTTTGTCGTATTCTTTTTGTGTCGAGTACCATTTTGGTATTTACCTTCATCGGGATACATTTGAGGTATTTCTGTGTTGTGTTACCTTTGTGGTACATACCTTTGTGGTGTTACCTTCGTGGTATTCCTTCATTTTTGGAACAGTTGAGATTTGATTGAGATGGGTATTCTTGATAACGCAGGTATATGTATAGTCATATACCTAAGCAGGGTTGTTAGATGATTCCATGCTTTTGGTTTATCCATTATAGGTATGTGAGACCTTCGAGGGTCTCGGGGTCCCTAATGAGTGTCATTATACTCACCCCTACACGGGTTATGCCCGCACCTGATTGTGTTTGGTGCATACAACAGATATCTCTGACTGAAGAAGAGAGTGCCAGGATTGTAGGTAACTTGGAGGTGGGCATTATACTAGGTGCACCGTAGGGACGACTGTTCTAGCAGTGTACATACCCTTTATATAGGATCCTTGGCAGGTGTTCATAGGAGCTGTTTCAGTTTACTTGTACTTTCCAGTTTTCTTGTACTTTCCAATTGGGCTTGTATCCTGGCCCCTTTTTCTTACTATACACACTCTTTCTACTATACAGTTTACTTATGTTTGTATCCGGATGTGTTCTTGGTTGTGTTTGTTTACAGGTTATAAAGGCCAATGCCTTCCCAGTTTTAGAGATTACGACTTTTAGTGCAAGTCCCCATCCCATTGCCTGTGGAAGGTGGGAATGGGGTAGTCAAGTCACGAGCCCCAGGGGATGGGTCATGACTAATTGGTACAATAAGAGTCGGTTCTACCATATAATATAAGACTATGATCTTTTAAATGAAACAATGTTATGTGTAGTGAGTGTGGTTATCAGTTTACGGAATCCAGTGTTGGTGCGACATCCAATGTATCCATACACCAGGTCCCTAACATCTGATTTATGAATCAGTGCATGAAAATACTAATTGTTTTTGTGTTTCGAAAAGTTTTCATTGTGGCCTTTTGAGTTATCTCACCAAGTATAACTTATTGATTGTGGCACACCTGTTTTTTTTTCATGATTCCTCAACACAAATAGGAAGCTAGGGTTCTGGGTATTGTACGTGATGACAGCCCACTGAGAGACGAGGCCTCAATGTAGGTCCATCTTCCAGTATAGGCACTGGTAGAATAACTAGCGATACCAATACATTTTGGTCCACTGATGAAACCTTCCCTAGTAGTAGAGGGTGCATGCCTCTTGAGCTTATTTCACTAGTTCTTGCTCTAGAGGCCACCGAGTTCTCATGGAGAGATGGACCCACGGGCGGCTAAGGATTGGTTGGAGGTTGTGGTGAGAGTCTTCGCACTCGTAGGGACACCAACTAATCTCATGGTGATCCTTGCCTCCTTTATTCTATAGGCAGCAAGAGGCGGATTGTGGAGCTTGATGCTACAGGTTCATAATGAGGTGACACTTCTCTAGGTAGACTTTGTGTGCCTGTTTCGTGAAGAGTTTGTACTAGCGGCCCTTCGCGCAGTGCGTATACATGAGCTTCTTCAGGGCCCGAAACTTCGAGTAGGGGATCAGGTAGGAGATCAGGGCTTCGATGATTTCTCTCAGCATCCCGATGCGGGAAGGGGTGTTAGAGAGAGCCCTCTTAGTGGAGTGTTTTCTTGCTGAACAGTCCCCAGCCGTGAGACCAACCACAGGGCGTCATGTAGTGCAGTCTTCAGCTGCTGGCAGTATCCAAATGTCACATAAGTCCAAGAGGACCAAATATACAGGTGGACGACCATAGGATTCTCGGTCGGTTGTACCAGGAACTGTAGAAAAATCCAATCATTCAATGATCAGGCAGTGTTACGCATGCGGCGGGCAGAGTCACATGGCTCGTTACTGCTCGACACATCGTATGGATGATCAGAATATGGTCAAAGTACCACCGAGGAAGAGACAGAGGTTCAGCCTGGGAGGTTTGCAGGGAGCAGGCAGACAAGGTAGAGGAGCTGGTCGGGCAGCTAGTGGTCGGTGACGATTCAAGATATTTCCGCCAACAACACAAGGTGGTCCACCCCGACCATAGGGAGCATGATGGCATGGGCAAGCTCAAATCCAAGTAGATAAATCACATGACTGTGGAACTCTGGATATGATATGAGGTACGATCTATGTGTACACATCCATAGTTGTTGTACTTATAGACACATATTTCAGTCATTCTTTTATTTCTACTTCCCTCGTTCGGAGTATGGAGATTCTGAAGGATCCATTGGCTCGATCTTTATGGATATATACTCCTAAAGAAGAGGATTCAATGATTACGCATTGGTGCTAGCAGTGCGAGCCTACTCTAGGAAGAGAGAGCTTCGGATGGGATCTTCTAGTAGCAGAGTTCAGGCCTTACAATGTCATCTTGGGTATGGACTGTTTATCTACAGTCCATGCTCAGATTGAATGTATTAGGCACAAAGTGCAATGTGTTCACACTAATGGGAATAGGTTTACCTTCATTGAAAATAAGGGAGCCTTTGCGGCATAGAATAGACTTAGCCAGTGGAGAGTGTCGCTGATCACTCATCAGTTGGATAGCCTTACCCTCGGAGCAGTTGATGTGGAGAGTCTGAGCTATCTTATGGTGGTGGACCAGTACATGGATGTCTTCCCTAATGATGTTTTGAGTCAAAATCCTCATAGAGATGTAGACTTTTACATTGAATTGTACCCCGAGATGACACCAATATCTACACCAGTGTATCAGATGGCACTTGCAGAGCTTCGTTAGCTATGGGTACAGCTGGAGAACTTGCTGGAGAAATGATTCATCTGACCAAGTGTTTCTCCTTGGGAAGCCCCAATTTTGTTTTCTAAGAAGGAATAAGGGAGACTGAGACATTGTGTTGAATATTGGCGCATGAACTAGGTGATTGTGAAAATAATTACCCACTCCTGAGGATTGAGGACCTCTTTGATCAGTTTAAGGGAGCACGGTGGTTCTTGAAGACTGACCTCAGATCAAGATATCACTAGCTCAGAGTTCGAGATGAGGATGTGCAAAAGATGGATTTCAGATGTCGGTATGGCCACTATGAGGTCTTGGGTATGCCACTTGGTGTGAGCAACGCTCCAGCAGTGTTAATGGGACTCATGAATAGGATATTTCAGCAATACCTTGATCGCATTGTAGTAGTGTTCATCGATGACATTCTAATCTACTCAACTACTGAGGAGGAGCATGCCTATCATTTATAGATAGTTCTGGACACACTTCGAGAGCACCAGCTTTATGGTAAGCTCTTGAAGTGCCAATTCTGGATCCGATATGTTTCTTTTCTAGGACATGTCATCTCAGAGGATGGAGTTACAATGGATCCAACAAAGATTGATGTCATACTTGCTTGGGAGACACCCACAAGTGTGATTGATGTACGGAGTTTACAGGGTTTGGCCGGTAACTACTGGAGGTTTGTGTTAGATTTCTCCAGAGTCGTAGCACATTTTTAAGTGTTAACAAAGAAGGAGAAACCCTTCGTGTGGTCATAAAGATGTCACCGGTGTTTTGAAGAGATAAGGTAGAGGCTGACGAGTTCCCCCATCATTAGGCTTCTAGAGGAGGGCATTGGGTACATAGTCTACTGCAACAAATCAGGGACCAGACTCGAATGTGTCCTAATGTAGGAGTGAGAAGTGATCGCATATGGTTCCCAGCATCTGAGAAAGCATGATAATAACAATAATACCCATGACCAGAGATAGTAGAAGTGGTCTTCACCTTGAAGATGTGGTGACATTACATGATGGGTTATCAGATTATGGTTTACTCTGATCACAAGAGTCTCAGGTATATCTTCTCCCAGAAGGCCATGAATATGAGGAAGTGGCGTTGGCTTCATTTTCTCAAGGATTAGGACTCTGAGGTAGTTTATACTCATAGGAAGGAAAATATTGTAGCAGATGCACTCATTAAAGAGATCTGGTATACAGTTTCTAGGTGAGGTGATAGAGCAGCTAGCCTATCTGCAGATATCTTTTGTGGATAAATATGAAGCATTTTTTCTTCACTCTCTTATAGTCACTTCCCCACTTCTTCAGCGAGTTATGGAGGTGCATCATGGTAACACTGACTACGAGGCTTGACGTGACCAAATATCCATAGGACTGACACCTGATATATTTTCTGAAGGTGGAGAGCATGTCATCCTCTTTAGAGGATGAACTATGGAACTGGTAGCTTTACAGGAGGAAGTGTTGAGGGAGTTCTACACATCCCCTCTAGCAGTGCATCCAAGAGTAGCGATGATTTACCAGGACCTCTGATGAGAACAGTGGTGGCCGGAAATGAAGAAAGTAGTAGTATAGTTTGTCTCTTGGTGCCTCACATTTTAGTAAGTGAAGGTTGTGCATCAGGTACTAGTAGGCTTAGTTCATCCTTCAGAGGTCCCAGAGTGGAAGTGGGATAGGATATCCATGGACTTCATGACATGACATCCATGTACATCCAGGGGTCATGATTCTATCTGGGTGATCGTTGATCGACTCACCATGTTAGCCCACTTCCTACCGATCAGAGAGCAGGGATTAGTAGAGAGATTTTGATGCCTATATATGGAGGAGATTGTGTGGATACATGGAGTACCATCGATTATTGTCTCCGATCATGATGCACATTTCACTTCCTAGCTATGTATGGGATTGTAAGCGTCTTCCGGGACATAGCTTCGTTTGAGAACCACCTACCATCCTCAGGAGAATATCCTGACAGATCGTACCATTAATACCCTTGAGGACATGTTGCGTTCTTGCGTCCTTGACTTCAGTCGCAACTGGGAGGATCACATGACCTTGGTAGAGTTCATATACAACAACAGTTATCACTCCACCATTAGAATGTCACCTTTTGAGGCATTGTACGACCGACCTTGCAGATCTCCATTGTGCTGGACTGACCCAGGGGAGTTAGCACTCTTGGAACCAAATATGGTACGGGATACCATGGAGGAGTTTCATGTCATCCAATAGCAAATGTGGACTGCATAGAGCTGGTAGAAATCATATTCAGATAAGAGATAGAGACCTCTGGTGTTCGAGGATGGTGACCATGTCTTTCTGTGTTTCTCACCTCGATGAGGTTTGTAGAGATTTGGTCGGGGTGTAAAGTTATCTCTGAGGTTCATCGGACCATTTTAGGTCCTTAGTAGTGTTTTTGAGGTGGTATACCACCTATTACTTTCCCCTCAGTTGCACCAGGTGCATGAAGTCTTCCATGTATACCAATGAGGAGATGCGTGCACGACCCTTCTCACATCATTGACCACAGCGAGCTGGACATCGATGATGGGGAGATGTTTACAGAGGTTCTAGTGGAGATTGAGGATCGAGGAGATGCATGCATGACCCTTTACTTTGTGTATGTTAGCAGGATGTGAACCTCCAGAAGAGAAAATTGGAGCGGCATGCTCAAATTTGTGCACACTACCCCCACATGTTTTCCTAGATTCTATGATGTGGATTTCTGGGACATAAAGCCCTGAGGTGGGGAGAATGTAATGCCCAAGATATTTCTATGTAATTTTTTAATCATATGGTAATTTTAAGAGTCTGTGAAAATTGAAAGTGCGTGACTCAATAGTCTGGATTGACTGAAAAGAATTTGTGAATATTTTTAGGTACGTTTAGTAAATGTACAAGGGGGTTTTGGTAAATTTTGAACTGGTGCTTGGAATTGAAATCGGATGACACCATTGAACTCGTAGTGCCGATATTTGCATAAGGGAGGCTTCACCTAGATAATAGTTGAGATGAGAGTGGAGGTTGGTTTTGTGGTTTTCGTGGGAGATTTAAATAATATAAATTAATTTTATTTAAAAATCTCCCACCATCCTTTTTGAATTCTAGTGGTGGAGACCACTCGAGGGAGGTCAAAAATTTAATGATGGACATTAAATGTGAGGTTACCCAAAATGTGTAACCACCCTTCAAAGGATTTATGAGGATCATTAATTCCAAAATTTAATGATCCTCTATAATTTAATGAAGAATAGGTAAGTCCCTTGGATCCTCCCTTTTAATAATACCAACACAATACATTTAATTATGGAAATTCATTAAAATTAATTGTGCCAAAAAATTAAATTGATAATAATATTTTATTTGGTTGGATCCTCATTTTTCTTGGGAAAATTGTTGGAAAAGGTTGAGAGTTCGGGGAGAACATTGGATTAATTCATCCTCTAATAAATAATGCACTCCGGAATTGAAGAACAACGAAGACGCTTGAGCCTGGATCAAAGGAACCTTGCAGAAGCAACGAACACCGATGTCACCATTCCCAAAGAATTCATCTTCTTCCCCGCGAACTCCTCCAATGACTGATCTGGTAGGGTTTGATGTTTTGAATACCCCTTACCTATTCTTGATGTTCTTTGTGATTCAAGAAATATGAGCCGCTTTCTACCACTCTAATATAGAGGGTGTGGGCCAAACAAAAATGGCCCAACCTCTCTACAACCATTGAGGTTTCTGATGAGTTCTTCTTGATGGAGGAGGATAGAGACCGGTGCCGATGATTGGTAGTGGTAGGATTTGGGAGTGGCAGCCGGCACCACGACCAGCCGCGAAGGTTGTGGTGGAGCAACCATGCCACCGGAGAAGGGTGGCGGCCCATTAGCCAGGGGGGAACAAGGGAGGCAGTGTGCATCTATGCCTCCTAGCATGCAATAGCAGCGACCTAGTGTCGCATAGGCGAAGGGAGGGCAGCTGGCCGAGCTGGCCGCCAGTGGATGCGTAACACGCAACCGCACCACACAGATGGGGATGGTCGTCCGGCAAGCCGCGACACTGCAGGCTGCGCACCAAGGGCCGCCAAAGTAGGCCGCCTCCACATAACCCATACCTCCAGTCGTCGCATCATGAGCCTTGTGCGGGCCCCATCGTCTAGCGCCAGTGGGTCGGATCCCATGGGCTGAGTCCGACCTAGGGTCGGACTAGGGTCAGGTTTGGCCCATGCCGGGTCGGACTGTACCCAAACAAACTTCGACTCTTTTCATTATTTTGACTATATCTTGAGCTTCTGGCATCCATTTGACGAACTGTCAATGGTGCCAGAAACCTTGGATTGAGGTGGCCCGTTTGGTATACCCATCTTTAGTTTTGGATAATGTTGGTGTATAATTTGGTTGGATCGAACATGAATACAACAAGGCCCTCAGGACTAAATGGCTAATAACTTACAGACCATGCATCCCCCTGATGCACCATCTGTTGTGTTTTGACCCCTATTACACGGTGGTCCTTTTGGATACTTCTTTCGTGGGAATTTGTGGTAGTTGGAGTATCGAACTGTAACTTGAGTAGCCGACCCTCCAAGAATCAAGAGAGCTTAGTGTGAGAACCCTGTAACAGGCTGTAATATGAAAAAGGGATCTGATGTGGGTTTGTTCATTGAGATCCTTCTTTGGTTTGTGATTGAGGATCCGATAATGATCCACTCTAGGAATCTATACGGGCCTAGTCTAGGATCCTTCGTGGGTCTTCTGTACTAGGATCCAATGTGGGTCTAATAATGTATTAGGATCATTTGTGCATCTAAGGATGTACTAGGATCTTATGTGGGTCTGAGGATGTACTAGGATCTTATGTGGGTTTGATGATTTAGGTTCTTCTGTGGTTCTTCCTCTTAATAGATTAAGATGATTCAATAGTTAGATCTAATCATCTTTACTGGTGTACCTATGTTATACCTGGTTTGAGCTGAGTCTTTACCTTTGCGAAAATCTTATGTGTGGTGATACCTTAGAGGTATTCTTCTATGTGGGGTACATTTTTGGTATATACCTTCATGGTGATACCTCTGTGGTATTCTTCTGCATGGAATACCTCTGTGGTACATACCTTCATGGTGATACCTTTGTGGTATTCTTCTGTGTGGCATACCATTGTGGAACTTACCTTCATGGTGATGGATTTGTGGTATTCTCTGTGTGGTGTTACCTATGTGGTACTTACCTTTGTGTTGTTACCTTCGTGATAATCATTAATTTGTGTAACAGTTGAGCTTGGAATGAGATGGTTATTCTTGATAACATAGGTATATGAATGGTCATATACCTATGTATGGTTGTCAGATATTTTCATGCTTGTGGTTTATCCTTTTTAGGTTTGTGAGACCTTCGAGGGTCTCCGGGTCTCTACTGAGTATCGTTATACTCACCCCTTCATGAGCTACAAACGCTCCCTGTTGTGTTTGGTGCAGAAAATGGAAATTTATGACTAGGGACAAGAGTACCAGGATTGGAGGTAGCTCATAGGTGTAAATTAGACGTGGCGTATCGCAGGGACGACCATTCGAGAGTTTTACCTACCCTTTAGGTAAGATCCTTGGTGGCTGTTCACAGGAGATGTTTCTATTTACTTATACATTCTAGTTTTCTTGTAATTTCTAGTTGGGCTTGTTTTCTGGCCCCATTCTCTTAATGTACACACATTCTACTATAGAGTTTACATGTGTTCGTATATTTTTCTGTGCTTGGTTGTGTGTGTTTACATGTTATAAAGTTAATACCTTCCCAGTTTTGGGGATTACAACATTCGATGCTAGTTGGCACCACCTGGCCTATACAAGGTGGGATTGGGGTAGTCACATCACGGGCCCCGGGGGACCAGTTGTGAAAGGTAATAACCAAGTATTATTGGTTATATTGTTGTTATTTATTTCTGTTATTATATTTATAGTCATGTCATCATGTGTGATGCACTTATTTTGTGATTTTATTATTATTGTATGTAAAATTTTATGTTTGAATCAACACTCATAAATTAACGAGAATTGAGTATGTATGCATAATTCTAGGAACTCAAGATTATTATGTGACATGCATCAATTTTAGGCACACACAAAAAATTGACATTAGAACACTTGCTAAAATTGAAATTTTATTCCTTTATTTTGTAAATAAACTAAAAATGGTTCCTAATGTAAAATTAATAATTTTAAAATGATATAAAATGTGACTAAATTTATGTCTAATGATTAATTTTAGATTTATAATGTTTTAACCCTCTTAAACCATGACCAAGATGTTGGATGTCTATGGGTAGTGATAGTGCCTCAGTTTTGACCATGTGGTGAGGTTTGGGAAAAAGATGTGTTGTGGCTATTTTGATATTCCCCTTACATAAATGGGTTAATGTTATATTGTTTTTATTAAGTCAATTGTTTAGAATTGTATAAATATGACAGCATGATTATTCTTGTTGAAAGGAAAATTGGAGGACATGGTTAGAGATGCTCCTCTAGTAGTTGAAACATCGGCATCGATAGTGTTTGATGGGGATTTTTGATAGTTGTTCCATAATGAATTTTATTATTTTGTGACATCCATGTAAAGGGACCTTTGGAGGGATGTGAATTTCATTTCTTATATGAAAAGTAAGTTCTAATTGCATCACCCTGTGACATTGACCAGAGAAGGTGGATCTGAGGTAGCTAAGTTTTCGATTGATTCTGTCCAATCCATACTCTTCAAATTGGAGGATTCTAAAAATAGGAAATTCAAATTCGCTACATACATGTCACATGGTCAAATTAAGATATGGTGGTAAATATAAAATATGGATGAATATCATGGGAATATGGATTGGAATGGATTTTGAGAAAAGTTTATGGACCGCCTTCATCCAGAGACTTGTAGACTATATAGAAAATATAATGTCATAAAGTTGACTCTATGAAGTTTGTATATGATTGAATATGTAGGATTCTTTATATATTTCTAGAACCTCACATTAGAGTTGGCTGGATATGAGAGTACTTCATAAATATAGTTTCAGGATAGTCTTGTAGTTAAATTTGCTCACAGGAGAATGTCTTAAGGCTGATCAAAATTTTTTAGGTGGTGAGCCAAGATATATTTTTGTAGGGGAACATAAAGGAGGATTCTAGTAGATGACATGTGTTTTATACTAGATTTTCTGGTAATATGAATTTTAAGTGTAGGATATGAAACTATGATAATTCTAGCATTGGTGATATCCAGAAGTGTATTCAGAGGGAAGGGAAGTAACACCAAACCTTTCTAATGTGATATTTATCTTATGTTCAAGGTCAGAAGAGTTATTAAGAGAATTACATGACCACTATTAGAATTTCAATGATATTTTAGGATGATACATCTACATAAGCTCTGTAGTTACCTTCGATAGATGGTTAAGTATAGAGCTACTAGAAAGAGCCAGAGTATATGAAGGGGATACTCTACACCACATTAGTATGGATGTTGGAGTTCTATAGGACATGGTATTAAAGGTAGTGTATTTCCAAATTCTCATAAGGATTTATCATACTAAAAGAGTTCTACAACTCAAGGGACTTGTACTACATCAAAAGGAAAATGGGGTTGACTCTTACATATCATTCTTCCCACTCTTATGGATAGAAAAGGACAACCATAGATAGTAAGAGGTACAATTATTGTATCTTCGAAAAATACTAATGAATTATTTTATACAGGTTCCTCTCATTAATTTATTTTTTCACAACATGTGAATTTTTTATTCTAGTAAGTTGTGTTTTTGTGTTAGGTGTTGATGATAGATACACTATTAAGAGTACTGTCATTAGAAATTTTTTTGGGAAAAGGGTGTCCTCTCATGGTTAGGTAGAATCATTTTTAACGGGATATTTTTATTCTATAAATATCATTATTATACTATTTTTTGAATGGATTGGTTAGATTCATACTAAGACCACATAAATTGTTACCCTAGTAGACTGAATTTTACATCTTTTTAGGGGGATAACAACATTCACTAAGGAGAGTGGAATATCTAGGTGGTCCATGTAGGGGTAGTTCAACTAAAACTATGGAATCTCATATACTAGGATTATAATATATTGATTGATGTTGAAGGTGTTATTCAGAATATATATCAACCCATAGTGGACATGTATTAAGATGTTTTTACATGACGAATTCTCAGGGATCTTATAGGAGGTATATGTGGAAATTTTATTGGATTTCATGCCAGGGGTTGATGCATTTTCCCACCATATAGAATGGATCCAACATAGAACCAATAGCTCAAGAATTAGTTGGAAGGTTTTATGGATATGGCAATTATCTGTTTGAGTAAATTTCATTAGGATACTTTAGTTTTTTTCCAATGAAGGTTGATGAAACACATTTATTTATGTTGATTATCGTAATATAAATCAGATGATTGTGATGAAATTTTATCCTCTTATATGTATTTATGATCTCTTTTAATTTTTGAGGGGGCATGATTCTTCTCAATTATTGACTTGATATCTGTGTTTAATATGTTGAGATATAAACCTTCTGATGTACCATTGACTTATTTAGATGAGTTATCTAAAATTTCATTCCGGTTGATGAGCACAACAATCGTGTTTATGGACTTGATGAAATGAATAATCCACCTGTACATAAAGAAGTTGTGGGAGTGATTTTCAAGGAAATATTGGTGTACTCCAAGTCTGATGATGATCATCACCAACATCTTGACATTGCCTTGAGTTCACTAAGAGAGAATCTTCTATATTCTAGGATATCTATGTGTCTATTTTGGATCGATCAGGTACACATCATAGGTCACATCATCACAAAGGTAGGCGTGTGATTGGTCCTAAATAAATTTTGTGTAGTGGTTTCATTGGAGTATCTAAATAAATTTTTCTATATTTATATAATTTTGGTGTTATCATGATATTATTAGTATTTTATCCATGAATTCTCATAATCGGAGGTACCTTTTTATAGATCATCCAAAATGAAAATAATGTTTTATTGGAATTAAAAAATTGATAATGACTTCTATGAGTCAAAGAATTATTTTATATTTGAAATTATCTTGATCGTACATGCTCTAGGTCGGGAGTATACAATATTTTGTGATTCATCTGGAATTGATCTTGGAGTAGTGTTGATATAGGGTGATCTAGTCATATAGTATGAGTCTATAAATTTCAGGCCTCATTAATAGAATTTCTAAACTCATTACCTTGAATTAGATACAGTTTTTTATTCATTCAAGTGTTGGTGACATTATTTATTGATCGAGATGGTCACTATGTATACAGATCACAAAATAAAAATGCATATATTTTTGAAGACTGATTTGAATATTTGCATGTAGGGATGGGTTCAGTATATGTAATAATTTTACATTGATATAAAATATAATCTTGTGAAGGTAAATAGTTTCATTTACATGTTAACCATGAAAACATAGAATCTAGAAGATCTGTATTCTAGTTTTTAGTGGAAAATATTGAATTTACAGGTTGGGATGCATGTTGTGCATAAAGAGAGTGAGGTGCAGAAAACGCTCATGTCTGTCTCAATAAAGTCTACACATTAGAGGATGATCAGGGAAATTCAGTTGAGTATCTGAAATGTTTGGCCTTAACAAAAATCCTTGAATGTGGGGAGTCAAATTATGATTGCATCATAGATGTGGGTGTGATCATATATGTATGGAATCAGGTTGTTGTGATTGAAATTATATTAGAAGAGCTGTTCTTGGAATTTCCAGGCACAAAGTGGTTGGGCATCTAGGAGTGACCAAAATGTACATTGTCCTATTGAAACTATTTTTGTGGCCACACATGAAATTGATGATAGTTGGGTTTATGATAAGATTCTACACCTATCAACATATGTTTGCCAAGAAAAAATGATGTAGTTTTTTATTTTTGTTTCTTACCATTATATAATGAATGTGGGATCACATTACCATGAATTTTTTGATGGTATTTCAGGGGCTTCTAAGAATAATGGCTCTATTTGGGGGATTTTTCACAGAATGACAAAAGTTGAATATTTCATACATATACAAGAGACCATAACATCAGAGAAAATGGTATATTTGTATGTTTTAGAGATATAATATCATCACGTGGTTTTAAATACAATATTTTTATACCATTGTCCGTGTTTTACATCATGAATAAAGAATTTCTTAGTTAAATTTCATGGTACATAGGTTTTACTAAGTACATCATTTCAGCCACAAAAAAATGGGTTGTGGGAGCATACGATACATGTTATTGAGGATATGCTTCCAGAATGTGTCCATTAATTATCTGGGTATGTTTAGAATCACCTAGTTTATGAAGATTTTTTTTTATAAAAACAATTATTATAGAAACTATATAGATCGAACCATATAAGGCTCTTTATGGTAGGACATGTAGATCACCACTATACTGGATGGAGGCACGTGATTCAGAGATATTGGGATCAAGTCTCATTTATGATATGTATGAGTAGGATAAGATGTTTACGAAATGTATAAATATGGAATTGAGTTTCCATGAGTATAATGATTATAAACATCGATTACCCCTAGAGTTTTTAGGGTGATTAAGTATTCCATTTTTTTGTCACATAGATTGGGTCATCACATGGTATGGAGACTTGGTAAGATGGAGCATAGTTTGTCAGACCATTTGAGGTTTTGATGAGAATCAGGCAGCTAGAATTCCTATTGGCACTTTGACCAAGGTAAAGTGTTATACATGATGTTTACAAAATCTCACAACATCAACGATATCACCCTAAACCTTCTAATGTTATTGTTGTGAATGATGATGATATTGATATAGACTATCCATTTGAGTATAATATGATACATATGTGGGATTATAGTGAGGTAGTGATGTGGGGAAAGGCTATTCCAATAGTTAAAGTTTTTTTTCACCATGGGTATGTGAAGGAGGAAACATGGGTGATAGAAGCTGATATGCAGGATTATTGGAACAATATTTTTTTCTCTGAATTATAGAGAGTCATAGGAGTACACCTTGAGGCTGAGCTGTTATAATTTAGGGATATTGTATGATATTGAACACTTCTATATATTTATTAGGCTTGCTGCTGGTACCCATTATTATTTAATTAATAGATAAATATTTAGGTTTTACATTGGGGTGAGTCAGGATGATTTTTTATACTTTTTGGAAGAGAAATTGATTGTAAATTGTTTTCCTAAATACTGTTTCCATAAAAAGAAAACATGTGAACACATATAATGGGTATTTTCCCTACCCACCAATAGTTTTTCAAATAGTGCACTATCATAGGAGAAACCATTCACTCACCCTTGAAGAGGTGCATGATTATGGTTCATGGTTTAGAAAAACATGCACCCCAACATAGGAAAAAATCTATTCATTTTTAATTAACCTAAAAATTGGTTTTAAAATTATATGGACCACTATATTAACCCCAACTATTAATAAATCAAATTATCTTTTTTTTGATACCCCTATATTAATTTCTATGGATACCAACCTTCATTATTTCAAAATCAAAAGGTATACTGAAAATCATCCCCACTTTGGGTATCTTTATTTATTCATTTAGGCTTTATCTATCCCACCCCTATCCCATTAAAAAAGAGTGATGTTTAGACAATATTTGTTATAGTTCATGATATGGGATTGTTAATTATTTATTCACTTTTACTTGAATATGGGATTAAGATACATATCACATTATTTATAATGTTATTGATTTTTACTTATCAAAATGTGGATTTTCTATTTGTGTGTGTTCATCATCAAAGATAAAGAAGGTGGTATAAATTCCAATACCATAGTCTTGATTAAATTATGTTAATGTGATTGTGAGAATTAAAATTTTCATTACTGGGAAATTACATTGGAAAATTGAATTGAATAGATTATTCTTATTCTATTAATGGTTTAGGATAATTGGTGCAATTGAATGGTGGAATTGAATTAATTAAATATTGAATTAAATAATAGGATTTTGGTATTGTGAAATGGAATGTGAAATAAAAGTAATTAATTATTAATTTAATTACAATATTGTTGAAAGTGTAATTAATTTAATTTCTTTATGAATTAATTAATGAGATGTTGACATTCTGTAATTTATTTGAATAATTAATATAAGAATTAATTATTTGGTTATATATATTTTTGAATTGAATTATTTAATTTATGATTTAATTATTGAGAATTTTTCTGATAATAAAATGGGTTAAATTGGATTAATTAATTTTTGAAATAATCTATCGATGCTTTGTTTGTGAAATTTTATAATCAAATTAATGACCAGTAAACATAAATTATGTGATATATTTAATATATGTGTTATTGTGATATTTGTTTTGAGGGATATGGTCAACTGATTCAAAATCCCATAGTGATAAATTTACTAATAAATATGCGTGGGACATGGTCTTTCGATTCCAAATCCCATAGTGATATGTTTTTTGATTAATGTGTGTGGGAAATGCTCTACTAACTCTAAAGAAAATATGGATAAATTGTTTGATAAATGAGTTTGGGAAATGGATAGTTGCATCAAAATACCATGGGTTTTAATAGATATAAACCTACACCCAAACCATTGTCATTGTGGTATAGTTATAATTAAAGTATTATAAATTAAAAAAATGCGTAATTAAAACCCACTTGTTATAATTAATTGTGAAAAGAATAAGACATATGATTTATAATCTGACATGTGAAAAAGTTGATATTAGTCTTTCCAGGTGTCCTCAAGAACATGGTGGAGTTATGTGGCTAAATAAAGCAGAATTAAATAAATTTGAACTATTTACATTAATTATTTTATTAATTCTATATACAACTACATACACTATTATTGAATAGATATTGCTTTATACACTTTTGGTGGTGTCCTACTAAGTTATACTCACACCCCACTCATGATTCCCGATGGGTACCAAAAAAGAATCCACATTTTTAGGACAGGTTAAGGGAAAATAACTCATGTTAGATAACTAATATTGAATGAATCAGGTATGCGGCAATAAGATGTTGGTTGGGAGCCACTTGGGAGTTTTATGTGTCTTTATTCCTTTTTGGTTTTTTATATTGACACTTGAAACCTATTGGAATGACATAAATTTTAATATATTTTTGAACATTTTTTTTGTCATCATGTGATGTTGGTATAATCCTGGTTAATTTTTACACAATTTGAATCTGGTTTATTTTGTTCTACTAATGATCTACATTCATGAAGAAGGTATAATATCCCCATGATCTATATTAGACCGTTTCTACTAGTCATCTACGTTTAGTGTATGGGGAGGAACACTTGATATCACATAGCGATCCATGATGGTGCACCGGTTTGTGGTACCCATTTCTTGATGTTTCATATATCAATTAATTTTACCCGTATAATATTCCCCACCTTGATAATATTATATATAGATACCTATGAAGACACATAGTGGTAAAATAATTTCACCAAAAATTTATAATTATTCACAAGATTAAATCTATTGGAATATTCTTCCATAAAATAATATAATCATTCATGTGATAATGTATTTCTCAATACTAGTAATTGTCTTGTTTTAATTATAATGAGATCACATCAACCACATATAAAAAAAATGAACATTTATTTTCTATACAATTCTATGATCCTATATAAGTTTAAGAATGAGAATTAATCCCATTTTTAAAATCACTGAATGGTAGGGGTGTTGATTTCAAATGAAAGTAAATATATTTCTATAATGGTTGAGTAAATATAATATATCAGTATTTAGGATATTCCAATTATAAATGAGTATACATATGTACATACTCATCAATTTATGGACATATCCTAAATCATTAAAATGATTTCTAAATAGAAATCATAGTGAGATTAATATATATATATATATATATATAAGTAATCCCATATAGTTAATTGGGTTCACACACCCTATTTCATCACCTTAGGGTGCACTACTTCTCTTTTTCAAGATGGAGGGTAAATTAATGTGGCTTATCATCAACTACCAAGAGCTTAATAAGGTCACAATAAATATTATTTATCCACTATAATATATTTATGAAATTTTTTATCAATATCATAGATCTAATTACTATCCAAAATTGAATCTTTGTCTAGGATATCATATGATTCATGTAAAGGGAGAATATATTAAACAAAAACCCACACAACATATGGAAATACTGAGTTTATAGTGATGATATTTGGACATACTAATACCCTTTCAGTATTCATGGTCATGATGAATATAATATTTATAGACTACCCCTATAAAATTTTTAGTGGATTTTATTTATGATATTAGAAAATACTCTATGATTATAGAATAATAATAAAAAGTCCATCTTGGGATTTTTATGGAAATATTAAAGAATGATATGTTTTATACTAAGTTCATAGATTGTTACTTTCGATATATCAAGTCCTGATATTTGGAAATGTGATCAAAATTATATGAATATATAAGAATCTTACAACAGAAAATAATATATTGAAACAACCCTATTACAAAAGTGTCATGGATATCCATAGTTTTAATTTATTTTCTATTTTTAATTCACTCTTCATGTAAAAATTATCATGATTTCATATTAATTTTACTATGTAACATGTAAGGGGAAAATTATTTTTGGATATAAGAATGTGGAATGAGAATTATGGTGATTACGGTGTATATAATCATCATAACTACACTCCCTATTCCCTTTGTGTAGAAGGGATTTTAATATAAAATGGTCCTTAAATTAATAATTTTTATGTTTTAGTAATGATTAATTATCATGTAATATTATATGTGGCAATGCAATTAGTGATCAATTACTGTAACAACCTAAATAATTATTTTTTTTCGTATATGAGATATTTTCATTGAATATTTAGAGTTTTTACCATTATAATGGATGGTTGGACATATATAATGACAAAAATAGTGTAAATTTTAGACCTATGATAAAAACCTAAATAAATGGATATTATGGTACTTAAAAAAGGATAATGATTTCTCAATTGATTTCCATATTTGAAATGAGAGTAATATATTTTATTCTATTAGATAAAATAGACCTGCTACATTATCCTCGATATGAATCGAGTAATATCTTATATTCAATATTACGCAAAGACTCTATTTCAAAATCTTAAAATCAGAGAGTACATCAAATCATTAAAAAATTAATTCCTAACCATATACCTAATATAAAATAAATTAATATTAAATGTTTGATTTGAATCTTCAAATGATGATGATATGAACAAAGTAACCCAATAATTATATTTTCAACGTCAACAAAGATGTTGTTATTCATTTTAGAATAAGACATTACGAGATATTGTCACCAATGATAGGGAAATAATTATTGGATGATACACATATATCATCCTTATCTATACATCTTTGAAGTACAAGATCTCCATGAGAACTTCTAGTGGGACAATATGAATAATGATTCTATTGAGTAATCCTCAATGTTCCTGGTCTCTATGCACATATGAGAATATTATTATATGTCCAAATTGATTATTTAACCATTACCTATAAAAAATATAAGTGGTAGAACATCATAATGTACATTTTAGTTTTCCTTCTATAGTCATATAAATAAAATAATTTCATATGTTTTTTGGTCTATTGAATGTCTATGACTTCTCATTTAATTTATATTCATGATGATATTTCTATTGATCAGTATTCCATGGTATATTTTAAGAATGTTTAGAGGCTACATGGGTAACCACATTTTCTTATATTTAATAGAGATAAATAGTCACCACGATATTTTCGAGGATTCATGAACATGCCATGAATGATAAATTGAACTTTATTATGGTCTATCATCATAGGAATGATGGATAATCATAAAGAAAAATCCACACACATGAATGAATATTGAGATATTGATAAAAGAGTATCAATGGGGTATTGGTTATTCATATTCCATTTTTTTAGTTCTTATACCACAACATATTCTACTAAATTATTCATATGTCCATATATTATTCTCTATCTGGGAAGAGGTTTATAACTCTAACATGTTGAGTTAAAATTAATTTACATATGATGGTTGGACTTGGGATTCTATAATATCTGGTATAAAAGATTCATGTCATTAAAAAACACATTATTTTTAAATATGCAACATGTAAACATCTGGATGAAAAGAAATGGAATTACCCTCTTCTATTATCATATATGTACAATAATTGTAATTATGTGGAGGAAATTTATATATAGGAAAATATGTAAGGAATAATAGATTTATGATATTTTTATCTTAAAAAATAGTTTTCTATATTTAGAAATATACAATTGTATGAAACTAAATCATCCTATAATTAAAATAAATGAATATTTATTTAAATAATTTAGGGATTTATATATAATGAATATATAATCATAGTAGAATATAAAATATAAAATTTGTGAAATAAGTAGATAATAATTTCAATAACTAAAATGAAAGAAAAAAATTTTGATCTCTTATATTTTATCACTAATGTACGATACAATTGAAAAGAAATAAAATAGTACTGATAATATAATTATTTTGAAATTTAACAATTTAGAATGTTGACATGATTGTTGTGAATGATGAATAATTGAATTAAGATGTATTTATAAGAATTATTGAAATAATATGAACAATGGAATAGAAATATGATAGTTGGAATTGTATTCTTTAGGATAGAGTATTAATATGATTATTCTGAATATTATCCTAACAATTCTTATAGTAATATGATCAATAGAAAATTATCTTGAAAAATAATATAGTATAATTACAGTTAAATAAAATTTAACATATATAATCTCACTAAATATAAATATTATAATTCTATAATTTAGTTATTCAAATTAGAATCTCTAAGGAAGTATAAATATATTTTTGATAATGTTTATTTTAACATAATTTTTAAAAATCATAATTTATTAGTTAAAAATTGTAATTATCTAATTTATAAAATAATTTTTTTATAAATTGGTTACAATTTCTATAATATAAACATAAAAACATTCTAATGGTGAATTATTTATAATTTTCTAAGAGACATTAAATTTTATGTGACTAATAAATAAAAACAATTTCAAATACATAATGTTTTATAACATAGTAATGCTATAATAATTAAATTATAAATTTTATGCTTCATAGATCAACCAAAAAATAATTTAATAATATAAATTATTCATTTGAAAACAATTAACATAATTTATAATCAAAATAATTATTTTCCAAATTCTATGTATACTAATTATTCAATTGAAAAAAAACAATTTTTTCTATTTTTTCTATGTACTATAGTGTAAACTAACATATTGTGAGGTGGAATTGTTTTAATCTATTAAAAATTGCATTAAAAAAGTTTATTTGCAATTTATAAAAAAATCATTGTTACTTATCATTCCATGTTAATAATATTTCATTAAACATGTTAACCCAAAATTTCCTTCTTCTTATTTATAAATACCCATCTAAAATTACATGGAAAATTATTTCATAGCCACTTCTACAAGGCCAAATTATACTTAAATATCATCCATTAAGATCAATATTTCTCTTTTGGATGTTTCACAGCTACAACAATTTTTTTCATCAAGGTGTTATGGGTTAGGTGAAATAGTCAACAATAATGAGGTAAGGTTCATTCATTATTTTTACTCCCCCCTATTAAATTCTTCTATCTTTCTATTTGAATAACATTAAAAACATCAAAAAAGTTTTTTATATTTATATTAATGAACTTGATCTTTATTATTATTTTTATTTATGTTATATTTTCATATTTTATATCTATTTTGTTATCTTTGGACAATGTCATATTAGTGATTGGTTGAACTCATATGAGGACATGATAAACGATTCACCAATAACTACCTATATGGAAAATTAGTGTGGTTTGAATATTAAATAATTAATTTATTTTAATCTTTTATAAGTAATTTTAATATAATAAAAATTATAAAAATCTAAATTGATTTAGTAAAAATGAATCCAAAATAATTAAATGAAAAATTGACATAAAAAATTGAAGCATTATGAAATAAGATAAAAAAACTAATATAAAGTGATTATAATTAATTCATAGTAAATAAATAATATAATTAACTTATTTGTTGACATATTATTGTGCATATTATTACTGTATAGGAGGCATATGGGTAATGATATTAAAAATTACTTATGGTATGGTGTCACTTAAACCCAATTATCTCCTTCTTGTTTACACTCCCTTTTCATATCTATCTATGTGATTCCCCTAAAACCCATTATATTTTAATACTATTAATCTATCATTTTTTCAATATTGTTGATATACATCTTCATAAATCAATATTTTCATTTGTATTCCACCTATATTATTATTGATAAAGTGTTTATTCTTGATGTTGTTCATTGATCCCTCAAGCATCTTTTTCTTATATTTTTAAATAAATCAGATGTTATCCTTATTAGTGACACACTTTAATTCATAATATGATATTATCCCTTTTTTCATTGTGGAATATCAATGATTTATTCATTGATATATTCCTTGACCTAATATCATAAAACCCATTTTTTTAGTTTGGGGTATGAACGTGAATAATAAATATATATTCCTTCTGTGGAAATAAAAATTATTAAAATATATTTATGTGATGACTTGATATCAAATAATATAATTGTTTTCAGGTTACTAGTGTACATGAAGGGACACTAAGAGGGGGTAAATATATGAAATAAAACTCTATAGAGTTTTAATTTCATTCATAGTGGCCACCTTTTTTTCTCGATGCTTTACCCTGAAAAAGATATATTGATTTATAAATACACTCTAAAAATTCACAGAAATAAAAAATTGATAAGTAAAATATAATAGTTCCACCAAAGTTTTTTTCATGGTTTTCATCCGTTACAGAAATCCTATTCATTGTTGTCTTCAACTCTTGTTGAGAAAATAACATATTTTCAACACAAATTATAGGGATTACATGTGAAGTTCATAAATCACACAGTGGATTGATCAGTATCATCTATGTTTCATAGGGGAAGGAATCATTAGCATTCTCACACCAATAAATTGTTCAATTTAAGAGTTCTTTATTATACATCCCATAGTATGCGGCCACCCACCAGATGATGGTGTTATTTATACAAGTACCACTATATCCTGAAGGGAAATTCATTGAAATGATGATTAATATTTAAACTAAAACAATTTTATTTGAAAATATCCAAATATATTTTTTCAGGTTATTCACCTCAGTCCAAAGGATAAGTAATGATTTTTTTTAAAAAAATATGAATTTTTCCTCCACCTTTATAATTCTAAGGACAATGATGATCCATAATAATTGTTTTCCTCAATAATTTTCTCAATATTATTATATGATATAATGATTTGATATTCTCTTTATTATTATTTTTCACAATACATATGTTCTCCCATATGCATGACCTTCTTCTCATTCAATAACAAAAGGTAATCCATCTAGTAATGAGTATCATCTTTTTATGTCTACCCAATTTTATATCCAGCCATTATATTTTATATTCACAAATACTCTATTATTGTAAATTCTAAAATGAATTATAGAAACTGCAGGATATTAAATTGTATGATGTCATTATATGTATACATATCATTAAATAAAAGTCAATTTCTTCATTAAAAGATACCTAAGACACATTAATTCCTACTCTATGAAATATTTTAATATCATAACATAATTTTGTAAAAAATAATCACCTATTAATCTCTTAAAATATCCATCATCATATAGATGGACTCTTGAAGTGTGATGAAGAACTTTGACTACGTTGTGTTGAGCTTAAGAAATCTATATTCATCATGTAATCGATTATCATCAATATCGAAATGAATCAAAAATTCATATTTTGATATTTAATTTATTTAAAAAATTTAATATATAATAATTTAATTATGATCTAAATATAAAAAATGTATTTATTCTGAATTTTCCCTAATTTATTTTTTAATTTCCATTTCCTTATGATTTTCGTATCATGGGTTTCATACAGTTGGTTTTACTCAACAAAGTCATATGTTAACAATATGAATTCTCATTAGATAGTTTTCAGAACTTCATATGGTTTATTTATTTAAATTGTTTTCAATAAATAATTTTGAAATAAACTAACTTATTGAACCTATTTAATTATTTATTTACTTAAAATAATCATAACTCCATAAAGCTAGAACCTTACACTGCATTTTTCTTTATTCACTATTGATTTTATTAAAATTGTTGAACCCAAAATAGTTGGAAAACACATAAATACATCAAATTATGGTCCATGGTAACTTATGAATCTTCATTATACACAACAAACAACATAAAACATTATATGGTATGATTTTTTACAAGTTATTTCTCCATTTTATAAAACATTAATCATTATTTTTCCCTATAATCCTAAACAAGTTAGATGACCCTACAAATTCTATGGATCGTCCTTACACTCTTCAGGATATCATCATGCCTTAATCTATTGTCATACACATGATAAAAATATCACATATATCGACTCATTCCTCTTATGCATACTAAAATTCTTATCTATTCAAGTCTATGATAATTTTTTTGGTCAATTATCCTATTATAAGTGAGCTGAAATATTACATAATGATAATATTCATAAAAAATATCATAAATAGTATATATATTAACTATATATTCCTAAAAATATATTTATTCTAACATATACTAAAATAAGTTTTATGCATTTGTAATTTTTGATCTTAAAAATATTAATCAATGGATTCCATAAATACTTTTATAAATGTTTTAATTCTATCTAACACATTCTGAATCAATCAAAATCAACCCAATACATCACCTACACATTTTACTACTAAATTTATCAAAGTTCTGAATTTAAATGGTGTTTGGATTGTCTTTTAAGAATCACCTATAAATTCCTATGTAATATAAAATATTCAATAAAATTTTCACTCTAGTCACTAGTAAGATTATCTAAAACTATCTTAAAAACTATTTTTTAATGTTTTTATTCAACCATCAACACATTTACATGGTTTCTATAATGATCATATCCACAATATTAGAATATAATAGGATTCAACATATATATTTAAAATCAATAAATCCATGTTAGAAGTAAAAATACCCAACTTATATTCCATAAATAAATACAATAAATCTCCAACAACATCATAATTAGATTTTATATTTTAATATTGTAGCATCATATCAATATTCCCTATGACTATAAAACACAATTATAAAAATTAAATCATTATAAATACATTTCATACTAGAAAATTATAAAATAAAACACATGGATCCTTTAAGGTTGTTAAGAAAATTTCTATGTAAATGAACGATCAACAATTACCTAAAGTTGATAAAGGTGGTAAGGGGTTATTTATCCACTCTATTGAATGGAATCATTTCAATGAAAATATCTTATGTTGTGGAGAGTGTGAAACTGAATTTTTATAAAAAAAAATTAATAATTAAACACTAAAATAGAATTTTATTTACTGAAATTCTCTATTAATGTAATAAATAATATCTTTAGTTTTTTATTGGAATTCATAATGAAAAATCATAGTTAGAGTATAATGTTTTAAGAAATTCAGGATGTACTAAGATAGAAATTTTGAATGTGAAATTCATACACCGTCATTTTCAAAAAAAAATATATTATATACAAAAATAAAATAAAAAAATTAAACTGATTGATGAAAATTTTAAAATAAATTTATGTGATACAATTTAATAGAAATTCTTTTTGAAGAATTTATCCATTCTCTATCAAAATTACTAAAAAAACATTCATCAATGTTAAAGATTCAATGTTGAGGTCTAATGAATATATTAATAAAAGAGAATGATAAAAATTTATAATAATATAGAAAAAATAATAATGGTCAAATTAAAAGGATGAAAAATTAGTGGGATGAAAACATTATATCTAATAAGGATTATATGAACTCCTTCAATAAGAAGTGTCCTGATAATGAAAGAAAAATTGATGAATATAGAAACAATGAAAACCGAACAACCCAAAATGTTGAAAAGAATACTATTTACAAACCAATTATATATGAAAACTTGTCTCAAATGAAACTCATATTAGTAGAATGATGATCTTGAAAAAATAATTAAATCAGTTTGAAATAAGATTATAGAAAAATGCTTCCCATTGTTCAAGTAATACGGTTTTCACTAATATTGTCTCTGAATAAAGAGAATGTTATCAAATAATAAATGGATGAATGGGTTAATAAGAATGATAAAATTAAATCAATACACTCAATGCATATATTTTGTTATCATAAAACTATTATCACAAAATAGATCAATATGTTGGTAAAAATAGTAAAAAACAAGAAAGAATGTATTTTTATATTAACTCAAAAATCACAATGAGTATATTTAGTAGAAATTGTTATTTATTAGGGAGGTTTGAGCATACAAAATAAAATTTTGTAATTATATCCAAATTTATGGAATCTATGGGATGTTAAATAAAAGGGTTGCTATATATTAAGTAATGAGAATACCTAATATCCAAAAAAATACATTATAAATTAAAAAATGACAATAAATATATTTTAGTGGACTATGAATATTTATTATTATTACTTAATATATGTTAATATCTATTATTATTTTCAGTATGAGAGGAAATGACCTCTAATGAATATGGATAATCCTAAATAACCTAATATTTTTGAGAAGAATGATTTAATGTATTAATAAATAAAAAATCTTTATTGTATAACAATAAGAGGGTCTAAAAAAATATCCAATGTAATCAATCATGGAAATACATATTAATGGATAATAGAATGATTTTATAAGGTAATTGATACAAGAGGGATAAGAGGATTGGATTAGTGGTCATCATCCTATAAGAGGATATTAAAAGTTTTCCCATTAAAGTAATCATTTTAATTTTGGGGGAATCTCTGTTAAAACTCAGAAAATATTATTATATACCAAAATATTTTCTAATTATTTTAACATATATACTGAAAAATATTAAACAATGGGATAAGGATCAAGAATGTTATGGATGAAAATAGGTCTCTTCATGAGAAGGGGAGCTCAAATTCATCTATGATTTTCTAAAATTGAAAAACCAAGAGTTCATAAAACCATATATTGATGATTTCAGAAATCTGTTGAACACAAAATTAATTGTAGGAATATAATATTAACATTAAAAGAAGCATTGATAGAAAATTTCGAACAATCGATTTATCAATTTACATTATTTGAAAAATAATACTATCCAATTTCAGACTAAAATAAGGATTAATAGAAAAATATGTCCATGATACAATTATGTTATAAAATCAATTAAATATATATGGTATCTAAAATTAGGAACACACCTAAAGATAAATCTACAAAATATTTTAAGATATTGGTGGAGAGATCAATATCAACCACTCTGTTATTTAAATAGAAATAAATCCCATATATATTCCATTTTATATTTTTTTCAAACAAAATATTGGTAATTTATGGAAATAAATTATCGATTATCATGATGAGGTTGTAATAAAAATATAAAATATTAATAGAGTTCTTGTCATAGAGAGTTTTAGTAGCAATAAACAAAATGAAAAGACATCAGACCTTTAGGGGCATAAAATATGATGAATGGATGGAAAATAGTCTTTATGTGTTGAAGATATAATTTTAGGATAGGTAATTATATAATAGAACATAAGGTATGACAATGAAATATATAATCATTATTTTTATTATATAAAACTTATTTATAAAGATAGAGTTTTTTATTGAAAATAAAAGAGTAAGGGGGAGTTTTATCCATCAAGAACATGAATATTTTTGATATGTTTGTTGAGGTCAGTATAAAATATTTTACTTCATTATAAATCTGTTCAAACAACCCTTAAAATTGGAAATTTAGAATAGTATAACATGTTGAAATAATCCATGGACATATTTTATGGTTTAATGGCTTCACACTTAAATTTTACATTTTTTTATCCAATGGCGAATTATTTTTGAATAAAAGATTATTTCTAAGAATTCTTTTGGTTCCATCCCCCCCAAAATTTTGTCTAGATGAAACTCTGAATTATAGAAGTTGAGAAATTTATTTTGACGTACAAAGTTAATTATTGAGGAATATGGTGTTCCATTAACATTATTTATTTGGATTTATTATCATTCATGGGGATACAAAATGTAAGATCAAATATACATAGTGACTTACAATAAATATAGTGGTGTTGAACAAAAAATATTATATAACACAAAGGATCATCACCTATAATAAATCAGGTATTGTGGAAATTCTCACTATATTATGTGTATTCATAAAGAACCTGAGGCTAAAATTTCATAGAATTTATTTAGTAATTATTTGTAAAAATATGATATACCTGACCACGATTATATGTTAATTCAGTGTTTAGAAGTGTAATTTCACCAAAATGATATGATGGATAATTGTTACTAATTTTCTACATTACATGTTTATTTTGAATGAATCTGTAGTTCATAAGAATATGTGATTTTTATTATGATATGGTAATGTTTACTATACTCACCCATTAACTATGGTTTCATGTTTTGTAGTCTTTCTTGGTTGTTCCTAGATGTGAATCATAATAAATTTTTTGATTGGAAGAAATGGTCTTGATTAGACTGTCGGAGATAATTAGAAGAAGTTACCCTATGAGACTGTGATAGGCCTTTAAAAGTGATGTAATGAGATTATGATATTTCACCAAATGATTCTACATTGATGGAAGATAACATAGCGTGTAATTTCGTTCCCTTTAGAGTATTTTTAAGATAATCTCACATTTGTATCCAGTGTGTTTCCTATGATTCTTATTCCCTAAGGCTGATATAATCATGGATATTATCTCTATGTAAATATATATATCCCCTTATAGTAATAATAGATTTTTGGAACCATGTATATATATTTTTTTAAATTAGGAAACTGAATAAGATTTTTCTCATTGATTATAAACCTTATTTAATTTATGTATGATTTACAATCAACATTTTTCAAAAAGGGATTATTTTTTGAATAATTTTTATTGATGGAACATTTATTGGTTTTAGTTATAAAAATATTTATTTCCACCATTTTAAATGGATTAACTATTTTATCCTGTTTAGATTAATGGTTCTATAACATTATAATAATAGAATATTAGCGGGTGTAAAATTGAAAAAATATTAGTTTATTTTTTACAGTACTAAATCATAGTTTTTAAGACACATTATCATTTATTTCAAATTTGTTCAATTTTTTTTAAAAAAAATATGAATTTATAATAATATTTTTGTTATTATTTTTATTTTCAAAAACTTATTTTCTAAGTTTTATTCAGGCCATAATTTATGACATGATGTGTTGAGATAAATTCTTATATTTTGAGTGAATTCCTACCGGGAATGATTATCTTACAACCTATAAACAATCATATGTGTGTGTGTACAAATATCATGTTTTTATACATTATCCTTGGTTGTGATATCGGTTTTTTTGTCATTCGGGTCGTCCTTAATGAACATTCTGAATATTATTATTGACAGTATGTCATATGAAGATTCATGAATGGTGTTTCGTGTTTTTTGACAATTGGGATAATTATATTCTATAAAATTCACCCTCATGTCATTTATACATTACTTTATGATTTATCTCAATTCTTATTGAATTTTATTCAAAGTTTGAAGATAAAAGTAAATTGGGTATTTTTTATTTTTATTAATTAATTAGATTAATCAATTTTTTTGATTATCCCTTATTAAATGTCCATTTACCTATTAATTTTTTGTATATTAATTTAATATATTAATTAATTTATTATTTATATGAGTAATGAATATAAAATTAATTTCAGATACTCCGTAGTTTTTATTGCTTTCATATGTTATTTAATGGTGAAATTCATCTAACATGGTCAAATTTTGATGCCATGGAAGGGTTTTATAGTTAAAGGATAATAGGATTTCACCTTTGGATATGTGGGTAAATATGTAAACGTGAAATGATAGGTTAGCCTAACCTAGTGTTTTTATAATTAATTATTTACGATCATTTTAATGATATATAGTCACATATGATAATAAAAATCCATATATAAATACAACGAAAACATGTAAAAAGATTAATATTATGTTATATTGGTAAATGTTAGGAAAATAATAACATAGTTATAGTCATGATAAACTGAATTATAATTAATATTACACATAAATAAATTAAATTAAAAATAGTCAGTGAAAATATTTATTCAGTAACTATAATGACCAAAATTGTTGATCCTTTAGAAGACATAATATATCCTTTAGTAATTCTCACATGATACACAGAACATAAAAATACCATTAAATATTAACCATAAATTGATAATAAATCTATACTAAACACAAATATGGGAAATCACTAATAGTTATTACTATTAGATGGTAAATAATTAATATGTGTTAATATTGAAATGGAATTTAATAATAATCAATATATATTTTAGTATAAATTTTTTAATAAAATTATTAACAAAAAAACATTGTTATATGTGTTTTGTAATGTAAAAAATAACTTTTGAATTTTTAATAGTCACCATTATCTTTGGATGTATTTAGTATATTTTAATAAATTATTTAATTTTTATGTAAATATAAAAATTACAATTTTTCAAATACCATCACTTTTATATGAATTATAATTTTATAATAATATTTTGAATTAATGAATATATATATAATGTAAAATTTTAATTTAAAATTAATATGTCAATATATAAATCCAATGATTATCATTTTACAAAATCTAGTTAGATTTTTGAATCCCATTTTTGTATGTTTCGTTAATTATATTTATCCATAATGGAAATTTGTTTTGTATTAATTTTATTATATCATTTGACTTATTTGAAAAAATTTAATATTTTGAATATTATTATAATTATAAACATTTTATCACTATAGAAAACCACTATGATTAAATTATACTTTTTTTAAAAAAATATATGTTTTTATGCATTACATGAACCATGGATAATATTAGTATCCTTACACATATAGTGATAACTTTCAAAAAATATTCTTATATTTTTTTACATAATGATTATATTATTTAATATGTACAATATCATTTTGTAAAATACCATTTATAGTTTTAGGATTAAAAAAAATACCATTATAATGGCGAAACATATTATTTTAAAATTAATGTTTTATAAATATCAACAAATTTATATCAATTAAATTATATTTTAATATTTTAAATAATGAACGAAATATTTTGTATAAACACATAAATAAATATATTAAAACTTAATTAAGTGATAAACATTAATATATAATGTTAATCATCCATAATGGTAAAAATTTCATTTTAAAAACAAAGTAGTTTTGTACACATTATATTTTTTAATTTAAAAATTCATTAAATAACATTTAGAAATTGAATTTGATTACATAGATATTAAATTTATCACCATCTCAAATAAATTGGTTATATGAATTATTTTATATTTTTAAAGAACCAAAAATTGGCTCAATTAAAAATGTGTTACCTTGTTTAAAATTATAAGATAAAAATATAAAATAAGAGAGGGGAACACTGACCCACTTCCACTAATGTGCACTCACCATCATTCTTGTAGTATGGTTTTTAATTATGTTTTTATTTATTTTATTCATTCTTCATATCCTAAATTCACACTGACGATGTCCAAATGAACATTTCCATCATCCCGCACATAATCATTTCTCCTCTTTCTATTTATTCTTCATACATTCTTTGTTCTTTCTTCAGCACATAATATTTATTGATGCTGGAAACAAAGAGTTTCACTGAGCACGATATTTGGATACGGAGCCCTCGACGCAAAGATCGCTAATATACGGTCCTTTAATTTTTCAGGCTCGAAACAAAGTAGAAGCGGCTCACAGAAGAAAGCGGTATCCAACACCTGACCGGTCACGAGGGAGGAATGACAGCATGGGTACACACCACCGGATGAGCAGGAGTCCACCACCCATTGGCCACGGTGAAGAAAGGGGGGGTGGCTGAAACACCAGCCAGCCGTGTAGTGGAGCGGCGGCATGCATCCGCGCCACTGGTGGAGGAGGAGGTCGCGACTGCATGGTCGCAGTGGAGGTCGGAAGGCGGCCTACTTCTAGCCGGCCACTGTGGTGCAGTAGTGCACAACTACGCCATTGGGAAGAATTCCAACTAGCCATCCGGCCAGCCATTCCAAACCCAGAGGGACCCCTCTGGTGGTTCCTGAGTTCCGGCAGTTGAATGGTCCACAGACTGTTCGGGAAGACCGGGGGTGCCTCTCCATAGGTGTCGGTCACGGGGGACACCGCCTCCGCAGACCACCAGTCGAGGGGGCTAGGCCATAGTGGGATGATCCCATCAGGTTGTGCCCTTGGGCCATGCCAATGGGCTAGGCTGGGCCACCCCCATCACGGTCTAGGCAGGACCCATGTTGGGCCGGGTCGGTCCGACCAGGTCGGACAGGACCCGAGCCCATTCTGACCCATTGTCACCTTTATGGCCATATCATGAGAACTGATAATCCATTTTATGAACCATCTACAACACTAGAATACTTGAATCGAGATGATACTTTCGGTATACTCCACCTGAGTTTGGACAATGTTGGAGTACGATCGGGTTATATCGAACCCCAAATCCAACCTGGCCCTCGAAGTGAAAACAATAATAAATTACAGACCAGGCATCCGATTGATGTGTCTTCTATTTCATTGGGTCCCTTATGAAAAGATAGACCTTTGGGATATTTATTTGTGGGACATTGGGATGGTTGAGGTATGACCAATTTCTTTGGGAGTAGTTCTCCCAAGCGCGCTATGTACGGAACCGAATGACTGGATGAGAATTGATGGCTGCTGACAATTACGACTCAGAGTAACTCGACAGGCCTAGTGGGGAGAGACTTTGTGTGACATATCATACCCATGGTCGGGGAATCTATGTGTGACATGGCAGACCCACGGTACTCGACAAGGAGAGTACCATAGCAGGCCATGAGGGGGAGTGCCTCTGTGTGATGTGACATACCCATGGTGGGGAGTGCCTCTATGTAACACGGTAGACCCACGGCACTAGATAAGAGGATTAAATCAGTAATCCAAGGTTATTGGGCAGTTCCTCTGTGTGACACAGCATGCCCACTGTACTCGATAGATAAGGAGTTCTCCAGCAGCCGAGGCGTTCAACGTTGGAGTTCTCCAATAGCTGAGGCGTTCAAAATTGTGACTAGGGATGTAACATGTTACTACCCCTACAATAAATCATGGTGTGATATATCTTTAACCAGTGATTGTGATTGATGTTATGTTATGTGGTACTTTACTTGTGTGGTAATATATCTTTGTGGTGTTGCCATGGGGTATTCTTCCCTCATGTATGAGATGTGTATATCTTAATAAAATAGGTGTATGTATGGGCATATATCTAAGTAGAGTTGATGTATTGCTTTGTGGTTTTCCTTTGTTGAACATTAAGAGAGATACGGGGTCTCAGAGTCCCTAATAATATTTTCTATACTCACCATTGAACAAGCTTTGCCCACAACTTGTTGTGTCTAGTGCAGATGATGTACAACTTTGATTGACAATGGGGGATCCAGGACTGGACGGTGCAGAGGGATGAACCATTTCGGCATGACGTGACCTAAAGGAAAAGGACAGACATGGAGTGTTGAGGTGGTGATATATACCTAAACATGTGGTATGCACCTCAGAGGATGACCGAGTAGATGTTTTCCATTTTATTTTAGTTGTATTATATTTTCAGTTGTACTTGTACCTTTATCGTTGGCCTTTTATTCCGCCCCCTTTTACATTCAGCAATCTTTTACTACTAAAGATTGCTTCACAGTTGCTTCTTATCATATTCATAGACCATGTTTTTTAAAAGATTAAAGGAAATACCTTCCCATTTAAGGGAGTATGCCTTTCGGTGCTAGTCCCCAACACCTGGCCTATGGAAGGCATTCTTGGGGTAGTCATGACACGGGCCCTGGGGGACGGGTTGTGACAAAGTGGTATCAGAATAGTTTGTTTCTATAGAAGAACTAGGACTCTGATCCTTTCAACATAGAAATAGTCTTATGTGTTATGAGTGTCATTTTCAGTTTTATGGGTCCCGTATTGGTGCATCAACCGTCGTATCCATACACCAGAACCCTGAATTATGATCTCCAACATAGTGCACAAAAACACTGATTGCATGTGTTTTTGAATAGTTTTTATTTTGATTTATTTGGAGTTAGTTCACCATATATAACATAATAATATTGGTGCACCTATTCTTTATCAGGATTCCTCCACGTACACATCCAGCTAGGATTCTCGAGAGAGTACACGACGACGGCCCACCGAGCGATGAGGCCTCGGTTCAGGGCCCTCTTACAGTGTTAAAACCTTTGGGTAGTGCATCGGTAGCACCACCACCAATTGGGCAATAGATTCCACCAGCCCCACCAGCAGACGATGCATGCCGACTGAGCAAATTTCATGAGTTCTAGCAGTAGAGGCCTTTGAGGTTTTGAGGATAGACATATTCCCTAGAAGCTGAGGACTGGATAGAGACTATGGGTAGAGTTTTCTGCCCAGTTGGGACACAAGTTGAGTAGTTTATGATCCTAAATGCTGGTATTTTCCAGTATGTGACCATGAGAATGGACCTCAAGACAATGAGGCTTCATTACATGGACTGTTGTCCTAGATAGTAACTTCGGGTAGTGTGTCAGCTATATCATTGCATGTTGGTAAGTAGTTACAACTGGAGATACCGGTGGGGGACACATGTAGGCTTAGTGCCATACATGCATTTCAGCATTAGATACCCCGTAGGTTCTGAGGCGATCCCAAATCATAGGAGTCTAAGGACTAGATTGAAGAGGTAGTCGAGCTTCCATCTAGCCAGGGCACCATTCGATCAGATGGATGTCCCGGTGGAGAGCCTTATAGGTGGTTTAGTAGGATGATGACAGGGTTATGGTTACCCTGGTCATGCAACAAGGTGGATTTTCTATGGACAAGCTTGAGAACCTTCATCCGAGAAGGGTGTCTCTTACCATAATGATATAAGGGATAATATTTCCCTTGAGCTTCTATAGCTTCAACAGGACAACATTTTTGTAGCTGAGTATCCATCAGGGAAAACCGACCATCCCACTTACTCGATGAATACAATACGATCAATGCTTCATGGTTCAGACATCCGATCATGGTGTGGTTAGGGACGTCCAATCCACCACTAATCCTCTATGAATTCATAATTATGTTAGGGTGCTAGAGAGAACAATTGTGGTTGATTTTTTTTTTTGATGAATGAATGCATCTATTGAATGTTAACAGTGGGAAAGCAGGAAACTGGTTCCAGTCTAAGTGATTTGTGCCTATAAAATGTATCATCAAAAGAATGTGATAGGGAAAGATGAATCTACCGGGTTGTAGATGTAGAAGTAGGGCTGGGAATGTAACATGAGGTGGTGTAATTTTTGACATGTGACAAAAAACACCTCCCTTTGTGGTCCCCAACATGATCAGAGAGCTAGAGGACATGTGAAGGGAGTAGCTGCATGCAATCAAGGAGTGTGGCCCAAGGGCACCAAGAATGGTTAGAGGTACGATCTATGTCCTCTACTAGCTTCCATGGTAATAGAAATATAAAATAATCATTCTTTCATACAATGGATCTTGTTAAAGACCTAGAGTGTTCGGTTAAGCCCTTGACATGACCCTCAGATCTGATGATACCTTTGGAAGGAGACTTGAAAATCACACCTACACTGACGGTGTGATCTGAACCTTGAGGTGAGAGTTTAGATTGGAACCTCTTGGTGGAAACATCGAGGCCTTACAATGTTAGTTTGGGTATGAACTGGACATCCAAATATCATTCTCAGATCAATAGTATTATAAAAAAAATTGGTTTACCAACAACATTGGAATGAGTTTTTTCTTGATCGGTGAAAAAGGAAACCCAGGCAGCACATGAAAAACTCTTGAAAATTAGGGTGTCGTCGATCACTCTTGGGTGAGCCATCCCTACCCTCGTGGTAGTAGGAGTTTTGAGTTTTCAGTTCCCAACAGAACTAGAATAGTGTGGGGAAATCCTTTAAAATTATTTTTCTAGGTTAACCTCCCTGAAGGGGGAGGGACTTCTGCTTTGGCTGGGTACTACCGTAGTTTTGGACCAGACTTATCTAGGATAGAAGCAACTTGTTAATTTTAATGAAAAGGGGGATCCTTTCATATGGATGGAGAAGTGTCAGCAGAGCATTCAGGTGCTGAGATAGAGACTAACAACTAGAACTATGCTACCCATGACCTGGAGTGAGTAGTAGTGGTCTTTGCACTAATGATGTGGTAGAACTATTTGATGGGAGAATGTTTTACTGTCTACTCTGATCACAAGAGTCTCAGGTATGTATTCTCTCAGAAACACCTAATCCTAAGATAGCGGCGATGGCTAACGTTCCTCAAGGAATATGACTTTGAGATAGTCATTACACCTATGAAGGGGAATGTAGTAGTAGATGCACTCACTAGGAGATATGTTATACAGTTTCTGAGTGAGGTAACAAAGTAGCTAGCCACTTCACAGATATCCTATGTGTATTTAGATGGAGCAGTATATCTTATGTCTCTTGTAGTCACTCCCCTACACTTTCAGTGAGTCAGGGTGGCACAGCTTTGGGAAACTGACAGTGAGTATCAACGTACTCATATATCCACAGGAAATACACCTGATGGGTTTTCTAAATGTGGGGAGCACATCATCCTCTTCATAGGACGTACTATGGTACCATAGGTTCTATGGGAGGAAGTGTTGATGGAGTTCCATACGTCCGCTCTGGCAGTATATCCTAGTGTGGTGAAGATGTTCCAGGACCTCTGACACTAGTACTGGTGTCCAAGGATGAATAAAGTAGTTTCTGAGCCATATCATGATGCCTCACTTGTCAGTAAGTGAAGACTGCATAGTGTTGGCAGAAGTATTATGCCGATAAGATACAGAGACCCTTGGAGTTCCAGGAGGGGGACCATATATTTTTGCGAGTCTCTCCTTGATGGGGACTACAACAGTTTGGTCGAGGCAGAAAGTTATCACTAAGGTTTATTAGACCATTTTTTGATACATCAGAGGATTGGAGAGGTGGCATACTTCTTGGCACTACCACCACTGTTGGAGTGGGTGCATAACATCTTCCTCGTATCCCTGCTAAGGAGATATGTTCTTGAACCATCTCAAGTCATTTACCAAGGCAAGATGGATTTAGATGATGGAGCGACATTTACGGAGGATCCAATACAGATTGATCATCGATAGAAGTAGGTCCTTTTTGGTTAGTCGATACCTTTGGTGGTCGTATTCTGGTAGCATAAGAACCTACAGGATAACACTTGAGAGAAGGAGGCTTCGATTCATGCTCGATACCCTATTTTGGTTGTTTTTCCTTTTTTGTGGATTTTTAGGATGTAAAGCCCTAATATAGAGATAATTTAATGTACTATAAATTCCGTATATTTTTCTATTTATATGGAATTATTTCGAGACCTCAAAATCTGACGGTGCACGATTTTCAGGCCCGGAGTGCTCAGAATTTTCCGTCGAAGTTTTGTTAAGCTTAAATTAGAATGCCTAAGAAGTTTTCATGAAAAGGTGGAATATCTCAGAAATGATTAATCAGATCAGAAATACAAGGGCACCATTGTTCTTAGGAAGGCGGGTTTACCCTAAGAACGACTTATGTTTAGTTTGTGCAAAACTATAGTGAGAAAACCTAAAAATGGAATAACCGTAAATAAAATAATTAAATAAAGTTATTCTATTTTTAAAATTCCTATCAAATCACAAACGGTAACTCAGATTAAAAATATGATACCACCTCTAAACACTTGATGGTATCCTAACTTTAGGAAGATACTAACATTGGCTGGCGCAATCCACCAATGAAAGTTGGTTTTTGGCCGTAAATAAAATAATTAAGTGAAAAATATTTTATTATAAAATCTATAACATTTGAAGGGTAACTCACATTGGAAATATGAAAGTACCGTTGGTTTTTTGGGGGAATGATTCACTTATTTAGATCCTAAACTCAACCGGTGGAGGTCGATGGTGAATGTTAAGAGTTTTCCAAAAAAAATTCAAGTTCGTTCAGTAAACGCACAAGCGGCATTTTATAAATTTTGAACCGGTGCTCAGAATTGAAATATGAGAACATCGTTGAACTCAAAATGCCAATATTCTAATAAGGAGACCTTCACATCAACCATAGTAGGTCCAGAGAAAAAAATTATTTTTTTGAACGTTTTAATAGAATAAATAAAATAACGTTATTATTTTATTTTTATTCTATTCCTCCAATGGACGAGCAGTATGGTGGGACATGTCATGTGTCAAGACAATACATGGCTTATCCTTTCAATTATATGTAATCGAACCATTGGGGAATTAGAAATGTTCCTAATTAATGGGACTCTATTAATCCCACAAACATTGAACACCATTCCCCTCCCTTATTTATATGGAGCTTGGGGAGAGGTGTCGGCACTGCTTCTCCAAGAAACGAAGTGCTGAAAAAGTACAATGACACCAAACCATTGGAGGAAGGATCTAGTAGAACGAGAGGTGACGAGAGACACCGAAACCCTAAACCATATATTGACGAATGAGTGATGTCATTAGAGGCTAGTTGCGAGGGACAATGAACACCGACCCGCTTCCACAAACGCACGCTCACCATCATTCTTAAAGAAGGGGTTTTATTTATGTTTGAATTTATTTTATTGATTCTTCGTATCCTAAATTCACGACGATGATGGCCAAATGAACATAGTCATCATCCCACACATAAACCTTTCTCATATTTCTTTTTATTCTTTTCACATTTTTGTGCATTCTATAGAGGCTAATATTTATGGAGGCTGGAAACATGGAGTTTCACTAAGAATGATATATGAACACAGAGCTCTTGATGAAAGGATCGTGAATTATTTATCATTTTTAGGGCTTAAAATGAAGCCGTTGCGGCTAGCGGAAGAAGGCGGTGGCCGGCACCCAGCCGGTCGTGAGAGAGAAAGGTTAGCGGGCATTCGCACCGCCAGATGAGCATGAGGCTATGAAACATTGATAGGGGTGAAGCAAGAGGTTACAGTTAGCACACTGGGAAGCCACGAAGTGGAGCGGAATCACGCATCCGCGCCACCAGTGGAGCAGGACGTCGCGGCCGCTTGGCCGCTGTAGAGGCCAGAGACCGAAAGAATTATGGCTGGCTGTGGTGGAGTAGCGGTGTGCGACCTCGCCACTGGGAAGAAGTCTGGACGGCCTTTCGGCCGGCTGCGCCACACCGAGAGGGACCCCTCTAGTGGTTCCCGCGTTATAGCCACCTAAGGGTCCACAGACAATTCTAGAAGACCGAGTGGATGTCTCCCCCCTCGTGTCGGTCACGGAGGACCCCACCTTGGCGGACCCCCCGTCGAACGGGATGCAATGCAACCTGCTTATCCCAGCGGGCCATGTCACAATGGGTCATGCCTAGTGTTTCATGTCGTAGCGGGCCTCGCCTAGCTGGTTGTTCCCCCAGACCATGCTTGTGGGCCGGGCCGGGTCGACCCCCTTCACGGGCCGGGCCAAACCCATGTCGGGTGCATTCGGTCCGACCGGTTCGGACCGACCGGGTTAGACCTGACCAAGGCCCATTCATACGCATTTCACCTTTATGGCCATATCCCAAGAACTAGCCATCTGTTTCATGACCCTTATACATCACGAGAATCCATGGATCTAGATGATTCTTTTTGTATACTCCCCTTGAGTTTGGATAATCATGGAGTACAACTGAGTTGGATCGAACCCCGAATCCAACCAGGCCCTCAGAGTGGAAACACTGATTACATACAGAATGGGCGTTCGATTGGCACTCCATCTATTGAATTGGGTCCCATAGGATGTTATGGACCTTTGGGATACTTCTTGGTGGGACTTCGGGATAGTTTAGGTATGATTGATGGCTTGGTGAGTGGTTCTCCCAATAATGCTATGTACGGAACCCTATGAATGGATGAGACTTGACAACTGCTAACCATTATGACCAAGAGTGACTCGATAGGCCCTGTGGGGAATGCCTCTATGTGACACAGAATACCCATGGTGGGGATCACCTCGGTGTGATGTGACATACCCATGGTATTCGATAGGAGAAGTACCTTAACAGACCACGAGGGTAGCGCCTCTGTGTGACGTGGAAGATCCACGATACTCAATAGGAGGAGTACCTCTACAGTCCAAGGATAGTGAGAAGCACCTCTATGTGACAGGACATGACCACTGTAATCAATAAAGGAGAAGTTCTATAGTAGTCGCGGTGTTCGTCGTTGTGACTGGGGATGTTACTTGTTACAACCCGGAGAATAAATCATGGCGTGAGCTATCTTTAACTTGTGATTGTGATTGACGTTATGAAAAGTGGTGCTTTACTTGTGTCTTAATCTACCTTCATGGTGTTACCTTGTTGTATTATTCACTCATGTATGAGATGTTTGTATATAAATAACATAGGTTTTTTTATGGCCATATATATAATTAGAGTTGATGTCTTGATTTATGGTTTATCTTTGTGGAGCTTTAAAAGGCCTATGGGGTCTCGAGGTCCTTACTGAGTATCGTTATACTCACCTCTGCATGGGCCTCACCCGCACCTTGTTGTGTCTTGTGCAGATGACGTACAAAATTGAATGAGTATAAGAGAGCTAGGACTGGATGGTGCACGGAGGTGGACCATTTTGGAATGACATGAAATAGAGGATACAAAAAGAAGTGAAATGCTGAGGAGGTGATATGTACCTATCCTTAAGGTAGTAACCTTGGAGGACGAACTGGTAGATGTTTTCCTTTTTCTTTCAGTTGAATTATATTTTCAGTTGTACATGTAACTTTATTGTTGGGCTTGTATTCCAGCAAAATTTTACTTTAATCACTCTTTTATTACATCAGTTTACTTCAAAGATTCATTAGGTCGTATTCATGCACTGTGTGGTTAAACAGGATTAAAGGAAATACCTTCCCATTTTAAGGAGTATGCCTTTCGAGGATAGTCACCAGCCCCAGTCCTATGGAAGGAAGGCTTGGGGTATTCATGGTTGGGTTATTTGGAGTGAGACGTGTAGGACCTTGGGACACCCTGAGATGGGAGGGGTGAATCAGGGTGGAAAATTTTTCTTTTAAAGAGATGGATCTTTTTCCCATGTTGGTAGTAACTTGTTAAACCTATATAATGAATATGATTATAAAGAAAACATTCACATGTAGAGAGATGACATGACACTTTTTTATTTGATTCACCACTAAGGGCTACGTTCAATGAGCATATGGTGATAGGTTTTCAGTCATACCAAATTCCACTATTCTTCAATAGTTGTGGATTACAATGGTTCAGGCACGGTCACTCTGTCCTAGGATCATTGTCGTTACCAAGGTTCCGGGATATCTCACTACATCCCTCGGGTCACTCCAGTTGACTCCCCATGGCTCACTGCCTTTGGTGAAGTCCCACTCAGTTTATAGACTTGAACGTCTCTTCATCATTGAAAAGAATGCATCCTATGTTGTATGTAGATGCTCTATTGAAGTCCAACTCTCAACAGTATACTAATATCACTTTGCACTGAAGGTGTCAGGAAATCATCCAGCTTTTGTGTAGCTTTAAAAAGACGGGAGTACATCAACAACACCTGGCGCGCATCTCCAGGCCGGTACACAAGTTTAAAAAATGGCGTGCAAGTTATAACTAGTGCACGAGTCTCCCTCAACCACTTGCATGACACTCACTTCCACAACTTCAAACTTGCACGACTCACATTACTTTTCACCCAAACAGTTTTTGGCGCGCGGAAAACAACTGTTGTGCAACATATACTTTAGCGACACACAACCACTTGCACGACCACTACACATGCGCGATCAGTGCACTGAGTTTCTCTAACAGTTAAACTTTGTTAGAAATGAGGAGTGGTGGTCCTCTATTTATAGGCAAAATGGACACCCTACGCGGTGGCGTGGAAGCCCCCTCTTTGCACATAGGTTCTAGCGTGCAACTCCAACCACCCAAGCCTCTTTTGTGCTACTCACTTGCATGACCAAACCAATACATGCACGACCCTCTTTCCTTTTCCATATTATGAAGTTCTGATCTTGAAAAACATTTGGCGCGTAATGTTCCAATCCTCTTTGGCACCGGTGTGCAAGAACTTTCTCGGTGCTCAAGTCACTTGCGCGACACCTGGCCGGCGTGCAAGTCCCTTTACAAAAAAAACATTTTCCCCCTTTTTTCAATTTTGAGGTCCAGAAATTGGGAAAACACTTGAAAATAATTCCACCTTCAATACTGTTATCATATTGACCTATATGAGTACTTTGCTGGCACACATTCTGATCTTCCTATGATGATTGACAACAAGCAAAAACCATTCTCCAATTCCTACATAGATTACCCTGGTTCCAATAATCTCCCCCTTTGGGTTTGTTGGAAATCATTAAGTAAATTCAAAATATCACCATCCTCATGCAAACCAAAAACGCAAGAATCAACTTAAACAACACTCTAAGTCTATGTGAGCAATCCTCAGTGTAGAAAACAAGAGAGGAAACTTGAATTGGGTTCCTGTGTTTTGGAATTCTCAATGACACCCAAGAAATTCTCTTACAGTGTCACAGTATAATTACATGTCTAATGTATTCCTCCTCATCCTTCTCATCCTATCACTGACACTAAATATCATTGTGTAACAGAAGCATTACATGCCTGGATTTATTCCTTTCATCCCCATTGTCAAAAAACCCAAAGACCGGTAACTATTCATTGTTTAGCTTAAACCACACACCCCTGGATAGTATCTCCCTCAAAAACCGGCATCACATCCACAAACAGATTACAAAAAATTAACATAACTGGGGATAGGGGATTTCCGTAACCACCTTATGCACTGGGAGGTGGCTGAACACCGAGATTCAACCGATGCTTCACAAAAAAACCATTGATAGTGGCTTGGTCAAGATATCAGCCACTTGATCATCAGTTCCCACATGATCCATTCTAATCATGCCTTGTTCAACTTTCTCTTTGATAAAGTGATACTGATTTTCAATATGTTTTGTATGAGAATGATAAACCAAATTCTTCATAAGATCAATGGCGCTCTTGTTATCATAGTAAATTACCATTGGATGCTTCACCTCATCATCAATATCTATTAATTGTTTCTACATCCATAGCAGTTGAGTGCATGCTTTTGTGGAGGAGATATACTCAGCTTCAACAGTACTAAGAGAATTACTTTATTGTTTATTGCTCAACCAGCCAACACATTTATTCCCAATATAGAATGCTCCACCACTGGTGGACTTTCTTTCCACAACATCACTAGCCTAGTCAAAATCAAATTTTTTTGATAATTCATTGTTCCTTCTTGTAGCAATGTATAAGCCACAATTGTTAGTACCTTGAATATACCTCATTATTATTTTTTACTGCTCCAATATGTTCCTCATTTGGATTAATCTGAAAGAGGGCTGCAAGACATATGGAAGAGGAAATATATGTCCATGTCACTGTTAGGTACAGTAGGTTCCCAATGATCATCCTGTGCAAGGTGGGATGTACAGAGGTCCCATCTTTATGCTTTCCAAGTTTGGTTCCAACTACAATCGATGTTGACATCGCTTTGGAGTCTAGCATATTAAACTTAATTAGCAGCTCTATTGCAAACATTTCTTCAAAAATGAAAGTGTAATCCTACTTTTGAATCACCTGCTTCCACAAGAAATATGTGAGCTCCCCAATCATAGACATTTCAAATTCTTATTTCATGTGATTGGAAAATTCATCCACTGATTTATTTCTACTGCCACCAAATGTGATATCATCAATGTAGACTAAGACCATGAATTGTTCTATTGGAGAATTCATCACATATAGATTGTGATCTACTCCTCCTATTTCAAATTCCAGCTTCTTGAGATATGAGTATAGATGTGAATACTATGCTCGTGGTGCCTGCTTCAAATCATATAGATCATTCTTCAGTTTGCAGGCCATTGTTTCATCAGTGCCAAGGAAAAAACCCACTGATTTTTCAATGTAGAATTATTCTTTGAGTAAACCATTCGAGAATTCTCTATTGACATACATTTGATATACTTTGTATCCTCTTTGGAGTGACATGGCAAGGAAAATCCTGATTGACTTCAGTCTAGCCACTGGAGCAAAGGTTTCTTCAACATCAATGCCTTCAATCTGAGAGTATCCTTAACATACCAGTCATGTGTTGTTTCTGATAACACTTCCATGCTCATAAAACTTTTTCTTGAAGATCCATTTTGTACCAATCACATTGTGATATTTGGGTCTCTAGACAAGATCCCATGTTTGATTCTTGTCAATCTGATTTAATTCTTTATTCATGGTTTTCACCCATGATTCATCTTTTGCGGCTTCTTCAAATGAGGACGGCTACACAACTGATAGAAATCCTTAATGTGTGTTATTACTCATACTCATTGTTTGTGTGGGTGCACTCATGTCCCCAATTATGTTAGATGGATAAATATCAACTCTACTATTTCTCCTATGAGGTTCAGGTGCATTATCTCCAGCCACAGTTTCTTCTTCAGATTATTCTTCTGAGTCAACATCATGATGTGACTATTGAGGGTTTTGTATAGCTTATTATATTTCCGTATTTGTATTTTATCCACATTCACTTTCTTCCTCACATTCTATCACATCATCATATGACATCCTTGAAGCGTTTGTGGTTTTCTATTTAATTATCTTAACATCACTGCTTTCTACAATCCTTTTTAATCACTTGTTGAAACACAGGTAGGCTTTGTTGTTCATTGGATACCCAAGAAAAATTCCATTATCTGCATTGTCACCAAACTTCCCTTGATTTCCTTCTTTATTCTGAATGAAACATTTGCATCCAAAAACACGAAATTATTTCACTGAATGGTTCCTTCCATGCCACAGTTCATATGGTGTTTTAGTTTCTACCATATAAAGCCATGTTCGATTCGGAATGTACACTGCAGCTTCAACAGCTTCCTTCTAATAATGACGAGAGATACCAATCTCAATCAGCATAGTCCTAGCCATATTGTTGACCTCTTGATTACGACGCTCATAAACTCCATTTTTTTATGGGGTTGTCACAACAGCTACCTCATGTTGTATTCCATGTTTTTCTAGGTAATTATAAAACTCAATTGAAGTGTATTCCCCTGCATTGTAAGATTGCAAAACTTTGATTGTTCGTCCAGTATCATTCTCGGTGATTCTCCGATATGTTTTCATGAAGTCAAGCATTGGTCATTTCCTGTGAATGACCATAACACACACCATTCTACTATAATCGTCAATGAAAAGGACAAATTACCTTTCTCCATGAGTTCCAGCAACATTTATCGGCACAAATACATCTGTATGAATTAGATCAAGAATATGAGATGCTCTTTTCTTCTTTGGCCGATATAAACTGCAGACCAGCTTCCCACGAATGCAAGAATCACATGAATTTTTGCCCTCATGATTCTTAATGGGGATATCCATGACTATCTTCAGCTTAGATATATTTTCCTTATCTTGGTTGTTTATGTGCCCCAGCCTTCGATGCCACCAATTTTTTTCTTATTCAATATACAAATAGCAGTAGTTCACTTTGTTGTCAACCTGATATAAGTTTCAATCTATTCTATAGCCTCTCATAAGAGAATTCCCAATTTTTCCCTTTATAGTGCATCCTTTTTGATTGAAAGTTACAACGACCCCGGAATCACAGAGTTGACTCACACTGAGGAGATTGTGACGTAGACAGTCTACATAATGAACTTCAGTATTCTTTAGCTCTCCATTGGCGAAAGAATTATTCCGAATGTCTTTAATCTTCAAAGCACCATCATTAACAAACCTTACTATTCCATTATACTTTTTTTAATGTTCTTAAAAAGGTCTGAATTTCTTTTCATATGGGAAGAGCATCCACTATCAAGAATCCAGCTACTGCTGCTCTTTCTAGCTTTGAAGGCTACTTCTTCAAGATTGGATTTCTCGATATTATTCTTTTCTCTCCATGATATATTGGATTGAGTATAGGATATTAATGGAATTATAATACTTTACACCACATAATATGATTCTTCATACCCATAATATTATTCCAGAGGATAAAAACTATTTGTGAGAACAACATCATCAGGAGGGTGAGAACTGGCCCGTTTTTTAGAGTTGTATGAGATTCTCCTGTTTTACCTTTTCCTGCAATACATAGCTTGATGTACAAAGTTAGAACAATTAAAATAGTAACCATAGAAGCTATTTCTTCTATAAGATGGAGGATATGAAATCGGTATCCTTTTTTGACTTCCCAGATCTTCCTCGTTCAAGTAGCTCCTTGCTTCTTCAGAATATGACATGGTATGGCCCAAATAGCCATAGAACTGACACCCCATGAGATAAAATGGCTTCTCAGTTGAATTTTTCCTCATACCTTCTTCTATGGGAAAATAGTATGAGGGAACCTTTTTCCACAAGGCTCAAGGATGATCTTCTTTTATTCTTTCATATTGAATTGAGGGTTTCTGTTTCATCACCTCAGAAGTCTTTACCACATCACCCACTTTTATCGTGCCTTTATTTTGGTCACCTTTATTTCATGCATTTGACAATTCTGCCTCACAACCAATTCCACTATTTCCCATACAGGCAGGTCTTTGATCATTTAAAATCTTTTCAACTCCATTAGAGTCATGTTTTGCTCTGTCCAACAGCTCAGCATCTGAGAATCTTCTAAACTATATTTTCTTCCTCGATTATTTTGAAATTGAATCTTTTTCAAGTATATTCCTAATAGTAACAACTTCCCCCTCCAAACGCTCAGTAGTCTTGGACTTTTCGTCTAGTCTGAAGGTGAGGTCATTGATGACCTTTTCCTTCTCTTCAATTCTCAACTTCAGATCCACTACATCATCATTGCTTTCAAGTATTTTAGACTACACTTTCACTAATTATTCCTGTCGTTCAATTTCAGCTTCAAGTTGATCAACATATTCAGTTGATTCTTCTACAATTTATTTCCACTTATTGCAACTCTTACATTTATTCTTGAGCTTACTAACAAAATCCTTAAGTAGAAACTCGGGATATGCACTATTTTTCAACTGATTTTCTCCACCAGTATATTCTAATTTTTCAACAGTGGCCATCATGGAAGCATGTTCCCCAGTTTTAAATTCTGGTTCTTCTTCATCACAGAATTCAATATCATCATCTTCCTCTTCACAGAAAAACTCTTCCTCTGTATCATCTTCCCAAATTTGAAGTCTCCCATTTTGAAAAACCTTTTCTGAGGCATCTCAATGTCTTCTTCTTCACTTTCATCATCATCAATCTTTCTTTGGCACTGAGAGGCAATGTTCCCGAATCTTCCACAACGAAAACATGCCCAAGTTATCTTACCTATGAATTTACCTTTTCCCTTCTTCAGCTTCTTGGCGATGAGAGAAAGAATTTTCGTTTCCTCTTCATCATCACCACCACTATCATCTGAAATTTTCAGTTTCTCTATGGATTTGAATGCCATTTACTTGCTTACATGAGACGAGGCATCTTCGGGTTTGACACTCATCTCATATGCCACTAGACTACTTAAAATATCATCCAGAGTTAGTTTAGATAGATCTCTTTCTTCAAGGGCAGACACCTTTTAATTGTACATAGGAGAAGTCTTCTCAAGATTTTATTTATGATGTAACACCCCGAGCTTCCATGATACGCTTCTCATTCAATAATGCAATAGCTTGCATTGTACGCAAATTCGAGTTCTAAAACACCGCGACAAATCAAAGTAGCTGTTATGAATAGTAATAACCACTTTTTAAAATTATAGAAATTTTATATTTCAAAATGGACATCAGTTTTGTATTCCTAATATTGAAATTAGCCTATGTTTATTTTTTTGTAATTTTCTGAGAACTTCAAAATTTTTATGAATAGTGAAAAATACTTAAAACAACTTTTTTAATAAAAATAATTTATAGTGATAAATTATACTATTGAGTGGTTTTAGAGTATAATTAGAATATATTTTTACCATTTTATCCAATGGTGGTCATTAGAATTAATTTAACATTGAAATTGGACATAAACAATTGCCAATATTTTGATATAAATTGTTTCTTAAAAACACGCTATTTGTTGTGACAGCGGGAATTAATTATAAAATTAATTAATGCAACTTATATTTTTGGAATTTTTTAAAATAGACATCATTTTTGAATTCGGAATATCAATTATAGCTTAGGGTGAAATTTTGGCCTTGTTCTGAAAAACTTCAATTTTTGATGAATAGTGAAACCACTAAGTGGTAGTTAAATAACTGATTTTTCGTTTAACTAAAATATTACCACTTCTGTGATTTGATTTTCAAAAATCCGACATACATGGTTGTCATTAAGAAGTAAAATGTGGTTCAATGAGATTAAAATAATTTTTTGGTGGAGGTAATTAGTGTAGTTTAAGGTAAAAACAATGTTTTAATAATATGAGATGAGCTTGACACTTGTCCCACTCCTATTGGATGAGTCATGGCCGACCAAGACAACCCATGGGTCAACTTGGGGACCCCATGGAGCCACTTTAGTTGGAAAATGACATTAATATATATTTATTTAATGTTAAAATTAAATTGACACAAACATGAGTTATTTTACTAAAACAGTTTTTAAGTGGGGTTACAGAAGTCCACATTTTTTCTATAAATATTCATTAGAAATATAAAAACATTTCCTACATCATAGTATTTTTTTTTATAATTTTTATACATTAAATAAATTAAATTATTTATGACATCATTATGATGCAGCGATGACCTCGTTATTTAACGATTTAAATAAAATGAGAAGATAATGCAAAATCCAAGGCTTACACTTGTCCAAAGCCTATTGGATGAGGGGATTTAGAAACCATATCACCTTAGCCTCGAATTATATAAGTGTGGGACCTTTAGAATCCGAAAATCATTGTGAAATAATGTAACATTTCAATCTTTCCAAAAGTGCCCCTCCTCTCCACTTATAAAAGGCCCCCACCTCTCCCACCTCATTTACACTTTCAAGCCATTTGGCTCGGCCAAACTCTGCCCAAATACTCTCCCAACTTCCCTCCCTTACTCCTAGAAGCCTCAGTTTGGGCAGAACTCTTCCCAAGGAAGCCTTTGGCTCAAATCAAAAAGAGTTACCCGATTTTGAGGTAATGTCTTCTCTAATGTTGTTTTGTTTTATTTATCTTCTACAACCCCCTAAAATCTTTTTATTCATTTCTTTTGTAACAACACAAGTATACTCAATATACTAGGATGTTTTTCTAAGATGGATTCGAGCTACACTTACACACACCAACATCTAATGGTTAAAGAACATACGGTTTCTGTGGATGGCGAATTTCTGCCTCACGAAACGATGATTGTTCAACACTCATATAACACCTCCAAAGGTGGCCATTAAGATGTCACTATTTTTATATATGATATATAATATGTTTATGTTTTACTTATGCTTCTATATTTCTCATTTATGGCATACTTTATGATTTCCATTATGGGTAAAACGCGATAATTTCATTTTAGGAAGTGCGGACTACAGCCCCCTCAAAGTGATTTGAATCGTTAATGCCATATGTGGGATGTATAAAGGATGGAGTAAATGGTATTATACACTATATAATACTGGAATTATATTATACATTTATATCATTATGATTTAGTTCCATTAAATATGAAATTGAAATGAAAGTAGCGTTCATGCGTACGTACGGCTTACCGTCTCCATGAACGGTGCATTTCATTTCTTACCTCTAAATGTTACGTAATATTATAAATGAAAGTATATACTAGATATATAAGATATATATGACATCTAAATCATGAATATAATTCTGGATATAATGGATATTCTACCACATGAACAACTTGTAATTATAAGAAGTTTATTGTTGACTCAAGTTACCAAAGATCGACAAAACGACCGTTATTAAATTAAATAATTACATAATGTTCATAACATTGTAATAAGTGATATAAAAAGGATAATGAAATTTAAAATGGTTCTTAATAAGGTAGATATTAACTCTAGTTTATTATTCAGGAGGTTAAAGAACAGTTGAGTCAAGTCGGACACAAGGTAAGGGAACTTCTTAACCCAACTTCCATTCTTTGGGTTAATCTCCTACTTTCAAATTATGTCATGATATTATTATGTCCTATTTTGTATTTTTACTTTATTTATGTGTACCTATAGTGAATACACATAATAGATCTATTTTATTTTAAAAATGATCTTTTTAAGGACTTCGTCTCAAACTCCTTTCATTGAGGCATATTTGGCTTTATACACAACTTTCTTTTATACGGTGTATAAACCCCTTTGACTTTTATGTTTATTCAAAAGGAATCTTTTTTATACGAAGCGTTTTACTAAACGACAAAAAGGGAATGTTTTTGTTTCCATACGTATGCGGCGACAATGACTTCTCCACCGTCGTGACCACTATTTGAGTTTCGGCTTCCTCTACAAGCCATCATTTTTTTTAATGAAAAATAAATACAAAGTTTTAACTTTCTTTTATTTTGGTATTGAAAATGGTTTTGAAAGCGTTTTTATTATATCAATGTGTTGTATTGAAATCTTGTGATTGAAATGTGGAAATGTTATGTTTCCTTTATGCATGTTTTATGTGATACGATTATGTTATGGTTTATGATATGTTTAAACCTATTCATATGAGGAATGCATTGGACTTAATAAGTGACGGGTGGAGCCCGCTACAGCTCCTCGATGCATCGGCAGGTCTCATGAGACAAACTAGTGTCTTGGCATGAGGCCTTGAGAAAATCTTATTTGTGGTCTTGGCCCGAGGCCTTGGCTATGTGGTTATGATAGTCTGGCATTATGCATTCCATCATTATGAAAGTGGTTATTGATATTGCATGTGATTATTCGACCAGTAGAATATCCATGTGAGGAAGTGAATGGAATTATCTCATTTTACTTTTTCCATATTATGTTCACGTTTAAAAGGATTCTGTTTTAGTTATACATTGCCTTAAATTTTTATGTTTATTTATGAAAGCTTCCGCATTATTGTTATCCTTACTGATCATCTGATCTCACCCCTTTCAATGTTATAATATTTTTCCAGGATGTGAAGAAGTATTTTATGAATGACCTGCAGGGATAGTCCGAAGAGGATAGAAGTTTGGACTATGGAGACTATGTTATTATAGTTTTTCACTTTATGATGTAATGTAATATTTACGAATGTATCTGGTGTTTACAAGGCTACTAAACTAATCAGTCTTTCGAGACTTGATCTTTTGTGATCATGCCAATGTTACGAAGTAATGCACTGACTCTGGGTAGCTGGGGTCGGGGCGTTACAGTTGGTATCAGAGGAAGTTTAGTACAAACCTTGAAAGCTATATTTAGATAAACTCTGATTAGAGCACATAGCCCAAAGATATACTTTGAGGATTAGTATAGAATAACTTCCTAGAATTTTGGTATTATAGGGATGTTATGAGTTTTTCGAGAAATACATCCCTGTCTGGATACGAGCAGGTAGAGGCGGCTCTGGCACAGATGTACCTAGGGGTAAAACCCGAAAACACCGCTTTGAGCTAGACTCAAACGGGAACTGGTGCACGACAACGGGCCTTGATGCACTCTTGTTTACGACACTCCCGGGGGATTTTCTTAGGATAATTCTCATTTTCTTTACAAACCATTATGTAGGGTTTATGAGTATATACTTATTCAAAGAAAAAATTCTTATGATTATGGATTATATCCATAAACCGTTCAATTTACATTAATTATTTTAAAAGTTTGGAATTATTCATTATAATTCATAAACTAACCTAGTTTATGTCATTGAATAGAAATGGCGCCCAGTAGAAGGAATGTGAACTCCAGCAATACGTATGATCCAACGAGTAACAAGGATCGTATCTTTTACGATATTAAGCCAACATTTCGAAGGGAAATAGTGTCCCATGTTTTCTCAACGTATGAAGAAATAGTATCATGTGTTAATAAGATAAGTAAAGAATTCTCTGAGTCCTATGGCTTTGAAGCGAAGCAAGAGACGAAAGGGATGGAAGAGAGAATGATGGATAAAGGGATGAGGGGAAAGAAGAATTTTCCAATATGTGGTAATTGTGGGAAGAAACATCATGTAACTTGCCTAAAGGGAATGGGAGTTTGTTATAAGTGTAGAAAAAAAGGACACAAAGTGCGTGACTGCAAGGGTAATAAAATGGTTTCAAATGTACAATGCTTCTTCTGCAAGGATTGGGGACACTACGCAAACCAATGTCCAAATCATCAGAGTATGCCCCAAATGATGTTATTGGATAATAATCAAGTTATGATACTACCACAGATGAGGAGTAATGATTAGAGTTCTTATGTTGTTATTAAAGAATTTTGTAATTTGAGTGTTGTATCAATGATGTACTGGTTATAATAAAAATGGAGTATATAAGGATTGTACTGCAGTACTATTTCATCAAGGACTTGAGATTGTGTGGAACCAAGAAAAGTGACTCCACAGTAGGTTAAATTTTTGGAAAATATATGGTTGAGAGAAAGATAAACCATAATATGGTTCTGATACCGAGATAGTGATTTTGGAATAAGACGTGATTGATTTGGATAAATTATATTGGATATTCTTAACTTCCTTGAAACTGAGTGATGATTTGTATACATTTTTGGATAGAAGGAGTATATCTAGTATTCTATAAGGAATAAGGGGTCATGGTAATTCAGTATGTTTAAAAAGAATACATGATGAAGGTGTTCACATGTTGTTACATGGAAAAAAGGATCTTCATTATGTTTACCTTCCTTATAAAATTTGGACTGTGATTTGGATAGAAGTATTTTGGATAACTATAAAGGTTGGAATGGATTAAGTTGATCTTTGGATAGTATTGTTTAAGGTTAAAAAATTTATGAAGATTGTTTTTGGAATATTATAATACTATAGTTTTAGGAAAAAGGACAACCTGCAGGGTGGGGCATAACCCGTCGCGTCGGACAAAGCTGCAGGAATCGAACCCACAATCATAGTGCGACAGGCCTTTATTTCCTACCACTAGCCTACAGGAAGTCCCTGGTTATTACAAAATAATTTTACTAACCTAAATGGTATGTGTTAACATTTGGAACCTTATAAAATTATGATAAGTATAATATTTTTGAGTTCTATTATCTTTTTGAGTGAAAGATGAGTTGAAGGTTGAAACTCTAATTGTCAAGCATAAATATATATATACCTATCTCTTATTCAATGAATAAATTAATTCTTAAACTTTAGTAAAGGGATATTAAAACAAAAAATGTGTTATCCTAATACCTTATGTCTTGTTGAACTAATGATATTTTAAATCAACATAGATTGAAGGCTTTGAGGCCCTCAATTTGACAGTTGATTGTGATTGATGACCCCAATCGCTCCCTACAAATATTTACGTTTTTCCTCCAATTATATGTCTCTAATTTCCACCAATGTTCTCCTTATTGAGATCATAATTTGGTGGTGACTTTCTTATTTCCATTTCCCTCTTATTAAGGCTAAATTTTATTAATCTTATTTCCGATGTGGGTTTTCCACAAAGGTATTTTCTCTTTTCAACCTTTTATTTTCAAAGAAAAATTTCAAATTGCGAGGACGCAATTTATTGAAGGAGGGGAGAATGTAACACCCCGAGCATCCACGATACGCTTCTCATTCAATAATGCAATAGCTTGCATTGTACGCAACTTCGAGTTCTAAAACACCGCGACAAATCAAAGTAGCAGTTATGAATAGTAATAACCACTTTTTAAAATTATAGAAATTTTATATTTCAAAATGGACTTCAGTTTTGTATTCCTAATATTGAAATTAGCCTATGTTGAATATTTTTTAATTTTCTGAGAACTTCAAAATTTTTATGAATAGTGAAAAATACTTAAAACAACTTTTTTAATCAAAATAATTTATAGTGATAAATTATACTATTGAGTGGTTTTAGAGTATAATTAGAATATATTTTTACCATTTTATCCAATGGTGGTCATTAGAATTAATTTAACATTGAAATTGGACATAAACAATTGCCAATCTTTTGATATAAATTGTTTCTTAAAAACACGCTATTCGTTGTGACAGCGGGAATTAATTATAAAATTAATTAATGAAACTTATATGTTTGGAATTTTTTAAAATAGAAATCATTTTTTAATTCGGAATATCAATTATAGCTTAGGGTGAAATTTTGGCCTTGTTCTGAAAAAACTTCAATTTTTTATGAATAGTGAAACCACTAAGTGGTAGTTAAATAACTGATTTTTCGTTTAAATAAAATATTACCACTTCTGTGATTTGATTTTCAAAAATCCGACATACATGGTTGTTATTAAGAAGTAAAATGTGGTTCAATGATATTAAAATAATTTTTTGGGGAATAGTAACTTTTAAGTTCTTAATCGCGATTAGAGGTAATTAGTGTAGTTTAAGGTAAAAACAATGTTTTAATAATATGAGATGAGCTTGACACTTGTCCTACTCCTATTGGATGATTCATGGACGACCAAGACAACCCATGGGTCAACTTGGGGACCCCATGGAGCCACTTTAGTTGGAAAATGACATTAATATATATTTATTTAATGTTAAAATTAAATTGACACAAACATGAGTTATTTTACTAAAACAGTTTTTAAGTGGGGTTACAGAAGTCCTCATTTTGCCTATAAATATTCATTAGAAAGCTAAAACGATTTCCTACATCATAGTAATTTTTTTATAATTTTTAGACATTAAATAAATTAAATTATTTATGACATCATTATGATGCAGCGATGACCTCATTATTTAACGATTTAAATAAAATGAGAAGATAATGAAAAATCCAAGGCTTACACTTGTCCAAATCCTATTGGATGAGGATATTTAGAAACCATATCACCTTAGACTCGAATTATATAAGTGTGGGACCTTTATAATCCGAAAATCATTGTGAAATAATGTAACATTTCAATCTTTCCAAAAGTGCCCCTCCTCTCCACTTATAAAAGGCCCCCACCTCTCCCACCTCATTTACACTTTCAAGCCATTTGGCTCGGCCAAACTCTGCCCAAATACTCTCCCAACTTTCCTCCCTTACTCCTAGAAGCCTCACTTTGGGCAGAACTCTTCCCAAGGAAGCCTTTGGCTCAAATCAAAAAGAGTTACCCGATTTTGAGGTAATGTCTTCTCTAATGTTGTTTTGTTTTATATATCATCTCCAACCCCCTAAAATCTTTTTATTCATTTCTTTTGTAACAACACCAGTATCCTCAATATACTAGGATGTTTTTATAAGAAGGATTCGAGGTACACTTACACACACCTACATCGAATGGTTAAAGAACATATGGTTTCTGTGGATGGCGAATTTCTGCCTCACGAAACGATGATTGTTCAACACTCATATAACACCTCCAAAGGTGGCCATTAAGATGTCACTATTTTTATATATGATATATAATATGTTTATGTTTTACTTATGCTTCTGTATTTCTCATTAATGGCATAATTTATGATTTCCATTATGGGTAAAACGCGATAATTTCATTTTAGGAAGTGCGGACTACCGCCCCCTCAAAGTGATTTGAATCGTTAATTCCATATGTGGGATGTATAAAGGATGGAGTAAATGGTATAATACACTATATTATACTGTAATTATATTATACATTTATATCATTATGATTTAGTTCAATTAAATATGAAATTGAAATGAAAGTAGCGTTTATGCGTACGTACGGCTTACCGTCTCCATGAACGGTGCATTTCATTTCTTATCTCTAAATGTTACGTAATATTATAAATGATTGTATATACTAGATATATAAGATATATATGACATCTAAATCATGAATATAATTCTGGATATAATGGATATTCTACCACATGAACAACTTGTAATTATAAGAAGTTTATTGTTGACTCAAGTTACCAAAGATCGACAAAACGACCGTTATTAACATAAATAATTACATAATGTTCATAACATTGTAATAAGTGATATAAAAAGGATAATGAAATTTAAAATGGTTCTTAATAAGGTAGATATTAACTCTAGTTTATTATTCAGGAGGTTAAAGAACGGTTGAGTCAAGTCGGACACAAGGTAAGGGAACTTCTTAACCCAACTTCCATTCTTTGGGTTAATCTCCTACTTTCAAATTATGTCATGATATTATTATGTCCTATTTTGTATTTTTACATTCATTATGTGTACCTATAGTGAATACACATAATAGATCTATTTTATTTTAAAAATGATCTTTTTAAGGACTTCATCTCAAACTCCTTTCATTGAGGCATATTTGGCTTTATACACAACTTTATTTTATACGGTGTATAAACCCCTTTGACTTTTATGTTTATTCAAAAGGAATATTTTTTATACGAAGCGTTTTACTAAATGACAAAAAGGGAATTTTGTTCTTTCCGTACGTATGCGGCGACAACGACTTCTCCGCCGCCGTGACCACTATTTGAGTTTCGTCTTCCTCTACAAGCCGTCATTTTTTTAATGAAAAATAAATACAAAGTTTTAACTTTCTTTTATTTTGGTATTGAAAATGGTTTTGAAAGCGTTTTTATTATATCAATGTGTTGTATTGAAATCTTGTGATTGAAATGTGGAAATTTTGTGTTTCCTTTATGCATGTTTTATGTGATACGATTATGTTATGGTTTATGATATGTTTAAAACTATTCATATGAGGAATGCATTGGACTTAATAAGTGACGGGTGGAGACCGCTACAGCTCCTCAATGCATCGGCAGGTCTCATGAGACAAACTAGTGTCTTGGCATGAGGCCTTGACAAAATCTTATTTGTGGTCTTGGCACGAGGCCTTGGCTACGTGGTTATGATAGTCTGGCATTATGCATTCCATCATTATGAAAGTGGTTATTGATATTGCATGTGATTATTCGACCAGTAGAATATCCATGTGAGGAAGTGAATGGAATTTTCTCATTTTACTTTTTCCATATTATGTTCAAGTTTAAAAGGCTTCTGTTTTAGTTATACATTGCCTTAAATTTTTATGTTTATTTATGAAAGCTTCCGCATTATTGTTATCCTTACTGAGCATCTGAGCTCACCCCTTTCAATGTTTTAATATTTTTCCAGGAAGTGAAAAGTATTTTATGAATGACCTGCAGGGATAGTCCGAAGAGGATAGAAGTGTGGACTATGGAGACTAAGCTATTATAGTTTTTCACTTTATGATGTAATATAACGTTTACGAATGTATCTAGTGTTTACAAGGCTACTAAACTAATCGGTCTTTCGAGACTTGATCTTTTGTGATCATGCCAATGTTACGAAGTAATGCACCGACTCTGGGTAGCTGGGGTCGGGGCGTTACATATGATATCATTGTCTTTGATTTATTCTTCAAGACCTATAATTCCTCCCACAACTTTAGTAATTCGATTGAAGAATGAATATGAATTCCCATTAGGATGCATCTTTAGATTGTCAAACCTTTTGTGTATGACTTATAGTTTTTCTTCCTTTACTTTTCTATCTCCTTCATAAATATCTTCAACATTATCCCACATGGACTTTTCTGAGGTGAAACTCATTAACATTAGATAGATCTAATCAGAAAAGGATATGATGAGAGCATTCGGCACTTTAGAATCAACATCAATAATTTTCCTATCGACATACTTCATAGCCAGCCCTGTTGGATTAATAACATGTGTACCTTAAACAGTGGAAAAAGGACTTCCATTCCAATGGATCTTAGATGAGAACACATTCTATTCTTCCAGATCTAGAAATTACTTCCATCAAAGAGAGGTACTCCCTTTACATTGACAGAATTCTCCATGACGACAAAGGACAGATTCAACACCAGCAACCTTCCACTGATTCTACTTGTAGGACCCCGGGACACCCTGAGATGGGAGGGGTGAATTAGGGTGGAAATTTTTTCTTTTTAATTGATGGATCTGGTTCCCATGTAGGTAATAACTTGTTAAACCTGTATGATTAATATGATCAGAATGCAAAAGTTCACATGTAGAGAGATGACACAACACTTTTTACTTGGTTCACCACTAAGGGCTACATCAAAGGAGCATACGCCGACATGTTTTCAGTCATACCAAATTCCAATATTCTTCATTAGTTTCATATTAAAATGGTTCGGGCATAGTCACTATGTCCCAGGCTCATTGCTGTTACAAAGGTTCTAGGATTTCTCACTACATTCCTCAAGTTACTCCCGTTGACTCCCCCTGGCTCACTACCTTTGGTGAAGTCCCACTCTGTTTATAGACATGAACGTCTCTCCATAATTGCAAAATAATTAATCCTCTGTTGTATGTAGATGCTGTATTGAAGTCCAACTCTCACCGGTTGACTAATATCACTTTGCATCGAAGGTATCAGGAAATACTCCAGCTTTTGTGCAGCTTAAAAAAGACAGGCGTACTTCAACAACACCTGGTGCACTTCTCCAGGCCGGCGCACAAGTTTCAAAGACGGGGCACAAGTTATAACTGGCGTGCAAGTCTCCCACATCCACTTGTGCGACACTCACTTCCACAACTTCAAACTTGTGTGACTCACATTCCTTTTCACCCAAACTAGTTTTGGCATGCATCAAACAATGGTGGTGCAACTTATACTTGTGTGACCCATAACCACGCGCACGACCACTACACCTGCACGACGGGAGTAATGAATTTCTCTAACTCCCAACTTTGTTACAAATGAGGAGGGTTGATCCTCTGTTTATAGGAAAGCTAGACACCCTGCGCAGTGGCGCGCAAGCCTCCTCTCGGAGCACAAGTTCCGGCGTGCAACTCCAACCTCCATAGCCTCTATTGCGCTACTCACTTGCGTGACCAAACCAATACTTGCACGACCCTATTTCCTTTTCCATGTTTTGAATTTTTGGTCTTCAAAAACATATGGCACTGAACTTTCCAATCCTCCTAGGCACGGGCATGCATTTCCTTTCTCTGCACGCAAGTCACTTGCACGACACATGGCCGATGTGAAAGTCCCTTTACCAAAAAACCATTTTTTTCCCCCTTTTTCAATTTTGAGGTCCAGAAATTTGATAAACACTGGAAAATAGTACCACCTTCAATACTGTTATCTACTTGACCTATATGAGTACTTTTCTGGCACACATTCTGAACTTCCTCTGAGGATTGACACCAAACACAAACCATTCTTCAATGCATGCATTGATGACCATGGTTGTAACAAGACGGTACTTTTGACTTACTCCATGAGTGTATTGGAGAAACAAGGAATATGACCTGGTTTGATCGCACCTGAATCCAACCGGGGCCTCAGATTTGAAATGACATTAACACACAGACCAAGCATCTGAGTGACATTCTTTTTGTTCTATTGGATCCCATATGACATGGCAGATAATCAGGTTACTTCTTTGTGAGATTTTGTACCTATTGTAATACTACTGATGGCTTGAGGATCAGTTCTCCCAAGAGTGCTACGTATGGAACCCTACATCTATCTGATACCTGTAGACTGCATGAGGATAGCCAAGGGGAGAAGTGACTTTGTGTGACACTGCATGCCCATGGTGGGAAGAGGCTATGTGTGACCCGGAATGCCCATGGTACCCATCAGGGATGAGTTCCAAAACAGTTCAATGCTAGTGGGAAGTGGCTCTGTGTGACCCGGTAGGACCACTGTACTCGATAGAGGAGGAGTTCTCCAACAGCTGAGGAGTTTGAGGTTTGTGACAAAAGATTCTATAGTTACGACCCTAGAATATACATTGTGGTGACTTCCATGGATACCAAGATTCAATGAGTGGATTGGGGAGAGGTTCACCAAAGGAGACTATGTATGGAACTATATAGTTTGCTGAGACCTGATGACTGCTTGACAATTGGCCTAGTGGGAAGCGGCTCTTTATGAACCAGTAGGCCCACATTGGGGAGCGACTCTAGGTGACCCGGCATACCCACGGTGCTCGACAGGAGGAGTACCTCAGTTCGACCATGGTGGGAAGCGTCTATGTGTGACCCAACATGCCCACAGTTGGAAGCTGCTCTATGTGACCCATCTTTCCCATAGTACCCATCAGGTATGGGTACCACAGCAGTTCAAGGTTAGTGGGAAGCAGCTCTATGTGACTCGGTATGACCACTGTACTCAATATAGGAGGAGTTCTCCCGTAGCCGAGGAGTTTGATGATGTGATTACAATTCTACCCCAAGAATAAATCATGTTGTGATCTAACTTATGTTGTGTACTTCTACCTTCGTGGTGTACATGTGTGGTACTTCTACCTATGTGGTACTTCTACCTTCATGGTAATACCTTTGTGGTATTCCTTCCTCATGTATGAGATGAGTATATCTTGATAACTTAGGCATATGTATGGGCATACACCTATGTAGAGTTGATGTCCTGCATTTGGGTATTTCCTTTGTGGAACTCTAGAAGACCTAAGGGGTTCTTGTGGTCACTACTGAGTATCGTCATACTCACCTATGCACGGGCTTCACCCTTACATTGTTGTGTCCTTTGCAGGCGAACAACAACAGAGTTGAGTCTAGAGAGAGCCAAGACTAGGCAGTATATGGAGGTGATGAGGTAACATGAAGTGTTGAGGAGACGATTTGTACCTATACTTTAGGTATGATACATGGTGCACCGTTTGGTGCGACATGACGTAGGGAATACTGATTGTGAGATGAACCTACACTTCAGGTAGGATCAGCGGAGGACGATCCATGAGCTTCTTCTCACCTTTCAACTATTTTGTACTTTTCAGTTGTACTTGTACTTTTCCAATTGGGATTGTTTTCCAGCCCCTTTGCTTTCATCACTCTTTTAGTACAACAGTTACTTCACAGTTTCTTTTTATTGTGTTCTCTGACCTTCTGTTTATACAAGTTTAACGGAAATGCATTTCCATTTTAGGGAATATGCCTTTCCGTGCTAGTCGTCAGTCTTTGGCTTATGGAAGGGGGGCCTGGGGTAGTCACGACATGGGTCCCAGGGGATGAGTCATGACAATAATCCCTTCAATTTCAGCTGGACATCCAATGAAGGATCTAAACTCTGTCCTATGTATTATCTACTTCTTAGATATTTTTTCTAAACCATAATATTACACATAATATTTTTTAAATTAAAATTATTAAAATTATATTTTTTTATATCAGGTTTAAAATTATTATTTATTAATTTCAATCATATTAGAAAAACTAAAGAGTTTCAATCATGTGTGTGGGCATACTGTCACCTCCATGGAGAATTGTTTTTTTGTCTTTAAAATAATATTTTATTATTTAAAAAATCATCAAAAAATATAGAATAAAATTTTAAGAACATAAAAAATGTATTTATGATTTTTTATACTTATATTGATTAATAATTAACACAAACCATAACCATACTCACTGATCGTGTGAAAACATGCTAATGTTTTTAATCATTTAACTATATACATGAAAAATAAATTAACATTTGATTATGAATGATTATGGGGACCTAAAATATAAAATTAATATATGATAATATTAAAATATTTATTATTATATTTTTATTTAAAAATTATACTATTAATTTCACTTATAATTAATATTTATTTTTTAAAATTATTTTAATATGTTGTTATCAATTTAGTTTACACATGAAGTAACCAAATATCATATAAAATGTAATAAAATTATTTTGAAGAAATTGTAGTTATATATTTAGTAATCATTGATTATATATCAAAAATTAACATTTTACAAAATGATGGTTAATTATACCACAATTATTAAAAATGTACAAAACAGCTAAAATTGTTTAACACCTAATGATGGTAATATTATAAAACTAACTGATATAATTATGGTATATGATTATAATAAGTATTTTAAAACATTAATATTTATGAATAAGGTTATAAAGTAAGATATTATGTTTTTTATGATTTTGGTATAATATATTTTTTCATCAACTATGTAAGGAAACAATATAATGGTTTTATATCAAATTTTAAATCTTGGATAGACACTTTCTTTTATGCTCCAAATATCATTTAAATGCTTTGTGTACTACCTATTGGTAATATAATCTAATGATTTACCTTTATCAAGTAATTTTAACTAAAATTTAATTATCTAAAATATTCAATGGATTTTTATTATAAAATATCATACACATTTGATTTTCAATACTACAATTCCATTTTATTAAAGCATTACTAAATTCACATAGTGTTTTCATGAATAATATCCCTTCCTAGGTTCATAATAACTCTTATTTCTTCTATTATAAATAATGATTTATAGAATATTTCCACCTTCTTTTATAGTGATTTAATGTTTCACACCAAATATCCCCATCAGTTATTATATTTTTTTATTGAATTTCCTTTTTATTGAGAAGTATTTTCATTTATATGAATAGATTTTACATTAGTAACCGTGATTTAACTTCTTGATTATTTTCCCCATACCAAATAAAAAATAATTTTTTTTATTTCTAGTGGTCCCTAATTTTATTAAAATCATTAAAAAGAAAAATTTTCCTTTTCCATTATAAAAAGTAGATTTTTAGCAATGTTTAATAAACATGATTAAAAGGGATTTATATCCTTTAAAAAAATTCATCATCCACATCACAATTTATTTTGATATATTTTATTTATTTTTTAATGATAAACTATTAAATATTATTTTTAAATGTAGATTTTTTCAATAAATTTCCTCTTTAATATTTTTGTAAATATTTTGACTCTCCATAAATGCAATATTAAATAATTATTAAATGTTATTATATTAAAATTAATCTCATATCCCTTTAGTGAGTGAATAATATTTTTCTAAATTATAATTTATTAATTTTCTTATAGAAATAATATTATTAAAATTAATTTCACTTGTCTATTGAAATAATTATTTATTTTTAAGGCCTCCATTATTAATGATTCAATTAAAATAAGTTGATTTCACAAAAAAAATTACAAACAATTTTTGATAAAAAAATTGTTTTTCAATTAAATAGTATTAAATTTTCATGTAAATGAAAATGTATTCTATGTAATTTAAAATATATTTCTATAAAAATTATATATTATTCAAGTCTCAATTATTACTGGTCTCTTAAATGTAAATGTTTTCAAAGTATTTTAACACCTCCTTTTGATAAAACCTATTTATATTCAATTATGTTTTTTTAAAAGAGTTTTATAAACACCTCCAAAATTATTATATTTCCATTATCAATAATATTTTTAAATTTATTTTTTACTTAATTATTTGAAAATATTTTTTAATATAGTTGAATTAACACATAAATTTACTATGCATGCTTTACCATTCAAGAAGTGATGTTTTCATCACCCTATATATGTTTTTATGGTATGAATACTTCTGGATAAATATAGTTTTTAAAATATATGTTTTAATAATATTGTGATGTATAATTTGATAATTGATTATGAAATGTGTCCTTTTTTCATGTGTTATTTAACATATGATGATGATTTATTTTATGTTTAACTTGTCTGTATATAATATTCTAGTTATGGTAATATATCACCCTCTAATTAATTGGTTCATATTTATATCTTATTGGGGATTTATATTTGTAAATAATGATATTTCATGCACATTCATTTACATGATGGTTTAGCTCACATTTTAAGGCAACAAAATATTGATTTAGTTGTCAAATGATTTGGAATAATGGGTTTTCTAAAACTTGTTTTCCTATACTAATGGTTTTATAATAATTCTATGTTGTTCACTTTGTTTTTCGTCATTTTCATGATTTATTTCATTATTATTAAATTACATGATAACATGATTATGAATTATTTTTTGATTATTCTAATACTTTTTACCATAAACACTTGTTATATGACTTTTAAGATGTGTTTTGGGAGAGGCCATAAATTTTTTATTTTCATAATGATATTTTTATGATCTTATGTTACTATAAAATTTATTATGAATATAATTTATTCTATTTTTATCTTATATTATGATATTTATATCTTACACATGTTCTATTTCATGTTATGATATGTTTTTCCTTTACTGTGTATCTGATATCACTAATTTATTATGCTTCTAAGACACATGTTGTAATATTGTATATATCACATGAGATATCTAAAAAAGAGACTAGAAGAGTATGAATATAAAAGAAATTTCACAATTATAATAAAATAAAATTCTTATGTAGCTAATTTCCAAGATTGTTTTCCTTTAGGTCCTTTGGCTGTGGGATTGTTTTTTGAAATATTCTATTAACAAATTATATTAACGTATTATTTAAGTCATGTGAATATAAAGTTTTTAATGTTGGAATCATAACAGGGTATAGTTAATTTTGATATATTTTTAGTTATTTAATGATTTTTTTTTGTAATTTTGGATGTTAGTTTAGTAATTTTGTAGAGTAAATTTTTTATTTTCAATATTAGTATAGTTATATTTTTTATTGTGGTTTTAGAACCTTAGTAAAAACCATAGAGTTTATCCTAAGAATATGATGGTATCCAAAATATATTTTTAATGTCTTGATTATATAATTTTCATAGATATACACTGATTCTACGATTATATAATTATATGTAGGATCTAACACATATGTACCTATGTGTAATATTCCTTAAACTAGGGAGTTGGACGAAAACTCCGTTATCAGATTTTTTTCCAAAGATTCTAAACATCACAACTAGTTTGGAACTAATATTGGATATCCATTTATTGATTATTTTTTCATTATAAACCACTATAGATGATTCATTTCCTATTTATATTAAGGTATTAGGTTGAGAATTTTATGATAACCAAACATAATATAAGTGAAGTAAAACTAATATTGAAATAGCCTAAACTAATCACACTATAATACAATTTGACAATATAATATATCCTGATGATTTATTATTGAAAATTATTTTTCAATTATGATAATCTATCCATATTTTACATTTCACATCATTCATGTCTACCCTTTTAGTTTTAGAAATTTTCAAAAGTACAATGAACCATGGGTGAAAAGTATAATAAGGATATCAACGTAAAAATAATTCATATTGGGGGATGGAAATGTTGAGTCAATAAGGTTTTCCTTTTGATTGTTCTATTCCTTCTTGTTTTGAAAATCACAAACACCTTATCTTTAAGGAAAATCGCTTTTACAAGGAAAATCACTTTTATAAGGAAAATCGCTTTTATAAGGAAGATCGGTTTTGTAAGGAAAATTATCCTTATCGTATTTTCATTATCTATATCCATATATTTCTTATGTATAAGAATCAGATACATTTCTATATTATGGGAATCGTATAAAAACATTGATATGAAGCATTCTGTTTTAGGCTCCGAATTCTGGATAAGAACCGTAATGAAGTTCCACTACGAATTCTGGATACGAACTCTAATAAAGTTCTGCTCCGAATTTTGGATACGAACTCTCATGAGGTTCGACATCAAAATCTAATGACGAATCCTGATTACGAATTCTCATTATGAATTCTGATGACGAATTCTCATTACGAATTCTGATGATGAATTCTCATTCTGAATTCCCATTCCGAATTCACCTATTAAACATAATATGATCATATTTTCTTTATACACTCAGAATTTATTTAGACTCTGAATATTATTTTTTGTTATACTCCAAACATTCATTTTGATTACACTTTTATAATTTGTCTACTCTTTGACATTTTGTTTACACTCCTAACCTTCACTCTAAACTTTTTAGTTATACTTAAAACGATGTCATACTTTCTGTTACACTTGTTTTGTTATAAAACGGTTTCATCTATTCTGTTATAAACTAACTCTTGATTAAGTTACATGTGTATAGGTCCCTATAATATTTATGTAAAATATGACCGTTGGAATGGAGGCTGACCTTGCCTATAAATAGGAGCTCATTTGAAAGAGCTCGAGACTGATAGACAACTTCTTCGACATTGTTCACACATGCTGTTGAAGTGATTTCTAGAGAGAGAGGATCTTATTAACTCTCAAAGCTTCATGCGACTCCAAATGTTAGTGATTACATTTGAGGACTTCCAGGGATATGAAGATAGAGGTGCCGACTACCTTAATGTTCGAGGGCCTCCTTGCTGAGGAAGACAGAGGTTCCAACTACCTTGAAGTTGAGGGCTTGCGGGGATAGCAAGACAGAGATTCTGATCTTCATATCGAGGGCTTACCCTGGTGTGGGTAAGACAGATTTTCATGAAAGTTTAAATCAAGGGACCTTTATCCAAGGTTGTTGGATACCCTTCTCTTTGGGTTAGAAGACTTATATCTTGTTACTTTTAGTTTTACTACTTGTTTGTTTCCGCTGCACATTGTATTGTAAGGAAAGTATAACTTTCTTATACTTCCCTACTTGTACTATGTTTCATTTAGATTCTATATGCTTTAAGGTAGAATCTCATACTGTAATCTTTAGTTATGTTTCAATTTCTGGGTCAATATTTCCGGAACCTACTTTCGGAATCTCTTTCCAGTTTTAAGAAAGTACATAGAACATGAAGTTTATAACTTCTTTTTTATTCTGATTTTTCAATTGGTGTTAGAGGTGTTGGGAATTTGATTAGTTTAACGTTGTTAAACATAGCTCTTTCATTTGTTAAATTAAAATTTTAAAGTATACAATTCACCCCCCTCTTGTATATTGAGCATCTACATCATTATTTCAATCCTACAATTGGTATCAGAGGAGGTCTCTGAAATACTTATACTCACGTTTAAGTTTTTTCTTGTTCTTTTTTCTATTATTCTTCATACTTTCTTTGGAACTTTTTCATTCCGAACTTTGTCATTCCGAACTTTTTCATTCCGACCTTGTTGTTATGAACTTTTTCTACTAACATGATTGTGTGCCGAAGGTTATTTTAAGTATGGCAGGAGTTAATGTTGGTTTCATTGATAATACAAATCCTACAAGACCACCAATCATTGATGGTAATGACTATGAGTACTGGAGAGATCGAATGAAGACTTTTTTTATCAATACTGGAGTGGATAACTTTGTTATGCTTACTGGAGATTATAAAATTCCCGATAAGGAAGTTAGAACTTTCACTAATCAGGAAAAGCAAGAGTATCAACTCAATTATAAGGTACGCAATACCTTGCTTTGTTCAATGACTAGAAATATATATATCCAAATTTCTTCTTTTGAAGCAGATAATTGTATCTGGAATAAGTTAGAGGTTACACACTTTGGAACTTCTAAAGTGATTGAGACTAGGAGAGCTATGCTTAGAGCTGAATAGCATGGATTCAATTTTCCTTATGGCGAAACAATATGTAAAGTTCAACAGAGATTTATGACTATAGTCAACATCCTACAGTCTATGGGAGAAAAAGGGTTAGATGATGGAGCACTTGTGGATAAGATAATTGATATTATTCCCAATGAGTGGGAATCCAAAAGAACTGCTATAGATGAGAACAAGAAGGTCACTCAATTTTCTCTTAATGAGCTTTTCGGAACTCTTCTTCCACATGAGACCAGATTGAAGAGAGATGTTGATAACATAAAAAAGAAAAATGGAAATGGTACTATTGCTTTTACAACAACATCAAATCAAATTAAAGCTAAGACTCCAGAGAGAGTAACTAGATCCAAGTCTAAGAATGTTATTTTCCAATCCGAATCTAGTGAGAGTGAAGTCTCTGAAAATGAGTTAGCAAATCTTGCATGAAGGATGAACAAGATAGCTGGTCAGATAAATTTCCAATCCAAGTATAATAAAAAGGAAAGGAAAGATATGAAAGATGGAGAAGTCACATGTTATGAATGCAAGGGAGTTGGACATATTAGACCAGATTTCCCTTTGCTCTAGAAGAAAGAAAGAAAAGAAAGGCATTCAGGCCGGAACATAAAGAAGTATTATAAAGCCAAAGCTAAGAATGTTTTGAAAGAAAATGACACCTGGAGTGCCAGTGGTGGTGACTCTTCAGATGAATCTTCTGATTATGAATCTTCAGGACAGAAGAACCTCGGTCTTATACCCAGACTACCTATTGACTATCATTGTTTTATGGGTAAGGTACGAAATGTTGAATCACTGACCAATGTTTCTTTAAATTCTAATGATAGTAAGTATTATAAATCTTCTGATGAAGAAAATACTTTACCTACTTATGAAGAAGTTTCTAGTTTTGCTGAACTTCTTGAAATTAAGAATTCCAAACTCAATAAAAACAAGATAAGACAAACTCTTGGAATTATATTCTTAAGAAAGAAATATCAGATCTTTCTAAAGATCTTGATAGAAAAAATAATGATTTTTAAAATTTTTCAAAAAATATTGAGGAAGTAAGTTCTGAGAAGAAGAAACATGCTAAAGAGTGAGAAAAAGTAATTTCTATGAAAAATGTTTTCGAGCCTAGCTTTAGTTCTAAATCTAATGATTTTGAAGATAAAAACATGGTTATAAAACTCAAGTCTGAAATATTTTTCTTTAAAGAAGTGTTTATCAAAATTTACCCATGGTAAGGAACATTTTGATGGAATGTATTCCCAGGTACAACCATTAAGAAATAAATCCAGATTTGGTTATACCCATGCAAAACCAATTTTTAGTAACAATTATTTTGTTCCTAAAAGTGCCCCATTTTGTACCAAGTGTCAATGTGTTGGTCACTGGGCAAATAATTGTTCCTTAAACAAAACCCAATCTCTAGGATTTCACAAAGCTTATTTCTCTATGAAGATGTGGGTACCTAAAATTTTGTAATCTGGAAACCTCGGATCCAAACAAGTTTAGATTTCAAAAGTCTAATTCTCTTCTTGAATTCTAGAAAATAAAGAGAGTACCAGCAGCAACACATGGTACATGGATAGTGGATGTTCCCGACACATAACTGGTAACAAAAGCTATTTTGAAAAGATTATCAAAACGAAAGGAGGAAAGGTAACTTTCGGAGATAATGCTAAGGGAGAGACTGTTTGTATTGGTAATATTGTTATTCTAGGTAAAACTTTGATTTCAAATGTTCTTTTTGTTAAGGGTCTTATGCACAACCTCATTAGCAGAAGTCAGTTATATGATGTAGTTTACCATGTGAATTTTATGAATGATAAGTGATTAGTTCACAATTCCAAGTAAGAATTTGTTCTCTCAGCCAATAGGAATGAGAATGTTTACACCTTAAATTTAGAAGACCTTAGGAGCCAAGATTTACCTTGCCTAAGCACTATGGTAAATCATTCCTGGTTATGGCATAGATGACTAGGTCACTGTAACCTTAGAAACTTATGTAAACTCTCTAAGAAGAAACTAGTTAAGGATCTACCGAAGCTTAGATTTTATTCTTCTAAAGTTGGAGATCCTTGTCAATATGGAAAGTAACATAAATCTAGTTTTAAATCAATAGGTGAAGTCTCAACAACTGATGCATTACAGTAAGTGCACATGGATCTTTTTGGTCCAACACAAACTGGAAGTATTGCAGGCAAATACTATGTGTCTGTTCAAGTTGATGATTACACTAGATTTACTAGGGTTTATTTTCTATCAAAGAAGTCTGAAGCATTTTCTTATTTCAAAATTTTTAGAGATGAAGTTAAAAATGAGAAAAAACTTCCATTGAAAACTATTCAAAGTGATCATGGTGGAGAATTTCAAAATTGTGATTTTGAAACTTTTTGTAGTAGAAAAGGTATTACTCACAATTTTTCAGCACCTAGAACTCCTCATAAGAATGGTGTAGTTGAGAGAAGAAATAGAATTCTTCAAGAGATAACTAGAACCATGTTGAGTGAATATTCTATAGCTAGACATTTCTGGGATGAAGCTGTAAGTACTCCTAGATATACTATAAATCATGTTTTGATTAGAACTTTTCTTAATAAAACTCCTTATGAATTATGGAATGGTAGAAAACCAAGACTTTCCTACTTCAATGTTTTTGGTTGAAAAGTTTTCATTATGAATACTAAAGAAAACTTACATAAATTCGCACCAAAATCGGATGAAGGAATTTTCTTAGGTTATTCCACAACTTCTAAGGCTTATAGAGTTTTTAATAAAAATACTTGTACTGTTGAAGAAACAGTACATGTAAAATTTGATGAGTCTGATCCTTTTGTTTTTAAACCATCCCAGACTATATCCTCAGATGTGTTTTCAAAAACTGATTGTCAACCTTTGATAGAATGTCCTTCTGATAAGGAAAATGTTCAAGAAGATAGTTCTGAAACATTTAAACTAGAAGACTTTCTACCCTATGTTGATGAACATGCTTTTCAAAACCCAAATCAGGTGTTTCTTAAGAATCATCCCAGTGATAGTATCATTGGTAATGTAAATCAACCAATATGGACTAGACGTTCCTTAAGAAATGAAGTAGAACATCTAGCATTTCTTTCCAAAATAGAACCAAAAAGCACTGATGAAGCTTTAGGTGATGATGATTGGATCAAAGCCATGCAAGATGAACTAAATGAATTTTAAAGGAATAAAGTTTGGACTTTGGTTGAAAGACCTAAGGAAACTTCTATTATTGGATTAAAGTGGGTATTCAGAAACAAATGTGATGAAAATGGAGTCATAGTAAGAAATAAAGCTAGACTCTTTTCTAAAGCCTATAATCAGGAAGATGGAATAGACTATGAAGAAACCTATTCTCCAGTATCTAGACTTCAATCTATCCGTATTCTACTTGCCTTTGCAGCATTATTTAATTTTATACTTTTTCAAATGGATGTGAAATGTGATTTTCATAACATTAATGTCCAAGAGGAAGTTTTTGTTGAACAACCACCTAGCTTTGAAGATACAAAACATCCTGATCATGTTGTTAGACTTACCAAAGCTTTTTGTGGTCTTAAACAAGCCCCACGAGCATGGTAAGATAGACTTACTGGATTTTTGCTTCAAAATAACTATGTTAAGGGAAATGCAGATCCAAACCTTTTTATAATGAAAGATAAGAAAAATGTTTTGATTGTCAAAATATATGTTGATGACATTATGTTTGGTTCAACTCAGCAATATTTAACCGACTATTTTGCAAGTCTAATGAAATCTGAGTTTGAAATGAGTATGATGGGTGAGTTAATGTTTTTCCTTGGTTTTCAAATTTCTCAAAAACTAGAAGGATTCTATATATCTGAACATAAGTATATTAAATATCTTCTAAAAAATTATGGTTATGAAAACACTAAGAGTATAAGTACTCCCATTCGTACCTCAATTTTTTTAGTTCTTGATGATGGTGGGAAACCAGTAGATCAAACATCTTTTAGATATATGATAGGAAGTTTACTTTACTTAACAGCTAGTCGACTAGAATTAATGTTCTCAGTATGATTATGTGCAAGATATCAATCCAATCCTAATGAATCTCACTTAAAGGCAGTAAAAAGAATTTTTCGCTACCTTAAGGGAACCATAGATCTAGGATTATTTTATACTTCTGGAAATGATTTTGTTCTAAAAAGCTTTTCTGATGCTGACTTTGGTGGATGTAGAATGGATAGAAAGAGTATATCTGGAACTTTCCATTTCTTAGGAGATTAATTAGTTTCTTGGTCCTGCAAGAAGCAACAATCTTTAGCACTTTCTACTGCTGAAGCTGAATATGTAGCAGCTGGATGTTGCTGTGCTCAAGTGTTGTGGATGCAACACACACTCACAGACTATGGTTTGAGTTTTACTAAAACTCAAATTTTTTGTGATAACAAAAGTGTCATTTCCCTAATAAGTAAGATCCCTGCACATCACTCATGTTCAAAACACATAGATATTAGGCATCAATTTCTTAGGGATCACACACTAAAAAGAGATACTATTCTTCAGTTTATCGGAACGCAAGATCAAATTGCTGATATTTTCACAAAATCTTTGACTTCTGATAGATTTGAATACATTAAACAGAAGTTAGGAATGAGAACCGTAATGTAATCATTCTTAATTAACTTTCTATTTAAAAAGTCTCCTTACAGTAAAAAACTCTTTTTCATAGGGGGAGTACATTTGATTGATAGGGTAACTAAATTTTTCTAAGTTAGTTTTTCATACTTTTCGGAACTAACATTTCCGGAATGGGAATTTCTGGAACTAAAATTTTCCAGAATGGATATTTCCGTATATAAAACTTCTGGAATAGAAATTTTTGTATTGAAAACTTCCGGAATGGAAAATTTTGTACTGCTGTTTCCGTAACGAGATTTTCATACCGAGACTTTCATAATGAGCTTTTCGTATTCAAACTTTTGTAATGAAATTTTCATGCTAAAAATCTTGTAATATTTTTTTTTTGTTTTCTTTGTTGAGTTTTTCGTAGTGAGTTTTGCGAACTTTGTCTTTTCGTAGTAAATATTTTTCGTAGTTAATTTTTCTTCAAGAAGAAGAATATTACCCATTACGAATAATCCTCTTAAGCCAATCCAAAAGGTATGATTACCTTAGTCAAGTTTTCTTAATCATACTTTACTTGCTGATATATTCTTATATTTTGTTTTCAGTTTATAAGTTTTTTTAAATCCTTGTTTTAATAAAAACCTCAAAAGATCGGATTCAAGTTTTCTTGAGAATTGGTTTTCAACCGTCAGATCTGATCTCATCTCTTTACAACCATTTGATCAACCGAGGAAGATGAACCGTCATTTAGTTTCCTATATAAAGGGGACCCAAATGGTCGTCCCACATCGTTTTTTCAAGCTCCAGCATCCCGAACCTCTGTCTCTCTGTTTTAAGTCCGTTCCGATCTTCAGCAGTCTCCGTTATGAAATTCTCAGAAGTCTTCAGATCCGAATTTCTATGGAAGCAGCATCTCAAGACATGTCAACCTCTAAGACGATTTCCAAGCTGTTAGTATATAGAGAAAGGTTGTTTCATCCTGATTTATTCAACAAATATGATTCTCTTATATCCAAGAACATAAAGCTTAACAAATGGGAAGATGTTGCTGTGTCTAAGCCCAGGAATCAAGATGAAGTTTATTCGGAGTTTCTTGTAGAGTTCAATGAGACTGTTTCCTTATTTAAGGAAAATTATAGGGAGAAATTTTCATTTATGTCTTATGGCAAGACTTATCAGCTTTCTTATGTCAAGGCAGCTAGCTTGGTAGGGATGGCCTATGAAGGAGAAGTCGAGTTCATCTCTCATGTTTTACCAGATTCAAAAGGAAGCTTCAACAAGGAAACGACATTAGGAACTCTCAGACTAGCAGATGATAAGTCTTTGAGGATTTCTAGTCTGTCTACGAATTTTCGGATTCTTGAATTATGGGTACAAGGATTTGTTGTACTGAGAAAGGGTGACAAAGACAGTTTAAAGAAGAGCGAGATCTATATTCTAGATTTTCTGATAAATCTAAGGATGTTTAATCTGATGAAACACATTCTTATTACCATTGAAAATGTTAAAAAAGGGAATCTGAGAGATTAGATCATAATGTATCCAGAAATCATCTCAAAGTTAATAGTTTGGTGCCTTGAGTCTTTCAAGGAGTCTTTCAAGTCTAAGCCAAGATTTAGCAAAATTATGTTGGTGAGTGATGGTACCCTCAAAAGGATGGATGTTTCCTTCGACAAGAATACTTGTGAGTTCTTTGATTTACCAGTTCAAGAAAAAGTGGATCTGAATGTTGTTGAACCTGAATCTTCTAAGACAGTGAAGAAGAGAAAGTTGAAAGAAGTTGAAGTTTAAGCAGGGAATCCCAAATCTAAGGAAGTCCATTCCGCACCTCCAAAACCGAAGAAGAAGAAAGCTTATCCTGATGAGGTAGTTGCTAAGTGGAGGGAAATCAAAGAGAAGAGAGTGCAAGGGGAGCCTCAGTTTGGGTTGGATCCTACGGAGGCTAAGGCCTTGAAAGAAACAATAGTGGATGAATTAGAAAAACAACTGAAAGAAAAGAAGATTAAGAAGAAGATGTCTGAATCTGAGGTAGCTCAGACTTTGTTGAAGTTTAATGAGATGGTTTCCGCAAACATTCCAGTTCCAAGATCTTTTTCTTTGGAATCTCTTCCTGAGACTCCATGAAGAAACTATGTCACTCCGGAAGAGGAAGTTGCTAAGACTATTGAGGAAGTTGAGAAAATTGAGCAAGTGGAAGAGGAAGAAGCAGTTGCTGAAGGTAATGGTGAGACCGGAGATATTTTGAAGCAAGTAGATTATTATAAGGGGACACCTTCAGAACATTTGTCGCTCCGAACTTCAGAAGCTGAGTTCTCTAAGTTAGTCACTCCAGGAAAGGATGAGGAGAAAGGAGAAAAATAAGTAGCTTATCATGCAGAGGAAGAACAACTTCTACATGATATTACTCAAATGGAGAATGTAGAGGATGGTGCTCAAAAAGTTTGATAATGAAGACAATGTTGTTCAAGGGTTTGATAGTGAAAAGAGAACTCTGGAATGGGACTCCATTCCGAAAAAGGACAAGGGAAACCAACTCGTTGTTGATACCCCGAGCATAGTGGTTGTAAACAGAAGGGAAGTTGGTAGTTCTTCAAAGAGAAATCATGAGCAAATTGAAGAAGAAAATTCTCAAAGAAAAGTCTCGGATTCTGAGTCATCTTCTTTGGGGAATGAAATTGATGTTCAGTCATTAAAGAAGTTAGTGGGTTCTATTCCGACCTTCTCAAGTATTGATTCAAGATTCAATATGCTTCAACATTCTTTGAATTAGAAAACAGACTCTGTATCCATGGTTATGGAAAAATGTGTTGAGATGGAGGCTCAGTTCAAAAAAAAATTTGTCGGATATGAATCCCAAAAAAGGTCTTATAAGAGAATAAATAGTTGGTCGAGGAAAACTATAGAAGAGATGAGGCTCTTTGATGAATTCCAAGATAATGTTAAGAAAGCTTTTGAGACAGAAGACAGGAAGCTAAATGATCTTACTTCATCCTTTGAAGAAAAGTTGACAGCTGACAAGAATTCCTGGATTCCAGATGACAGAGATCTGAATGGGAAGCTGAATTCTGTTTCTCAAAACTGGAGATATGAAAGAGATCATCGGATTGAGTTTAAAGAGAAGTTTTTAAAGAAATAACATGTTTTGAAAGATCAGGAAGAAAAGCATGTCGCCCTGGAAGAAAAGCTTGTAGCCCAGGAAGAAAAGATTGAAGCTCAAAGTGCAAGAATAGTTGTGTTAGAGAAACAAGCCGAGGAAGACCATAAAGACATGAAGAAGATAAATAATATTCTTAAGGGTCTTATGTCAAAGGAAAAATATCCAAAATAGGCAAATCCGATCTTTTGTTGTATCTTAGCATTCCTTGTTTTTGAACATTCAAACTTAATGAAAATTTTGCTTGCTCTTATCTTTTGTTGTTGTAACTAATTTTTCAGGTACTTTGTTATATTTTCCATTCCCTTGAATTCTATTTTAAAATCACAAAGGGGGTGAAGGAAAAAGAACCCTAATAAAAGCGGAAAAGGAAAAAGAACCTTAATAAAGGGGGAGAAAGAAAAATAACTCTAATAGAGTTTATCTAAGGGGGAGTTTTTCATTAAAGAATACATTCTTATTCTTAATGAAATATCATTCCGGAAATCTAGAACACGATCCTTAGAGTTTCAAAGCCTAAGGGGGAGTTAGTCGTATTCATCAACATCCATAAGCAAAGGGAGATAAGCCTTAATGTTTTCTTTCTTCTTATACTTTCTTTTTCATAAGGATGTTTGTGCTTTCCAAAAAGGGGTAGATTATTGAGTCCATAAGGTTTTCCTTATGACTTTTCCATTCTTTATTGATTTGAAAATCACAAACACCTTATCTTTAAGGAAAATCACTTTTATAAGGAAAATCACTTTATAAGGAAAATCGCTTTTATAAGGAAAATTGATTTTAAAAGGAAAATCACTTTTATAAGGAAGATCTCTTTTATAAGGAAAATTATCCTTATCATATTTTAATTATCTATATCCATATATTTCCTATGTATAAGAATCATATTCATTTCTATTTTCTCGGAATCATTTAAAAACTTTGATATGAAGCATTCTGTTTTAGGCTCCGAATTCTGGATCAGAACTGTAATGAAGTTCCACTCCGAATTCTGGATACGAACTCTAATAAAGTTCTACTCTGAATTCTGGATACGAACTCTCATGAAATTCGACATCAAAATCTAATGACGAATCCTGATTACAAATTCTCATTACGAATTCTGATGATGAATTCTCATTACGAATTCTGATGACGAATTCTCATTCTGAATTCACCTATTAAATAGAATCTGATCATCTTTTCTTTATACACTCCAAATTTATTTAGAATCCGAATATTATTTTTTGTTAGACTCTGAACATTCATTTTTCTTACACTTTTATAATTTTTCTACTCTTTGACATTTTGTTTACACTTCGAAACTTCACTCCGAACTTTTTAGTTAGACTTAAAACGATGTCGTACATTCTGTTACACTTGTTTTGTTATAAAATGATGTTGCTTATTCTGTTATAAACTAACCGTTGGTTAAGTTACACGTGTACAGGTCCCTCTGATTTTTAAGGAAAATATGACCGTTGGAAAGGAGGCCGACCATGCCTATAAATAGGAGCTCATTTGAAAGATATCGAGACTGATAAACAACTTCTTCGACATTGTTCATTCATGTTGTTGAAGTGATTTCTAGAGAGAGAGGCTCTTATTAACTCTCAATGCTTCATGCGACTCCGAATGTTGTGGATTACATTCGAGGATTTTTGGGGATAGGAAGACAGAGGTACCGACTACCTTAAAGTTCGAGGGCTTCCTTTCTGAGGAAAACAGAGGTTCCAACTACCTTAAAGTTGAGGGCTTGCGGGGATATCAAGACAGAGATTCTGATCTTCGTATCAAGGGCTTACCCTGGTGTGGGTAAGACAGACTTGCTTGAAAGTATAAATCAAGGGACCTTTATCCAAGGTTGTTGGATACCATTCTCTTTGGGTTAAAAGACTTATATCTTATTACTTGTAGTTTTACTACTTTTTTGTTTCCACTGCACATTGTATAGTAAGGAAAGTATAAATTTCTTATACTTCCCTACTTGTACTCTATTTCATTTAGATTCTATACGCTTTAAGGTAGAATCTCATATTGTAATCTTTAGTTAATTTTCAATTTCCGGATCCATATTTCCAGAACCTACTTTCAGAATCTCTTTCCAGTTTTAAGCTAGTTTATAAAACATGATTTTTATAACTTCTTTCCTTATTCTGATTTTTCAATTGGTGTTAGAGGTGTTGTGAATTTTCTTAGTTTAACTTTTTTAAATTTAGATCTTTCCTTTGTTAAAGGAAATTTTTAAAGTATACAATTCACCCCCCTCTTGTATATTGAGCATCTACATCATTATTTCGATCCTACAGGAACAAAAAATGGATTATGAAAAACTGTCTATCATTGAACATGATTAAAAATCATTAAATAGATGAATTAACAAACAAACAAAAAGAAGAAAAAGAAATTTTCTCATAAGAGATCATGATATAGAAATGAAAGAGGAAAAATGTTCAGTTTCAAATATGTATGAATTATAAAATAATCATAAAGGGAATTTCATTATGGTGACTGAGAGATGATTTATTGGTTTTAAAATAGTCTATATTGAATCACACTATTTACATAAAATGGAGAGTTCATTCAGCATGAGGGAAGAATATTAAACTCATCATAAGGAATAACTAAATATTCAATGTTTATGTTTGTATAGATTCTGTTTTATCCATGTAAATTCCCTAAAAGAAGGATTTATAAGGAGGGTAGTAATCTATATCCTCATAAACCTAGTTATAAAAGAAGAATATAATAAATGACCATCGATGATCATTGTTGTAGAAATTATGTTTCACAAAACATCATAAGAAAATTAGTATTTTTATTCTTGTTTTATCTTTTATATTATATAAATGGTGTTTTATCTTATCATCATGTCACCACATTCAATGTTTTTTGTTTTAAGGAAACAAATTTATTGGTATAGTAATTTTGTTAGTAGAATCATTTTAAAAAAATAACAATATCCGCATACATAAAATATGACATGATTTTTAAAATTGAATTGAAATATTCACATTGAATCCAAATTATTTTGTAGAAGAGTTAAAAAATACTGTAAATAAATATAACAATATATTTTTTATATCCACCATAGAATTATATTATAATAAAATTGAATCCCTCTTATGGGTCTTAAGAGCTGGTTATGACAAAAATTTTAATAAAATGGTAAGAGAAAATAAGTGTTTTCTTATATTCCAATTGATATCGAGAATCTTATCTCATTAGTGAGAATATAAATATTAATGTAATATTGATTCAAATGTTATAATTTCAACATTTTCATTCAATAGTATAGAAAATCAGAAGAACTTTTCCACTTTTGTAAAATGTTATTTTAAAAACTTTGAAAATCCTAAGCCATTTATAATATTTTTTATAAAATAAAATACATTTGTACTATAGTAATAAATTGTTCCAATATAAAATGAATATATAATTTAAATATTCATTCTGATTCATCATGATCTTTTTGTATATGTTCCTTTGCAATAACTAAAGTTATGTGTAATGGAAAGACTAGTTCTCTTTTTATAACACATAATATAGTCAAATATATAATAATGAAATTAGTTATGATTTACTAGATATAACATAAAAACTATATTCAAATTACAATAAAAACAATTTAGTGCATTAAAAAATCCAAAATTTACAATCAATATAATTGAAATTGTTTCTATCTATTTAGCTTATTCTTTAAATTGTAATGGAGAAGATCAAAATGAAATCAGATGGAAAAATTTTTCTAATCTATCTATTGAAAAACATATGAAGTCATTTCAACAGACTATGAGAATCCTGAAAATGTGACCATTATAGGAATTCCTATAAATATATGTGCATTTACGGATGTACAAGTCTATGCATTGTCAGCTTCACATGTCTGAGATTTTTCTCTTCCTAAATATAAAATTCTTATATGTTGCAATTTCTTCTATAGTTTTGTCTTATGTATTTTTTGAGTTGAATTATAAAATCTTTATAAAAATAATTTATTTTATTTTCAATTATTTTAATCAGGCTTTAGATTGAGGGCTTTTGAGAATACGAAGATTTGTTAAACTGATTCATTGGATCAGGGGATTTTAGGGATAATAAGTTGTATCATACATTTAATATTTTATTGAGGGATTTATTGTTTGATAATTATATTATTGATATAGACATGTAAGATTGAGGACTTCTAGTGGTTCTGAAGGAGTTATTTTGATCGTCGTATCATGTACATTCATGTTGTGGAAGGAAAGAATATTAAATGTACGTGTAAACTATGGATACCATTAATAAGGATTTATTTTTTCCTTAAATATTATGTTAAAGAGTAAAACTACATTTATAAAGAATGTATGTTATTATTACCATATTATATGATCATTTATTACATGATTCCACAATTTAACAATCTTTTATCCATTTAACATTAATTTTTTTACTAATATTTTAATAATTTTTTTTATTAGTCTATTTATAAGACTGAAAATAGCATTGATTCAACAATAATTTTCAATATTAGATATATAATATATTAATTTGATGACATATTAGGCATATCATTTTTTCTAAAGAGATTTGTTTATATTAGAATAAATTTTTTAAACAATAATTCATCCCAATTACTTATAAGCATCATAAACACTAGAATCCAATAGTTTATATAATATAAGGTTTTACTAGTATACATGTTGAATTTTTACATTTTGTATCTAGTTAAAGTTATCAATTATTTATATAAACTACTTTTTTATAACCTATATTATAATGACATGTTTTTTGGAAAAGAGTTTTTATATTTGATAATATGGAAGGGTTAAATTTAGGTACTCTTGAATACATAAATTTGATCAAAACACCAAATTTAATGGTGCTAGTTATGAGTAAATAAGAGTCTAGATGAATCAAAATTTAATAAAAATTTGTTTGGATACTTTCTTAATTATTAATGGTAATTATACAATTCCCTATAAATAAGTGAAATACTTCACAAATTAAGTGATATTGGAATATAAAATAAATTATATCTTAATGAACAAACTTTAATGTTATATGATTCAAAATATACATAACTAATTTTCATAAAATGAAACTACTAATATAATTTGGGTGAAGATACAAGTAACATTTTTTTTAAATTAAAATGTTACTAAAACAGGACGATATATTATATGTTTAAATTATCAAACATTCAATATTATACCAAGAGACTAAGATTGTATGATCCACCAATGTATTATGACAATTATATATAGTTGAAAACTTTTGGAGATAAAAATTTTGATCTCAATGTATTAGTTTAAAAAATAATATAAATAATACCAAATAAGATGGAATCTGAAAAACAACTTTGATGACACATGCATAATTTCAAATATTAATCAAGACGATATTTTTAGAACCCATATGTTGTATAAAGGTAAAAACAAGGATACATACAAAATTAATAATAAAAAATATAGGAGATGTTTTTCCAACTACATAAAATATTCATAACATATATCAATCAGTTGAAAATGTTGTGAAGACTTCTAGAAAGAGCTATGATAATTTTCATCCTGGTAATAGTTCTTAAAATCATCTGAGAAAAAATTTGATAATCTTCTGAGAAATATGATTACGATAGATGGAATGAATTATTATTTTTACATATATAAGAAAATTCACATAGGTAAATGAGATAATAAGGTTTCCATTGAGGTTAAATATTTTGAGTGGAAGAAAAAATAATATATTAAACTGGATTGTCCTGAGCTGAAAATGAATAATATGAAATAATTAAATTTGGCTAGGAATTCAAAAAAATTAGTAAAATCATAAGATAATTAAGAGTCATAAAGAATCAAACACATTGATTGCTAATGGAGGAGATAGTTAAACAAAGGATTTATTATAAAATCGAATTCTTAGATAATTGAATATTGGTTTCCATGCAAAAAATACCAATGGTGAACTATGACTTATATATAAGGTAATTATGATTGAATCTATTACTAATATATCATTGAATGAAAATTACCTCAATAAAAATGATGAAATTAAATTGATATTTTTTTATGAAGAATTATCCTCACATGAATTGGATAATATATTATAATGTGTCAATAAAGGATATGTATTTTCTATATACTAATAATTTGAAATTGTAAAATTTCTAAAAAACAAGTTTATCCTCAAAAAAAGCATTCATAATAAAATTCAATAATTACTACTCTTACTATTAATATATAATATCATTATAATGATCAAGATAATCATAAATTTTCATAGGGTATTCATTCAAAAATAATGAAAAATATAATTTTGAAAAAACATGTTTATAATGTGATATGGTAAAATATATTAAAAATACTAATACTACTATGTATTAAAAACTTATTTTTAAACTAAATTGTGAAATAAATTCTAAGAAAAAAAATTTTAGTTTACATATGAAATTATAAACATTTATAAAATGAAAAAAAATTAGACTGTGAAAATAAATTTCTGAACTATGGTTTAATTAAAAAACTTTTATACTTATAATTAAATTTTTGAGAAAAGTAATCCATTTTTATCTTAGTCTAAAGGTGGTGAAATTGTATTAATAAATATTATTCAAAAAAATCATTATTTATGATTTTATAGAGATTATTTTTTGAAAGAGTCAATATTTTCTCAACTTTACTAAGTTTGGAAAAGGTAGATACCTAAGATTTCATGTTACGATAATACCATGAACAAGAAGGTTTTGGTTTTGAAGCACAAATGTATTTTTTTTGGAAAATAAATAATTCATCAAAACAAAGAATATTTGGTTCATGGATACTAGTTGACCTATACATATGAGTGACAATAGTCATTTATTTATTAAGATCATAAATGTGAGATGTCGAAAAATAACTTTTTGAGATAATGCTCAATGAGAAATTTTTTGTATAGGTAACATTGTCCTTCTTGGAAAAGAATTAATTTCAAATGTCTTATTTATTATTAAACATAATTAAATTCATGATTAAATAAGACAATTATATCATGATAGTTATATTGTGAACTTCTGGAATGATAAAAGTTATTTTAATAGTTACAAAGGTTAGATTATTCATTCAACCAATCATCATGAGAATGACTACACATTAAGAATAGGTGACCATAGGAGACTTGATATAACATTCCATAGTGAAATGGATGTCCAATCATATATATGTAATAAATACTAGGACGTTGTAATCATATTAAATTATCTATGTTGTCTAATATTGGACTAGGGAACAACATACTAGAACTTATATTTGATACTTATAATGTATGTGACCTTTTCCTATATGGTAATCAACATAAGATAAGAGAAAAATCAATTAGGAATGAATCAACTTCTTATAATTTATATTATTAAAAATTAACTTATTTGTAAAATAAAAAATGTATGTATTAGGGAGAAAAACTATGTAGTTTTTTTTGTTATATGATCACACTATATATACTTGGATTTATTTTATAAAAAATAGATTGAATTCGTATATTGATTCAAAACATTCATAGACACAATTAGAAATTATAAAACCATATCCCTGATTGCAATTTGTTTTGATCACGGTGGAAAATTTTTATATTCTTATTTATAATATTTATGTTGTAAAAATGTTATTAAACATAAAACATTGTCAATAAGAACACCATATCGAAATTGTGAAGTGGAAATAAGAAATAGAATTTCTCATGAGAATTCTAAAACTATACAGGGGAATACACATTTTCAATAAATTTTTAAAAAGACGAATTTCATACTTACTTCTATAAAAATAATTGAGTTTAAATAAGACATTTGAATAATAAAACACATTATGTGTTTTGGGACGAATTGAATCCCATTTTTTTACTTAAATGATTATGTATTCAATTTATTTATTATGAATGATAATTATAAATTACAAATTTTTCCAAAATCGGATGAAAGAATATGTTTAGGTTATTCTAAAACTCATAAGGAATATAGTGTTTTCTTAATAAAAATATTATTACTATTTAGTAAATAGTTAATGTTGATTTTATTAAAATATTTCTTCTATTTTGAAACTAACATGTCTTACATATTCAAATGTTGTTTAGAAAATATATTTTCAATCTATGAAAGAAAGTTCCTCTCCTATGATATCAAAAGAAGATTGTGTTTGTTAGAGTTATTCTATAAGAATATTTTCATCATTATACTTAATAGTGTAATTTTCTAAATGAAATCAATCAATTGTTTCTTAGGAATCACACTATTGAAAATCTCATTGGTGATGTAGATGAACTAGTAATGAATATAACTTATTTGAGAAATAAAATTGAACATTTATAATTTTTATCTTAATGAAATACTAAGACCCTTGATAAGGCCTAAGGTGACAAGGATTGGATTAAATAATTGCAAGATATACTCAAATAGTTTTAATAGAATCATGTCATGACATTAGTTGAACAATTAAAAGACATATCTATAATTAGAGTAAAATTGATATTTTGGGATAGATATGAGAAAAATTAAATGATAGTGAGAAATAAAACAAGAATTGTTTTTCAAAGATATAATCTATATAGGGTAAGATATTACATAGAAAATTATGCTTGGATATCTAATCATGATTCAACTAGTATTCTCCCAGTATATGGATCAGTCATAAAATTTAAAAAATTTCAAATGGATGTGACATTTGATTTTCATAATTTATATGTTCATGGGGATGTTTCTATGAAACAACCCTTGTTGAAAAAATTCAAAACAACCTAGATATAATTTTTTACTCATAATGACTAACTTCATAAACACAAAGAGGACCATAATGATTGGTAAACTGGTTAAACAGATTTTGGATACAAAATAACTTTGTTATGGTTGTTTAGGATCCAAATATTTTTATAAAATAAGATATAAAAAATATTATGATTGTAAAAATTTCTATTGATGACATTATATTCAATTCTACATAGAAAAATATTATATTTTGTGTTGGCTCTTATACAGTTAGAGTTTTGAATGAGTATAATGGGTGAATAAATATATTTTTTTGTTTTCTAAATTTCCAAAAATCTAGATGTAAATTATTTATATCAACCTATGTATATAAAATATCTACATAAAAATATTTTTATAGAAAAAATAATAGTATTAGTGCATCTTGAAGAACCTCAAATACTTTAGATATTTATGAAGCTGGGTAACAAATTAATCAAAAAATGTATAGAGGTTTTGTGGGAAGTATACATTACATAACATCTATTCATCTAGATTTAATGTTTTTAGTATTTATAGGTTCTAGATTTCAAAAAAATCATAATTATCATATTTAAGCTACTATTTTTTATGATAAGGTATCTTTGGATTTATTTTTTTTTCCTTCTTATGGAAATGATTTCAAGTTAAAATGTTTTCCTAATGTCGAATTTGTGGGATAATGAATCGAAGTGGGAAGTATTTATAGAGTATTTCATTTCATAATTTATGACTTAGTTTCATGGTAATTTATTAAAAACACTCAGTAGAATATTATATTTCTAAAGATGAATGTTTGGTAGCTAGAAGATGTTGTGCTCATGTGTTGTTGATGTAACACACACCCACAGAATGTAGCATATGTTTTACTAAAAATCATATATAGCATGATAACACATGTTACATTACATTATGTAAATACCCAATACATCATTCACGATATAATCATGTATACATAATTCAAAAAATTTTAAGGTATCACACCCAAAAAGTATACATTGTGAAACAATTAATCAAAATGAAAGAACAAAATGTTGTTTCTTTTATTAAACCCCGTATTTTTTATAATTTTGAATGTATTAAAAATTGATATGAATGGTCAACATCAATTGATTATTTATATCTACATCATGTTAAATAATATATTTAAATTAATTAATACATTCTCAAGGAAGAATAGAATTTTTATATGTTTAAGAAACATTTTATTTTATATAATTGTTTTCTAGAAACATTTATTTTTATAAGATTTTATTTTTATAAAAATGTTTTTATTTCTATATCCATAATTTTATCAAATTAAAATATTTTCATAAAATTTTAGGTATAACAATTTATTATATATTTTTTTGAATAATATCATTATAAAAATATATTCAGCGTAAAAAATTTTAGAACTCAAATATTGTTAGATAATTTTTCAGCCACTATATACGTTAGACAATAATCAGATTACCCATTTTTTAAAATAAGAAAAATAGGTTCTTCATAAAAAAAATATATTATTAATCTAAATGTTATTCTTTGAAATAAATTATATTTTATTTATCGATTACTTTATTTTATCCATATTGATGATCATATTCATTAATATCTAAAAACATAAATTTATTCATAATTTGAAATGTATATATTGTGCGGAATTATATTTTTTTCATAATGGTCTTTATTAAAATAATATTAAGATTTCAAAATTTATTTTAATTCATTCATGGATGAAATATCATAAGTCATATTAGAAAATTACTTTCAAAATGAGCCAGTGGAATTTTTGGAATACATAATATCTCTATCGTGCCTATATATATGTGTTGGTTATCTATGTAACCCATTGATTCTCAGGTATTTCTCTCTCGACCCTCAACACCCCATATATTTCTCAATATGATAGTATTACATTTTCTTAATTAGATATTGAAATATGAGATTCAAAACAAATTTGAATCATATGTACTAGGTATAATACTTTTCAAAAAGAAAAATTCTTAATGAAATACCAATCTAGAAAATATGTTTTGAAAAATATGAATCTTTGTTGAATATATTTTTTATATTTTAGGGTTACTAAAATTTTTAATTTTTAATAAAGGATTTTTAATTTTCAATACCCATAAATCATTTTAGAATTCTATTCTTTAGAATAATTCAATACGAAACTTGATCCAAGAGAAATTGTGTTTAATCTTTTACAGGAATGTTATAAATTGATTAATCAATAAGTTTTTAATTTTGTTAAATTACCCATAGAGAGTGACAATTATATAAAATATTAAAATAGTCTTGATAGAATTGTTACATTTTATAAGTCTAAATAAGAATAATATTTTTTACATCCTTAGAAATTTCTAGAAATGTTTTTCATATAACTCAATCTATCGTAGTTGTTTCCTTTTTGGTTCAAGGGTATCCGATACAAAAAAAGGGAGATAGGTACACTTAGAATGTTTGTAACATCTATTTATTCGACATTCATTTTAAAATGAAGCAGGTTAATCTATTTATATTTTGGTTTCTCTCAATATATATATTAATAACGAATATATGAAATCATATATTCTAATGTTTCATTTTTCCATAAACATTATATTTGTGAACTATATATATTTATTCAATCAAAAATCAATCATACTCACTAAGATAAATGATTTCTCTCAATGGTGAAGAAGCTATGGCAATGATGATGTCGATCATGAATTATAATTTAAATAAATATGTTAATAGGTCATAAAAAACTACGTCTTCTGTTGAATCTATTAAATAAAAAATAAGAATTAAAATAGAAGAGAGAAGAAGATTCTTAACCCCCAAAATTTAAACAAATAATAAAGTATGTCAGATGAATATTTTAATAAGTATAAGGATAAAAAATATTAAAAAATCTAGGATATCTCAGAATTAGACTTCATAATGATTAATCATTATCCATAAACATCTAAATAGTTGATGATTTTAAATAGGATGAGTAGAAGAAGAAGAAAAAAGAAAAGTATTGTTGTGTAAAGAATGGAGGAATTATTATTTATATGATAAGAAAGATAATATAATCATCCACAATTTTAAATTTCACACATATCTATATTACAACATACTCTAGGCTCAATGACTCTTCTTAATTTCAGTTTAGTATTAGGTGAAACTTCAGTAGTTCGATTGGTCATTCTAATAATTTTTATCTTATAAAATTTAAAAGAGTTTTTATAAGTATTCATGTATGATGTACAAAATAAAAAAAAATCAGGGATTTGTTCAAACATTGATAAATATTATGATGATAAAGAAGAAAATATATAGTTAAAGATGTTGTGAAAGGTAGCAGATAGAAAAATAATTAGAAGAGGAAGAGGTAAAAGAAGAATCAGATGAAGAAAAAATGGAAGATAAAATCATATCAGAATCATTATCTTCATATAAATCAATTTTAATAAATCCTACAAATACCCTATAAATTTTATATTAGTGGATGTTCATTCATATTAATGAAAATTTGAACTGTTTACTCAGCATTATCATACTAAATCATAATACATGGCTGTATCCGAGAGATATTTTTATGTGGAGGATGTTTTAGATGAAAATAATGTCTATGTGATAAAATTTTCATCTTTTGGACATTCTAGACCACAAGCCGGAGAGTATTCATCAAAGTTAGTATAATTATTTTCCATAGAGTCACATAAAGAATACTAATTACAATTTTTAAACTTTGAAATAATAACTGATTTGATATTGAACATATTGAACATCGAAGTTGGATGTAAATAGATACAAAATAATATGAAATAAAATTCCAAATCATTAATGTTGTAAACTCCATCTATAATTAAAAATGATGCTAAAATGAAAACATTAAAAGAAAAGATAACCAAATATATTATAATATTAAATCAAATTTAGATAAGTTCATGGAACATTGATGTAGATCTGAAGAATCATAAGGAATATTTTTTGACATCCAAAAAATTTCTCTTTATATTTTACTTCTTTTACAATTTTTCAGGTAATGAATTAGATAAAGTGATGTTTTTCAAATACTTCCAAGGTATGACAGATATATAGAATGATGAAGTTAAATAATTGAAAAAATATATTCATAATCCAAAATATGAGAATATCTGATTCTATTCTATCAAAGAAGAGTATATGAAGACGAACGTGGAAAAAATAGATATACGTTCTTGAATAAGAACATGTTGGTCTAAGTTTATAGATTCATAGGAAATAAGTCAAAAATTACATGATTTTAAAGATCAATTCATTAGTTTTCTTAATCATAGAAAGAAAATTATTATGTGATGAAATTAAAATAGATTGTATACATGTAATTTAAAAAAGAATAACCATTTTTACTCAACTATTAATGTAACCAAAACTTTACAATGATATTTCATTTTAACTACATTATATAGAAATAATTTTTTATACTTTTTTTAATTTATTTGGGATGAATGATCATTTTTTAATATAATAGATGAATATTTAATTAAATGAAAGTTGTTTTTTGTATAAATTTTCTATAATTACATGTATTATATATTACTCACTCATTTCCATTTTAAAAATAAAAACAGGGGAGCCATTGTCACGAGGGTTTTTTTATCTAAATGGAGAGTTATTATGTAAATGAGGAAAATTAATTTTAATGGAAGAAATATATCTATTGGATACAATTAATTAAGGAGTAATCCACATTTTTAAATTTTAATCAAAATAAATAAAATATTTAATAAACATAGGGGAGGTATATTTTGATAAGATAAAATACTTCTTATGATGATTCACTGAAAACTTCATAAATGAAAAAATGTTTGTATATATTTCATGCTTAATTATTTTTAATTTTATGTGCTCTATTTTGAAAATTCCAAAATGGGCTAGATTTCTTTGTTGAATTTTATTCCTTATATATATTAATTATACATTTTTATAATCATATACATTATAAATTTTTTTAAAAATATACGTAAATAAATTTATACATCCCATGTTTTTTAAATTTTTTGTTAGGGGAAAACATTTTATAATAAATAATGGAATTTTTATAATATAAGACAATTGTAAAAAGTAATTATTCAATATGATACATGTAAAATATTTTTCATATGGTTCCTCAGAATAACTAATTTTATGCCCAGTGAAAATACTAGTGTCATATCAATCAGCCAAACAAAATTCAAATCAATCAGACTCACCATAATTATGATTCATCAGACTGACCATAGTTATATTTGTCAAATTTACATTCCATTAGTATAGTCAGTAAAACAATCTAATGTTTATAATTGGATTAATTAGAATAATTTCTATTTGATGGAATTATTTATTTCATTTTAATGGTGAATATAAAAAACGGTATCATATGGAAATGTTTTTTTATTATTCAAGTGAATATAGTCTAATTATGTGGCATCCAACTATCATAATCATGTAAACATTATCATTGGATGGATACCTATAAATCGGAGTTCATTTGAGGATATTGAAGCTATTTTAGTTAAAACTCAACTTTATTTTGATTTTTCTATTCAAAAAAAACACGTTCATTCTATTATTAATTTCATACATAGTTGTATTGCAAGGATTCTGAGAGAGGAGTTTTAAAACCTTAGATCTCTAATTGTTTTTGTATCTGGTTTTTATGATCATAGATTATAATGATGATTTTAGAGGATAGAGATATTTTTTAATCTATTCCATCATATTGAGGGCTTCTAGTTCTACGAAGACTGTGATAGATCTAAACATTGAAAAAAATTCATTTATTGTTTTTGAATTATATAGTTGATACCAATATTTTAGATCATGTTCTTCTAGTTGTTTAGAAGACATTTCAATTTCAATAATCATATCATGGGATCTCGTATTATGGAAAGATATACATTGATAGTTAGTTATCAAACATTGTATATCTTACGTCAATATTGTTGAATTCCCTAACTCTTAATGTTAAATAGTAAAAATAATTTTACAAATATTGAACTTCATTCTTATTATGTTATTGGGTTCTTTATTACTTTTTTCAACAATTTTACTTACCAATTTTCGTTTTTCATTTTTTGGTTTGTTTTACGAATAACATAAATTAAATATTTTATAGGTTTTTATATAATACTGATAACCACTTTAATTTATCTGGCTATTTCTAAATAGGATCCATACATTTGTAATTTGATGACTTCTAAGTAAAATCATTTTGAGTAAAGATGGTTTTCTATTCTAAATTAGTTTAAATATTTTAAATGAAAATTTACCCCCCCACTTTTGTTTCCTTCTTAAACTTTTATGATAAAATATGTAAATTATTTCACCCACATATATTATTTAATTAAAATGATAATTAAATTGTGAGGATACAATTTATTTAAGGGTCATAGAATAGGATGACTATTGATTATAGATCCATCATAATGGGTAATATATTGTATATATTATGTATAATTCTATAAAAGTCATAAAAAACACAACATAATAAGTATATAATTTTAATGATGCTAACATAAGCACTATGTTTTTCATACATTAATAGTTATTAGCTCTAATAATTTTGAAATTTATATGAGTTAATAAAAAAATGTTATTTCAATAAAACATGTGTTATATATTTTATTTATTTTCTTTTCAAAATATAAATTATAAATTTTCATAAGATTTTGGCCATGTAAACTGTATTTTTAAATTCCTCACAAAAACAACAACAAAAATTTTATTGTTGAGTTTTTTATAAAGTAATATTTGTTTATAGAAATAATTGAAATACAGATTTTTTCTAAAAAATCCACTTCTATAAGAAAAAAAATGCATATAATCCATTATTATATATAGCATATAAATTTATAATTAAAAAATAATTTTAAAAAATAATTTTAATTTATAAAACCCATGAATATAATTCTCTAAAATCATTTTATATTTTCGGAAAACTATTCATCATATATTTGTTTCATTAAACATACTCATGGGTAAATATTGATTTAGATTAACATAGAGTTATGTATATATTATTTAATAAATCATAATATAATTAATATTTTTATAACAATTATCATTGGCAATTTTTCCCTATACATAAATATTAATCTCATAAATACGATATTGAAAGAAATGGATTTTTATATATTTTATGAAATTAAGTTAATGATAATTTCCCTACAAATATAATGATTATTATATAAATTAAACATATTTTTTATATAATAATGTTCATATTATTTAATATTTATAATTTCATTTTTAGTTTTATAATAGAAATTTTATGATTTAAGTTAATTACCACAATAATGTTTAAATAATTGTATTAAAATTATGATTTTATTAATATCGTTAAACTTATATCAACCAAGTTAAATTTATATACATTTAATAATTTATATAATATGTGTTTAATAAATATAAATAAAGAAATTAACAATTACTTATTTTTTACACAATACTAAATAAGAATTATAATTGGTAATGTTAAAAATTTCATTTTTCTAGAAACAAAAATTTATACACATTGCCTATTTATATTTAGATGTTTACATTAAGATATTTAAAAGATGAATTTGATTAAGTAGATGATATATATCTTAGCATAATATCCAAATTGGGTTTTTTGGGTAATTTTATAACATTAATAAAACATATAACAACATAGTAAAAAATGAAATACCTATAAAAATGTAATATGAGAAAACATAATGGAAACATCCAAATAAAATGTTTAGAAAGTCTGTGATAAACTTTTATTGATCTAAGAATGACAAAAATAATAATAAAAACCCCACATTTTCCAATTTTTTTGATTGAACATTGAATAGTGTCACAAATTTGTTTAAAAATGATTATTATTTGCAAAAGATCCAGATTTATCCCCTTATAAATGGATACCCCATCTTGCCTAAAAATTTAGACTATACCTTCAAATCTGTATTTGAAAATCATCAATTTTAGAATACATATAAATCACCCCCCAAAAAAGTAATCCATTCATCGATCATTGTTAGCCTAATCCCTAAAAATATAAATGGGACTTATAAGGAATGATATTTCCTCTGAAATAATTATTATGTCATTATTATTTTTTTATTTTATATTATACTCTTCAAATTATTTTCTTACCAAAAAAATATAATGATTTTATTATAACCATGTGTGTGGGAAGACTATCATCTCCATGAACATACTTTTTTATTTAAATATATTTTTTTATTTATTAACTCATCACAAAATATTTATTTAGTACTAAAAAATATCCTTATTATTATATTAATAAAAAAAAATCATAAAAATATCCTTCTTTAACCATACATTCCAAACGAGTTAAATCGTGTTCATGTTTTTGTTGATTTAAGCACATATATGAAAAATTAATTAATATTAGATTATTGGTGATTATAGGAACAAGAAAAATTATATTTCTAAAATGTATTAATTAAATAATTTTCATTTTATGGTTATTAATATAATATATTGAATATTTAAATCATTATTAAAGGAACATTTGTTTACTAAAACTACCAAAAAAAGTCATTATTAGTTCAGTTTTCACATAACATAACTACAACACATATGGAATGAAATAATTTTTTTAAAAAATATATGTTAAATATTGAGGTATATAATATTATATATACATAATTAAATTCATACTAAAATAACTGTAATAATATTAAAAAATTTATAACTTTACAAAAAAATAAACTTATTAATTAATGTTAGTCATAATATGAATTAAATAATTATTATAATCATTATAAAGGATTATTATATTGATTATAAAATTTATATATATATGATTAATGTAATGAGGTATCATATTAAGATTGCTACATTTCTACATGTGGTTAAAGTGTCACCAACTATGTTGGCAAAGAATGTTAGGGTTTTGCCTCAAATATTATATTTTTATAAAAAACATTTTTTTATGAACCTAATATTATTCAAATGGTGCGTATAAAAATTATTGGTTATATAATATTAGTATTTACTTCATTTTATTTGAACATAAATTTAAATTTTACTCCTTCTGTTTTTGTTTTTATTCAAGACTATCCTAATTCACAAGGGTTTTCATCTCAACTTATCTTTATTATGAAATGTTTTCATATTATTTTCTAGCATATTATTTATTTGGTTTACATACTACCGATGAAATTATTTTTACAGAATATATGATTTATGTTATTATAATTATATGACCATATGACTTTCAACCTTAATGTGAATTTTTATTCCAAATTTTCTAATGTCATAATCATGTCTTGGTAACTTAGATATCTTCTTTGGTTTATAATGACTCTTGTTTTAACCTTTATCTTTTAATATTGATCTATTACATTCTAATAAAATTTTAGATTTCATTCCACCTTATTTTCTATAGAAATATTTTTTTCACAAAAAAATTCTTTCTTGGTTATTCTATTTTTTGGTAAAACTAATTTTTAATTTAGAATAATTCATGTTTTTCGTAATGTATTTATCATCCACTGGCATACTTTTACATCGCAAAAATGATCTCCTTTGCCTAATTGGAACTGGATTTATTTGTATCCTATAATCCTTTTATTCCACTTAATTTATTTGAAGGAAACATTGTTGTTATCCCTATCAGGATATCTATTTTCCATAAGTGTATTTCAAAAGGTTGAAATTGTTTTTCCTTCCTTTCATCATCATATAGATTTTTATTAAAAAGAAGGGGACAAAGAAGGCCCGGGGGAACATGGCTATGGGGGTCGAAAGTGGTCAAGCCAGAGGGCATCCCATCAGATAATGTTATTCCCTACTAGAGACAAGTTATGAAGGTCATGTATGAAAGGACTCTCCATCCCATGAATGTTGTAGGATTCCAGATAATATGCCACCTTGTTACCTGCCTGTAAGGTGTGGGATAATTTGATGTTGTTGTCAAAGAGGTTATGGAATTTCTGGATAGTGTATTCAATAGACCATGGGGTTTCAACCACACCATTAAGGGAATTATGAACTATTAGAGAATCTGTTTCAGCCTCCACGAGGATGATCCCTCTCTACTAGAAAACTGAGGGGCCCATGATCATGGTATTTTCCTCTTCTATAAGTGACAAGCCACTGCCCAGCCAAGTGGAGATGGCCAGTATGAATGAACCTTTGGAGTCATGGATTAGCCCTCCATCGCACATGATCCCTGTGACATAGGACCCATCTTTGTTAAGCTTCAGGCCCTATAGAAGGGGTTTCCACCTAACCCACCTACCATATGAGTTACTATCGATGGAATCATGTCCATGAGGGTAGTGCAAGATTTCCTGCATAGTGGGGGCCTCCCTTCCTATGTTCACCGCCCTAACCAGATCGAGTTGAATGTTTTTAGTTCTGATCATTATCACACAGACAGAGGAGGACACCCCATCATGAAGGATCCTATTCATGGCATAACATACACACCAACAACGTTTATGTAGTACCAGAGCATGTGCTTTCCCGTCTGGCCTTTGGGACACATATCCATGGAACTAACGTACAAGGAAGGGTTTCTCCACCAATCCATGAACTGAAATACTGGTAAACTCACCAAAAATAGTCCAAATACCTTTTTTCCTATCACTCTTGAAAAAACATATGGTCTATCCCCTCCCCCTTATTCTCCTTAAAACAGATAGAGCGAGGGGCCATGTACACGCCATAACACATGATGTTCTCATCAGTGGGAAGGTATCTATGAAGAATCTGCATTGTGATGAAGTTGATCTTCATTGAGATGGCATGATCCCATGTTACACTGTTCCCTTCATCCTCCACCGCCTTCATGTTAGAGATACAGTGGTAATACTTAGAAGAGAAGGATACATGAGGGGACGGGGTGAAGACACATAGGTCTGGGTTTGAAGATAATTCGTTGAGATAGAGCACATCGATTTGGTCTTTCCTAAGGACTACATTGGTGAAAGATGTATAGTTTCTGGTCTCCTTGAAATGGATGCTCGTGGTTGGACAACAAGGGTATTCAATGATCACCCCACAACAGTTATCATGCCCGAAGGAAATCTACCCTTTTTTGATAATCCATCGATAATGGTTCTTAAGAAAAGTGATGAGGGGACTGATCTTACGTCAGAAGGGAGAGGCATGGTGGTCCATGTCAACCCCTACCTTTTCTTAATATGTTTTCATGAATCTTCCACAAAGGGTGCGATTTTCTAACACCTCCCAAGCCGGTTTCGCATCTATGCATTCCATGGGGTCTTTGAGGCTTCAAAAATTGATACCAACATAATTAATAGGTCTTTCTAACATGCATGAGGTGGACCAGTGCCTCCTTCCCTCGAATGGAGGATCCCAAAAGAACCCAACAATGATTCTGTCCATGCACCTAATAACCCCCTTGGGGACCATGATTGTTGAGAGGGCATGGATAGAGGTTTCTAGGAGAACGCTGTTAATAAATGAAATCCTACCTTTGAAGGACAAGAATCAGTTCTTCCAATTGAGAACTCTCTTCGTGATCTTGGAGATGATGGGGTCAAGGTCTCGAATCAGTAGAGGCTTTGTAGAGATAGGGGTTCCTAGATACACCATGTGTAGGTTTCCTTTTTGAATGCCCAATAAAAGGCTCACACTGACGATGCGCCATTCATTGCAGTGTTTTGAGATGATGAAATTTATCTTTCTATTGTTTATGTGTTCTCTACTTCAAAAACAGTAGGCCTCCAGCACTCTGCATAGGCCTTACACAGATCTGCATCACGCTTTGATAAAGAGAATAGAATTATCTATGAACCTGAGGTGAGAGATAGAGTAAAGGCTCATCCTCTTGTGAAAAGGGAGAATCTTTCCCTTGTTGATGTTGTGATAAAAAAGTTTGCTTAGGACATCCTGTATGATGATAAAAATACTCGAGGATATGGGGTCCTCTTGTGAAAGACCTCACATGGCTTTAAAGAAGGCAATGGTTTTTCCCATGAGTGAGATCTCCAGCCATTATAAACTGAAGCACCAGAATATTATATCAATGTTCCAATAGGACAGTCCCATACCTTCAAGGACTTTTTTGATCAATCCACACTCCACACAATCATAGGCCTTGCTCACGTCGAGTTTGATTTCCAAATTAGAGCTGCGAGATTTGAAGTGAAGGCTACTGATCATTTCCTAGGCCAAGATAATCGACCCTTGAATGGATCACCCTCTCACAATATCGTGTTTCTCCATTGGGATCCATTTGGGGAGATGGATCGATAACCCAACGTTAATGATGCATGCCAGAATTTTATAGGGGCCATTACACATGTTGATTGGACGAAAGTTCTCCACAACGATATGGGATCTAGACTTGGGAATGATAACCACCATGGTAGTACTTGAAATGCAAGATAATCCCCCACCCCTCAAAAAATCCTAAATGGACGCAATGAGGTCGAGCTTCACAATATCCCATAAGGCCCTGTAGAAGGCTATTGGGAACCCATTAGGAATTGTCGTGATATCTGGGATCAACCTTTGCATGGATCATAAGATCTCCTCCTCTTGTGGAATTTCGGATAGATAGTCATTATCATAGGCAGATAGGTTGGGGTGAATGACATAAAAGATCTCCATGTCGCATACATTATACTCACTGGGGAAGTTCAAATTTGGTCATGCAAACAGGTTGCAAAAGTAGGCATTGGCCAACTCCCCCACTACCTCCCTGTCATTTGAATAAGAGTTGTCCCCCATATCGAGGATCAGTGTTATCACCTCTTCTTTTCCTTTATACACGCTTGACAATATGGGGTGTTCTTATCCCCCTCTATAAGCCATTTTTTCTTGGTATCCTCTCTTTCCCTTTACTCTTGTCTTGAAAGCATGTCTGATATAAGCTCCTTCTTACTCGCGAGCACCTAAAAGGACTAATCATCCTAGTTCACTTCAAGTTTCCTCTCGATTCGATCAACATCTGGCATCACTACTTCTAGGTCCCTGAATGAAGGTGGGGGGTCTGGCGACCAAACATAGAGCATCTGCTTGAGGTGACAAAGCTTTTGGTGGAGGGATGACCACATTTAACCCTATGTGGGGGAGTCCCAAGAGGCACTAACCTGGTCATTATAGCCTAGGGTGTTCAACTGGGGTTGAATGAAATAGAAGCTAGGGTGATGCTTCGGACCAGAGGATAGAGTGATCAACAGTGGTGAATGGTTCGAGACGCCGCGGGCAAGATGGGACACCCGGGAGCCAACAAACATTGAGAGACCAGTCAGGTTTTCTAAGCATATGTCTATCCAACTCCAAATAAAAGTATTATCATCCACTAAAATATTTATTTTTATTTGTTTTATGTATATTGGAAGGTTCTACTATGAAAAACTATTTCTAATATTTAATGTTACCAATGGGTTTTCACCTCCCCTTATAAAGACATTATTTTTTTAATGTATCTATTATTGATCATTATTTGAAAACTAAAAGTTTTTAATGTATTATCACATCCATTTTCTGAAAAAAATAATTATTTTCTAAATATCTAATATTAAATATTCTATTAAAATAATATATCAGTGATATATTTTCATTTCCCTTTTTAAAAAAATTCTCTCCTTTTCATGTCTTTGTTTTTAAATATTATTTTTAATGTAAATGTTATCAAAGAAATTTCACAAACATTCATTAAAAACATTATTCATTTTTCAATTATAAATTATTGAATACTATTTTAAAGTTAAATTTATTCAATTTATTTTTACTTAACATTAAAAAAACATTATTAATATTCTATGTCTCTATTAATAAATATTTTTATAAAAGGGAATTTTTTAACGTATTTTCCAATATCCAGTTGGTATCATATATGGATTTTCACAAATGTTTTCATTGGAATTATTTATATTATTTACTTAAAAAATAGTCTATTTACTGTGAAAACAATTTTTTTCAAATTTAAATTTTTAGTCAATGTTATAAAATTATTGGTTAAAGCTTTTGTATTTTGACATCTATTTACCTTACAAGGTTCGTCTTCTATGAAATAATTTTATGATCTCCATATATATGTTGTAATTATATTTTTCCTTTTTGAAAATGATATTTTTCATATCTTATTATTCTTTATGTTTATTAAATATGGATTTTATCAATGGTAATGTAAACCATATATTTTTTCATGGGTTAATTACTATATAATTTTTAATGATATTGAATGGAATACTAATTTGTCAATAATGATTGGTCTGGTCTATATTGTAATGGTTCAGACATCTCTGGTCCATTCCTTTGTGAAAATCAGGTTTGTGAGGTGTTTCGGGAGGTCAAGGTGACTTATCCCCAACACTTTTCCAAATTTCCATTTCATTGAATAGTTCCATCAGTGAACAGTTCCAATGGTAGACCATTTTGAATAGTGCATCGGTAACCTTCACTAAATAGTGTCATCAGTGACATTCTGTGAATAGCGTCATTGGTAACCTTATGCGAACAGTGCAACGGTGACCGTATGTGAACAATGACATCAGGAACCTTTTGTGAACAGTGTCATCGATGACCTTCAGTGAATAGTGTCATAGGTGATCTTTGGTGAACAGTGTCATCGATAACCTTATGTGAACAATGAAACAGTGACCTTATGTGAGCAGAGACATCGGTGACCTTATGTGATCAGTGTCATCGGTGAGCTTCTGTGAATAGTTTAATCAGTAAACATATGTGAACATTACAACGATGAGGATCCAATGGTGAAGTTACAACGATGACCGTTTTCCATTTCCAAATTTAGGGTTCTTGAATAGTGTTTGCAGAACACTGACGCTCTAATGGTGACATCATTCCTTTGCCAAATTTTGTTTTCATTAAGTGTGTTTCTAGAATGGGGAGGTTCCAACAATAAAGTTCTAATGGTGAGGTTCATGAATAATGATTCCAAAACAGTGAAGTTCCAACAGTGACCTTTTTCCTATTTCAAATTTTGAGTTCATGAACTGTGTTTCCATAACTGTGAGGTTCCAATAGTGAGATTCAAGAACAGTGTTTTTAGAATGGTGTGGTTCCAATGGTAAGGTTCATGAACTATCTTTTTCCTTTTCCAAATTTTGAGTTTGTGAACAGTGTTTTCTACTTCCTATAGTTTCACCCCTTTAATGTTTACTTTGATGTAAAATGCATTTGAAGCCTTGTTTTAAGGACTCTAAGGCTGATTCAAAGGACGTACCTCCAAAATTAATTTCTCCTAAGGCTTGTTATGTTTTTACGTTGTCAAAATGCATGGTTTAATGTGATCTGCTTTTAATGGATAACCTATCATATCATAAACCATTTCTCCATTAAATATTATAAATGGAAGAAATATCGTCCTCCCTATTTCTTACTCGTTGTTCTTAGTTGTGAGACGCTCGAACATCCCATTCCTTTCCATAGGATTTGTGCAATCAAATAGTCCTCCTAGGATTTTCTCTACTCTGTTTTGATGTAACCAAGAAATATTGACCAGTCTTCGATATAAGGTATGATCTATCTTTATTAGTTTGGGTTCATCTTGTTATTTCAGCTTTCCCTTTTTATGTAATTTTTATCCCGATGCTTCTAATGGCCTTTCTTGGGTGTTGGCCGACGTGGTGGTGTCTCTGCATCCTCAGGTGGAAACAGTTATCATATGGGAGGAAATTGAAACCTGTTTTGTGGCTAGTTTTCATATAATTAAAATCATGAAGCATTTGAGGTAGGGAATTAGCTAGTTCTCTTTTCTACTATGTGAAACTGTATAGTTAGCATGTTTTCCCACACTGGATATCTATGGAATTGACTTATTAAATATTTCAACCAGTTAAATATATTGATATCGATCATACGTTATTGCCTCTTATTTTTCCAGATAGTGTGATATCGTTGCTTGTACTTTACGAAAATAGGTATAGAATGTAAAGTCGGAATTAATTGATAATTGTTTGTCTAAAGATAAAGAGGATTCTAATGTAAACTGGTTCTTCTTGATTTAATTTTATGTTATTGAAATTTTTGCACTAACTGTGTTTAATTATTTGAGATCGCTTAACGGTTAGGTTTCCCGAATTTGGAACCTATGAATAAGAAATCGGTTATTCCAAGATTAATTTAATAATTGATTTTTTGATAAAATATACTTCCTTGTAGGGTTATGAGTTTTCCTCTTGTTTGTGTAAGGGCCATGATCCCCTTTGATATGATGTTTTATTCTTGATTCTTGTGTTGTGGTGTGAGCCTCTATGGTTGTTGTGATATGTGGGGTTAAGGAGGCCTATTAGTTATTGCATCAGTTGATGCATAGAGTTGCGAGATGCCTCGGTTTAACCATGTGTGTGTCTTGGAGGACACTAGGGATGATGAAATGGGTTGGATGTGGATGTTTGTATTCTTTCTGATTTCTTGATTGGTTATCTGCTTTACCTTCCCCACTACTCAATGTAGCTGGTCTGGCTTACCATTCTTCTGAAAGTGGTGAAGACACGCGGGGTATGCCACTTGCTTTCTTTGTCTAGCTTCTCCAGGGAGGATGGGTCTACTCTCCATCTATAAGAATAAAAGACTCGATGGTTATTTAATCTACTCACCGTGTTGAGGCCCCTTGTGTTTATTAGCATATAATGTTTTTCTTGAGTTCCTTGGAATATTGGAATGTAATGCTGTAATAAATATTTGAATCAATGTTGTTAACCCATGGGGTGGGTTCTTTCTAGGACGAAATGTTGAGGTTACAATTTTAAAGGAATAAATGACTTTGGGTGTGATTCAAATGAAATATAATGGGGAAATTGTTAATGGATAATAAATTTCTAAATAATTAATTAGCATAATGTTGAATTGTAAAAAAGGGAATGAAGTAATGTAATAAAGATCTTTAAATGGTTGTGTGCTTATAGGATACCTAGTCATAGAAGTGGCAGCTGGGAGTCCAAGAGACGTTAGCTACGATTGATTCAGGGATTCGGTTAGGCCAATAGTGTAGTTTTAAGATATAGTATATTCTGTAATTTTTGAGTTTCTATATGCTACTCCAAACTGTTAGTTAGGGAAACTGACACCTCAAGGGTTCTGACCCGTAGGGGTGCTTTCCCCAACATTCTGCTGGGAGGATAGATGGCTGACTACCCCCGTTGGCCCCGATCTCTTCTCTTGGTAGTTACTTGAGCTACTAGGCACAGTCGTTAGTTTTCCCCATATATATGTGATGAGGGTTGTAATGTCTTGTGGTTATTCACACACATATATTTTGGATATAGTATCCTATAAACTACTATAGGTGTAACATGTATAGGTTGTGATTTCTTGAGGATCCACACTTTGTGTATTGGTTGTAATGGATTTATGTATAACATCCAATGTATGATACATGTTATATGAACTGTGGTGTCTCCCGAAAAATACTTTGTTACTTTCCTGGGTGGACACGGTGGTTTTATAGAATGAGTTGGATGTTGTGGTGCTGTGCCCAGGTGTCTGCAGGCAAGCCTTTTTGGAGAAAGATGCTTATGATGTGCGACATTAGGAAAAAGTGAAAAACTGGTGGGGAAGTAGTAGCGGGGTTCCCTTGATATTCATTATTACATTATATACTCTTGTATTCATTACTTTTTGAGAGTATCCAGGGTGAGGCTGGGAACTTAGTATACATGTTTTGGTGACGAGTTAGTTTCACATGTTGTTAACTGTGATTTAGCTGGATTTATTTAGTTTTTCAAAAGTTTCTTCTAGAGGATCCTAATGAGTATATTGTTATACTCATACAATCTATATATAAAATTTTTTTCAAGTCACTTGGAACAGGTTGGAGATCATGCTGGTTTTTACTAGCATGGGGTTGCGAGAGTTGTTAGGGCTCGTGGATGCTAATGTTTTTACTTTATATTAGGTACATGCAGTTTTTCCCTTCTAGTTGTATTTGGTTTTCATGATATTAAAAATGTTCATGTGGGTTTTCATTTATATTTCAATCTGAGTTGGAGTTGGTTGGGGTCTATATTTTTTCTCTCTTTCGCATGTGTTCTCTTATAGGGTAATGCCTCCCATCTGTGTGTTCACTATACCCTCGGTGCTAGTTGCCAAACCAGAGCCTACTGGAGGTGGGAATCAGAGGTCATTATCTCCCTTCTAACATTTCCTTCTTATGAGGGGTACACCTTGTGGGGAGGGGGTCGTGACATAGTGGTATCAGAGGTCCGGTTGAGATATAGGATGGAGTATGGTGTTAGGCACATGTGATGTTGCATGGGTTAGTAGGTAAAAAGTGTCAGTAATGTTTAGAAAATGATGTAAACACAAGATACCAGCTAAGTCACAGGAATATTGGTCTCCCTATGATCTAATGTATGATCCTTTTAGTTTATAATGGCTATTAAACGAGGAGATACTATTGCAGGGTAGAGCCCTAGGAAAGGATCGTGCATCACTCTTCTTTGTGGCTGTGTCTGAATGGGTTGACCTTGGCATAGGTTAACCTAATATCAATAAAATAAAACAATTAATTAACTAATTAATGTCGAGTCTTTTATATTCCAGGTTTATGAGCTCTAACTGTTTGTTATTTTACAGTTATGGCTCCAAGTCAACGTCCTCATCAGGATCACATAGAAAATTTTTAGCAGGTGGTGCCATTAGATCACCATAGTGTAGAGGTCGACGATGACGACACATGGAAGAGGACACTCCGATAGTTTCAGTGCCAGATTCTATAGAAGTATAAGGGCTCTATTTTAAACGTATTCATAGAAGACTAGTTAGAGGTGTTCGAGATAGGATTCAGTTCTATCTATGCTTGGAAGGAACATTGGGTGTCCTTGGTTGTGACGATGCTGCGTGAAGCATTGAGGTAGTGGTGTTTCTTGTTCATCGGGGATTGTTAGGAGTTAGTGATTTCATGAGAGGAGTTCTGAGACACGTTTAGAGTTGAGTTTCATTCTTCAACCGCAAAGGTGTCTAGTCGCCTGGAGCTTCTTACCCTTCGACAGGGGAGCTCCAGTTTGCGAGAATTTTGAATCCATTTCAAGAACCTTTTACGATTAGCATCTGACCTGTTGCCAGATGTGGAGGCTAGGGTGAGGCATTTTGAGGAGGATTTTCATCCAGAGATCTAGTGCCAGGTCACCCCATTTATGCTAAAGTCATATCTTGAGGTGCTAGAAAGGGAAGAGGACATAGATATGATTTTGGCTAGAATCGGATCATCACGATAGGGGAGTCATCATGATTCTTCACGAATCCAAGATGTGTTCAGGGGTTCCAAGATTTCTAGGCAGAAGAGTTTCTGTTCGACATGGGGTAGGCCCCAGCCCTCAGCATCTCATTCTCCAGGGGGAAGAAGCTCTCATTCAAATGCCAAGGAAGCATGCACATGTTTTTATTATGGTGGTCAAGGTCATAAACTTCGCGAGTTCTCGGCCTTTCAGAGTAGCCAACGTGCACCAAGTGTTCTTCTCCATGTTCCATTGTTGAGGTAATTCCAGCAGTGGTAGTAGTAGAAGGTTTCACCATATTTATATCAGCAGAGGGTAGATGGGGAAAGCATAGGACATACCTATGATGCTCCATGTCCTCAGAGAGAAGAGAATAGTTGTGGTGGTAGTCATCATTAGGGTCAGAGAGGTCGTGGAGGAGGTCGTGGTCAACTTCATGCTTTAGTGTTGCCAACTCCAAGTGAGTCAGATATCATTCATGGTCCCTTTTCTTGTTTTCTACCTTGGGGTTTGCATTGTTTAATTCAATAGAAACAGACTCCTTCATATCACCTACCCTTGTCCATGCGTTGTGACTTGAGGTAGAGAGGCTTCTAGTGCCCTTAAAGTTGACTATGCCAATTGGAGGTCCAACTAACTTGTTTGAAGTATGTAGAGATTATAAGCTATTTTTGGGGTAGCACCGCTCTTAGGGATATTTTCGATGTTTACAAATACAACAATATGATGTCATCCTTGTCATGGATTGGTTGTATTTGGTGTAAACTAACATGGATTTGTTCAAGAAGAAAGTCGTTTTCTTTGATGCGGATGTAGAGCCGGTGGTGTTTGTTGGCGAGCGATATCCTCAAATGGGAAATAGGTAGGTACCATCCTTATCATCCATGATGGCTGAGATGATGTTGAGTTCATTAGATGTTCAGTAGCTGGTGTTTCCTAGGGTTTTAGAAGAGTCCCATGTTGTCTTTATAGAAGATTTTTTATAATTACCCCCTCGACGAGGGATCGTCTTTGGGATTGAGATACAACCAAGAGAATCTCTTATCTATATGTCTCAATATATGATAGCCCTTTCTGAGTTATGAGAGATACGTATACAACATGATTGTATAATACAGTGTGGTGTTTTCGTCAGAGTGTCTCACCGTTGGGTGCACCAGTTATGTTCGTGAATAAGACTGACAATAGGTTGCAGTTGTGTGTCAAATATCATCGCTAAAAAAAGTGACAATAAAGAACCTATATCCTATTCCACTGATTGATTATTTATTCGATAAACTTAAGTGTTCATGTTGGTTCTCAAAGATCGGCATGCGGTTAGGATGTCATCAGATTCATGTGAAGGATGAGGATATCACAAAGACTACTTTCTGTTGTTGTCATGGGCATTATGAGTTTGTTGTAATGTCGTTTAGCTTGAAAAATTCTCTAGTTGTGTTCATGGGATAGTTGACCACATTGTTCCGTGAGTTCCTGGAAATGTTTGTGGTGTCCTTCATTGATGACATCCTTGTGTACTCCACGCCTGAAGAGGAGCATGTAGAGCATCTACACACTTTTTTGGGAGTTCTTCTTCAACATCAGCTGTTTGGAAAGTTATCTAAGTGTGAGTTTTGGGCTCGAGAATTATATTTCATGGGTAATATGGTATTGAATTATGGAGTAGTTGTGGATCCATCAAATATAGAAGCAATTTTGTCTTAAGAAGCCCCCAATATAGTGTTCATGGTGTGAAGTTTCCTTGGTCTCGCAGGATACTACTAGAGGTTCGTAGCCGATTTCTCACGAGTTGTGACTACTATGATAGATTTTACCCTGATGGATTAGGCATTCATATAGATCTATTAGTGTCAAGAAGATTTAAAGTATCTAATGGAGAATTTATGATGTGCTCCAGTTCTTTTTCTTCCAGTTGAAGGAGTTCAGTTTGATGTTTTCTATGATGCTTCACATCTGGGGTTGGGTTTTGTTCTGATGTAGTAAATATTTTTTGTTTTTATGGGTCTTGGTAGTTGCATCCTCATGAATATTACTATTCCACCCATGATCTTGTGTTGGAATCCATGGTGTTTGCTCTAATTTTGTGGAGAAATTAGATCATTGGTGAACGCTTTGAGGTTTTCACCGATCATAAGTTCCTAATGTATGTTTTCTCCCATCTTGACTTGAACTGATGACAACTTTGGTAGATGGAGTTCTTATAGGAATACGACTTTGAAATATCATATACACCTGGTAAGGGTAATTTTTTAGCTGATGAGATGATTCAAATGTCACATAGTGGTGTAGTGAAAGAATCTGGTGACTCCTAGAGAGTAATGGAAGAATTGTCCGCATTACATATTTATATGGGAGATGTTGGGGGAAGATGTTATCTTTTTTAGATGATGGTGTAGTCATATCAAGTAGAAATGTTGGAAGAGTCCTATTTTGGGGATCTAGAGGTGGAAGTCTTGAGAGACTGAGTATTTTGTGGTGAGTCCCCTAATGGTTGGTCTAAGGATGAACAACACCGAGTGTTGTATCATGGAAGGCTTTTGTTCCTTTGATGACACACAAGACGGTTCTCAGAGAGTTCCATATTTCTCTTTTATTGGTACATCCTGGAATGAAAAAGATGTACCATGCCTTGATGAGCTAGTATTGGTGGCCTAGGCATAATCATGCAGTTGCGGAGTTTTTCTCTCAATGATTGGACTACTATAAGGTGATGTTCGAACATCATGTTCTAGTTGGTCTTCTCCAACTATTATATGTTTCTTAAAGGAAGTTGGAGAACTTCTCAATGGAAATTTTTTTGGTTTAACTCGATCTCAAGAAGGAATTGATGCTATTTGGATGGTAGTGGACCATTTAACAAAATCATCCCACTTTTTTCAATCATGGAGTCAAGATCAATAGAAGTTTTGTCGAGGTGGGATCTGGAAGAGGTGGTGAGACTTCATGGAGTCCCAAGGATTATCATTTTTGATAGAGATCCTTATTTTACCTCTAGGGTTTGGAGAGGTCTCCAGCATGATTTAGGTTATCTACTATGACTTAACACTACTTTTCATCCTCAAACTGATAGTCAGAAAGAGGGAACCATCCATACATTGAAAGACATGTTATGCCATTATGTCTTGGATTTTGGAGTTTTGTGGATGAGGTACTTAACCTTGGTGGAGTTTTGTTACAATAATAGTTTTCACTCCACCATCGGTATGGTGACATTTGATGCCTTGTATGGCCGACCTTTTCATTCTATGGTGTGCTGGACAGGGGTAAGAGAGTCATCAATTTTCAGATAGACACTAGAGCAGAATACAACAGAGATGGTTTATGTGATTTGTGAGAGAATAAAGACAACGCTTGATCTGCATAAATCAAATTCCAATCAAAGGAGGAGCCCCTTAGAGTTTGATGTTGGGGATCACGTGTTTCTGAAGGTGACTTCCCATCATGGGTAGCGAAGGATTGGTCACAGGAGTAAGATTTCTCCCTTGTTTGTTGGGCCTTTCGAGGTGTTAACTCATGTTGGAGTTTTGGTTTATCGAGTAGCACTTCCCATGTAGCTGAGTATGATACATAATGTTTTCCATGAATCAAAACATCGTCATTATCTTCATGATGACTCCCACATCATCAATTGTGGAGAGATCGATGTTGATGATGATGCGACCATTGAGGAGTGACCTATGAAGATCCAATACCACAAAAAGAAAGTGTTGTGCTGGAGTTATATCACCTTGGTTTGTGTCTTGTGGCGACATAGTGCCATGGAGGAGAGTGTCTAAGAATGTGAGTCACAGATACATGCTCAGTACTCAGAATTGTTAGATGTTTAACTATTTTCATGTATCGATGTATCCTTTGTGATTTTATAACTTTAATGATTATAATATGGATTCTTCTATTTCGTTTGTAGTTTGCTCTATTTTGAGAGGTATCTCTATGGGAGGTTGATCAGACCCCATTTCATTTCCCCTTTATTTGGGTTTGGAATTCTCAAGGACGATAATCTTTTAATAGGTATCTGAGGTAATGGTCAAGACCTCTCTGGTCCTTTCCTTTGTGAAAATTAGGTGTATGAGTTATTTTGGTAGGTCAAGGTGACTTTCCCCAAACCTTTCCAAATTATTATTTCTGTGAACAGTTCCAATGGTGAACAGTTACAATGGTGAACAGTTCCAACTTTAGAACGATTTGAATAGTGTCATCAGTGACATTCTATGAACAGTGTCATCAGTGACCTTATATGAACAGTGTAATCAGTATCCTTATGTGAACAGTGCAATGGTGACTTTATGTGAATAGTGACATCAGTGACCTTATGTGAATAGTGTCATTTGTGACATTTTGTAAACAGTGTCATCAGTGACCTACTGTGAACAGTGTCATCTGTAACCTTATGTGAATAGTGAAATAGTGACCTTATGTTACCAGTGACATTGATGACCTTATGTAAACATTGTCATTGGTGATCTTCCGTGAACATTGTCCTCGTTATCCTTATGTGAATAGTGCAATGGTGAGATTCCAATACTGAGGTTCTAATGATGACCTTTTCTTTTGCCAAATTTTTATTTCATGAATAGTGTTTCCATAATGGTGAGGTTCCAACAGTGTCCTTTTTCCTTTTCCGAATTTTAAGTTCATGAACAATGTTTCTAGAATGGTGAGGTTCCAACGATAAGGTTCAAATGGTGAGGTCCATGAATTGTATTTCCATAATGGTGAGGTTCCAACGGTGACCTCTATCATTTTCCATATTTTGAGTTCATGAACAATTTTTCCAAAATGGTGATGTTCCAACGGTGAGGTTCCAACGTTATGTTTCATGAACGGTGTTTCTAGAATAGTGAGGATTCCAAGGAGACATTTTTCCTTTGTCAAATTTTTAGTTCACGAACAGTGTTTCCAGAATGGTGAGGCAACTATGGGGAGGTTAAGGAATAGTGTTTCCAGAATGGTGAGGTTCCAACAGTGAGGTTCATGAACAGTGTTTTTCATTTTCCAAATTTTGAGTTTGTGAATAGTGTCTTCAGCATCATACAGTTTCACCCCTTTAATGTCACCTTTGATGTAAAATGCATTTAATGCCTTGTTTTAAAGACTCTAAGGCAGATTAAAATGAAGTAACTCCTATATTAGTTTCTCCTAAATCTCTGGATGTTTTTACATGGTCAAACTGTGAGGTTTAATGCGATCCACATTTAATGGAAAACCCAGCGTTTCTTAAAACACTACGCCGTTAAATCTTCTAAAGGTACTAATTATCTTCCTTTCTAGTTTTTCCTCCTTGTTATTAGGTGTGAGACAATCAAACATCCCATTCCATCCTGTATGAGTTATGCAATCAAACTGTCCTCCTAGGATTTGGTCCACTCTGTTTTGAAGAAACCAAATAGTATCACCCAGTCTTTGATATAAGGTGTGATCTATCTTTATTATTTCGGGATCATCTCCCTCCTTCTCCTTGCAATTTTTGTGGAATTTATATCTCTATGCTTCTAATGGGATTTTCATGGATGTTGGCCGATGTGGTGGTGTCTCTGCATTATTGGGTGGAAACAGTTGTCATAGGGGAAAAGATCCTAACCCGTTGTGTTGCTCATTCTCGTATAAAGAATGTCAAGAACCATTTGAGGTATGGGATTCATTTATTATCTTTTCTTCTATGTGAAATCGTATAGTTAGCATGTTTATTCCATTGGATCACAATAGAATTGACTTATTAAATATTTGAACCAGATAAATAAATTGATATTAATCAAATGTTATTACATATTTTTTTTCTAGATAGTGTGATATCTATGCGTTTTCTTGATGGAAATTTGTAAAAAACATAAATCTGAAATCAATTGATAATTGATTGGATAATGAAAAAGAATAATGTAATTGAATATTGTTCTTCTTGCTATAATTTTATGTTAATTAAATTAGTGCAGTAATCATGTTTAATTATTCGAGAGAGCTTACTGGTTAGGTTTCCTAAATTTGGAACCTACGAATAAAAAATTGGTTAATCCACGTTGGATTAAAGAATTGGTTGTATGATAAAAGATAATTCTTTGTAGGTGTTTGTGTTACCCTCTTGTTTGTTTAGGGGCCAAGAGACCCTTTGATATGTTGTTTATTTTCCTAATTCTTGTGTTGTGTTGTAATCCGGGATGGCTGCTGTGATATGTTGGGGTAGGGAGGCCTATTGGTTGTGGCAGCAGTTGACACTTAGAGTGGCGAGATGCATCAGTTAATGCATGTGGGTGTCAGGGAGCACACTCGGGATGATGGAACGGGTTGGATGTGAATGTTTGGAATCTTGTTGATTCCTTGATAGGTTATCTTCTTTACATTCCCCACTGTTAAAGGCAGCTGGTCTTGCTTACCCTTCTTTCAAAAGGGGTGAAGACACACGGGTTATGACACATGCTTTCCATGTCTAGATTCTCAAGGGAGGATGGTTCTACGCTCTTATGATAGGAGGAAAAGACTGGACATGTATTTAATCTACTCACCATGATGATCCCCCTTGTGTTTAGTATCATAGAATGTTTGTCTATAATTCCTAGGAATATGGGAAGGTAATGATGTAATAAGTAATTGAATTAATTATTTGAACCCATGGGGTGGGACCTTGCTGGATTGAAATGTTGAGGTTAAAATTTAAAAGGGGAAATGGACATTAGGTGTGATGATAATGAAATATAATGTGGAAATTGTTAATGTTTAATTAATGTCTAAAGAATTAATTAACATAAATTGGAACTGAAAAAAAGGAAATGAAGTAATGTGATAAAGTTTATTAAATGGTTGTGTGCTTATAGGATACCTAGTCTTAGAGTGGCAGTTGGGAGTTTGAGAGACGTTATCTGTAGTTGATTCTAAAACTAGGTTATGTCCATAGTGTTGTTGTGAGATATAGTATATTCTATACTTTTTGTGTTTTTATACGCTACTCCACCCCGTCAATTAGGGAAACTGACACCCAAAGGATTCTGGGCCATGGGGGGAGGGGTGCTCTCCCCAATGTTTGAATGGATAGGTAGTTACATGTGCTGGTAGGAAAAATGGTTAATTTTCACTATATATGTGTGTAGAGGGTTGTAATGTATTTAGGTTATTCACACACATATATTATGGATATTGTATCCCATGGACTACTATAGCTGCAACATGTAATCCTTACTCGGTGTATGGGCTTAAATGGCTGGAGGTATAATACCCGACATTTGATACACGTTCTACAAGCTGTGGTGGATCTCTGAAACTATATGGTTACTTTCTCATATGGATTTGGTGGTTTTGTTCCACGAGGTTCATGTTGTGGTGCTTCACCAAACTATATGTGGGCAAGCCTTTTTTGAGAGAGATGCATAGAACATGCGACATTGGGACAAAGAGGAAAACTAGTGGGGAATTAGTAGTGGGGTACTCTTTATATTATTTAGTACATTATATACTCTTGTATGCATTACTTGGTGAGAGTATCCATGGAGAGGCTATGAACTTAGTATACCTATCAGGTGACGAGTTAATTTCACTTTTTGTTGAATATGTTTTAGCATGCTTTATTTACATTTTCACGAGAGGCTTTGGGAGGATCCTGTTGAGTATATAGTTATACTCACCCTATGTATATATAAAATGTTTTTCAGGTCACATGGAGTAGGATAGTGATCAAGCTAATTTTTACTAGCTTGGGGTTTCAAGAGCTATTCGTTATTGTGGTTGCTACTGTCTTTACTTGCTTTTGGGTACTTGTAGTTTTTTCCTTCCAGTTGTAGTACTTTTCATGACATTACATATGTACACTTGGGTTTTAATTTATATTTCAGTCTGATTTGGAGTTGGTTGGTTTCCTCCTTATATAACTCTTTCTCATGTGTTCTCTTAGAGGGTAATTCCTTCTATCTTTGTGTTTACTATACCCTTGGTTCTAGTCACCAACTCGGATCATACTGGAGGTGAAACTCAGGGGGTCATTATCTCCCTTCTCATATTTCCAGCCCTGGAGGGGTAAACCTTGTGGGGAGGGGTTCATGACTTATACACCCCATAATTCATTGGTTTTGGGTTTACAAATCATGAGATGTTCAATATGGGGAATAATGAGTTCGTTAAAAAGGGCATTGGCATGATGGGTTTTATCACATTTTCATACATGTTCAAATTTGTTTTTCCACAAATGTGTGGGAATAACTAGTTTTCTCACATAGGTTTTAATATGATTATAGTTTCTCCACAATTCCATTATAATTTGAAATTTATTCCAATTTTTTGAAAAAAATATTATTTCAATGAAATTCGTTGTTTTAATGATTACACAATATTAGTAAGTTAGTCAATAATTTTGGTCATTATATCATGTTATAGTATAATTATGACACGTTTTTAGTTAATTTGAAACTTTTTTTGCTACCTAAATGATATTTTTACTATATTGTGTCATTATACTATGTCTTATTATAATAATATAAGGTGTTTTTTCTTTTTTTATGATAATAATTTCTTCCTCATTTTTTACTTCATGTTATGATATTTTTTTCCACATTGAGTTTATTTTCTCACCCCTTTATTATGTTTCCAACCCCTAGTTATGAAGATGAATATAACATATGAAATTTTTATAAAATGTTCTAGAGGGTAATTACTATGTAGAAATTATTTCAATGGTAATTAAATAATATTGTAATTTAATTAATTTCCAAGACACTAAACGTCTATATCCATGGATTGTATGATTACTTTGTGAGAATCATTATTTAAAACATAGTATTACTATATTATTTAAGTCATTTTTAGAATGGGAAGCTACATAAAAACCTTCTTTAAAATAATATAGGATGAAACAATACTTCAAGGTGCTAATAGTCCATAGTTTATAGATACCTCATCTTTTATTTAGTTCTAATTTGAGTTGGTGTTGATTTATCTAATATATGCATAATAAAAATATCAAAGGAACACATGGTAAAATTGTATAAGAATATTATGGGAATATTTGAATTAAATAATTATAAGTTATGTGAATCCAGTCAATAAAAAAAGGAGTTATGTGTTAATATAGTTTTCAACCTAACACCATGCTAGAAAATATCTATGTTGTAATGTATCCGTAGATTGGACAATCATGATAAGTATTAAGTATCATTTACACAATCATATTTATGTGGGGAAAAATAATAAATAACTAGATAAAGGATATAAATATTTAGCTAAAGAAGTGGGGTATATTTCAGTTTAATAAATTATCTGTCATGAATAATCCACGATACTAGGGTACCATAATACCTGAGCCGATAATGAAATAGCCTAAATGGAATTTCTGATCCCCCTGAGATTGATACTATAAAATCTCAATATTTTAAATGGAAACACTATTTACTTAATTGAACTACTAAATACTATGTGACCATTATAAACTAACCATTAAACATAATTTTGCCGCTTCTATGTTTTTATTTCGAAAAATGTACATACACGGTTACGATCAGTATGTTTTTTGGAGTTTGATTGAACAAAATTTATATTTGGTGAATAGTAACATACCCTTTTGAATAGTAGCATACTTTATGAATAGAATGTACCCTTATGAATAGTAACATGACCTGAATGAATAGTAATGTACCCTTATGAATAGTTGCTTGACCTTAATGAATAGTATGTGCCCTTATGAATTGCAACATGAACATTATGTGTAGTAATTTACCATTATGAATATTCAATTTAGAAATAAAATTATAAATAAAATTTATCCATATTATAAGATAATTTTATGAGACCTTGATTAATTTTTCATGGTTCTATAAAATGAGGTATAGTTTAAAATTTGTTATATTTTGAATAAATTAATATATTGTCTAAAAATAAAACTTCTCAATTTTAGAAAATTATTTTGATAAAATGGAGTTCAATTTTGAATTAAAAAGGTCTAAAAATTGTAAGGGTTATTTTTGGTATTTTTCTAGAATAAATTAATAGTTGCTGAATAGTAAAAAATATGGTTTATTTTAAAATAAGTTATTTTTTAATGAAATATCGATGACATAATTATGATATAAAATCTATTAAATTTATTTAATAACTAAATAATTATATCATAAGAGTAATTTTGTAAATATATTTTTCAGAAATGTTTTGTTAAAAATATTTTCAATATAGGAATACAAATTACTATTAGTGTCGACGGAGTGCCACACAGCACTGGAAATGTGAATTTTGATTATTAATAAATACTAATTGGGTTATAAAAATTATTTTAAAAAAAATATTATTTATTATATATTATTTATGTTTTTTATATTAATTTATAATTTTATAGTTATATAACTATTATCTTTTCTAAATACATGTGAAATGCTTACGCAGGGCAAGAAAAGGCAAAATTACAAATTTAAGAAGTTAATTTGATATATATATGAGTGAATATATATATAAAAGTAATCAATAATTTTATTTGGAACCTAATTAATATTTCTATGTTATTAATTTATTTTTAATTTTTATATATTAAATTATTTACATTAACGAATATTCAATGCTGATGTAGTGCTTGTGAAAGCTTAAGAAAAAATAAATAAAATGTTTTTATTAAAATAATAATTATTATTAATTGAACTAAATTGAGGATAAAAATTCTTATATAATCAAATGATGAACCTTACCAAATTTTCTTAGTATTTGGGATATTTTAGACCCACATTGATCACATTATTCACTCTATACTATTTTAATTAAAAGATGTCAACCTTTTCACACTACAACTGTCAAGTAGAATAATATTCTAAAGAATTGTTTTAAAAAATATTATTTTGTACATAGTTACTATTTCTAAAAAAAATATTATATCTCATAGAATTTTATTTTTAATTCTTAGGGAATAAATATTTACATAAATTGTATCAACAATATTGATGTTGTAAATATTTAATGAAAGAATGAATATAATTATTGATTTTAAAAATAGTAAAATTAATATAATTTAAATTTTTATGTCATGAATCTATTTTTTGAGGCTAATATAATATTCATAGGATATAATAAACATTTAAATTCTAATTGGAAACTTTTTTTATGTGTTTAAAGTCTTAATTGTGAATAATATTTGTTTTCAAAAAATTTATTTCCATGAATAATATATATTATTAAGTTATTATAAAATCCCAAAAATATTGAAAAGGGCCAAAAATGATAATATTACTTCTAAAATGTATTCCCCATCAGTTTTAGTCATTTTGGGAGTCTTAAATCATATAATAATTTTTTTATATTTTAATAATTTTGGTGATTCCTATGTTCCCATCACCTCACTTAGAAAAGGAGGTTCCTTCCTTCTCAAATTTCATAAACATAAGCCTTATTTTCTGGACATCCTCTGGAAAATTCCTTCATACACACCCCATTGACACAATAATTTGCTTCTGGTAACACAAATATACTACTTCTAAGTGCCTTAATGTGGTTTCAAAAGAGAAATATTCAAGGGGTATGGTTTATTTTTCTTCTCATTTAATTTATTTTTCACTTATACCTTATCTCCACATCATTTCAAATATTTATGACACCTATAGTGTTACTTATGTACGGAATATTAGTTTTTTATGGTATATTCATCTTAAAATCTCTCATCTTCTCTTTTTTTCTTAAATAACAAAATCACCACCTGTGGTTCATTAATTAACAGCCTTCACGGGGGATTATTTTTCATTTTACATTATCAAAAATCATTAATAAGTTAAATTCACATGAAATTGTTCGAAATTGCTTATATATATATATATATATATATATGTATACACTTCTGGATCATTATTTAATTTTTACAATGAATACTATAATAATCATACTTTTGAAGTCATGAAAAGAACACACATGAAATAATTAAAAAAACCAAATATTGTAAATAAATGGGTGTAAAATGTTATAAGAATATTTTGTAACATATTATAAGCATGATTTTAGTTTATTGTTTATTTAATAACACTTTTCAAACTATCATAAAAGAGTTTTAAACATGTTTGAAGAAAGAAAAATCCAAGGTAATGGGATTTCTTTTAAAAAGTCTTTTAAAAGTCTCTTTAATAAAATATAAGAAGGTTGTTTTTATATATAGATTGAAAGAGATATTTTTCTGAATTCAGGGTTCTTTATTACCACGATATGTTCTTTGGAAATTTTTGTGTTGGTTTGATCCCATGATAGATCAATATATGTTGGTTTGATCCCATAATAGCTTAAGATATGTTGGTTTGAGCCTATTGTTGCTCATGATATGATGGGTGAGCCCCATTATATCTCTCCAATGCATTGGGCACTCCAGATATAGAAGTTGACCAAATTTGTATTCCATTGGTAAGGGTGGTTGTCTGAGTGATATGGTAAATATGTCCCAATGGAACTACATGATGTTTTTTATTCACGCTTATGAGTGTTCAATAAAAGTGTTTTAAAGGGTTTTCATGTTTTCACTCGAATAATGGTATTTCTTTCATTATACCCCTTACTGATAATGTTGTGATGATCCCATGTTTTTAAAATGTTTTTCACATGATTCTATAGTTTTTAAAAGGATAGTTAAGGTAATAATGTAGGTGTATCTAATTATTTGTATAAGATGTTATTTTTGTAAACTCTAATTCAAAATATGTAAATTATTGTCTACTTCTCTAGAACCTATACCAGAAAAGTTTTTCATTTTTATAATTTATTATGTTATTTTATATTAGCTATTATATTAAAAAATATAGCATGATTTTGTACTAAATTTGGAAATGTGGGTTCAGGGATTTATAGTTGGTATTAGAGGAAAGGTCCAAACAATATTGGATATTAGACATTATGGTTTTTTTAGAAAAACTTTTTTGTTAGTATTTAATTTCTGAAATTATAGTTAATTATGAACACATAATAAAATATTTTTTATTAATTACCAATTTGGGAATTCATAATTATAAGTACAATGAATACCTGGTGATAGAACAATTTATTTAAGGTGGAGAAAATGTAAAATCCTATGATTTTAAAACGAAACACTATGTGCTTAAATGAACTTATAAATACAATGTGACTTTTATTAACTAACCATTAAACATAATTTTGTCACTTCTGTGTTTTGAATTTCGAAAAATGGGCAACCCGGTTGTGATCAATATTTTATTGGAGTCTAATAGAGAAAAATCATTTTTTGGTAAATAGAAATATGCCCTTATGAATAGTAAATACCCTTATTAATAGTATTTTACCTTTATAAATATTAACATGACCCTTATAAATGGTAATGTACCCTTATGAATAGTAACTTGACCCTCATGAATAACAATGCAACCCTATGAATAGTAACGAGAATCTTATGAATACTAATGTACCCTTATGAATAGTAATTTCACCTCAAAAATTATAAATAAAGTTTATCCATCTCAGAAGTGTCAATATGATATAATTATGTCATAATATAAGTAAATTAATGTTTTAAATTTTATTTATTATGTGTTGGTATTTTTTTAAGTCATATGTATTTCAAATTTATGTCAAATTTAATAATTTAAATGAAAATTTATTTTCATAAAATTTATTCATAAATAAGTATTTTTATGAATTATAATTAAAAGATACTTTTAAGAGACCTTGATTAATTTTAAATGTGTTATAAATGAGTTATAGTTTTAAATTTTTTATTTTTCAAATAAATTATTATTTAATTTAAAATTTAAAATTTTAATTTTTTGACTTTGTTTTTAATAATATGGAATTAATTTTTGAATTCAAAATGTATAAAAATAGTTTGGGGGGATTGTGTGTATTTTCATAGAATAGTATAATATTTTGTGAATAGTAAAAAAAATATGGTATTTTTATACAATATCAAAGACATAATTATGATAAAAAATAATTTAAATTTATAGAACAACTAACATATGATTTCATAATAGTAATTTTGTATAGAAATGATTCATGAAATTTTTTTTATAATTATTTTAAAGATAAGTATATTTTTTTTATTAGTGTCGATGTAGTGGCTACGCAACATTGGTAATGTCAATTTTTGTTATTTATAAATACTAATTGAGATATAAAAATTAATTTAAAGACTAATTTATTATTTATTATGTATTATTTATTTTTTTATTAATTTCTAATTTTATATTTATATTACAATTATCTTGTCCAAATGCATGTGCAATGCTTGCGTAAGGAAAATAAGACAAAATAACAAATTTAAAAAGTTATTATGACATATATATGAGTGAATATAAATAATGAATGAATCTAGAATTTTGTTTTGAACCTTATTAATTTATATTTATGATATTAATTTATTTTTAGATTTTATATATGAAAAAATTAACATTAATACATGTGCAGTGCTGATGCAGTTCCTGTACAAGCATAAAAAAATAAATAAAATTTTTTTATTAAAATTATATGAATAATTAAATGATATGAATTTTAACTAAAACATCTTATATAAGAGATTTTATACCCTTTTATTGTTTTTATTCTAATTTGGGATATATCATACTTACATGGATCACATTATTCCATTTATACTATTTTATTAAAAACAATGAAAACTTGTTTACATTATAAATTTAAATTAGTTTAACATTTTTATGAATGGTTTTCCAAAATTTTAATTCATACATTAATACTATTTTCAAATCTAAGACATTTTTATTTCTAATGGTATTTTATTATTAAATTTTAGTTATTAAATAATTACATTAATGGATTCAACAATATTGATGCAATAAATATATAATTAATTATTAAATCAAAATAATGAATTTAAAAATTGTAAAATATATATAATTTGACATTTTAAAGTAATGTATATTTTTATATATGAAAATATAATATTCATAATATATAATAAAAAATTTATTTCGAATTAAAAACTTTTTTTTATGTGTTTAAAGTCTTAATTGGAAATAGTTTTTATTTTGAAAAAATTGTTTTTCCATGAATAAAATATGTTATTAAATCCTTTAAAAATCCCCAAATTGTGGAAAAAGACCAAAAAATTATTCTAATACTTAGAAAATTTATCCCGCCATAGTTTTAGGCCTTTTTGGAGTCTTAAACTCTATAATATATTTGTCATATTTTAATAATTTTTTTGATTTCTATTATTCCCCTCACCACACTTTTAAAAGAATGGTCCTTCCTTTATAAATTTCATATCTATAAGCCTTCTTATTTAGAAAAACTATGCCAGATTCCTTCTTCATTATACCTTGACAAATTCTTGTGCTTATGGTCTAAAAAAGGCCACTTCCATGATCCTTAAGGTGGTTTCAAAAGAGAAATAATCAAGAGGTTATGTTTCTTTTTCTTCTCTATTAAATTATTTTTCACTTATACCTTATCCCCACATAATTTCCAATATTTCATGGAAACTCCTATGTTACTTATATAATATAGTGTAGTTGTATTTTTAGTATATTAATCATAAAATATCACATCTTCTCTTATTTATTAAATAAAAATATCACCGTATGTGGTGCATTAATTCAACACCTTCGTGGATGATTATTATTCATTTCCCATTTACCGGAATCATGATAAGGTTAATTTCACATGAAATTTTTCAAAATAACAAAAACTTATATATATAATCTATTCTGGTTCATTATTTAATTTTTATGATGGAGACTATAATAAACATACTTTGGAAATCATGAAAAGAACACACTCAAAACAATTGAAAAAACAAAATTTTGTTATTAAATGGGTGTAAAATTTTATAAGACGATTATTTAAGTTATTATAATCCTTATTTTAGCTTATTAATTATTTAATAACACTTTTCAAACCATTATAAAAGAGGTTTAAGAACGTTTTATGTAAGAAAAACCCAAGGTAAGGGACTTTCCAATATATATTTTTTAAAAGTCTCATTAATAAAATTCAAAAATATTGTTTTTATATATAGATAGAATGCATTATTTTTTCTTGATTTCGGGGTTCTTTATTACTATGATATGTTCGATGGACATTTTAATGTTGGTTTTATCCCATTATAGCTCAATATATGATGGTTTGTTCCCATTATAGCTCAAGATATGTTGGGTTGAGCCCATTATTTATCAAGATATGATGGGTGATCCCCATTATAGCTCTCCAATTCATTGGGTACTCCAGATATAAAAGTGGACGAAACAGTTATTCCATTTTTCTGGGTGGATGCAAGAGTGATAGGGTAAATATGTTTTAAGGGAACACCATGTTGTTTTTATGCATTCTTATGAGGGTTCAAGAAAATGGTTTTTAAAGGGTTTTCATGTTTTCACTAGACTAATGGTTTATATTTCTTTATATCCCTTACTAAGAATGTTGGTCTAATCCTATGTTTTTAAAATATTTTTCATAGGATTCCATTGTCATTCAAAGAAATGTTAAGGTTCTAATGTAGATGAATCTATTAATTTATGTTTTTTTTAAACTCTGATTCAATACATGTAAGTTATTGTCTAATTTTTCACAACCTATACATGAAAAGGTCCTTATTTTTATAATTTATTATATTTTTTATTTTATCTATTATACAAAAAAATAGATAACATGTTTTAGTACTGAATCAAGAAATGTTGGTTCAAGGATTAATAGATAGTAGAACTGGGCATCATAAAATTTATTAGAGAGAACTAATTATCTAAAAAATATAGCTTAAGAAAAGAGACACATGTATTTATTATCTACTCTAAAAATTCTAAAAAGAATAAGGAAAAAAGTTATAACTCAGTCAAAATCTGTACGTTATCATTGTATTGTTCATATAACTAGTGGAAAACACAAATATCCCCTGAAACACATGGATAACACCTCCACTCATCACCTCCAACTCTCCACGGTCCAATGAATCAAGAACACCCACTAACTCCATGTTGATCGATTCCTTTACTCTGACCATACATAAGAAGATTTAAAAATTTCTAATGGAAAAGGTTGATTTTGAGCTATATATCTATGTATGTTCCCATCAGGTGTTCTAAAAGAAATACTACAATTATTAACCATTAATTATATAAATTCATATCAACCATGTCATGAATTGGAATTTAAATATTTTCAACAAAAAATTATTTTCAATAAAAGTATGGAAGATATGTCTACATAGTTTCCAAAATAAAAAATAAAATATATTAATATATATTATATATATTATATAAATCAACTATAATGAGTAAAATAGTATATTATTATGGGCATGTTTACCAAATCAAATAACACATATCATTACTGTTAAATGATATATGATATGTTAGTCACTTGATAATGGATCCCCACATATCTCATTAGTGATCCTGGATAAATATCCACTCCCACTAAAGGGTAAATAACAACAATCTACTCCCACTCAATAGAAAATTAATATTTTAATATGGTTTAGTTTGTCTTGGTATCGTAGCTGTAGTGATTATTGAGCAAGATCATATTGTCATTGTCCCAACCACCATCTAGCTACCCAAGCATCCTTGTACTTCAATCAATATATAAAATAATCAAATAGGAAACTAATAATAAAAAATCATTTAAAATATGATGGCCCAATATTCAGTTTTCTAGATGCCTTTTTCATTTCAAAATGAAATTACATGTTTTTATCAATTTATTCAATCTCAAATCTTATATAAATTCAATACTTTTATCCAATATTTCAAATAAATTATTTTTATCGAATTATTTGTAAAGCATACAATCATCTTCCAAAAATTTACCACCAAAAATTCAGTTAATTTCAAATTTTTTTTTAAATTCCATAGCCATTTAAAATAAAATATAGAATCATTAGAATAAATATTCATATAATCATTATGAAAATTATATTAATCATAAATTATAAGGTTTCAATTAATTGTAAAATCCATAATTAACCACCAACAATTAATCAAAGACAAGTAATAGACACCCATAATGGGATCCTCCAATGAATAATGAAGGCATCAGAGAAAAATAAAACCAACCTAGAATCAAGATAAAAGTAAATTAATTTTAGATGCATAAATTATGTGACGATATATCCAACTATTAGTAGAATATAAAACTTTATTACATGAAACCATATGAAAAAATACCAACTTTTCTAGAGGGGATTAAAAGTGATCAACAGTTATTCAATCCTCCCTGAGAAGGGGTTTGAGGAGTGAAACCCACTTCTTTAGAGAATTCAAGTCCCTGTAAATCATATTACGGTCAAATGGAGAGATTAGAGGGTAATTAATGTGTTTTTTAGTTTTTTTTAATAATTATTTTTGTGTTATAGTCTCACATGCATGGTTTAGTAGGTATGAAGGATTGGTTAATCAAAACAAGTGACCCAACAATGTGCCCTTAATTTTTTGGTGCACAATTTCTCCATGGAAGGTTTACATTTTTGATAACCATGTTCTAACCATGTGAAATACCCTTATCTAGGGATTTATGGTTTTGAGGTTCAAGATGCATGTTTTTAAAAAAAATGTTCCCCCTTATGGAGCACCATCAATGGGAGAACAATTTTATATTATGAACCATAATGTTTTTCCTAAATATGAACCAACCGTTCATACCAACTATTTCATTAAAAATTATCCAAATTTATCATGAAACAACCAATCACAATACCTAAGGAAAACATGATTAAAAAATTTTCAAGGACAACCTGAATACAAGTAGCTGGATGTTTCAACCTCTCTACCATAAATAAACTATATCCCTAAATACCCATTCACATAACTTCTATAAAAAAGAGATCACGACACTAATTTCTCATAATTTATTCATGATAAATCATCTGTAGTGATTAGAAATATTTTATTTATTTCACACAACACAAAATTTTCCTCCTCCCATCATGTAAACGTGTCTCGATATCATTTTTATTAAAGGGATGCTTTATGGATAAATCAGGACTGACAAATGGATAGCTCCAGTTCAAAACATGAAATAGATCAAAAATATTATTTTAAAGATGATATATATGTAACATAATATTTATTAATGTAAACTATGTTGTAAATGATAAATATTAATTCACTTTACCCAACTACTCCACAACCTCAATAGGTCTCATGAAGTGACAAGAAATCATACCTTTCGTCCAACATCATTGATGAACCAGATAAGGAAAAACTCTCAAAAACCGATATCCACCGATTGAAAAATCCAATGGCCACTAGAAAAGTTCTGTATAATAAATTTATAATCTCTATTACATCAATATTATTTGATTAATAAACTGAATGTTGGATGTTATCTCTTGGTCCAGGCTTGGTCCAACTAAGGAAAATTCTCCAACCTCTGATCTACACAATTTTGATTTGTAATGTCTGTCACTAAAGTCTTCAAAATGATCCATCTGAAACGAAGACATATAACCATTTTTATATGGAATAACAAAACTATCCAAAATGGATCATCCAAGACCCCCAAAAATTTATGATGGAAGAACAGAGCATGCCTTCCAAAATATGTATATCCTATCTTACCAAGAAATATCCTTATGGATGATACATTGCACTAAATGTTACCTTACATCTCATTGTGTCATGGTGACCTCTCCAAAAATAATAACTAAACTGGTGATCTATATTTGAGACTATCTTAGATATAACACCGTGTAACATGAAAATATTTTTTAGATACATGATTCACATTTCATAAAATTTGTTTATATCATGGATGGTTATAATGTGATTTGATTTGGTCATCCAATCGATCATATACCATGTTACATTATTCTAATAAGGGTTATAAGTAAAACCCACTGTGATTCCCATATAAATATCATCCCATTTTCGAGTTGTCACTTCAAGGGGATGGATATATCTAAATGATATCTGTTTATCATCATTGTTCTTTTGGAAAATATACTAACGCAAATAACATTAGTGATGTCCCACCTCATTCTTGTCCCCATTAATCATCTCCTCATATCAACAATCATTTTCTTGGTACCCACATAAACTTCCCTCTTAGAGCTATGATATAATCCCATCACATCATTCCTAATTAAAAAATGGAAAACATTATGATTTCAGAAACATAGAATTCCCGTTATGGGGAATATAAACTACCAAATTTCATCTCTACCATAAAGAGAGTTATTAATGATATGTAAATAATCTTCAAGATATTGATATAGAAAAATTGTCTCTATAAGAGAGAATTCGAGCTTAACAGTATTCAAAATAACCTCATACTCAATATCCTATACTCTTAAATGAAACTATGAAAAGAGAGAAAACAGATTTAACACTATTGATGATTTTGTCATGGATGAGGCTAGTTGTTTTCTACTCAAATAATAAACAACACAATTCCCCTTTCATGAGGTATAAAAAATTTAAATATCGACTTTTTTATGTTATCTCCACCCAACACCTCTTAATGTTATTCAAATATTTTTTAAAGAATATATAAGTCAAAATATTGTGGATATAAATCAAAGTGATCTATTCTCCTAAAATTTAATGTAGCCAATATAAAAAACAATCACCATGGATAAGATTTCATGTTTATGGGTTTTTAATTGATAATTTAAAAAATATGATTTCTCGAGACATAGGTAGGAATATTATCACTATGTATAAGACAACATCACAATCCCACACATGATGCATCAAAAAATACAACCTTGCTTTTCATGACATCTAGAACATTCATCACTAGTATTGAATTCAAAATATGTTTTAGATAGATAAATGATCCCTTAAATTTATCATACGAATGAAACATCGCTCTCTTTTGAGTGAGTGTAGTAATTAGGGAAGAAAACATACAGAAATCCTTCAAAACCCAATGGATGAATCCCCCAAACCCAAAATGATCAGTTTCTCCAAAAAATCATGGTTACTCACATATGATAAAAAAATTCAACTTCTTATGATCAATTAAGATACCATATTCTGACTCCACATGTACAATCAAGTTCACTTCTTGAATATCGAAATTTCATTTCAATATCATGGTATAGCGTTATTGATTTATCAAAATTTTTATAAAAGATATCAGATAATGCACATGGTTCTATATGGACAATAAATAAATTGGGATTTCATCCATAATTATCACATTTAATGCATCAATATACACATGTAAGATACAATAAATAATATCCATAATGACTATATAAGTATTGGATATACCAAATTGAAGGAAATGATAATCAAAATAGATATACCTTCTCTAGAGAGGGTTTTTAATATGTCATGTTCTTTTATTCACAACTGGTGTTATCCATATTGTTTATCAATCATTGATAACAAAATCACCTCTTTAAAATTGTACAAAAATTAAATACAAAAAAATACTTATTTTTAATCTTAACTCATTTGACATTCTATTAATAAACATGAAGGAGATGTTTGGTATAAGTTTTCATAGAAAATATAATAGGTTCTCCCTAAGGATTCACACTAATTCTTATAAATCATTTCTCAAGAAATTCCACTAATAATGTATTCAACTCTTTCAGTTTAGCTGGTTCTATATGATAGTAGGGAAGATATATCTTTTTTTAATGACTAACAATTTCAATAGACAAATCTACCACTCTTACAAAAGGAAATCCTAATGAGTTATGTGGAAACACATCTAAAAACACGACGAAAAATTGATAGATATCTGAACTCAAATATTCCTATAGCAGATCAATAGAAAAAACTAATATTACCATATAAAACTCTTGATAATTAGTTTTTTTTTGTAATCAACATATGTTACAATTATCCCTAAAATATATGTAATATCCTATAGGGTATATTAAAGGATACCCCCAAAGATAATAGTCAATTCGAGCTTTTTAGGAATAAACCAATATATCTCTAAAATAACATTAAGAGGTTTTGAATATAAAACTTGATTGTAACAGTATTTTCCAATCGACATTAATTATATAACACAAGATGGAGAATTGATACCTTGCTCTCTCTTTATACTATGGGGTGTTGTAATATCCATCACTTAAGGAAAATTCATTATAGAAATATTTTGTAGGTAAAAAATATGAGTTGATATGAACGAAATAGATTCACCAATATAAAATGAATAAGTCACTGAAAATAATGTTATAGTGGTGGTACTTATCACTATCATTAGACTTGTGTCATCTTCATATAAGGACACGTCCACTAAATATGAAATATTTTTTTGAGATTCTTTTGGCTAGAACCACTTAAATCATGAACCATATGATTAAAACATAATATATTTAGTTGATTATGAGAAGGTTCTGTGGTGTGAGGTTTAAAATAAAATTTATATTTTCTATAGGTGTCTCGAGAATCAATAAGAATAATATACCATCGATGCCTCAGTAAAAACACATATCGACTACCAAACACTTACACGGTAAAAACTAGAAAATGGTCCTTGGTCTGTCTCTTTAGAAGTTCAATAACGTTGTTTATATCAAGAAAAACCATGAAAATCCTCATGATTCCTTTTAATTTAATGGATCTCTTATAACCTCCACAAGGATAAAAATAAACTCCCTTTAACCCTGATATACTAGTTATCTTAAGATCAACCATAAACACGCTAGGTAGTACAAAATTATATGAACTATGATTTAAAATGAAAACATGTTAATAGATAGTCGGTATAAGGTTCATAACGAACCATAGATTCATCATTTCCCCATTAGATATATTCTCAAGTGAAAACTACATATTCTTGGAAAATTGGTTCATATATTGCATCACAGTCCTATTGACCTGATAGCGGTTTAAAAACTCTATAGTTATAGAATACTATATATATTCTCGATTGAAGTGATATTTTAATTGAATTATAATTTATTCCACTATAAACCATTTTTTATCAGAAACATTAATATCAAATACCACTATATCATGATAGGTCATACTAGCTTAAAGGTTTAATATTTTTCCTTAATCAAATAATTAATATCACATAAATAAAATATATGTTTTATATTTCTTCACAAATTAACATCCTTTGGAGGATCATCATATCTCTGAAATGATGATGGATTCTATAGAAGAAACTCTTGGTCTCTATTCTAGGTCACAACACTCTAAGGTTCCATAGTTGGAGCATGAATGGGAATGGGAGTTAGTTATTTTTTGAGATCTTGGATAGAATTCACAATAATAAAAACAAAATTATTTTCAATTAGATGTTCCTCTCATTATGGTTAACTAAATGATTCATCTGGGATATTTTTCACATTCCTTCTTTAAGGGATGATTCTATAAAACATCAATATAGGACACTACAAAAGTCAGTGATTAATCATATCAACAATTTAACCAATAGAAATTGGAGATAAATATCGCATTACATAAGATATCATGATTTGGATTTCAACATACCCAAATAAAAATTATATAAAATACTATACTCGAATAAAAATATTCCTCAATAATCCTTTCCACAAAAAGTAATGTTTAATTAAGGATCATTATGATGAGATATATCAACGCACTGAAGACAAATACCTCATAATTCCCAAAAATACATCCAAATTGAAAATTAGACATCAAGTAAATATGATTAGACTAACATTGATACAAATTTTCCATAAACCTGTCCAGAACCCTAGAACCCTAATACAAAATCCAAAAATTTCAAATATCAATGTAAATCCATGATCCCCATGTGATGGAGAATAGAACCTCTATCCGTGAATGATAAAAGAGGGCCTGAATTTTCCAAAAAAAAGTGGAAGATAAAGGATACACGTTATTTTGATTAACATTGGAAAATGGAAAAGGTACCATAAACAAAGGGTATAAATACCCAAATCATTTCATGATAAATTTACTCAATATCTAACAAAATGTAAACTCAAACATTCCATTAAACAAGGGGATAACACAAACATCATTAAATTGAAACACTAAAAAGTTAAAAGGGCCAATAATATCCACAACCTCCCAATGGAAAATTTTCTATTCTCATACTAGGAATAATAAAATATACAAATTCATTAATGAAAAGGTATGGTGTGAAAAATAAATCCTACTAGGATATCATAATTTTTCTAATTAATACAAAATGAAAAATCTTTTTATGCAATAAAATGAACTTAGAAAAGGTATGTCATAACATATCATGATTTTCATGAATAAATGATTTCAATCAAAATATTTAAAATCATTCAAAACATCTTTAAATAGACCTATGTAACCATCTAATTTAAAATAGTTTATATATATCATCTTTTTAAGTAAAATATGTTATAATTAGAAGAATTAATATCAATTAAATGAACTCGTAGATCCATGATTAAATTCAAATTTATGCATTAGATACTAGATATAGCATCCTCAAACATCTCATCAGTGATCACTACTAAATATTCAATCCCTCTTCAGAAAAAATAACAATCATCCACTCTGACTTAATGGATAATTACAAGACAAACATGTTTTAGTTGTTGTTTTTATCATAAGTTGTGTACTAGGTGATAAGGATCGTGTCAAGATTATCCCAATAACCTACTGACTTCCCAGGTCCCAATATTTTGTAATCAGTCACCGAGTCAATCAATTTGAAAAATAACCATTTCAAATAATTTAAAATTTAATTACCCAATTCTCAGATTTTTTCAAAAAAATTTCATTTCAAAACAAAATAATAGGTTTTCATATTTTCATTCCATACCCAAAATTTTTTCAACTCAAATATTTTTTGAAATGTTAAAAATTAATTATACTCATAAACTTCTTTTCAAATCATACCATAATTTTTCACAAATTCACCAAACAAATTAAAATACATTGAAATTGGGATTTTTTTTCTAAAATTAAATACCCATTTCAAATAAAATATCAAATCATTCATATACATGTCATCAAAATATTTAAAAAACAATTTAATATTAATAATTAAATATATGGTTTATATTGAATGGAAAATATGTACATCACCACCTACCTTTAATCAGTGTTCAAGAATTAATAACCACAACATGATATTTCATTGAATAATGGATGTGTAAAAGACCATGAAATCCAATTTATAATAATTATCTAGTTAAATAGAGTTTAGTTACATCAATTATAAGTTTATCTATAATACTCTATGATTGAGAGAATTAGGGATCAGAGTAAACAACATATGTTATGATCCACATACTTGGAGAAGATTAAGTATGATCATTCATGCATCGATACACCTATATAAGGGGTTTGAAGATAAAAACCACTTATTGAGAGACTCTAAATCTAAGGATATCATTTAGGTCCCATTGGAGGGTATTTTGTCTTAAATGGGGGGTATAGTTTTATATAATATATTAGGGAATTAAAAAACTAATGCACAATGTGTCAGTTAGGGCTACATGGTTAATCAAATTATGTTCCATAACTTTGTTCCCCTTTTGGGGGGTGCATAGATTCCTCATGGTGAGCTCATAGTTTGATTATCCTTGTTACATCAATATAAATGAATAATTTCTAGGGCCATTAGGTTTGATGGTTATGCATGAATGATTTGGAAATGACACTATCTACTCCATAAAACCAACAACGGGTGCCCAGTTTGTTGGTCCAAACCACAATTTTTCCCAAAAATGATCAAAATATGATCATACCCAAAGGGCTCTCGATTTCTACAAATTTCTATTAAAAAATTTTATTCCAAGCGCTAACCAAATAATGATAAAAATAAGGTTTTATGATTACCAAATTCAAATTAATGGAATTTCACAATAGTAGTGCTTAAAGAATTTGTAACTAAAAAAATATTAATATACATGCATAAATCTAATTGAAACATGAAACAAAATACCTTATTATCACTATGATAAATACAAGTCAATGAACATGTCATCACATACCAAGATTTATAATATTTGTATTGGTGATAGTGAATAGTACAATTTCATGAGAAAACCATTGTGTGGGTGGCCCCCATCTTGATGATCTTCCTCATAATGTACACATGAGTGAGTAGAATACCAACATGAGGCATATTGATGATAAATTTAATATTTATATCACAATGTTATCATTAATTTACAATGACTTATATAAGTTGCATATTGATATTAAATGTTATACCATGTTCTCAAATCCTTGATATATTTACATGGATGATGTAAAGAATTAATCTAATGGGGTTCTTAATAATATATATGTATGAAATAGAAGACCAAATCTTGAATATTTCCCATGTACTAAACAAAAATAGCACACTAATTGATTAGTGATGTATGGTTTAAACTTATAAAATGATAATTTTTAATTTTTAATTTTCTTATCTAAATCACCGAGTTATAGTACTTTCATTTCAAACAAAAAATTGTTTAGCATAGAGTAGTTTCATTAAAATATTATTTTAATGTTTTACATGATCAGAGGAAAAAAATTGAGATTAATTATTATTTATTACAGTGATATAGATGAATTTAAAAGTGTAATGAACAAGGTGGAGTATGATTCTATTGGGTAGTATTTTATACACTCCCCATAAAATCTTTTTTACATTCGTTTAGACACTTCATGAGTCTATTTTCGGTAGAATTGTTTGATTTGTTTTAGGATTTTTAAGGATAAAGATACATTATTGGGGAATATGATATAATTTTTAGGTATGTATGTTTATTATAATTAATAGAGTCTAGATATAACTATTTCAAATGTATTAAAGGGTGTGTTAATTATAATATTGGGGGTTTTGGAAAAAAATAGTTTTTAGTATGTAAAAACATTGTTTTGTGCATTTGATATCATAAATAGTCCCAGATACACTATGAATTATCACTTTATCTAAATGGTGTGCTTGAAGTCAGAGAAGGATGTGACATGGGTTTTTTGGAAAAATTGTGTATCCATATAAGAATGTTTTCATAGCTAGATAAAATTTTAGAAAATGCTAATGACAAGGAGGGCTGGTAGCATCGTGGAGCCCTGATAGTTGTATTTTTATGCCACTTCATATTTTGGAATATTTTTTGTGTGGTTCAAGTGTTTTTTCATATTTTTATCCAAATTGAAGCATATATATTTGATGTCTACATTCTATTTTTATAAGGCTGGTTAACTGGATGGTCTAGGGTGGTTGTGTCATGGTCTGGAAATTTTTAGCAGAACTACATCATGGAATTGGTGAACTTTGTCATGGACTATGTTTTTATGAACATAAATTTTAGAGATATATAAAATTCCAACTTCCCTCAACTAAATTCTCACTCAAAAATTTCTTTTTTGAGGTCCCTAAGAGGTTTTTTGAGTAATCCAAAATCAGTTCTTCTTGGATCAAATCCCTTGTGGAATCATTTTACTCTTCTTTAATAAGTGATATATCCTCATTTTCAAATCCAATTTTTTTCAATATCTCACTTTTTTTTGGGTGTTTAATATCTAGGATAAAGATTTATTTGTTCTATTTTTATATATGTGGTGTTTACATGGATTAATTCCTTGATCTCTTTCACCATTGTTCTTAATTGGCATTCATGTTGTTGGAGTTTATTTGGTTTTATTTTATATTGTTGGTTGGTGGTTTTATAATATTTTTCCGTACTATCTATTCCATAAAATTTATGATTGATTTGATATTTTTTAAAATGTTTATAAAATATATATTTGAGATGATTGTGGGTTGATATGGAAATTTTCATACACATTGAAAAAAAATACATAATTAAATGGAATTGAAATGGCTAGGTGAATATTAGAAGACATAATTACATTGTTTTGAAATTTATTTAAAAATAATAATTTGATGTTGAAAACTATGATTAATGGATGAAATTGAAAGATGATTTGAAAAGTATTGAATTGATGAAAGTTAATCTTTCTTAATTTAGATAGGGATACTGAAAACTGAAATTTGAGATATTTTATTTTTAACTAATAAGAAATTATTGATTTTCTCATGATTGATGGAATGATTTATTTAATCACATGTCAATGTAGGTATTTAGTTGGATATTTGGACAAGAATTCAATGATTTCACACCTAAAAATAGATTTATAATTAAAACACTAATATAAATAGTATACAACATGATTTTTATAATGGGGAGTTTAGTCATAAAAGCCTAAACTATGGTTCATATACAAACATGGAGATGAGTTCACTGATATTGTAGTGTAACGATCTTATTACTATAATCTAATGAATTGTAGGTATTATTAAATGGTTCTATTTTTTCATTAATTTAATGACATCAGACAACTAATTGTTGACCTATTTTGTTCATGGAAACTATTTTATAAAAAAAATTATATAAAATGATCATTTTACCTTATATCTGTATCTATTCGTTATTTTTTTAATTGAAATCATGTTTTTTTAAATTATATTAATCCCATTCCATTAATTATTATATCTAAATTAAAATAATAAATTTTATAGTTGTTATTTAATATATTATGGAACACTTGTTGAGACTATACTGGGTTGTAATCTGACATCCTACTTTTTTCATAGATAATTTATAGATATTTATATGCTAGGTCCATGTAATGGAAATGAACCCCTTGGAGGTTTTGTATGTGATTGATACATGGTAATCTGAAAGATATATTTGATCGATGGATATTTTATTAACCTGTTACATTGCATATGTCTTATATATTACCATCACAGATGTTATTTCATTTGATAATGCACTATTTTGGATATTATTTTACAAGGTTCATTCAGGTAATTTCTCTTTAAAGGGTTATAACATACAAACTTCTGTCTATTATTTTCCATTATTTTGTAGAAAAAATAATTTGATGTTTATTCTTATACAATGCCAGATGCTAGTCACTAACCTGTGGGGATCAGTAACATAATTTGGGCTATGTCAACGAAGGCTCGAGTGTCAACAAAAAAATGTATCTGGGATAGATTGTGGTAATGTGGTAGCGAAGGGTGTTTTTCAATTTTTTATTTAATTTTAGTATTTATTTGTGTTTTCTTGTTAGATAGGGGTGGGATTAATGTTACATATGAGGTAGTTATGAATGATTTTCCAACTAGATGTCATTATAATATGCCTTAAGTTTCTCTGAGTGTTTGGTAAAATATACGTGGATGAATAATTTGATCTCATTCTAAGATATTTCCATTATTTACATCTATATAAGTAAAAAAATTACAACTCTTTAGCTATGTTGATATAATTGATATTCCTGATTCTCTTATTTTAGTTTTTTATTACTGTATCCTTACCGATGCATTAAGTGTTTGTAATTTATGTCACGTAAAATATTACATATGAGTGTATCTTTTAACAGGTCTTAGTAGAAAGTTACTATTGAAAAATATCATGTTAATACTCTAATGTACCTAAATCATATTGAGATAGTGGTGGATGTTATCCATGATTTATAACCAGTACCTTAACCCATTCTCATTTAATATGGGGTAGTGTAACCTCAAACAGTCGAATAATGAGATCATGTTCAATAGTTTCTTTATTAGACACCACTAGTGTTCCGAGCCTATAATTAACTTCATGAGGGTTGGTATTGGTTGAAAAAGATATATATTCTCTTTTAGTTCATAGAAACACATAATTTGATTAATGTGAAATGTGGTACCATAGAGTTTCAGGGACCTTATAGTAGATGTTGACATTCAATGGTTATGGAGAATAATCATGAGTTTTAATATTTTAATGAATTTATATATCTATTATCTAGTAAGTTCTATCTAGGACTTATAGTTTCAAATTAATCATTGTTGATTCATAACCTCTAGTATGGTGACAAATCTGTGATATAATATGAGAACAGTTTTTCTGATATTATTTATTTTTCACATGAGGTTGTATCCAATGTGAAGATGAGGTCTTGATTGTTCCAGATGAATTTCATACCAGATATACAATCATGTTATTTTATAATGAACCTCGCTTATTATTTTGCAATGATGTATATTGTGTTGCTGATTGATCATGAAATTTCTAGTATGTCACGGTTCGTAGGAGTCATTATTTTCATAAGGGTTGTTTTGTGAGATAATTTAAAAGAAATATAAATAATGATGAGAATTACAGAATTTCAAGATATCAAGCATTTTCTAGACCTCTTCTTGTGTCTAGAAGAACGTGTTTTACTTTCTTTAAGTACAGAATGGTCGGGTTTTCGAAACTAGTTTACACTGAGTCACCAAATATCTATAGTTCGTATGGTTTCCCATGACACCTAAAACAATTTTTTGAATATTATTCATGCTCCAACTAGTGGAATGGTGTCATCATCACCTTAACGTACTTTGTTGTAGTCATATTCATTTGAAACTAAGGGGTTATAGCTAAAGGAATTCATAATAAACATTTTTCATAGAGTAGATGATTCTCTATTGGAAGATAACAAGGGTCCCATGACTATGGTAGGAACCATAAATCTAGATTCAACTTTAGTGACCCCATTATTTGACACTAATTCATATCAGTCATCCATATCAACTTATATTCTAACCTTTCTAAACCATACTATAAATTTTTTTTCTATGGGGTTGATATTACTATGCCCCTTTGAATATTGAGAGAGTGGGGTTCTCAGTGTCCTTGTATTTTATCATTATCATTTATAAAGATTATGTGGATTTTTTTTTGTTTACATGAAACCTATTGAAATTATTTTTCTGATAGATTGACTAATTTCTCATAAGGTGAAGACATAAAGTTTCATTCAATTGTTCTCTTATAATGCACCTGATGTTCTATGTCATCTCATACTGGGAGAATGGGACCCATGGTCAAATAGAATTGGTCTTATTTTCCATAAATTGGAAGGAAAATATCAATTTTACCATTCTATATGAAGTGGGAATAATTGAGTTTTGATATACCATAAGTTTTCACTAGGTTTCTTGATATGTTTCATTCTAATTTCTCTAGATTTTGACTTTTGATGTGGTGTAGTTCTCTAATTAATTATTACCTAGTACATAGTTACAGTATATTCCATCTAACCATATTAAACTAATAGAGTTGAAAGAGCTAAATACTCAGTTTGATGTTGTAATATATAAATTTTTTAGATGCTCGAGGATGTCACCCATGTAAGAAGTTTTTCTCTTTACGAAGAAATATGATGGAACACTTCACATTTGTGTTCGTTGCCAAAAACATAATGATGTTATAGTGAAGATATATAATATATTAACAAGGATTGATGATATGTTTAACCAGTTGAAAATGGAAATGTGGTTCACTAATATTGATCTTAGATTTGGTTGTCACCAATTGCGAATTAAAGAGTCAAACATTCAAAATACCACTTTAAGAATTAGGCTTTTCCATTAAAAGAATCTTGTAATTCCATTTGGTTATACTAATTCCCATATAGTTTTTATGGATTTTATCAATAGGATATTACATGATAACAATGACTTGTTCTTTTTAGCATTTTTGGATGAAAATCTAGTTTACTCTTATAAATGGAAGGACCATGTTCATCCTTTGAGAGTACTTTTTAAAAAATTTAGAAATAATCAACATTAAGTGAATATATATAATTCTAGTTTCTAGATTAATGAATTGATATTTGTGGGACATTTGGTCTAAAAATATAGTATCAGATTTGATCCTGGAAAGGTACAATCTTTTGTTAAATGTATGAAAGCACATAATATTATTGAGATACCTAGCTTCTTTTGTTCGTATGGATATTACAATAGATTAATTAAAGAATTAATTAATTTAGCCGCTCCCATAATGACCCCCACTCTAGCTACCAAGATCCAGTGTCTTTGATATTTCAATATCCTAGACACATGCCATTTAATCCCATAGGGTTGAAATTTTTATATGTTTATGATAACAATATACATACATGATACCAATTTTACATTAGGAATAGAAAATAAAACATAGTAAAAAAAGGCATTCATCATTATTTGGATCATTAAAAAAAATCCTAGAAATATCTAGTGGGAAGTCAAAAATAAATGGGTGACATAAAATGCTAAATATGATATTTTTTAAGTTGAAGATAACCTAATGCAATAGTTAATGAACAATAAGGCATAATAAACATGGAAAGGAATATTCCTAAACAAATATTTCATTTAATCCATAACTTGAAAATCATGATTAGGTAAGGAATAATTATTATTAAAAGGTAAATAACTAGACACAAATTTAATTTAATCATTAAATTGAGCAAAAAATTCATCGATTGATAATATCATTGGAATAATCACATGGATAACAATAACTAAATTATTAGTGATGAAAATGTTGGGATCAATTTTTTGAATGAGTTGTATTTATTTTCAAATATTTTCTACAATTATAAATATGAAGAAGGATATCCAAAGTTAATGGAGATTGGTTGATGTGGGAGGCCCAAGGAATTGTTATAGATTCATAACATTGGATACCACAATTGTGAAATTCACCATGTTGCAAAATCAGATGATTGTTGCATTGTTCCTCAGTTAAAATAGCTTCTATTAAGGGTGAATCGTTATTTATAAATGTGAAGATGGGTGAAGTATAATCCATTTGAGGATGAAAATGTTATTTGGAATTCATATCCCAAAAATAATAAAAGAAGAATAATTATGGAAGAAGATGATGAAAAGAAGGGAAAGGGTGCATAATCTTGGAATTTGAAGGTGTCCATGCATGGGTTTTAAGTACTAAGTGGACATGCATTATAAACTAATTATTTTAATCGGTATTTCATAAATAAAATAGACCAACCCTCAAGCATTCCAAGTCCAGCTAAACCCTAATATATGTGGGTCATGAGGGCAACCATATTGAGGGAACAGTTCCAGTATATCCAAAAGGTGGCATGGGACGAGCATAGAGTTTCTTCTTGTAGGTTTGTTTGTAGGCACGTGGGAGATCATGGGGTGGGCCTATGTATAGGTTGAAAAAATGGCCTACATAAAGGTTGGTTGGAGAGTGTTCATAATGAATGGGTACGGGGAGGTATTGGGGAGAGGGAGAGAGTAATCTGGGTCGATTATTGAGTGCATTTTTATATGAATATAACAGAATTGCACATCTATTTCGATTTGGGGTGTTTTCTAAAATGATCTCATCCATCAATCTCATCATGCACCCCACTCGCCATCTAATCATCTGTGGCCTCTGACTTCGAACTGTGGAACAAGTATTTCATCAATTCCTCCACAATCCTCTTGCCTCTTCTCAATGTCACTGTTGTCTCCCTAGAAAAGAATATTGAACCAACATGGATGATCCCTAACCATTGATGGAGAATCTTGGGATTGAATTTTATTATGTATGCAATATAAATATTTCTTTTGTGCAGATAACATAAAGGCAAAGTCTCAACAAAACAAAATGATGTTGCAAGGCCACATCACATATGGATGAATCCCGGGTGTTCGGGAAGGATATTTTTATGCAATCATCCTCACATGCATGTGATTGGTTCGCTACATAAGAGAATTCCACTCACAAAATGAAATATCCACGACTCTCTGTATATCTCATATATGTGTTAAAATATTTTGAAGCCAAAGATCATGGTAATATAAACCTCAATCATATGGAATTTTATGTGGTGATTTTATGATGAAGAATTTTCAACCCTCTCCTATAAAAATAGTGGCATCAAGCCTATCTAGGACTGCTTCCCCCATATTCTTCATGTCTATTATTTTAATCAAAAAATAGAGACTCTCTGATCATCTGGTTTGCGAAGGAAAAGTAGCTTCTGCAAACCATTATAGCTTCATGAGGAATAATTACAAACCATCAAGGTTTTATGAAGAAGAACTGCAACCTGACTTAGGTTCGTGAAGTGAGAAAAGTGATCCATTATTGTTCTGTATAAATGATATTGACAACCTTTTCTAATAGGAACCAAGCATTCTCTGTGTGAATAATATGAACACAAACACCAACTAGTAATCCAAACCCTCAATGTGTTTCTATAAGAATATCTTCAAATATCATAGGTTGGGTGCTCCTATTTTTTGAATTAAGGACTTATACTATTTGTATATTAAAGAAATATACTCATTGAAGGAGTGTTTCATCGAGTATGATTAACACATAAAGGAAGGTGGTGTTGTATTAATGATTAAAATTCACTCATGTGAATCATTTAAAGACACATGAACGAATTGAAAATCAAATAACATAAATGGAAGAAAAGAATAAGAAGATTGTGTGTGTTTGTTTTAAGAGAAAAAAATGAATAGTGGTTTTCACCAATATGGTATTGAAAGAATGCATGAACACTTATTATACCATTGTAAGCCCAAACTTCTGTTGTGAAAATAGATAATGCTGAAGAAAACAGTGCATGAATGATTTCATGTATACAGGAAGACTCAAGCACAAATAAATGGTTATGTGTTAAAGATACCTAGAACATAATTTAATTTCACTACATTGAATGCATGAAGTTACCATAATCAATTTTGGTTGACAATTCAATAATAGAAGAAGAAGAGATATAGTGTTCCCAACTAATGATTGATATTTATTCAGTAAAATTTAATTAGGGACATTCTAAGATGAGATAGTCCTTATTATTTTTAAAATAAAAAAGAATGTGTTTTATTAGATAAAGAAGATCAAGAGGATTTAGTACAGCTAGTTTTTCTCTGAAAAATAAGGACAAGAATAACGTGAAAGTATCAATGTTTCTCTTGTTAAGAAGAGATAGGTATTACTTGTATTCTGCTAAGTATGTAATAAGTGAAGAGTGGATGATTAAGTTTCATTGTTCTATTCAACAGGTCTCATTGGGTGGAAGTATCTATTGGTGTCACCAATCCTTTTCAAAAGAGAGAATATTGTCTTATGACGTAATGTAAATAACTAGTATGCAGATGAAATATGAACTAGTTCATCACTATTTTAGGGTAGTATAATTGTTTCATTCCCTCCTCCAAAGTGTAGGGACTCACACTGGATTAAGGATTATTTTCTAAGACAACCAACTATAATTTGTTACTACATTATAGTGGATAATCCTTGTAGTAGTCATACAAATACCTGACAATGAATAAATAATCTTATTGAGTAGTGAACCTTATAAAAATATCATTTTAATATTCATTACATCATTCATATTATTTCATGCGATGAGGTAATGGGAATAATATAATCAGGATCTTAATAGGTCAAGAGGTATATAGATAAAAAATTTATAATGTTATTGAAAATTCCCCCGCAATGATTCACTACCCTCTCTATGTTAGGAATTTAATATTCTATTTCTCTCAGTAAATTCTGAATATTGGATGTCATGATCTCAAACATCCTGATATTTATATCTTCAATACCATTCACAAGTAGATTTAATGCTTTGGAAAACCCATTCAATGTACCTTACTAATTCAAATCTTGAGTAAATCAATGTATCTAGGGGATATATGATTTCAAGACACACCCTTCCCTTCATGTTCAATTTATTCCTCATATATCTGATGATCAATTTAAATCATGAAATAACATGACTTATCAAGAAATATTTGTACTGAAAAAATAATATGGAATTTAAATATTTATATTATTAATAAAAAAACACTCAACCTAAAAAATGTATATATAGTTGATGTAATGTATAATTAATAATAATATTCATGATAAATATTAATAATATTAAATATAATTACAATTTCTAATTTTCACAATAATGTCAATATTTCATGGGAATTTTAATGAATAAAAAATTAATCTTAAATGTGAATATAAATATATAACATTTATAGAACTATCATAAATTATCATTATAAAGGATTAGGATTGTATAATTACAAAATATCCTCAAATTATTATATGTATAGTATAGGGTTTTTTCATTAATGAATACAAATTCCATTAAAAGATCACTAATTTTTTTAAGAAATTACCCTTTTCCCTTTCAAAATTAATTTCACAAATATGAAATTATAAAAAATATTGAATAAAAATCAGAAGAAATTTATAAATTTGTAAATTAGTCAATAGTTAAATTAGTCTCTATAATGGTTTAATGGTTCTATTCATTAAAAAAACGTTAGAAAAATTATTCTTTACCATTTTGTTGAGAAAATAATTAAAAATAAACTGTTCTATAAAATGATAGGAAGGCTCATTATAAACCAATTTTTTTATAAATCCAATAATGGGTGAAATAATATTAAGAAATCATACTAAAAATATAATTATTTTTTTAAATGTGGTTTTGGAAAAAAATTGACTAAACAGATAAATGTAGTTAGATTATATAAAAACATTTTCTTAGACATTTTAAGTAGAAATTATATATAAATTGAACTATTAAACTAAAACATAATTAATAAACATAGAATAATATAATTTTATGAGTTTATTATAAAATTACAAAATAATTTTCTTTAATTTAAATTCATGTATAATCATTACTGATTAGAATTGGATTAAAACAAAATATCTTACAATATTTGTAATTTTTTTAATCAAAATACTTATTTAAGGAATAATAAAAATTTAAACAGTATTAAAATTAATTTAATTATATTTAAGATATATAATTTCAATGTTTTAGTATAAATCTCTAATAAATGATGTTTGGTGCAAAAAAAATATATGTTTCATTGAATAAAATTTTGAACAACCATCCCTTATAATGATCATAATGTTGATGTGAGAATTAATAAATGACTATATTTTGTGTATAAAATGTAAATCCACATAATATAATCACAAATAAAACTTAATGTTATTAAAATTCATCACACACAGAATCTTATAATGTCAACAAAAATGAGGATGTATTATAACCCAATGAATGGAAATTATGTCATGAATCTATTTACAACATGGTTATTTATAATTCAAATTCCAATTGATAAAATAATTCAAATGAAAATATTAAAATAAAAGGAGATATGATTGAATCATGATATTAAATACAAAATGGATATTATATAAACAATATAAAATAAATTGGGTTCATAATAATAACATTTTCCACATTAATGGAAAATTCAGATGGAATCCATTACCTCACACTCCATGTAGGTTGAAAAAAATTTAAAATAATGTATAATGGTTTTAATAATGATTTTTTTTATAAAAACCATATTCATGTTTATAATAACTTTATTTGTATTATAATTATATCTTATAACCCATTAGTTAAAACTAATTTATTTTTATTTTTATTTTTATTGTTAATTTCATTATTTTCTAAAGCGTTATTTAAAATGAAAGTTACAATTTTTGTGTATAGGAAACCATTACACCATATACATAATGATATTAACTATATAAATGACATATTTAATTCTTGGATGAAATTTTAAAACCATTCTGGAATGATTGACATGAGAAATGAGTCACATCACTTCATGGAGATGTAAGGTTGTACGTATGCACTTACAAGATATTATTACATCAATGGATGATAGGGTATTTAAGTGGATTGTATATTTATTTTAAAAAATTAATATAATGTAATATTTATTATATATATTCATTAATTTCATCATTTTTACTACTCATGTTATTTGGTGATGGAAACAAAATTGCATTTATTCATTGGGTGGTAGCCTTTAACACACATAAGGTGTGGATTTATTTCCCATTTTATAGAGAAGAAGATAAATAGAGATTATGACAACAACATAATAACATCCTAGAATATGTTAGACACTTCTGTTGTAATATTTCTATTTTTAAGACATAATTGGATTTTTAAAAGGATAATTGAATTTAATATTCTTGATGAAGACAATTACCTTTCCATAGAAGAACTTTATATTGATCTTTTCTTAACGACCCTGTGTTAGTTCATTTAGGATGTTGAGATCCAATATAATGTGTATATTGTAATTTTTTATATATTTTCTCATATTTTTATCAAATAAAATTTATTAATATGTGATAATAATTTATGGGAGTGACTTTACTTTTATAATCGAGGAGGAGGACACACATGGAATTTTTCAAAAGAATAAATCATACACTCATTTTCACATTCTAAAAGGATAAAAATAGATTATTATTAAATAGTATATGTGATATGGTGAAAATACGTCCATTAAATATTATTTATACTTATTTTTAGTTTTTTAACCCTAATATTTTTATTTTAACCCCCGGTATCCCAATTTCACCTTAACCCTGATATTCTATTTTTAATATTTCACTATTCATTATGAAAGAAAATTAATTTCAACTTATTAAATAATATATATTATTATTATTCCAAATATATAATACATTTATCAAATTATATCCAAAAAATTTTATGAGTTTAATATAAAAGAAAACCCATATATGGTTCTAAAAACATATTTTCAAGAAATGCATTTTTCAAGCACAATATAATATTACATTAAATACATAATAATTGGTAATCATTAAATTGATTGAAATTCATATATTAATATAATATATATATATATATGTCTGTGTCAGTGTGTGTGTGTGTCACTTAATTAGTTCATAATTAATGATTATTTTAATTAATTTAAATAGAGGAACATTATGCATTTTAAAATAGTTTTCTTAAAATTGTGTTTTTAAGAGTAAAAATATACTTATATAAAAATATAATATAAAATCATTAAAATTAATTAATTAGATAAAATATAAATTTATAATAATTTTTATACTTTAAAATAATATATATTTTATAATGGTCCTAGAAAAATTCCTAATTTAATGAAAAAGTTTAACGGTATTTGAAAATTTGTTATTTTTCATTATTTAATAAAAAATCAATATTCTCATAAAAATCCCAATATTTTTCCCTGATATAATTTTTATATAAATATTTCAAAAGAGTTATAACTTTTATAAATTAAATCTTCAAAAAAAAGTTTGAATAGAAAATAATTTCTAATATAAAATTCCAAATAAAAACATTTTTTAGGAATTTATATTTTGATAAATAATATAAATTTACCAAAAATTTTAATGATTATTTTCTCATTATTTATAAATAAAATTACATTTATTAGAACATATATATATATATATATAGTTCATATTTTTTTGTCATGTTCATAAATTAAAATTAAATTTGTATGTTATTATGACTTTATTTAAGTAGTGTCTCATAGTTTTTTTAGGCTTAGTGTAGATTTTCATATATTCTATAGAACACAATGTTCATATTTTAAAATCATAAGTTGTTTCATTATCCTAAACATCAATAAAATTATTCTCCAAAATTTTAATTTTTTATTAAAAATAAAGGGTTTGATATTTGGTAATATAATTACTGAAAAACAATGTCATAAAACATGTTAACCAAACCTCCTCTTCAAATGGGGAAATATAAATAAGATGTTCTTTTGGAATAACACCTAACTACATCTCCATGTTAGAGAATATTGGGTGAAAGTGAAAATATAAGCTTGGAATAAAATAATTAATAATTATGTAGAGTGATAGATATAATTTATCATAAGAAACATAATGATCAAAATGAAATTTATTATGAAGGAGCCTTAAATCTGTGATTAATTAAATGGAAATTGATTCATCGTATATATAGGTAATAGGATATGTTTTCTGTTTTTTGTTTTTTTCCAAACTGTTGAGAGAGTATTTTACTATCAATATATTAAAAACTAAAAAATATACTAATTATATATATTTTTATTTCATAAGAAAACTTTAATATTTTTTCTTTAATCAATTTCCACTTCATTTATAACTCTTAAATATGAATTTCCAATATGATTTTATGCCTAATTCACTAAAATTAATATTTATCAAATCTATGATCTATGAAAAAATATTAATATTTTCTTATGAAAATTAAATATAAACCAAAATATAAATAGGTGCTACAAGGTAAGATAATAAAAAATATGTATAAAACTTTATATGAATAAATAATACATTTTACATAAAAATGTTGACTGAAGTTTTAACATATATTATTCCATAAATTAGTAACTCTAAATTCTAATTACCCTAAATATTATTAACATTATAGAATCATTTACTCTAAAATGTGATTTCAAGCCATTTTATTTAGAACTTAGAAAAAAAATAATTTCATCATTAACCAATAATCCTTTATGTTAAACCTAAAAGTTATATATACCTCCACCCCGTAAATTATCTCCTAAAGTATAATTAATAGACTCAAATTAAAAAATATTATATATTATAGTATAATTCCAAAATAAAAAAAATATTTATAAATAATACCATTTATAAAATAAAAATCATACAAACATGGACATCAAGTAGGCCATTGGTAAGCATAACTCCCTTTTCACCCTTCAGTTGTTTGTTCATGCACTGTGTGTCACTAACCAAACTAGGTTAACTCATAACATAGAACAAAAACAATTTAATGACATCTATTGAGTGATATTCTTGATCCTCCTGTGATGGAAACAAGTGTTGGACATCAATATTAACTCACATGGGAATGATTTGTCCCATGAATGTTATAAAATATATAAATAAAGAGAACATTAAAAGAATATACTTTTAATTTGATGTAAATAAAACCAAATATACCTCTTCATGACATTATGGGTTACTACCGCCCATAAATACTATAGTATCTCCATGAGAGAACCTGATATGGGAGAACCAGTAACTAAAAAATGATAAATAATATAGGATTCAGCATTTAAAATGCCCAATTGAAATCCAATAAATAAAGAGAAACCTTTTCCAACCCGTTGAATAGAATCCAATTACTTCTTTTTGAAAAATAAAACATATAAAAATAAATATTTATATTTAGCTTAGTAAAAAATGAAAAGCTTCTATTTTATATTAATCAACTTTCTATCATATCTTCAAAAAAATCTATTAATGAGATCCACATTAGAAATATTTTCATAAAATATAAGTAGTTATAAAACTTTTGTCTCAATAAAAAAATAAGGCATATAATTATATAAAGAAACTATAAAATGGATTAATGAAAAAAATTATTTTTATTATTTCATTAATATAAATGAAACTAAATAGAATAAATTTTTAAAAATGTTCCATAGAAAAAACGGTAAAAGATAGAATTTACCATACTAAATCCCATAATAACTATGTAAATTAAGTTTCTAGGATCCCCATTCAATAATAGATCGATAAAGAAAACGTTTCATCATGCACAAGATGCTATAAAGTTCAATGATATAGTTCTAGTGGTCCCCATTATATCATATTTTCTGTTAGTTATGTAGAAAAATCTAGCAAGGGAGCTCAGTCATGGGCCCTGCCAACTCATCGAGCGTACTAGTACTTACTTCACCTACATAGGTACCTAGAATTATTTTTTTTTGTGATAATTTGGAGGTGAGTTTTATCAAAAAAATATCTATATACTTTTTTTATAATTTTATGAAACAATACTCAACTCTCTTACCTCTTACCTACCTTCATTAGCATATCCGTACTTTTTGAGTCACACAAACAAGAACAAGTATCTTCACCAGGAAAAAATCAAAAACCACATGTTTAACTCATAAAACATATTTTAAAACAAAATTAAATTAAATAAAAGTTCTTTGAGTTTTTATAATATAATTAAAATTATGAATCAGGCCTCATCATTTAAAAAAATAAATTTTCAAATAATTTTGAAGAAATGTGTTAATATGAAAACTACGTAATGGTTTCTCTTGAAAATATAATGACACTAGATAAAATCCATTTTAATAAGTCATAATCAATTTTCATGTAATTTAAATTTTATATAGTAATAGAAAGAAGATTTATCAATCACATAATCAACCATGAAATTCAATTAACATGCATGGACATGAGGAATCTACCGCAAAACATGCCACATATGATGATGGTCACATCATAATTTCCTGCATATATATATGCATTTATTTACATACATGATCCAATTAACCTAATTTATAAATTCCCTAATTCATGAGAAAATATATACAAACATTGTGTATATATATGTATGCTTGTGTGTAGTTATCTATTTTTATATGTGAAAGCCCCTTTGAGGATACATAGAGTGTATCCCTCTCCATCAATGGCCCAAAACATCATCATGGAGGTCCATGATACACTATAAAAATAAAAGTCACCCAAATATCACAAAACAACTAAAAAAACTGGACAAAAGAATAAACATTCAACATGTCCTACCACAATAAATTGAAAATTTGTTTTCTTTTCTATCTGAGACCCCATCACATCTCAATGAATTTCAAAGAGCCAAAAAATGGATTTAAACAATAGATACAAATAAAATCACAAAAATTATACTATGATAAAACCCTTGGGTATATAAAAAATAATACTATAATTAGGGTAAGAATAAAAATAATGAAGGATGTGGCAGAGAGGAGGAAAGGATTACAAGTGATGATCACAACCAGAATAAAGAGGAGATATAGAAACTGGAAGGAGTACTATAGGATAGGATTTGATTAAGGGATCCCACCTTCTAAGGTGTGTTGTATGAAATATAGTAGAAGGGAATGGGGTGGGGAGTGACTATTATGAAGTATGTGTTATTAAAATTGTTTTTTATTTTTTATTAGTTAGTTATTTATTTTTTGAATACTGGAATCTATTCACTGTTTGGCTACATGTTTGGAAAAAACATGCACCAACCACGACCATTCCCTGGATTTCATGGACGAACTACTTGTGTGGGTTTTGTGATTTTGTAAACTCTATATAGGTTGTGTTTTCATCTCTTATAAACATTATAGACACCCTAACATGATCTATGCATGGCTCTTACTAACAATTCACCCATTCAATAAACACTAAATTTTAAAATTTAATACATGTTCTTTCTTGACACTAAAAAATGAGGATAAATATATTTACAAAATTAAAATAATGATGAAAATTTAAAAATGATTAAAATTAAAGGACTTGGTTTTCCAATTTTCTTACCCTTTTCAGTTTCCTCCCCTTGAAATCCCAAAAAAAATAGTTGATCATGAAATCAAATGGAAAAAAACAAATGCACATGAAGAAAACCCTAAAACATGAAAACCAAGAGCTAACACTCAACCTTATTGAAAGACTCCAAGCCAAGGAAAATACATAAATATTTATTTTCAAATAAATAAACCGACATAGTAATGGAGGATGACTGAGACTACATATCTTAAACAACTTCACAAAAGATTCAATGAAAGAGACTCCACCCTTTAAACACAACCCCAAAACATGGTACCTCCGTAACCCTAACATATAAATCCCCTAAGAAAACCACTATGAGAAATTTGGTTTCTATATGGGCATCTTTAACATTTTCCAATATCCTAGTTAAGGAACATTATCAATGATAGGGTTTGGTTAGGGTGGGCACAAGATAGTACCTTTCTTATGTGAGATTAGAAACTAGGTTCACCACAACCTCATCCATTTGTTTCATGCCTACCACTTGAAAATTAGGTCATACACCAAATTCAAAAACTAATGCAACTCACTATAAAAAAGAAATGAAAGAGACTAAATGAGATTATATACTATAAAATATAAAACATCATTCACAATGAAAAGATTTAGAACCACCCAAAACGGCACTTTTATATAAAAGGTGTTCCTAAGAGAACAAAATGAAATGTAATTCTACTAAATCTAGGATCAATTTCACCAACAGAGAAAGCCTATAGATTTATCTTATAAAAACACCCAATGTAAAAGAATAAATAAAATGATACAGGAATACTCTTAAGAGAGAAGACTATAACCCAACCATACCCGTAAATATATAGAAAAAAAATCTAAAAATTACCTCCTGTTAATAAAACTACATCCAAAAAATCAGTTTTGGAAGACAAGAATAAAATTCTAAAAAAAGATTCCACAATAAGATCAATGTAACTCTATTATTAAGTAAAATATTTAAAACCTAGGACCATATATCGATACATAAACCTTCAATGTACATTACCAATCAAACGAGTCAAATCACATTCCCTTGTCTTGTAATCTACTCACCCAAGAAGTTTTCATCTATAGAATAAATCCCAACACCAAGGCATACACCTTACTAGAATGACTAATCACTAAAATAATCTATAATCCGCAAAGTGTTTTCAGTGTGTAATATCTAGAGAAAAACATATTAAAAATTTACTCAGAGTCTCCCACCACCTCAGACATGATGATCTAAACCCACTAATTGCAATACACCAAGCTCCCAAAAATGGAAGGATTTCCACAAATGTAAAACCAAAACAAGGGAAAACTCAAATGGTTTCCATTTTAACATCGTAATAATCTAGTTAGATTTATATACACCACACACAAAAGCTCTTAAACTATTTGAGAAGCATGACTCATAGGTTTTTATTTTGAGATGTAATATATTAAATGATTTAGTTCCCATTACATAGGAATTGTTAATCCTTGAAAAGAAACTTATTCATTCAGAATTACAACATAAAAAATCACTTCATGTGACCTATGTGACCCCACTTAATCGAATAGTAATATATTCCATTGAATAACCGCCCACTCATCACTGATATATTTACGATGCATACTTTGAATACAAGAAACATGGAACTAATTTAAAATTCATAGAATCTAAAAGTACTTATCTCAATAAAAAATCGAAAACCCAAACTCGAACATCGCATTAAAAATAAATCTAACACATCCAAATAGAAAAGTCTCAAAAATGAACTCTCCAAATAACCCGAGAGATCAAAAAAATATCCATTTTTTTAAAAAACCAAAATCTTTCTTTTTGAAAATTCCATTCAAAAAATCAATAATTCAGGTTTAAACAACCACCATTGGTATTCCAGGATGTCTTATTTTTATACACCCCCAACTTTGTCGAAGAATAAATATACACATACCAAAAACCAACTATTTAACACACTAATACATCCTTATATGTGAGCACTCATAGAAATACCAAGGATAAAAAATAAAAATTTCCTTGTCTAGGAAACAAAATGCTTTACTAAAAATTTTATATTCTTCAGAAACAAATATTTGACATATAAAAAACATTTCCAAAGCCACTAATATAATTTCCAAAAATATTTATTAATTTATTTTTAAAAAACTTTCAAAAACCCAAAAATGGTTTCCCAAACACATCCAATTTTCAAACCAATGCATTTCATTTTCCATGAACTAATCTATTTCATTTCAGAAATCTGATTTTAGTAAATAAAATAAAATTTATAAATCAAAGTTAAATACTATAAAATCATCCCAAACTAACAGTAAGAACCAAAATGTATAACATAATTACAAAATTGATCAAAATTCTAGAACCTCAAATAAAACATTATTACACATTTATTACCTTCATGTATTGGTAATCCATACACCAATTGGATGATAACATTGGAGATCATTAGAGTCACCCCCATGTTTTGCCCATAGTTTTTAGACCACACATAGTAAAAATAAATCACATTGAATTCCCCCAAAACCACCTCTAAAATCTAAAAACCAATCAAAATCACTTCATAAAATAACAAATACTATTAATAAATATAATAGAATCATGTGTTTTAAGGCACAACCATCATAGGACACAGTATATATTCATGTATTCTTTCATGTATGTGGTGTTCAAGAACCTAAATGTGACTGAACAGTTGAATTAAGAAAATATATGCCCCTTAAAATCAAATTCACCCAAATTAAAATGGATATGTACAATTATATTATTTTTTCATGAATCAAACTAGGTCGGCGAATAACTAATCTCCCAGAATGGTCTTCCTCATGGTTTGAATGCATCCTCAATAATGTTGGGATAAAAAAGACTTCCTAGAATCATGCCTAATAAAATTGGGACAATTTATCCTATGAACATCAAGAAAATAAATAAATTAATAGAATATTACAAGAAACAACATGTTAGAGAAAGGAATTAAAACCAAATAAACCACTATGTGACCTCATGGGTAACCACGGACCATAGAAGGATTGTATCTCCATGAGAGAACTTGATCTCATAGAAGATTGAACTGAAAATTTATAAACTACATGGGAATGAGCCATCAAAATTTCAAATAGGAATTCAAAGAAAAAACAATACCCTATAATATACCTTTAATTAGAAATAAAAATCATTCCAGTTTGAAAATAAGATATATAAAAATTGGGCTATATATTCAATTGGGAAAAACAAATTAAAAGATTACATTTTAAGTCAAAATACACTATATCATATTTTAAAAAATGTTTTTTGAAATACTGAAATTCATTTTTGTAAATTTTAAATAAAAAATAACCAATGTTACAAGTGCTGATATAGTATAAAAAATAAAAAATTCATTTAATAAAGAAGCTACAAATTAGAGGAATGTGATCCCTAATTTTAATTATTTCATACATGTTAATGAAACGAAACTCAACATAATTTTAAAATTGTTCGATATAAATAAGGTGTAAAATCGATATATAATAATGTAAAATAATCATTTAGATGGTTTAAATGGGTCCACAGTATCCTCATAGCCTTGATGACGGATCATGAATAGATATCCTCAAGCATGATCCCCTGCAGATATCAAATCTAATGTTATAGAGGTCCCATAACATGAATCTTTTAGTTAGTGTTGTAGTGTAAAAATAATGAGGAGCACCACATAGGGCCATTGAAACTCATCTAGTATAATAGAAATTAGACCACCCACTAATGAACCCAGAATTACCATGTTACATGATCAAATGGATGTCATTTAATGTCATATAAATACATATCATTCAATTTTATAAAATAAAAATCCAATTCCAAACCACAAATCTTCCTTATTATGTGTGGCCTCTCTTTTTAATTCACAAAAAACCAAACACAAGTCTCATCACTAGAACTATATCCCAAATTACATTTTTAATAGATAATAGAAAATTAAAAACCAACATCCATGCCTTAAATTGGATTATCTGTTTTTATGAAACAATTTAAATTGTCCACCATGCCTTATGATTTTATGAAAAAATCATTTAAAAATAATATTTTAATAATGCATCAAAATGAAAACCCTATATTGGGGTCTATGGATAGTCCGAAAATATAAGAGAACATTCATTTCCAAAATTCAAAACCAATTTTCAATTACTGTACATGTAATATAGTAATGGAAAAATGATTTTAGAAACTCCCATGAAATCAAGGAATACAATTCAAATTGTTTTAAATATAGAACCTACCTTAAATCATGTTGCCCATGATGATGACCACTTCATAGTTACACACATATACAATAATAAATAAACAATCCCCTTGAATTGATGAAAATATACTACATTCCATCGTGGAATATGTATTAAGTGGTCATATATATTTATGTTCATTTCAATGTATATGTGTCAAATCAATCATTATGGATCCAAAAATTGTTTCTCTCACAAAAAAAACCAAAAACAACCTCAAAGAGGCCCACGGAACACTAGAAAAAGAAAAAACCCAATGGAAAAAATACCTAATTAAAAGTGGGTCAAAATTAAAAAACAGAATTATTCTGACCCCAAACCAAAAAGATACTTATTTATTTTATTTTGGGAGACCCAATATCATCTCAACAGGGCCTATGGTAGCACAAAAAAATGGAAGGAAACCCTAGATACAAAGAAAAATATGTTCTTGATGTAAAATTAGGGTTTGTTCAAACACTTGTCCCAATGAGGGGATATAGAAACATATTGAATTATTTTTAGAGAGGCATATAGGATTTAATGTGATGATGGCATCCAAAATTTGGTGGGGAAATAAAAACTGAATGGATAAGTTGATGTTATGTCACACATGGGGGATCCCTCTTGGAAAGTTGTGTCACATGACAAAGTGAATAAGTGTTAGGGTTTGTGGAATTATGGGTAATTGGGTATGGGTTATTATAATTAGGTTTTTACTTTCTAATATTATTTTATATTATTTTATTCATTGTTATTTTTGAAACCCCATACATTGAACCCAATTTGGATAAATTAATATCCAAATCATGTACCAGACGTACACCTCCCCCAGATGGAATGGACACCAAACATGAATGATATTCATGGTTAGGGAAACTATTCACTAGTTGTGATGTTAGATCTGGTAATCTTTCTGATCATGCTCACACAATCAGCACTTGGTTTCTAATATTCATGCAGGAACCATGAACCCATGAAAAAACACAAATTTAAAAATAAATAACCATATCTATCCCAAAACTCAAAAAAAGTCTTAATATAAATTATTAATTAAAAATAATCATGATACATTAAAAATATTTAAAAAATCATGGGCAGGGTGTGACAGTTTGGCCTTGCCATATGCAAAAGGTTGTCACCCGATATGTGGGTTGTACTTTTCCAAATACCATATTAAAATAATTCCAATAATTTTCCTTGTAATATGATCACCATACCTAAAAGTATCATTAATCATCAAATATATTTTTATCCATATATGTTATTCTATATGAATTTATAAATAATATTAATAAACTATTATTAGCTAAACATCAATAATCATATTAAATATAAGGTTGGTAAAGACCATGAAATTATGTCCAAAAAATATGAAATAATTATTTCTAAAATATCATTATCACTATAAAAGATATTATACATAATGATTAGTTATACCTCCACCATATATTAACACTCAGTAATATCTTTACGGTAATTCCATCATAGAGAAATTTGGAAGGTAATTATATTCATTAAAAATTATAATCAACCCTAGACATTTTAACCAATAATGGTCCAAAAATTTCATAAACTATTCTCATATGAATCAAATACTTAGTGTATTTGGGGGAATCTATTTTATTAAACATAAAAAAATCATATCTGAAAAATGTGAATTATTCAAATCATACCCATTGGAATGTTAGAACAGGTGCACAGAAACGACCATTTTCATGTATCTAATTATGCTTGTGTTAATTCCCTTTTCACCATTTTTAGATGTACTACCCCTTCATAAATGTTTTCAGAAAAAACATACACCTGTAGTATCTTATCTAGGATAAATTTCTCAGAAAACCACATAATCTCTTTCCAACTAATACATTAGGATGTTCTTTTACTCATATCCCCAAATTATACCACTAGGTAATGTTACCTAATTAATTTTTTGATTAATCTAGTTTCCATGGTTTCTACTAAACATTCAATGATACCGAATTTCAAAACCTCGATCTCTATAACCCATAGTCAGTGCCTAATTTGTTGAAATTTTATTGATACAAGGGGTTAAATAAAAATGGATAAGATGTTTTACTAGTTTTGGAAAAAAAATACATACATGATTCCCATTTTACATAGGGAATAAAAAATAAAACACAACAATCGAAAAAATTGGCATCCAAGAACTCATTAAAAAGTTGTATTCTTTATATCTTGTGGAAGGTAATTAATATAAGGGTGAACATAAAATATTTGTAAGAGTAACATAATATAGAAAATTTCATTAATAAATAAAGTAATATCAATAATTCATAAACAATAGGGAAAGTTAAATATCTAAACACACATTCCATTCAATAAATAAATTTATTATCATGATTAGATATGGAATAATCAATATTGAAAGGTAAATAAAAAAGCACACATTTTATTCAATCAATAACTTGAGTAAAAAATAAATTAATTGATAATACTAGTGAAATAATTTCATTAATACAAAAAATTTAATTCTTAATGAAGAAAATTATTAATATTGGATGTCAAGATCTATGACTTCATGATTTCTATATGATGAAGACCTTTCATAATTTGGTTTATAACTATGGGTAAAAATCAATTTAACTATAAATTACCAATCCGACTCATTATATAATCAATGCATTGAGGGGCTATATCATTCTGGTCCCCATCCACCACATTATGGGAAACATATTCCTCATATATTGAATGATCAACTTAATTCATGAAAAATAGGTTATATCAATGAATGTCTGTACTGAATAAAGAATATGAAATATTGATATTTCCCAATCAATCAAAGGGAATTAAATTAAAATAACATATTTATAAATGATATAATTTCTAAATGATTGTTATATCAATGGTAAAAAATGATATTCAGAGGAAATATAATGACGATTGATGAAAATACAATTGAATATTTCAATGGAATGTTAATGAATAAAAAAAAGAATTGAATGTTAATAATTTTCATCATCAAACTGATCAAAAACCATCTAGATAAATGATAAAGAATCTATCAATAAAAAATATATCCATTAGATTGTAATTACACTACATGTTTTTTTCATCAATTAATATAAATACCAAGAAATTATCAATAAAAACATATTTTAGGAAAATACCATTTTTATATTGAAAATCCCTTTTATAAACAAAAATATTTTAAAAATATTAGTAAAGACATTATCATTTAAAATAAACCTATAAAATATAAATTAAACTTCAATAAAATGAGTTTTTATGATAGAATAATGGTTTTTTCATGAAAATTATGTTAAAAATTATTCATTTCATTTTTTTATGAAAAATTTCAAAAAAAATCAAAATAACGCAAATTTTCCATTTATTTTTTTAATTAAAATATAAAAAAATTATCACTAAACTTTTATTTTTATACATTTTGTGAAAATATTTTTGAAAAAAAATTATTTTCTACCAGAAATAAAAATAAATTCAATATTTATTACCAAATGTTTTATCAACCATTTTATGTACAAAAGAGAGAAAAATTGTATTGTTAATTGATAAATTCATGAATAACTACATTATTATAAAATTAAATGGTTTTATTAGATAATGATCAAATAATTTCTTTCAATGTGATTTCATGTATAAATGATGACAATTAAAATGAGATTAAATCATAAATATATTATCACTTTTGTAACTTTTAAAACATAATAGCAATGAAAATAATTAATCCAAATGAAACATTTGATAACATGAATATAAAATATTCCTTATATAAATCATCAATGGGGTATTACTTAAACTTCTAAAATAATACTCGTATATTACATATCATACATTTTGGAGAAGAAACTTTTCAAGAAAAAAACCCTTACAATGATCAGAACATTGATGTGAGAATTAATAAAGGATTAAATTATGTGTATAAAATTTAAATCCATATAAAATTTTTTAAATAAAACATTACATAATCCAAATATATTAGACATATGTTATTATAATAAATCATAATGAAGATGTAATATATCATAATGAAAATAAATTTAGTTATGAAATTATCTACAACTTGGAAATTTTAAATACATATAGAATTAGATGAACTAACTCAAATAGAAACTACAATATATAATAATGAATAAATTATTATGATATTACACCTCAAATGGGTAGTATATGCACCATAAAAATGTAATTAGGTTCATAACAATAATATCTACTTTAATGAGGGACAATTGAGATGGAATCCCTTACCACACGATTATTTTTGGATGAAAGGACTTGAAAATGAAATATAATCGATTTAATCATGTTCCAAAATTATAAATATATGTATTCAATTTTATAAAATCACATATGAACTTATTATAACATCTTAACATAATTTCATTAATAATGTTTTATTATTATTATTTTAGGTGTTCATTTTCTAATTTTATCATTCGTATTTTGTCATGAATGTTTTATTTATTGTGTATTGGATATAAATACATCATATCCAAAATTATAATAATTTTATAAATATCATATTTACTTATTTTATAAATTTTTTAAACCATTATTTAATGTTGGACATGAAAAATGAGTTACATTGGTCTTTAAAGATAAAAGGTCATGCATATAAATGATAAGTGATAGCATTCCCCTAATGAGTGAATTAGAAAGTAATTTAATGTTATATTAAATTTAAATAATTAATATAAATTAATATATATAATATATATAAATTATTTCCATCATTAAGACTTTTTATTTGATTCGAAGATGAAAAACAATTACATTGGTTCCCGAGGTGGTTTTCATTCGTACACATAAGTAATGGAATTAATAGCAATTTTTTAGAGATTGATATATATATATTATATAGTAATAATAAAACGAATCTAAAATACATTAGAGATTATGGTTATATTATATCGTAATTTTTAAAAGGTGATTGATGGTTTAAAAATAATAATTAAAAATAAATACCATACCGAATAATTTTACCTTCACTTAGAACAAACTTCCATTGCATCTCTTATTAAAGACAATAGGGTTTGTATTTTGGTACTAAAAAAGAAACAATAATGTGTATATGGATTTTGATGATATATTTTATATTGGATTAGTTGATTAAAATGCAATGATATGAGTCATAATTAAGGGGAGTGATTTCACTTTTTTAATTGTGGAGTATGACACACATATGTTTTTTCAAAGAATAAATCATATACATGTTGTTACCTAAAAAGGCTCTAAAATGGATCATTATTGAACATTTTATGTTATAAGTTCCATATATGGAAATAAAATGGATATTTATAAAATTATCTAGGTCATTTTATCCTTAATATTCTATGTTCCACCACCTGAAAAACCTATTTGTATAGTAACCGTGGAAAGGTGTTTTTACTATTTTCACTATTCATTATTTCCAAAAACTTATTTATACCATTATGTATGACTATAAAATAATTATTTAATTTTTAAATAACATTAAATTAATAACAGTACATTAATATTACTTAATTTAATGAAATGGCATAAAGGTATTTGAAAAATCAATATTTTTCAATATTCATTGAAAAGTCACCATTTTCATAAAAAACCCAATATATCACTGTAAGACAATTTGGTTATGATGATATCAAAAATTTTAAACTTTTTTATAAAATAAAATATAAAAATTTTGTATTTTTTAATAATCCTAAAGATAAAAATAAAAATAAAACAATTTTTTATGAATATATATTTTGAAGCATAAATAAAATTTTGTATAAATTTGTGACATTATTTTATAATAATATATAAACTAATTTTATTTATTAGTAATAGTCTATCACTATTTTATAATTTAGATGAACGTATTCATACCCTCCAATTTAATGGCTATGTTTTAACAATAAAATTTAAATAGTATATCGTGGTTTGTTAATTTCTGGTGTTTCATGATGAATACACTATATAACACAATGTTCTTATTTAAAAATATCATAGTGTTACATAAAATAAGATCTTTCTATCTTATAAATGATTCAATTTTGTTTGAGATGAACAATTTTAGAATTATGTTGTTGAAATGAAATGTCTTTTTTCCTTATATGTAATCGTTGACGCTTCCAGATGTTAGTCAAGGCTATGTGGTATTTCATGATACAAAAAGATTGTTTCTAGTATTAATCCTTATAATGGGCTATAATGAGGTAGACTATGGTTTGAGATAGGTTAATCCACATAATAATAATTATCTTACACATTATTTTTAGATCGTAATTGTGTTTCATGCACTTAATATTTTGTGACATACATTTTTTGAAAAAGGTTTACAATTTATTCCAAAAAAATTATCATCTAAATATTCTCTCAAAATGATATGAATATCTGAAAGAGAAATTGGTTGTATTACCTATGTTCTTTTCATTATTACATTTTATGTAACCTCGTTATGGGGAATTTCATTTCTGATTCGTTGAGAAGGAGACTTCTCATCCTTACCATGAAAGAATCGTTAAAATGATTAAATATGATGGTTATCATTGTAATGTTACATTTGAGAGTATTATAAATGAGTCTATGGTTTTTTTTGGAGAGTATGTAGGTGTCATATTATTTTATTTAAAGTATTCTCCATGAGAAGTGGTTTTAGGAAACATTTCATAGATTTTGGGACACTCTTTATCGTGGGAAGACTATTGGTGAGGGGATATTCACTTCGTTGTGTATCCTAGGTTTACATAATCGATGAATTGATCCTATTCCAATAATAAAGTGTATGATGGGGTATTTAAATAATTTATATTGGGTGGAGAAACATAGTATAGTGAATATGTTCTAAGATATGTGTTGATGATTCTGGTGGCATGTTATGAGATGAGACATCCCTAACATTGTTTTCCATTGCTTTATCATCCAACAGATTAAACTAGAGAATTAGATACCATATGAATTGCTTCACTGGCTTCGAGTTATAACTTGGAAGAGGGATGATAATTATATAGTCTATATGGTAATGTTACTATGAACCACTTCAGGTAGGAATGTGATATTGGTGGTGATTGAGAGGCTGAATCAATCATCTTACACTCTACCCATTTGAGATAAATCCAATGTTTTGTATATGTGAAATATCTATTTGAATGAATTTTTTTGGTTTTAGAGAGTTTCATATGACATAATCTTTGATAGGGATCCCCATTTCTCGTCTCAAATCAAGATAGGAATCTAATAGGCACTATGATCTCTAGAAAATTTTGGAATAGCTTATCATTCATATATATATACATAATGAGATATAAATATTATGGACAATATTCTATGTGAATGCATTGTTGACATTTGTGTTTTGACTCCCTTTTTGTTTGGATCTGTTTTTGGATTTTCATCTATGGAGATCCCTTTAATGGATAATGATGTAATGGTTATAGATTTTGGTTTTTTTGAATTATGAGAGCCAATGTAATATTTAATAAAATGTTTTAATGTGTTTGTTACTAATTTATTCATGGTTTTGGGGAAAATGATAGTTATCGAAAAGAAGGGGAACCATGGTTTATGGAATGTGTCTTGTAGATTTTGAGATGTGCCATAGATCATTATGATAAAAAAATAGTATATCATGAGGTTAGAAATGGTTATGGAAAAGTTTTTTCTTTGTTGTATATCCCTAGTGTCCATTTTTTATATCTACTAACAATTTCGGTATTGTTGTGTTGTGGAGGGTCAGTTGTGTTGTGGATCACTTGGTTATGAATTTCAGTGATACTTCCTATATGGGAATAGTTCGAGTGTGTTTCATGTTCATATATAAATCCATACCCTAGTTGAAGTGGATATAGGCATGTTATGTATTTTATATTCATGAAGCTGATTGATTGGGATTTTTTGGGGTCTGGTATGGGGTTTTCATTCTATTATCGGGTCGTTTTTAACACAACTATGTCCAAGACTTAGTGCTCTGTGGCATGGTCCTTGTTTTTATAAACATAAATTCCATTGTATTTTTTATGTTCCAACTTCCCTCTAAATTATAACTTGTATTTTTGGCCACTAATGCTAAAAATATTTGTTTTGATTCCTACAATCTCCTTTTTTCTCATATCAACCCTCCAGTAGATATGTTTGATTTCTCTAAAAAATTCATATCATCTCATTTTTTAATCCTATTTTTTCAATACATCCCTAAATTATTGTGTTTTTTCCTCATTATAATTATTTATTGGATCCATTTCTAGATGGATGGGTTTTTTATGGATTCCTTCATTTATCTCCATCAACTTAGTCGTCATTGGAATTCCTATACTGGGTATTGAGTTGCTTTGATAATTGATTAAATGTAGGTGGTTCCTTATTATTATGACTTATTATTTATACATTATATTTAATGTATGATTTTAGTGGAGTTTTAAATTACTTTAAATCCTGAAATTATCATGTTTTTTGTTTTATTTTGGAAATTGGATAGAAAGTGTAAAAACACCCTAATTTAATGGATTTGAATTTTTTCGGTCGATTTGAGTAAAATGTATGGCTTGATTTGGAAATTGATATGATGAAATGGTTTTTTATTTATAGTTGAGATAAATTGTTCAAATTTATATTTTATTTAAAAATAATTAATTGAAGAAAATTTATCATTTCATTTTGAAATGAAAAAAGAATGTCTAAAACTAAAATTTAGGTAATTTTATTTTTAACTGATTGTAAATGATTGATTATATCAGGATTGATTTATTGATATACTATAGATCATGTGATTATAGGTAGTATGTGGTTAATTAGGAATATCATTCTATGTTCTACCCCTCATGAAATTGATTGATGATGACGAACTAATGTAAACATATTATGTTGTGTTTCCCCAATTGAGAGACAAGTCATGTTGGCGTGAGGTGAGTGACTTGTTCACCCATTGAGTCGAGATAACTAATTAAACAGTGTGACAATCCTATTTCAATAAACAAATGTACTATTGGAATTATAACATGGCGATATTAAATGTTTCATTTTATGAAAACATGTCGTTATATTTAGAAGTATTTTATTCATGAAAAAAATTATATATATTTTTTATATAAAATGTTCATTTAATTTTTTTGGTACATCTTCCATAATTTTTAATTGAAATATTTTTTATAAATTATATAAATTAATTTCCATGAATTTTTAATAAACATATAATGAATAAGTGGTTTTATTATTATGGTAATGAATATGGAATAGTTTGTGAGACCCTATATGGAATTCTTGCTTACAACCTACCATTGAATTCAGAAGTTTATTAATTATCTTATGTTGTGTCCATGTAAATGGAAAGAATCGCCTAGAGGTGGTGGATGTTCATGATTATTGGGACCCAAAGTGACAGAGGTGACTAGTAGAGATGTGATTCACCTATTATGTAGGATATTTCTGAGCATTTTCCTTGACAGATATTGTGTCTTTTGGCAATGTACTATTTTGGAAATAATTTTACATATTTTTTCTAATACTTTCTCCTTGATTATAATTTATATATGAACTTGTATCATTTATATTCTATTACATTTTAGTAACAATCATCCCCTATTTATTCTTTTATTTTACCAGGTTCTAGTCACTCGATCATGGGGATTGGAAACGCACTTCGGTCTATGTCAGGGAAAGCTCATGTATTAGCATACCAGGGTATCCCAACTAGTTCTTGATACTCCATGATTTATCTTAGTTGTGTGAAAATATATCGTACATATCATGTGAGTATAAAATTACCTTCTTTATTGATCTCCATTTGATTAAATTATTATAAACATTACTTACAACCCCATAAGAATCTAAGCCTCATAGATTTCAAAATAAAACAATCAAAGTATATAGGTTACCATAATAGGTATCTCTCTGTATTTAGGTAAATGGGACTTATGAGGTGATCCATGAACCCCTTGTATACCAATAACTGATTTTCTTGAAAACATATGTGGTATACAGAATTGGTCATATAGTGTGAAAAAACACTTTTTGAACCCCATGAGCATATTCAGTATCTCATAAAAGTATCCTACTAAAGCTAATCATAACATTTTTTCATATTCTATCAAACTTCATGATGAATAATTTCTTGTGATATCCCAAATTCATACATGTAATGGTTAATTATATATAGACATATTGAAATTTATATCAATATATATATATATTCTTCTAAAGTGATGTCTTGATAATATAAATATTTCCTTTTATATGTTAAATTTAATATTCTTAATACTATTTTATAAAAATAGAAGAAAACTATGATATATTATAATATTTCATATATGATAGAAATATAAATCAACTTTATATTTTATAAAAATTTCATATATTTATTGGCCTATTATATCTCTATATAGTTCCCACTATATCACAATATAACCATGTCAAAAAACCCTCCCACTAATCTCTTTAACATGTAATGTCTCAAAATAAATATTATTTTAATAAAGGTGAGATTTTGGAATCATATCCCATATCTTAAACTCCTTTAACTTTCTCAAATTCCATAACTTCTAAAAATCAATTCTAAAAATGTTAATAACTTATTTAAACTACTTATAACATCTTCTATTTTTAATATCTTCTTATTTTGAACCATATTCATCATAATTTCCCATCGAGATCATATAGTAATTAATGAAACTATTTACATTATTAGATACCAGAACATTCCTATCTCCTTGAGGATAAATTATCATTCACATTATTATGGTAACTAAATATAACTCATTACATTCTTACCTACTAGAAAACCCTATATTTATTATAGGAAATTTTATGAAATTCAGATGGTATTTTGACTATAATAATATTTTAAAAAATATTGATATTTACTTCCTCACAATGACTAAATGTAACTCTTTACATTTTAGTTTAATGTATCATATCCAACAATATTTCCAATATTAATTGAAAAAACCATAAATTTTAGACTAGTTTAAACATTTATTGGAAATTGTATAACTTTTATATGTTCAGAAACACTCTCACTGTACTATTAGAAACTATATTTTTTTTAAAAACTATTCTAAGGCACACAAACTCTATTCTGTTAGGAAACACCACTTACTTTTTTCAATTTTAATATTTAACAAATAAACTATTGTTTAAATATCATATATGGTATTATAATTATATTTAGTATTTTTCATATAATAGAGATATTTATAATTTATAATATATGACTGATGGATTGTGGGAACATGTTCCTACATATTTTAATAGAAATATAAATAAAAGATCTATATCTTAAATATTAAATTTTTGTTTATCTGTTCTTAAGAGAACATATTTCAAAAAATAATATGAATCAAAAACTAAGTATATAGAATTAATTATATAATATTATTCAAATAAACTATTTGTTAACTAATTACTCCAATTATCCAATAATTTAAATAGAAAACTATATAATGTGTTTACTTAGATGAATACCATATCGATAAAATTCTTTAGATTAAATCGATGATGAAAAAAATCATCGATTTATGATTTGAATGAAAACTATAGACTCTATAAATTGTTTTTATGATTTATAACTCATATATATATATAATACTTGTAATTCATATATTCTATACCATATGTCCTTAAAACGATAAATCTATTTCTATAATTTTGTAACATAAAATTTTCATTACATGAAGTTTCAAAAACACCTTCATATATTTAAAATATTTTAATCATATAGATTCATTAACAATTCCATCCTGATTTTACTTTTTGGTTTCAATGGACGTGATAGACAATATGAAGAAACATTATTAGACATTACAACAAACTTTTGTTCTTATTGATTAATAATTTACAAACTGGTACCATCAACACAACACTATAACATATAGATCATATACCTGGTTCACATATCCTTAAATTTTGGAGAATATTAGACAAAACAATACTGATGTAAATCATCTGGTGTGAACATTTCGTATAGGAAAATAAAATTAATTCCTTAACTAGAATATTTCTTAAGTTATCATTAGACTCTCCATCCCACTGTAATATTCACTCATATTATATATCATTGAAAAAAAATTATACTTTGTATATGAGACTAAAATTTATTTGTTCATTTTCTATTAAATTCTTATGAAACCTAAAATAAAACATTCCATATTTATAATAATAATCTATATTCTCCTATTCAATAAAATCAATACTTGGTGACATAAAAAGGTGTACTTTAATACATAAAATTTATCCTTACATAATAAATATTCATAATATTCTATATGTAATATTTGTTAATAATAATCTTCTCCTTCATATAATATTGATCTAAAATATATTTCTCAGAATAATGATGCCAAAAATCAACAATATATTCTTTTATAATAAAATTATCATTTTTTACTAACATTTATGGAATAATTTTACTAAATCGCCTCCCAATAAAATGTTGACCCATTTTAAACACACTATATACATTACGGGGCCAAGATCCATATTCGATCAACTATTACACCAATATGTGAATGTTAATATTTAATTAATACATCACATATACAATGGTTTTAAATATTATCATATATTATTCCTAGATAAGAGAGTGGATGACTCAATCTAAATCCATTATATATATATATAATCAACATCATTACTATGTCATGAAACTCATTAGGGTTTCTTAGATATGTGTGACCCCATAAAAAATATATTAACATGGAATCTTACCATTAATATCCCCAAATTAAATTTATTCCTTATATAGGATAATTATGGAAACCTATTGGTTATGGTCACTTATACTAAGAGATCAATGCATTGAAAATTTATAACTCATAAAGAATATAACCATTTGTGTTTCACAAGAAAATTTCATAATAATGCTTTTAATTTTATGATATTTATAATAACCACAAGTGTAATCATAGATCCAACCCAAAAATCACCACATTTCTAATATAAAGAATATTCTTATAGGGTAGTTTAAATTCATACCGTAAGTCCCACTACCAATTGATTCATTACATAAGAGAAAATATAATTTATCATAACTCTGAAAACTAATATGTATAAAATATATTCATCAAGTATATTCCAGCTAATAATTATAACTATAAACCTATGTAATGTTTGATGGAAACTAAAAAACCTTCATGATCTCAAATTTTTATAATTATATTCAACCTATATTAGAAACCTATGTTAATAACAAAAAACCACATGATCTCAATAATATTCAAGATAATAGTTATAAATATATTCATCCAATGTTAATACCATGTAATTATTTATATTCATATATGATAATATCTACAAGATTCTTTAATTGTTTTATAAAAAAATCCAATAATAATATTATTATCAATTTATTTAGGGAAAAATCAATCAATGTGTCATCTTCTTATGATTTATGTGTGATTGTGTCAATTTAAAAATCCACATGATCTCAAATTTGTATCATTGGTGATTTCTGAAGACAATTTTTAAGGTGTCGTGGTTTCCTAGTGTTTGCCTAATTTTTTGGCCTCAAAATTGTGAATTTTTGGTTGGAAATGTATTTTTTCTTCATAGTATTGGGTGGTGTGAATAAAGGTGAACAAATCGGAAAAGGAAGTTAAATTTGGATCCCAAGATATATATTGAATACATTGTCTAGGAAGGGTACATGGTCATGTACCAGGCAGCTCAAGTGGTTCATGATACCAGATATTGTTCACGACAACAATTTGTGGCAAATGGAATATGGTATAGTGGTTGAAAATGGTTCCACATAAGTGAAATGGTATTACTCAGACTACCATGGAAAAATTGTTCATGGAATGGTTGAGGTTCATGGTATGAGGATTGGTATGTGGTGGAGGCTATTCCGAATCCAAGATTTTATAAATCTTATATCTGAGGATTTTATGATTATATTAATCTATATAAGAGGTGAAAATCCCACAAATTAGTGGTGAGAGAATATAAATAGAGAAAAACCATTTTCTTTTGGAATTTGGCAATGTCCCAAATTAGTTCGCAATGAATAATTCTACAAAGGCTGATGTGGATCACACAGAAGTAATTTCACAAAATGTTTTTTTGGGAAACAATATACCAAAAATGATGTAGTACATAGAGATAGAAGGTGTGGTACCCTAGTGGTGTTGTTCTTTTGTAATGAAAGCATAAAAATGGAATCTCTGTCTCATGAGTGGAGAAGATGATAAGTTATTTCTATCCAAGGATGAAGAAAACAAGTTATGGAATAAGCATCTTAGAAACATAATCCAAGATTCCATGGAAAATATGGTGAAATATACTGTGGCCCAAAATCTCCCTAGAATATCATGTGATGATACTCAGAAGTTTGATTCCTACCAACAAGGGAAGATAGTTCGAAAAACATATATTCCAAAGGAAATAATGTCAAAATTATAACTTGAGTCAGTGCATATTTATGGGTTTGGGGAAATTTATCCAAGGGATATTGTTGGGATGAGATATTATGTTCTCTTCATTAATGATTATAACTGAATGGAATTGGTTTCAATCATCAACCACAAATCTGAGGTGTTCAGTTTCATTACAAGATATCAATGGGAATGTGAAAAGATTCTTGGTCAAAAAATCCATAATATTTGATCAAATAATATAACAGAGTTCACAAATTGCCAAGATGAGGATTATATCAACATACATTGGATAAGGCATTAGGTTTCAGTATAAAGAACTCCTCAATATAACGGATTAGTTGAGGGATGAAATTAGACTGTGAACAACATTGCAAAAAAATGCTCATTGAGAAATATCTTTTAGAAAAGTTTTGTAAAGAGGTAGTAATGACAACCGTCTACACATAAAACATAGCCTTATTGTAACAACCCGAGATTTTATGAGAATAATTCCTTTTAATTTCATTGATATCTTGTGTTATACGCTACACCAAAATTAGCTTGTACTATACGCAACACCGTATTAGCTAGCAGTATACGTAACACTACTCTTGGCTCGTGTTACACACAATTTCATGTTCGTTTTGTGGAAATTATTCTACGCAACATTAAGTATAGATTTTGTGTAATGCATAAATGAAATAATTTTTGATTATGTTATATGCAACACCAAATGGAGTTTTCACTACATGCAGCCCTAACTTGTCTTGTATTACATGCAATCAAGACCTTACTCGATAGCATGTGTAGTACGCAATACCAAGTTTCACTAAACAAGTTGTTATTATAATATTATTATGAACTAGCCGTTATGAATAGTAATACCCACTTTTTAACATTTTATAAATTTTATCTTTCAAAATGGACTTCATTTCTGGATTTGGAATATCGAAATTAGCCTAGGGTAAATTTTTTGTAATTTTCTGAAAACGTTCAATTTTTGATGAATAGTGAAAACACTAGGTTACTATTTAAAAACCGAATTCTTATTTAAAAAATTATTTGTTTTATTTAAATTTATTTTAGGTAAAAATTGATACATAATACCTATATAAGTTCAATGTCATTCATTTCAGTCATGTTATAATAATATTAGACATGCAAAAATTTTATTGAACCTTTCACTGTCTTTTACCCACCTCCTAAGAGAATTTGAAAATTTACATAAAAATTAATTTTACCGCTTATGTGAGTGGAATTTCAAAAATACAAGAGACACGGTTAATATCAAAGAGTAAAATGTGGTTCAATATGATAAAAATATTTTTTTGTGAATAGTAACGTTTTACTTTTTTTACCATGGTTAAGAGTAAATAAGGTAATTAAGGTTAAAAATGATATTATTATTACCCAAACACATGTCCTGATTCTACAGGATAAGTTTAATTCGACCAAAAACACCCTTAGGAATAAAATATGACCATTTAGGTCTACCATAATTAGATTAAGACATTTATTATTAATTTATTTAAAGAAGGGTTAAAATAGTTAAAATCAATGTTTAATAACTAAATCATTTCTAATATTGGGTTATAAATAAGCTAAATTCGACTATAAATATTAAATATAAAGATAAAAATATTTCCTACATAATGGTATTTTATTTATAATTTTTATTCATTAAATAAATATATTATTTATGATACAATGATGATGCAGTAATTACCTTTTTAATGAAATATTAACATAATTGATGATATAAATACCCAAATAAATGTAATTTGAGACTTTTTATGAATGAAACTAATTTTCTAGGTTAATATGACATGTTAGTATAGATTCAATTAACTGTGTTCTAACTAATCATGTTGTTATAATTTTCACAAAAATCAATTACCAAATATTGTCAAAATTGACATAAAATTGTTTTTAAAGAAAATATTATATTATTAATTGCTATTATATTTCTAAAAATATAAGTTTAGGCCAAATGACTTATATAAGGTTATATATATTAATAATTAACCAATTGGGGTTCGTTTCTCTTGTTATTGTTAGTTTATTACCCATATGGTGTAAGAAAACAAGAAGACACGGTAAAAGTTAAATTATTTAACTTAGAGTTAAATCTAAATGATAAGGTTAAAATATTAACCTAAACTTGTCTAAAACCTATTGGTTGAGCAAATTTAGACCCATCCCCACTTTATCTTATAAATAAATCAATTTGGAGCTATTACAAACGGAATATGACTTTATTATAAAATAATATTTTATGTTTTTCCAAAGGTGCCCCTCTCCTCCCTTATAAAAAGGGCACCCCATCCCTCTTCTCTTCACACCCTTTTGAGCCTTGAAGCTCGGAAAACCCCTGAAAATTACTCTTATAAACTTCTCTATTTATATCACAGTGCTTCTTGTCTTCTCAAAAGACCAACTCTCGTGCCCTAAGAAGAAGTTTAAAGGAGGTCTGTCGAAGAAGAGGTAATCTCTTCAACCGACTCTTTCATGTTTCTTTCTTCTTATACTTTCTCTTCATTATTTGTTTCATTATTAAGTAATAACATAATTATTAATTATATACTGATATGTTATTATAAATATTAAACAACCATATTTCATCTTCTATCCATCCTACGAAAAACGAAATCACCACGCGTGCGTACATACGGAATATCGTCTCCACGCCGTTGTGTAATCAGTTTTTCCATCACCACCTTACTTGGATGGGTATAATAGTGTAAGGAATAACTATATATGATTATTATAACATCATAATGATTATAAGATATTATATCATCCACTACAATTCCATTCAATAAATATGGGAATGCTATCATTGCTCGGGCGTACGTACGGATTACAGTCTCCACGATGCGATGAGATTCATTTTCCATATTAAAAATTCAAGAATGATTATAAAGTATATATAATAAGTAATAATTAAATATATGACATAATAATGCTACTGGATTTATGTATATATATTATTGTGTCATCAACTTAATTCCATTCAATCTAATAAGGAAACGAAAAACAATGTTCATGCGTACGTACGACCTACAGTCTCCAGGAATGGTGTATTTATTTCCATTTATCGATCTATTATATATATGTATATTATGAATATATATTATATATAAATAATGTTTTATATTATGTAATTAAGTAATCATGATCTAAGTAATCATATTAATAACAATAATTCCAAACAAGTACGATAAATAAAACGATTTTACCCAAAAACTCTGCTGTAACATGGAATTTACAAAAGAACAGGTAATATAAAGTCATAAGTGAACCATATATGATATCATAACAATTAATATGATTCTCTAATAAGTAAATAACATTATTTAAATAATTATACAGGAGGTTCGGATATGTACGAAGCATATCGGACCTAAAGTAAGGGATAACTATTCCAATCTCGTTCTTATCCAAGATTGTTATTCGTAAGTATTTACTGGGGTTATATTTTTCATCCATTTCCATAAAAATGTTTCTCATAAAGTGTTTAATATTATTCCATGTATTTTTAAAGTCATGTTTACCCCTCTTTGTCTTTTACATTGTGATATTTAAGGAATCTTTCTTTTATTTACCATACGTTGAACTTTTTTGACTTTTTCGGAAAAAGTACGAGGAGAATGTTTTTTTAACTTATACAGCATGAACGGATTTTTTATGGTTTCATAAAGCCTTATTTTCATGAAGGTTCCTCCAAAATATTTCATGATTATTTTCAAAAAAATCCTTTTCTTTTAAAATTTCATTCCATTTTATGAAAAGAAAATATTTTTGAAAAAGAAAGGATATTTTCCTCAAGAATTCATTTTAAGTGTTTTATGAAAACTATTTTCCATATACGTTGAAATTATTTAGTATGATTATGTTTCAAGTATAATGAATCTTTTAATTACATGTTTTGATTATTCTTGTGATTAAATGATATCCATTTGTTATTATGGGATGATTTTTATAAAACCCAGTTTAATTCTTTGGGTTATGATGAATGATTTAAGTTTATATTGTGGCACAAGTAAGAATGATTTCATTATGAGATGGGTGGGACCTATATCTCCCTCTAATTAATTGGATAAACATTTATATCTCATGAGATAGACATGATTGGAACGTTAAGTTAATATGGTTCAGTGTTACAGGACTGGAACGAAGAGTGAACTCGATTCCGAAAGGGACTTTGTCCACTAAGATGGTCTTGGAAGCAATGCCTTGGATACTATGGAAATAATATCATGTGCTTAATGTTTTACCACAATTACAAGTTTTATTTCCAATATATTTTATCATGATTGATGTTCCATTATGACCTATACCTTACGTATTGTAATGTTTTATGTCATTGCTCAAGATTTCGATGTTTAAACATTTTGTTCATGTTTTTATGTTCAAATGTATATGGTTTGTTTTATTTTCTCCATTCTTACCCTTACTGAGAATTTGATCTCACCCTTTATATTTTTTCTTTTCCCAGAATGTAAAGAAAGGTTTTAGGTAGGAAAACAAAAGGGGAATATCTTTTTGGGAAATGTTAAAGATCTTTCACCATGATTAGAAGATTATATTCCACGTTTCCAAAGACACTAAACTATTACGGTCTTTCTGTGTTTGTTTCTGTTATGTATTAAGTATTCCGCAAAAGAAATGTAATTTCCATGTACGTTAAGCTTTGGATCTCTACTGTTGGTATCAGAGGAAAATTTTAGTTAACCTTTTGAAATTAGGATGTGAAAACTTTAGTGAAAACCCTAGAGATATTTCTAAGGTATGTCTAGGTATGTCACTACGGATAAGTATACATATAGGTTATAGTCCTAGAATTATGGTAATGATCATATAATTTAACCTAAGATGCTAGATATTGACGGTACTCCCCCTTTATTATGTTGTTTTCCCTAGCATGATTTTTTCCTCTCACACTATTCTTTTTGGGTTTTATAAAATGGCTGGACACAAGAAGATTCATGATAATGGAGGATATGATGGACAATGGAGTGATATTCTTCATGAGAAACCAAATGAAATTGGATCTGGAAGTCCACATATTGTTATTATGTCTAATCATAAATCTCATAATATGATCAATAATCTCAACTTTGGTAAGTTTCCCAACTCAACTAATAAGAGAAAGATGGAGTTTCATGATGATCATAGAGGAAAGAAAGTTCAATTTACCTCATGTAAATCATGTGGGAAGAAGCATCAAGGAGAATGTTTGAAAGGAACTGGAAGATGATTTGGGTGCGGAAAATAAGGACATAAATCCAGTAAGTGCAAATGAAAAGGTTTAGTTAACACCATGAAGAAGGATAATGGTATTGCTACGGCATCATCAATGATTAGATGTTTTAATTGTGGAATGTATGGGCATTATGCAAACCAATTCCCTAATGGAAAATCTCATGAAGAGAATCAGCATGGTCATATGGGTAGTTTTTATGTGGATGATGATGAGGAGACTAAAAATGATATATGAGATGAAAGAAGTGTTGAAGCATTATAACGACTCATACTTTACATACATTGTTAATACTTCAAAATTGAAGCACACTTATTACAACATATGACAAAACCACAAAGGACCGTATAGGTATAGTGTCTTTAGAAACTGGGAAACATAAACAACTGGTTCATAAATCATCTACAGTGTCTCCCATTTATTTCATCATATCTAGAGTCCCTTTTAGCATATTCTACTTAATATCCATCTTCCTGACCTGGGGAAAAGAAAACATAAAAGGGTGAGCTCAAATGCTCAGCAAGGGCAAATAAAGGAAATAAAAATCATATCATATCTTTTTTAGAATAATAACCTGCAAAAGAGATCATAATATATTAACATGGAACGAATCATAGAAGTGAAAATGAGATCCCCATAATCATAACATAAAACTTGAAACTTTGTGGCATGCACACATAATCATGGAAAATCATTTCTTGTCAGTCATGACTCATTGCCAAGACTATCTTAGTGGACAAAGTCCCTTTCTGAACCGAGTTCACTCCTCGTTTCAGTCCTGTATCACTGAACCGAAATAACCTTCCGTTCCAGCCATGTCTATCTAATGAGATATAAAATCTTTACCCAATGCATTGGAGGGAGATATAGGTCCCACCCATCTTATAATGAATCCTTTCTTATGTGTGCCACATAATCATAAACCATACATCATCGCATAACCCATGTAATAAAAATGGGATTCTTAAACAACATGACATCATAAAACAATTCATATAAGATAAAGGAATTCATAAAAATGTTTCCATCACAACATAATCAAATCCATGTAATAATAGGGATAAAAACAGAACCCTTTATTATCTTAGATGGAAAATAATTTTGATAAAACACTTGAACTCCATTCTTGAGGAAAATATCATTTCTTCTTCAAAAACATTTTTCCTTTCATAACATGTCATACAACTTTAAAATAAAAGAAGTTGATTAAAAATTAACTTGAAAACTTGTAAATGAAGTTTCTTGGAAATAATGTTTTAAAAATCCATTCATGTCGTATAAGTTAAAAAAACATTCTTCGTACTTTTGTCGGAAAAGTCAAAAAGTACCTCGTACGAAAAATGAAAAAAGATTCCTTTCATATCCTTTAATAAAAACTCACCAAAGGGTAGAATTGGATTTAAACAATTTCAGGTGGATGGAAATAACATTACATATTGAGGAAACATGGATGTGGATGAAAAAATACACCCCAGTAAATTTCAAAGAATAAACAATCTCGGATAAAAATGAGATTGTGATATTTCCCTTACCTTAGGTCCGATTTGCTTTGTACGTGTCCGAAGCTCCTGTATAATGGTTTAAATAATGTTATTTACTTATTCCAGAATCATACATATTGATATGATATCATATATGGTCATATTCTTAGCTTCTTGTTAGTAATATTTCATTGTTACTTGTTACTCGGGTCTTTATTGCCTTTTGTTCTTATGTGTGTTTTGTCGAATAAATTCTTATTCTTCTTTTAAGGTTATAGATACCTTATATCCAGAATGGTATTAGTGTAACATATATCATATTTATTCATTCAATTCATTTATATAATTACTATGTAATGATGATCATGTAGAACGAGTCGCATCACATCGTGGAGATGGTATTCCGTACGTACGCACGAGTGATGATATCGTTCCTATGATCGTGGAACTGTATTGGAGTATATATATATTATTTCAGTAACAATATTACTTTATAATGATCATAAATAGTTACTCATTACACCATTATACCCATCCTTGTAAAGTGATGGTGGAAAAATAGATTACACCACGGCGTGGAGACGGTATTCCGTACGTACGCACGCGCGGTGATTTCATTTTTCCGTAGGATGGATAGAAGGTGAATTAGGGTTGTTTCATATTTATAATAACATATCAGTATGTAAGTAATACTGATGTTATTACTTTATCATGAAACAACTAAAGAAGAAGAAGTTGAAGAAGAAAGAAATTGAAAAGATCGGTAATTGATATTACCTCTTCTTTGGAACGCCTCTTTGAATCCTCCACTTAAGGAACTAAGATTGGTCTTTGGAGAAGACCAGGACCTCTAGGATTATTCTAGGGAAGTGGATAGGAGAACATGGCAGGGGTTGGCCGAGATTGAGTGCTCAAATTGGTGTGAGGAGGGGGAGGAGGTTCCCTTTTATAAGGGAGGAGAGGGGCACCTTAGGAATATCTCAAAATATTATTTTATATTAAAGTCAAAATCGGTTTATAATGGTTCCGAAGGGTCTTATTTCAAAGCTAAAGTGGGTAAGGGTCGAAAGTCTATCAACCAATAAGATTTAGACAAGTTTAGGGTATTATTTTAACCATATCAATTAGATTTAACTCTAAGTTAAATAATTTAACTTTTACCATGTCTTTTTGTTTTCTTTCACTATATGGTTAATACACTTACTATAACATGCCAAACGAACCCCAAATTGTTTATTATTAATATAGATATCCTTATCTAAGTCATTTGGCCGAACCTTAGATTTTTAGGAATAAAATTACAATTAATAATATAATATTTGATTTAAAAATTATTTTGTGTCAATTTTGACACTATTTGATATATGATTTTTGTGACAGTCATAACAGCATTATATGTTCAAACAAAGTTAATTAAATCAACACTAATATATCATAGTAACCTAGAAAATTAGTTTAATTCATAAAAAGTCTCAAATTACATTTATTTTGGTATTTATATTATCAATTATGTCAATATTTTATTAATAAGATAATTACTGCATCATCTTTGTGTCATAAATAAATTAAATTATTTGATGTCTAAAAATTACAAATAAAATACCATAATGTAGGAAATATTTTTAGATTTCTAATTAATATTTACAATCGAATTTATCTTATGTATAACCCCATATTAAAAATGATTTACTTATTAAACTTTGATTTTAACTATTTTAACCCTTCTTTAAATAAATTAATAATAAATGTCCTAATCTAATCCAAGTGGGCCTAAATGGTCATATTTTATTCCTAAGTTTGTTTTTGGTCGAATTACACTTGTCTAATAGAATTAGGACATGTTTTAGGGTAATATTAATATCATATTTACCCTTAGTTACCCTATTTACTATTAACCGCGGTAAAAAAAGTAAAAAGTTACTATTCACCAAAAATTATTTTTATCTCATTGAACCACATTTTACTTACTGATATCAACCGTGTCTGTCGGATTTTCGAAATTCCATTCACAGAAGTGGTAAAATTAAGTTTTATGCAAAATTCAGTTTTTAACCTACCACTTAGTGGTTTCACTATTCATCAAAAATTGAAAGTTTTCAGAAAAATACCAAAATTTCACCCTAGGATAATTTCTATATTCTGAGTCCAAAAATGAAGTCCATTTTGAAAAATAAAATTTATAAAATTTTAAAAAGTGGTTATTACTATTCATAACGGCTAGTTTTAATAGCATATTGTTGTTTAGTGAAACTCAGTATTGCGTACGACGCAAGCTATCGAGGAAGGTCGTTATTGCGTGTAGAGCAAGCCAAGTAAGTGTTGTGTAGAAAAAGATTCCTTTGATGATTCATATAAAATAAAAGTCTCGGGTGTTACATTCTACCCCCCTTAAAAAGAATTTCGCCCTCGAAATTCGTCACTTTGCAACAAACAGATGAGGATACTTCTCCCTCATCATATCCTCAAGCTCCCATGTAGCTTCTTCAAGTTGGTGGTTCCTCCATAAAACTTTCACCAAGCGAGTGGTCTTGTTTCGTAGGACTTTTTCGGTACGATCCAGAATCTCTATCGGCTGTTCTTCATAAGAAAGATCTTGCTCCAGCGGTACAACTTCTGAGCTGAGTACATGTGAATGATCTGGTATGTACTTTCTCAGGAGAGATACGTGGAACACATCGTGAACTTGAGAGAGATTCGGTGGAAGCGCCAATCGGTAAGCTACCTTCCCAACACGATCCAGTATTTCGAAAGGACCGATATATCTAGGGCTCAACTTCCCCTTCTTTCCAAATCTCATAACCCTCTTCTAGGGAGATATTCGTAAGAACACTTTATCACCCACTTCAAACTCTAGGTCTTTTCTTCGGTTGTCGGCATAACTTTTCTGTCGACTCTGAGCTGCTCTTATGTGTTGTTGAATAGATCTGACCTTTTCTGCCATTTCATCAACGAGATCAGGTCCTAATAGCTTTCTTTCCCCAACTTCATCCCAGCAAGTTGGAGTCCTGCATTTCTTTCCATAGAGAGCTTCATAAGGAGCCATCTGAATACTGGAGTGAAAGCTATTATTATAAGAAAATTCCACCAAAGGTAGGTGTTGATCCCAACCTCCTTTGAAATCAATAGAGAAAGCTCTCAACATATCTTATAGGGTTTGAATTGTTCTCTCAGACTGACCGTCTGTCTGGGGATGATAAGCAGTGCTGAAACTCAACTCTGTATCCAGAGTATGCTGAAGACTTCGCCAGAACTTCGAGGTAAATCTCGGATCCCAATCAGATATAATAGAAAGTGGTACTCCATGCAATCTTACCACTTCCTTTACATATATCCTGGCAAGCTGATCTAGAGAGAAATCCTCTCTAATAGGAATGAAGTGTGCAGACTTTGTAAGACGATCAACTATGACCCAGATAGCATTATTGCCTTTGGATGTTTTAGGAAGTCCTGTGACAAAGTCCATAGTGATGTTTTCCCATTTCCATTCGGGTATGGGTAATGGTTGTAACATCCCCTTAGACTTCTGTCTCTCAGCTTTAACTTGTTGACAAACCAAGCATCGAGAGACATATTCAGCAACATCTCTTTTCATGCCATCCCACCAGAAGTACTCTTTCAGGTCCCTATACATCTTCATGCTTCCAGGATGAATAGAGAATGATGAACTATGAGCCTCATCCAGCGGCTCATTCTTTAATTCGGGGATGGGAGGAACGCAAACCCGATTCCTAAACTTTATTATCCCATCACAATCAAGGTTGAATTCAGGAACATTTCTCACCTTCTTTTGTAACTCGGCATCTTCTTTCTGTGCCTCTTTAATATTCACATGTATAGATGGTTGAACATTCATTTGAGAAAGATAAGATTTTTCCCATTCCATTATAATTCCAAGATCCATCCTTTGTAAATCCATAAATATTGGATCTTTTGTGATCCTCATCATGGATAAACTAGCACGGTCTTGTCGACTTAATGCTTCTTCCACCTTGTTTGCTTTCCCAGGGTGGTAATGGATTGAGCAGTCATAATCCTTAATCAGCTCCAACCATCTTCTTTGGCGCATATTCAGCCCCTTTTGTGTGAAAATATACTTTAAACTTTTATGATCAGTATAAATATCACAGCTTTCACCATAAAGGTAATGCCTCCAAATCTTTAATGCAAAGATTACCGCAGCCAACTCCAAATCATGTGTTGGGTAATTTTGCTCATGGATTTTCAACTTTCGTGAGGCATAAGCTATCACCATATCATTTTGCATAAGAACACACCCCAATCCCTTCTTGGATGCATCACTGTAGATCACAAACCTTTCTCCACTACAAGGCAGTGTGAGCACCGGTGAATTGGATAACCTTCTTTTCAACTCCTTGAAATTCTCTTCAAATTCCTCTATCCAGACAAACTTAACTTCTTTCCGAGTCAACTTGGTGAGTGGATTAGATAATCGTGAAAAATCTTTTACAAAACATCGATAATATCCAGCCAAACCAAGAAAACTTTGGATCTCAGTTACTGTTGTTGGTCTTGACCATCTTTCGATAACCTCTGTTTTTGCTGGATCCATAGATATCCCCTCTGTTGAGATTATGTGACCCAAAAATGCAACTTTTTGAAGCCAAAATTCACACTTGGTAAATTTGGCATAAAGCTTCTCCTTTCTCAGGGTCTTCAATATAATTCTCAAGTGATCTTCATGCTCTTCCTTGCTCTTTGAATAGACAAGAATATCGTCTATAAAGACTACCACAAATTGATCAAGATAGTCTCTAAAGACTCTATTCATTAGATCCATGAAGATAGCAGGGGCATTAGTAAGACCAAATGGCATCACTATAAATTCATAGTGTCCATACCTTGTACGGAAAGTCGTCTTTGGTATATCCTCCCTTTTGACCCTTAATTGATGATACCCTGAACGAAGATCAATCTTGGAAAAGTATTGAGCTCCGCGTAGTTGGTCAAATAAGTCATCAATGCGTGGGAGAGGATATTTGTTATTGATAGTGATCTTGTTAAGTTCTCGATAATCAATGCAGAGTCTCATTGATCCATCTTTCTTCTTAACAAATAGAACAAGTGCTCCCCAAGGTGACGCACTAGGGCGTATGAATCCCTTATCAATATTCTCTTGGAGTTGCTTCTTCAATTCCTGCAACTCAATTGGGGCCATTCTATAAGGTGTCTTTGAAATATGCAAAGCACCCGGTACGAGTTTAATTGAAAACTCAACTTCACGATTTGGTGGAAGACCCGGCAATTCCTCCGGAAAGACATCACCAAACTCCCGTAAAATGGGCATATTCTTAATCGTGAGTTTCTCACCAACCATTTGAGATAAATAACCTTCATTTAGTGGAATCAATACCCATAAGATGGAAGAAATTTACACTGGAAGGTTATGTTCATCCTTGCATTAGTATACGATCGTAGATTGATCTGGAATATGAAATGTGTCTTCCCTTCATTGGCAATTGATATGAGCTCCATGTAGAGAAAGCCAATCCATGCTAAGAATCACATCAAATTCCACTAAAGGAAGGATCACAAGATTTGCAGGAAGCACTTTCCCACAAACTTCGATCAGAGAAGAATTATAAACTTTTGATGCGATTGATGTGCCATTAGGTGTTGTCACGGCTAACTCAACATCTAATTGTTGAGGTAATACGGTGATACCCTTAGAAAATTCTTTAGAAATAAAAGAGTGGGTGGATCCAGAATCAAATAAAACATTTGCTACTTTAGAGTGGATGGTAAGTGTACCTTTCACCACATCGTTATCGTACTCCACATCGCTGATAGAAATTGCATGTGACTTTCCTTTGTCTTTAGCCTTAAGATTTTGTTGACGTCGACCATCATCATCAACCCTTGGATTTGGGCATTGATTGGCATAATGCCCCATCTCCTTGCACTTGAAACATTGTAGTGTAGTAGGTTCATTCTGTGTATCCCTTCCTTTGTTTGCGTCATTAGACATCTTCTTCCCATTATCATGGCATTCAAATGCCCGATGACCTTCCTTTCCACATTTAAAACATTTACTTGTCCCTTTAAGACAACTCCCTCCATGTTTCTTTCCACACTTTGAGCATAAGGAAAAGCTCATCTTCTTTTCCATGTGCTCTTTAGATTTTTCTTTGAATTCCATCTTCCTCTTCTTATCAAACCCATGTGACTGATGGGTTACTCCAATATCCATCTCGACTTTGAGAGCACATCGAACGATTTCCTCGTAGATATTGAAGTCTCTTATGGCTAACGCCCTTAGAAGACTTGGTTTTAAGCCACTAAAGAATCGATCGATCTTACTCTCAGGTTGGATAATAATACCAGAAGCGTACCTTGCAAGTCTTGTAAAATTTGCTTCATAGGTACTAACCGATTCATCATCCCTTTGCTTCAGTTCAAGGAACTCTTTCTCCATCTTTGTTCGGAGAATACGAGGGAATTACTTATTGAAAAATAAGTTCTTGAACTCATCCCATTCCATAGACTCAATTTCATCCCTTTGCCTCGTATTCTTAATAAGATTCCACCATTGATCAGCATCTCCTTCCAAACGATACACTGCTAGGATGACTTTATCATGTTCAGAACATTGAAGAACTGAAAATATCTTTTCAGTAGTACTAATCCATTGTTCAGCAACTAATGGATCAGTAGACCAACTGAAAGAAGGTGGACGCTGCCTCATGAAGGATTCAACAGAATGTTGCTCCTTCCTTTGCTCGTTTGGAAGTCCTCCATGATTCATAGCTTGAGAAAGTTGTGTGAGCATGGCTACAAGATTTTGTATTCCAGCTCCCATATCGTTTGGTTGCTCAGGGGGACAATCATTGCATTGCCCATCGCATTCTGCATTAACACGGTTCCTTCGGGTTCCAGCTATTGACTAAAACCAAGAAGAATAGTGTAAGCAACACTAATTATAATAGGAAAACCACATAATTCAAGAATAAAATTTTCATGCTTAAGGTCTTATCCTAGGTTATTCAAGGCCATTTCTAAAACACTAAGACTGTGTTCTATGCTTAGACTTATCCTTAGGGTTCTTACTAAGGCTTTCACATCCTAGTTTCCAAAGGTTGACTATACCTTTCCTCTGATACCAACTGTAGTGGTCTAGAATTACTTCTAGTGGACTACAATTGATACCTATCAGGGCACTCCGTGGGTGGCTACACCCCCTGGGCGGGACACACCACCATCCCCAGTGGCATCCATTTCCTCATGAAGCCCTTGGGCGGAGAGCCATGCTTCGTCCAACGCTCACATGTGAGAGTTCCCAAGGATCGGATACATTCCTACCTCCTTTGCCTCTGATACCAACTATAACGACCCATACTTTACATACATTGTTAATACTTCAAAATTGATGCACACTTATTACAACATATGACAAAACCACAAAGGACCGTATAGGTATAGTGTCTTTAGAAACTGGGAAACATAAACAACTGGTTCATAAATCTTCTACAGTGTCTCCCATTTATTTCATCATATCTAGAGTCCCTTTTAGCATATTCTACTTAATATCCATCTTCCTGACCTGGGGAAAAGAAAACATAAAAGGGTGAGCTCAAATGCTCAGCAAGGGCAAATAAAGGAAATAAAAATCATATCATATCTTTTTGAAAATCATAACCTGCAAAAGAGATCATAATATCTTAACATGGAACGAATCATAGAAGTGAAAATGAGATCCCCATAATCATAACATAAAACTTGAAACTTTGTGGCATGCACACATAATCATGGAAAATCATTTCTTGTCAGTCATGACTCATTTCCAAGACTATCTTAGTGGACAAAGTCCCTTTCTGAACCGAGTTCACTCCTCGTTTCAGTCCTGTATCACTGAACCGAAATAACCTTTCGTTCCAGCCATGTCTATCTCATGAGATATAAAATCTTTACCCAATGCATTGTAGGGAGATATAGGTCCCACCCATCTTATAATGAATCCTTTCTTATGTGTTCCACATAATCATAAACCATACATCTTCGCATAACCCATGTAATAAAAATGGGATTCTTAAACAACATGACATCATAAAACAATTCAAATAAGATAAAGGAATTCATAAAAATGTTTCCATCACAACATAATCAAATCCATGTAATAATAGGGATAAAAACAGAACCCTTTATTATCTTAGATGGAAAATAATTTTGATAAAACACTTGAACTCCATTCTTGAGGAAAATATCCTTTCTTCTTCAAAAACATTTTTCCTTTCATAACATGTCATACAACTTTAAAATAAAAGAAGTTGATTAAAAATAAACATGAAAACTTGTAAAGGATGTTTCTTAGAAATAATGTTTTAAAAATCCATTCATGTCGTATAAGTTAAAAAAACATTCTTTGTACTTTTGTCGGAAAAGTCAAAAAGTACCTCGTACGAAAAATGACAAAAGATTCCTTTCATATCCTTTAATAAAAACTCACCAAAGGGTAGAATTGGATTTAAACAATTTCAGGTGGATGGAAATAACATTACATATTGAGGAAACATGGATATGGATGATAAAATACACCCCAGTAAATTTCAAAGAATAAACAATCTTGGATAAAAATGAGATTGTGATATTTCCCTTACCTTAGGTCCGATTTGCTTTGTACGTGTCCGAAGCTCCTGTATAATGGTTTAAATAATGTTATTGACTTATTCCAGAACCATACATATTGATATGATATCATATATGGTCATATTCTTAGCTTCTTGTTAGTAATATTTCATTGTTACTTGTTACTCGGGTCTTTATTGCCTTTTGTTCTTATGTGTGTTTTGTCGAATAAATTCTTATTCTTCTTTTAAGGTTATAGATACCTTATATCCAGAATGGTATTAGTGTAACATATATCATATTTATTCATTCAATTCATTTATATAATTACTATGTAATGATGATCATGTAGAACGAGTCGCATCACATCGTGGAGACGGTATTCCGTACGTACGCACGAGTGATGATATCGTTCCTATGATCGTGGAACTGTATTGGAGTATATATATATTATTTCAGTAACAATATTACTTTATAATGATCATAAATAGTTACTCATTACACCATTATACCCATCCTTGTAAAGTGATGGTGGAAAAATAGATTACACCACGGCGTGGAGACGGTATTCCGTACGTACGCACGCGCGGTGATTTCATTTTTCCGTAGGATGGATAGAAGGTGAATTAGGGTTGTTTAATATTTATAATAACATATCAGTATGTAAGTAATATTTATGTTATTACTTTATCATGAAACAACTAAAGAAGAAGAAGTTGAAGAAGAAAGAAATTGAAAAGATCGGTAATGGATATTACCTCTTCTTTGGAACGCCTCTTTGAATCCTCCACTTAAGGAACTAAGATTGGTCTTTGGAGAAGACCAGGACCTCTAAGATTATTCTAGGGAAGTGGAGAGGAGAAAATGGTAGGGTTTGGCCGAGCTTGAGTGCTCAAATTGGTGTGAGGAGGAGGGGGAGGAGGTGCCCTTTTATAAGGGAGGAGAGGGGCACCTTAGGAATATCTCAAAATATTATTTTATATTAAAGTCAAAATCGGTTTATAATGGTTCCAAAGGGTCATATTTCGAAGCTAAAGTGGGGAAGGGTCGAAAGCCTATCAACCAATAAGATTTAGACAAGTTTAGGGTATTATTTTAACCTTATCAATTAGATTTAACTCTAAGTTAAATAATTTAACTTTTACCATGTCTTTTTGTTTTCTTTCACTATATGGTTAATACACTTACTATAACATGCCAAACGAACCCCAAATTGTTTATTATTAATATATATATCCTTATCTAAGTCATTTGGAAGAACCTTAGATTTTTAGGAATAAAATAACAATTAATAATATAATATTTGATTTAAAAATTATTTTGTGTCAATTTTGACACTATTTGATATATGATTTTTGTGAAAGTCATAACAGCATTATATGTTCGAACCAAGTTGATTAAATCAACACTATTATATCATAGTAACCTATAAAATTAGTGTAATTTATAAAAAGTCTCAAATTACATTTATTTTGGTATTTATATTATCAATTATGTCAATATTTCATTAATAAGATAATTACTGCATCATCTTTGTGTCATAAATAAATTAAATTATTTGATGCCTAAAAATTACAAATAAAATACCATCATGTAGGAAATCTTTTTAGCTTTCTAATTAATATTTACAATCGAATTTATCTTATGTATAACCCCATATTAAAAATTATTTACTTATTAAACTTTGATTTTAACTATTTTAACCCTTCTTTAAATAAATTAATAATAAATGTCCTAATCTAATCCAAGTGGGCCTAAATGGTCATATTTTATTCCTAAGTTTTTTTTTTGGTCGAATTACACTTGTCCAATTGAATTAGGACATGTGTTAGGGTAATATTAATATCATATTTACCCTTAGTTACCCTATTTACTATTAACCGCGGTAAAAAAAAGTAAAAAGTTACTATTCACCAAAAATTATTTTTATTCATTGAACCACATTTTACTTACTGATATCAACCGTGTCTGTCAGATTTTCGAAATTCCATTCACAGAAGCGGTAAAATTATGTTTTATGCAAAATTCCGTTTTTAACCTACCACTTAGTGGTTTCACTATTCATCAAAAATTGAATGTTTTCAGAAAAATACCAAAATTTCACCCTAGGCTAATTTCGATATTCTGAGTCCAAAAATGAAGTCCATTTTGAAAAATAAAATTTATAAAATTTCAAAAAGTGGTTATTACTATTCATAACGGCTAGTTTTAATAGCATATTGTTGTTTATTGAAACTCGGTATTGTGTACGACGCAAGCTATCGAGGAAGGTCGCGATTGCGTGTAAAGCAAGCCAAGCAAGTGTTGTGTAGAAAAAGATTCCTTTGATGATTTATATAAAATAAAAGTCTCGGGTGTTACAAGCATGGTCAATGGTTGAAGAAGGTGGTGGAATGATTTATGTTTATCTAGAGTTATGTTGTATAGGTAATGGTACTTTGGAATAAAGACACATCTAAGGATTGTTACACTATTGTTTTTCCTAATGTATTTGAAAGTATATGTTGAATGGTACCAAACCATGAAAGGTTAATTCATATATTTTTGGAAAGTAGATGATATGCACATAATGAAGGGATATAGAGATAATGATATGTTTTATAGTATTGATGAGGTCATGGCTGATATAAGTAAAATGTGATATCATGGTTTTAGTATATAGAAAATTTTGGGATTTTGGTATGTGGAAAGAGTTAACAATTGATAGCATTCATGTTTTCACTAAGGTTCAATGGGTATTCATTTTTCAATAGAATACATGATTAAGGTATTCACATGTTTGTAATGTGACCAACAAGATATATCTTATATGGGGGATAAATGATGGTATTCACATGCTTGTTTGATGACATTTCTAGTAATCATTTTCATTATACTATAATATTGGACAAAAGTATTTTCAATAAGCATAGATGTTGGAATTGATTAATTTGGACATCAGATTGAATTGTTTAAGGCTTGAACTTTTTTTTATACTTTTTCTGGAATTTTATAATAATGTATTTTTAGAAAAAGGACAACCTGCAGGACGGGTGACAACCTGTCACGTCAGACAAGGCTGTGGGAATCGAACCCACAACTGAAGTGAAACAAGACTTTATCACCTACCACTGGCCTACAGGAAGTCTCTGGTTAGTAGAAACTAGTTTTATTTTATTAAGAAGGATGATAGATGACGTATAAGTCCATTTTAGAACCATATCCGAATAATCTCACCATAGATGGACTTATGTATATAACTTTTTCTAATCCTATGTTTGAGACAGATGGAATGACCTATCATTCTATTGCATGATCTGCTAACACTTCACGAAAGACAAATTCAACTTCATTTCATTAAGAGATGAAGTGGCAATTATTCGAGGCATAAGAAACGTTGAGATTTTACCAAAATCAAGTAAGTATTTTTTTTAATTCAAAAGTTATTCAACTGTAGGGAAATGATCTTGAAAACCAAGAATTTTTTCCTAGTGATCTCATATCTAATGAATCATATGGTACCTTAGATCATCACAATTTTATGGCTTTGTGACTATTGGATTTTTCATAGCTATTTTCTCTACCACTGTCCATTAGAACTTGCCGGTTATATTTCTCCTCAATATCCATATTTTAACCTACGGTCTCCTATGTGGGAACCCAAGTGATGAGTTACTTTGGGTATCCATTTTGTTTCTAATGTTCATTTTTAAAAAGTAAGTTTTGTTATTCCCTTGTACAATGTGGGTTTCTATGAAAGAAACTTTCAAGTATTAAACCATTTATAACCCCGAAAAATTTTGAGAGCGAAATACATTTTAAGGGGGGTAGAATGTAACAACCCAAGATTTTATAAGAATTATTCCTTTTAATTTCATTGATGTCTTATGTTGTAAGCTACACCAAAATTATCTTGTACTATACGCAACATCGTATTAGCTTGCAGTATACGTAACACTATTCTTGGCTCGTGTTACACACAATTTCAAGTTCATTTTGTGGAAATTATTCTACGCAACATTAAATATATTTTTTGATTAATGAATAAATGAAATAATTTTTGATTATTTTATACGCAACACTAAATGGAGCTTTCACTACACGTATCCTTGACTTGGCTTGTATTACATACAATCAAGACCTTCCTCGATAACGTGTGTAGTACGCAATACCAAGTTTCACTAAACGAGATATTATTATAATATTATTATGAACTAGCCGTTATGAATTGTAATACCCACTTTTTGAAATTTTATAAATTTTATCATTCAAAATGGAATTCATTTTTGGATTCAGAATACCGAAATCAGTCTAGGGTGAATTTTTTGTAATTTTCTGAAAACTTTCAATTTTTAATAAATAGTGAAAACACTCGGTTACCATTTAAAACCCGAATTTTTATTTAAATAATTATTTATTTTATTTAAATTTATTTTAGGTCTAAATTGATACATAATACCTATATAAGTTCAATGTAATTCATTTGAGTCATTTTATAATAATTTTAGATATATAAAAATTTTATTAAACCTTTAACTGTCTTTTACACACCTCCTAAGAGAATTTGAAAATTTACATAAAACTAAATTTTACTGCCTCTTTGAGTGGAATTTCTAAAATCCAAGGGACACTGTTAATATCAAGGAGTAAAATGTGGTTCAATAAGATAAAAATAATTTTCTGTGAATAGTAACATTTTACTTTTTTTAACCACGGTTAAAAGTAAATAGGGTAATTAAGGGTACAAATGATATCATTATTACCCTAACACATGTCCTAATTCTATTGGATAAGTTAAATTAGACCATAAAAAATCTTAGGAATAAAATATGACCATTTAGGTCCGCATGTATTAGATTAGGATATTTATTATTAATTTATTTAAAGAAGGGTTAAAATAGTTAAAATCAAAGTTTAATAACTAAATCATTTTTAATATAGGGTTATACATAAGATATATCCGACTATAAATAATAAATAGAAACATAAAAATCTTTTCGACATAATGGTATTTTATTTATAATTTTTACACATTAAATAATTTAATTTATTTATGACACAATGATGATGGAGTAATTACCTTTTTAAAGAAATATTAACATAATTGATGTTATAAATACCCAAATAAATGTAATTTGAGACTTTTTATGAATTCCACTAATTTTATAGGTTAATATGAAATGTTATTATTAATTCATTTAACCTTTTTTGAACTAATAATGTTGTTATGATTTTCCCAAAAATTAATTACCAAAAAGTGTCAAAATTGACATAAAATAGTTTTTAAAACAATATATTATATTATTAATTGTTATTATATTTCTAAAAAAATAAGGTTCAGCCAAATGACTTAGATAAGGTTATATATATTAATAATGAACCACTTGGGGTTCGTTTGTCTTGTTATAGTAAGTTTATTAACCATATGGGGTAAGAAAACAAGAAGACACGGTAAAAGTTAAATTATTTATCTTAGAGTTAAATCTAAATGATAAAGTTAAAATAGTAACCTAAACTTGTCTAAAACCTATTCTTTGAGAGGATTTCGACTCATCCCTACATTAGATTTGAAATAAATAAATTTGGAGCTATTAAAAACCCAATATGACTTTATTATAAAATAATATTTTATGTTTTTTCAAAGGTGCCCCTCTTCTCCCTTATAAAAAGGGCACCCCTTCCATCTTCTCTTCACACCCTTTTGAGCATTTAAGCTCTGCCAACCCCTACCAATTCCTCTTTTAAACTTATCTAGTTATATCATAGTGGTTCTGTTCTTCTTAAAATACCAACTCTATTTCCCTAAGAGGAAGTTTAAAGGAGGTGCGTCGAAGAAGAGGTGATCTCTTTTACCGGCTCTTTCATGTTTCCTTATTCTTATACTTCCACTTCATTAGATGTTTCCTTATAAATTAATAACATAAGTATTAATTAAATACTAATATTTTATTATAAATATTAAAAAACCATATTTCACCTTCTATCCATCCTATGGAAAACGAAATCACCGCGCGTGCGTACGTACAGAATACCGTCTCCACGTCGGGGTGTAATCAGTTTTTCCAACACCACCTTACTTGGATGGGTATAATGGTGTAAGTAATAACAATATATGATTATTATAACATCATAATTATTATAAGATATTATATCATCCACTCCAATTCCATTCCATAAATATGGGAACGATATCATCGCTCGTGCGTACTTACGGATTACCGTCTCCACGATGCGATGAGATTCATTTTCCATGTTAAAAATTCAAGAATGATTATAAAGTATATATAATAAGTAATAATGAAATATATGACATAATAATTCTAATGTAAATATGTATATATATATGTATGTCATTACTTAATTCCATTCAATCCAATAAGGAAACGAAAAACAGCGTTCATGCGTACGTATGGCCTACCATCTCCATGAACGATGCATTTCCGTCCATTTATCGATCTATTATATATATGTAAATTATGAATATATATTATTTATAAGTCATGTTTTATATTATGGAATTAATTAATCATGATCCAAGTAATCATATTAATAACAACAAGTCCAAACAGGTACGATAAATAAAATGATTTTACCCAAAATGCTGCTTTAACATGGAATTTAAAAAAGAACGGGTAATATAAAGTCATAAGTGGACCATATATGATATCATAAAAATGAATATGATTCTTTAATAAGTCAATGACATTATTTAAATCACTATACAGGATGTTTGGATACATACGAAGCATATCGGACCTAAGGTAAGGGATAACTATTCCAATCTCTTTCTTATCCGAGATTGTTATTCCTAAGTATTTAATGGGGATATATCTTTCATCCATTTCCATAAAAATGTTTTTCATAAAGTGTTTAATATTCTTCCATGTATGTTTAAAGTCATATTTACCCCTCTTTGACTTTTACATTGTGTTATGTAAGGAATCTTTCTTTTATTTACCATATGATGAACTTTTTTGACTTTTTCGGCAAAAGTACGAGGAGAATGTTTTTTTAACTTATATGGCATGAACGGATTTTTTATAGTTTCATAAAGCCTTATTTTCATGAAGATTACTCCACAATATTTCATGATTATTTTCCACAAAATCCTTTTCTTTTAAAATTGCATGGAATTTTGTGAAAAGAAAATTATTTTGAAAAGGAAATGATATTTTCCTCAAGAATTCATTTCAAGTGTTTTATGAAAACTATTTTCCATATTCGATGACATTATTTAGTATGATTATGTTTCAAGTATAATTTATCAATTATTTACATGGTTTTATTCTTCTTGTGATGAAATGATATCCATTTGTTATGATGGGATGATATTTATGAAACCCATTTTTATTCTTTGGGTTATGATGAATGATTTACGTTTATGTTGTCGCACAAGTAAGAATGATTTCATTATGAGATGGGTGTGACCTATATCTCCCTCCAATTCATTGGTTAAAGATTTATATCTCATGAGATAGACATTCTGGAATGTTAAGTTAATCTGATTTAGTGTTACGGGACTGGAACGAGGAGTGAACTTGATTCAGAAAGGGACTTTGTCCACTAAGACGGTCTTGGCAGCAATGCCTTGGCTACTATGGAAATCATATCATGTGCTTAATGTTTTTCCACAATTATAATTTTAATTTCCAAGCTATTTTATCATGATTGATGTTCCATTATGATTTATGCCTTATGTATTTCCATTTTTTATGTCATTGCTCAAGATTTTGATGTTTAAACATTTTGTTCATGTTTTTATGTTGAAATGTATATGGTTTGTTTTATTTTCTCCATGCCTACCCTTACTAATAATTTGAGATCACCCTTTATATGTTTTCTTTTCCCATGATGTAAATAAAAGTTTTAGGTAAGAAAACAAAAGTGGAAGATATTTATGGGAGATGTTGAAGATCTTTCACCATGATTAGAAGATTATATTCCAAGTTTACAAAGACACTAAACTATTAGGGTCCTTTGGTGTTTCTTTCTGTTATGTATTAAGTATTCCGAAAAAGTAATTTAATGTCCATGTACGTCAAGATTTGTGTCTCTACACTTATTATTCCCAAAATAAGAGAAGTCTTTTACGAGCTATGGTATGGAAGGAATCCATCATTGAAATACTTTTGAATCTTTAGATGAAAGTGTTTCATTTTAAATAAGGAGAAACATATAAAAATTGAATCTTGTGGAGATGATGGGATATTTCATGGATACTCAAAGAAGAGAAAATAATATACATTCTTTAATAAGCGGTTGGGGATGATTTTTGAAACCCACTATGTCACCATAGTGGAGAATGAGAATATTATTCATCAAATACATGATCAGTTTTCAAGAGGATAATGATGAAGAGATAAGAATATCAAGAGATACTCCCATTTCATATATTGAATCAAAATATGACTCATATTGTGAGAATTATGATAATAAATCAGTGTCTGCATAGTTATTAGCCAGAAAAGCAGAAACATTTAGACAAAACAAAATTCGTGATAAAAAATAACAAATTCCAACAAGGAGGATGAAACCTCTATATAAATTATAATACCTATCAAAGGTATAGACTAAATGCATTACTGAATCACCTGGATATGTCAATTGGGTTCATTAAATGAATTACGAGCTTGACCTAATTGAGAAGAATTAGATGTGGGAAATTTTTTAGAGATGAGAAGATAACAATTTCATTGGGTTTATATGTGTATTCTACAACGAAATAAATGAATTTGGTGCTTTTATTTTAAACAAAGCATGACTTGTGTTCAAAGGATACTCTCAGAAAGAGGTTATTAATGTTTATGAAACAATTTCACTTGTTGTAGGGATGGAGACAATCATATTATTCAGGGCCATATCAGTGAAAAGAATGTTTAAGGTCTTCCAAAAGTATTTCAAGTCAGAATATCTAAATGGTGTTATAGAAGAAGAAGTTTACATTGATAATACTTGTTTATCCTCATTAGTTAAGTTAAGAATGGAGTTTTTCAGAAAAATAAAGCTTTATATATATTAAATCATGCACCAAGAGGATTGTATTCAAGGATTGATAATTTTCTAATGAAGCTTGGTTTTCAGCATGGTGGAGTTGATTATATTCATTATTTTAACAATGACAATAGTCAAATGATGATGGTGATAGATTATGTTTATTACATAATCATTGGTGTATTAGATGAAGCACAATGTAGACAATTTTTTGAATGCATGAAAAGTGAGTTTGAAATGTCGATGATTGTTGAGATGATGTTTTTCCTTGGAATATAGGTGACTCAAGAAAGGAATGGAACTTTTATTTGTCAATATAAATATAGAAAGGAAGTCTTTATTTGGTTTGTGATGGAGTATTCTAAAGAGGGAAAGGCTTTGGTTTCTACCCATTTAAACTATCAAGGGATGATAAAGGAAAGGCAGTTAATATCATCGAATATAGAAAAATCATTGTAAGTTTATTGTACCTAACAGGGACAAGGACTAGTATTATATTTTCCACATTACATGAAGCAATGTATCATAGAAATCTCAAGGAGAGACACATGATTTCAGTGAAAATAATACTTAGGTATATTAAGGGAAAATTAAATTTTGGCATAATTTATAATGACAAATATCAGCTAGATCTATTGGGATATAGAGTGGTAGATTGGGATGGTTCAGCAGATGACGTGAAGTCAACGTCAGGAGGTGACTTGTATCTTGTAAGATTTTATATTTCTTGGTTCATAAATATACAATATTACTTTTCATTGGGCACCACAAAGATGAAAATATTATGGCTACTCATGCTTACACACAAATATTGTGGATGAAGCCGGAGCATGAGGATATTGTAATTGAGGTAAAACATATAATTTGAATCCATTGTGATAATTCAGGTTCTATAAACCTCAGTAAAAATCTTTTCCATCATTCAAGGAAAAATAATTGAATTGAAATATAGTTTTATTAAGGTTAATTTGGATTAAGGGATTGTGATGTTGGGATATATTCCAATAGAACTACAAGATGTAGATATTCTTATGATGGTCATACCTCCTAAAGCATTTTAACAACATTGATTGTCTTTGGGAGTCTTGTAGAATCCCCTCAAATTAAAAAGTGTGGATGTGGGATTCCCTCTATCCAAGGTGTGGTTTGTTTTCCCTAATGTACATATATGTGTTATTTACCCTTTTTCATACAACCTTGATGTATGCTTTGGGTTCATTGACAAAGGGGGAGAACGTGTGGATCATCTTGGCGGAGATAAGGCATAGGGAGAAATTGCTAGGTGGAATAGTGAGATTGGGGGATTTTTTGCTAATATGATGTAGTTTGAATAAGTTATAGCATATGGGGAGTATTGAATTAGATGATGATAGAAGTGATCGATCCAAGATTACATCTCAAGACATCTGATTTTCCTGATGAAAACAGGTGATGGGTTTCAATAGTTCATTTCATGAATTAAGTGATTCATTAATTAAATTTTTATTAAAGTATTGTTTCTCACAACATGCATGGCTTATATGCGCCTAATGTATGTATTGATAAAATCCTTGATTGTTATCTTAATCAAATGAAGCGAACGAGGGTTGAATATTGAAAAAGTTTTAATGAATTATCAAAATTCATAGAACTTCTTGGAGGATATTTTTAAAGAAAACAAAAGGTTGGGATTATTTTTGAAAATCCCTAAATGCTTTATCTCAGTATGTTTTGTGTGTAATTGTGTTTTTTGAAAAGTTCATATGATTTTGAATTAGTATAGTTGGTGTTTTTCAAGGATTGGTTTTTATAGTGGTGCAGTTTCCAAATTTTTCCCAATTTTTTGGGCCTCAAAATTGGGAATTTGTTTTTCAAAATTTATGGATTTATAATAGGATTGGGCGGTGTTTTGAAAAGTGAAAAATATTGGAAATAGAAGAGAAACATGTATCCCTAGATATGGATCTTGTACCATGTCCAGGAAGGGTATGTGGTCACGTACCAGGCCGCATGATCCATTCGCGAAATCATAAATGGTTTGTGGAAACCATTTGCGGCTAAAGTCATATGGTGTGGTGAATGAAAATGGAAACACGTAGGAGAAAAGGTAGTATGTGGACATCCATGGAAAAATGGTTATAGTTCACGGTATGAATAATGGTATGTGGTGGTGGTTGTAACGAATCGAAGATTTGATAAGTCTTTGATTAGTGTATTTTTTAGATATCTTTTTCTCTATAAGAAGCACTAATCCAACAAATTAGTTGTGATGAAATATAAATAGAGAAAAAAAATTATCCATGAATTTGACATGGTATGAAGGAAATTTTCAATGATGAATTCCATGAAGGATGAATTAGTTCACTCGGAATAAATTTCACTGATGGTTTTGGCATGAAACTATATCCTGTAAATGATGTGGTTGGTGAAGAAACAAGGTGTGATACGCAGGTGGTTTGAAAATGTAGTTCAGAAGTAGATAACATTTCATGTCCAGAGGTTGTTTCACAGATAAGGTTTTTGGAGTTAATATGTAAAGTGGGTGCATGATTTTGAAGGCGGAGGCAGTCCGTGGACGAAGGGAGGTTTGCTGAAGTGGAAGCAGTATGCAGAAGAGGTGTTCTATGTACCATATCTAGTAGACAGTTTGTGAAGGAATAAGGCAGTTCACAATTTTCCCAAGGGATTTTGAAAAATCATTAATCAGTTTGTGAAAGTATTTTCTAGTACCTAGAAGTACCTAGGAATGTGGATTCGTTTATGGGTGAAAAAGAAAATTCAAAAGAAATTCTCCCTAAATATAGGGATGTAATAATTAATGAAAATGAAGGTACCTACATGTCAATAAATTGTTTTTGAATTACATTTTTATAAACTATGAGTGGATTCATTTCAAAGAGTGGTGAGTGAAGGAATAGGAAGAAGGTAACCCTTTCCACCGACAATGAGCCAGAGAAAGAGGCATAAGGAGTGTCCCTTGGAAATGTAGTGATCAGAACCTAAACATTAAAAGGTAGTGAGCCTGGGCATAGAAGATCTAGCTTGAACCTTGTACTCATAATTGGTAGCCATCCTTAGTGAATTGGGTATATTGACACATTTCCATTATATGCACCTTGGATGTAGCTTAGTGACGGTGAACCCTGTAAAAATCATTGTGCCATATGAATGGTTTAACATATTCTCATAAATAGCTACATAAGGGAGAAGGAATGGAGTTTTTTTACAATGAAACAGGATCTGAATGGGCATAAGTTTCAATCCTTCATACCCTGATTCACCCCCCTTCATGGTATTCAACCTTTATGCCTATAAATTTATAAATATGGAATATAAATAAGATAATATGTTTTAAATTAATGAACAATTCAAATATTTAAAAATTGTATATACATTTATGAACAATTCATAAATGAAAATATAGTTTTAGCTGTTTATACTTATCGCAATTCAATATAGATATTCTATATTGATTATTATAAAACTATTAAATTTATTTTATAATATTAACTCCTTTTAGTATCCATTAATGGATTCTTAATATAAAATATAAGAAATTTCATAGAAATTTTTCTATTATCCAATTTTGATTTATTAATCATAGTTTAAAAATTATATTATTAAAATTATTCAAACCATTTTCAAATCATAATAAAAAACCATTTGATGTGGTCTAAATAATATCTCAAATAAGGACCACGGTTGGAAGAACTCAAATTAATCATTACGAATGATTCATATTCCTAAAATGTAAAAAATTTATATTGAACCCAAATTTTTTAAATTTATAAACACTATATATATAACTATATTATTTCTATAAAACACATTATTTCATTACGATATGTTATTTTGTATAATTTTTTTAAAGTTATTTTGGTATTAACAACTAATTTTGATCAATATTTGTTAGTAAATGACTCATAAACTTTTAATTACATAATAACAAGCAATTATTTATTAATTAGTCTATAATGACATTATATATTAACAAATATCCAAAAAATTACTGTTATTATTATTTACAAACATTTTATAAATAATATAATTTATTTTAAATAAAAATAAATTTTCTTATACAATTGTATTTCTCTATTTAGTCTAAATAGTAAGAAATGATTGTTAAATTAAGGTGTTAAACAGTTCAGGAACTATCAATTGTATTTTATGACTGATATCCCTATTGAATCATTTATAAGAAAAGGTAAGTGTCTTATACTCCTTTAGAAATGGGAATGAATCTTACTAATCATGTAAACGTACCATTATGTATTAGTGTAACTAATATTATATGTGAATCAAATTTTAAAATTCACAAGTTTATCGTAATGGGGAAATAATACACTCTAATATAACAAAAAAATTAAATGCTATATTATAGAATATGATACATAGAAATAAATTTCAGATATTAGAACAAACATATGTATTTGTACTAAATATTTTGGTATGATATCATCATATTTTATGTCATGATTCTATCATATATGAACATGATTATCTCGTATATGGTGATTGTTGTTATTCATTGAGATATAATTTTAATTTCATCATTTCTCAACAATATTTCATGAATGTAAACACATAGTCATCTTTGATATCATTGATGAGGTTTTAAGGTAACTAAAAAAATTGTAAACTCAATTTAATGTTATTAATGTTACCTATACAAATATATCCTTTCTAGAAAAATGAGAGAATGAATAATTTTAAATTATAAAAAGACGAAACCAGGGAACCTTTATCTGAAAAAGTAACTATATATACTTCTTCATCCCATGATCTTAATAATGATCACATAAGGATTGCTTATAAAATAACCTCAAACTTATGTTTCCATGGAATACTAAATCAATTAACACATAATCAATAGTCTCTAGCAAAATAGAATGCTACAACCTCATGATGTAAACAATATAAAAGAAATGGAGATTCAATTTTGATAATTTTTTGGCTTGGAATGGATTATTTCTTCCACCATTACATAGACATAAAATTTATATGGAATTTTTTATTCTCCTAATGTAATTCCCATTTTACTCATTCATTATATTGAATGATTAAAATCCCCATCCAATTGATGAAACCCCTTCATGAACGAAACTATTCCAATGTGTTTCATATTATAAAATTATCATTAAATGATATCCATGTGTTAAGGATACCAAAAAATTAACATATTATTGTTTGTTTCAAATAGTGTTGTATCCATTACAAATTAATCATATTATATAATTAATAGAAAAGGCAGTAGAATATTATCAATATAATATGACTTATGATAGGCCATTTAATACTCAACAATTTCATGGGTAGTACCACATTATGATGTAAATCAATCAAACATTGTGGTTAAAATATTAATTAAAATGAAATATCATTTAATAGCATATAAAATTTATTAATCTTATAATATTACTGGGAATGTTTCATATCATGAAAATGTGTTTTTTTAATATCTTCATTAGTTGAGTATATAACAATGTTAATTATCACCTTCCTTATTTCATCTTCATGAAAATTCTTATATACATTAAAAGAAATATTTTTGTTGTATGATCAACTTTAAGTATTTGGTTGTCACTATGTGTAACATCCTAGGTTTAATAAAAAATAAGACATTATCATATTTATTATTATTTTTGAATTAAATATTAATTTTACATTAAAGGGGTTGCTATGTTTGATAGCATACCAGATACGCAACAACATGTCTCCTTGAAATCTTACGTTGCACACTAATAATAAAATATTATTATTTTAAATTTTAGTTAACTTATAGACATTATATTGGCGAGAATGAACAAAACTATCCAAAATATGATTATACATGTTTGTTAAATTCATTTACATTTATCCAATAAATGTTAGAGGCTTAAAATGTGAATGAATCTAATTTTAAGAATAATTTACATTAAAAGGTCGATTTACCACATTTTAATGGTCAACCCTCGTTAAATATAGTTATGTTCACTTCAATACATTCTATTTGACCAAATTAAATCCTTATTTAAAATGGGACATCATATTTTACTTTGTGTAAATTTTTGGAATTTTTCTGATAAAGTTCATTTTTTTAATGAATAGTGGAAAATATTTTATTTTAATTCAAAAGTTCCTTTTAATATAATATATTTATATGGTTATATAATATTTTTAATTGTTTTTAAAGTGTAATTATAGTATATTTTTACCATTTAATCCAATGTTGGTAATTGTAATTAATTTCACTTTGAAATTGGACATAAACATGTATCAATATTTTGATAGTTATTATTTCTTAAAAACACCATATTTGTTTTATCAAATGAAATTAATTTTAAATTAATTAATGAAACTTATATTTTTATAATTTGGTAAAATAGACATCATTTTTAAATTTTTAATATCAAATATAGTTTAGTCTGAATTTTTTGTATTTTTCTGAAAAACATCATTTTTTGCTGAATAGTTAAACAACATAGTAGTAGTTAAAAAAACTTACTTTTTCATTTAATTGAAATCTTTCCACTTCTGTGTTTTGAATTTTGAAAATCTGACATACATAGTTGTTATATTTATATAAACTGTGGTTCAATAAGATGAAAATATTTTTTGGTGAACAGTAACATTTGACTTTTATTTACTGCGGTTAAAGGTAAATGAGGTAATTCAAGGTAAAAGAATATTATAATAATTCAAAATTACATTAACACTTGTCTTAACCTTATGGGATGAGTAATGGCTGACCATGGGCATCCTTGGGTCGATTTTGGGACCCCATAGAGCCACTTATGAATGATAATGACATTTTAGATTAATTAATTTAATGTAAAGACAAAAATGACATAAACAATTATCTCTTTATAAATTAATTTTTACATGGTGTTATATAAGTTATCTTTTAGACTATAAATTTTCTTTGGAAATAAAAAAATATTTCCTACATCAGGGTATTTGTTTATAATTTTTATACATAGAATAAATTAAATTATTTATGACACAATAATGATGTAGTGTTTACCTCATTAATAAATCATTTAAATAAATAAGATTATAAATATTAAAATAATGTCCAAAACCTGTCCAATTCTTATCGGATGATATTAATTTTGACCATGAGTCATCTTATATTCAACAATAATGATTTTCGGACCTTTAGAAACTGAGTATCATTATATAATAAAATAATATTTTCACACATTCCTAAAGAGCCCCTCCTCCCCCTTATTAATGGAGACCATTTCAAACCAATTACTCACACATCTCAATCCTTTTGTCTCATCCAATATCTTCCCAATTAATCTCCCCACATACTTCTCTTCCACCTAGAAGCCTTACCTTTGGTATAAGGCACTTCCACAAACCATTTTTTTTCAAACCAAAGAGAGTTACCCAAATTAAAGGTAACAATTTCTCTTAACTTCTTTTCTTTTATTTTACTTCTCCAATCCCTAAAATCTTTTTATTAAATTATTTTATAACAACACCAGTATAATAAATATATTATTATGTTTTATGAGAATTATTCAAACTACACATACACACACCTCGATCTAATGGGTGATGAACATTTTGTTTTTGTGGATGGAAAACTTACGCCTCATGAAACATTGATTTTTCAACCATCTTCTACCACCTCTAATGGTGGCCATTAATATGACACTATACTTATATATGATATATATTATGTTTATGTTTTCTTTAAGCTTTTGTATTTTTCTTTTATATAATAATTTTATGGTTTCCATTATGAGTAAACACGATAATTTCATTTGAGGAAGTGCGGACTACAGCCCGCTCAAAGTGATATAACTCGTTAATGCCATATGTTGGAAATATAAAGGATTATGTTAATGATATTATATATGATATTATACTGTAATTATAACATATTTATGTATCATTATGTTTTAATTCAAATACAAAATAGAAATGAAAGTAGCATTCATGCGTACGTATGGCTTACCGTCTCCATGAACGATGCATTCCATTTGTTACCTCCAAATGTTATGTACTATTATAAATACATGTATATACTATATATATATGATATCTATGATATCTATATCATGAATATAATTTTGGATATAATTTACTATTGAACACATGGACAACTTATAAATATAAGGTGTTCATTTTTGACTCATGTACCAAATATCCACAAAATGAACGTTATTAACTTAAATGATTACAAAGTGTTTATAACTTGGTATTAAGAGATATAAAAGGAATAATAGACTTGAAAAAAGTTCTTAAGGAAGTTGAAATTAATATTAGGTTATTATTCAGAAGATTAAAGAGAGATCGGGTCAAGTCGGACACTAGGTAAGGGACTTCGTCTCAATCTCCTTTCATTGAGGCATATTTTGTCCTAATACACTACTTTCATTTATATGATTTATAAACACATTTTAATTTTCCTTTCATTCAAAGGGAATCTTTTTATACAAATAATTTTACTAAATGGAAAAAATGAATGTTTTTTTAATGTAAGCGGTGACAATGACCTTTTTCCACTGTCATGAGTATTATTTGATCTTTGGCTTCCTTAACAAGCCATAGTATTTTTTTTCTAAAGAAAATAAATAACATATATTTTTTTTGTATTTTGGTATTGAAAATGATTTTTATAATATATTTATTATGTCAATATATTTTAATGATATATTGTATCTTTCCTTTATGTTTTTTTATGTGTTATGAATATGTTATGGATCTTGGCCATTGTTTACGTATACTGGTGGTTTTATGATAAACCTAGGTCAGGTGAGCTCTAGATAGCTCTTGAATGCATTAGGTAATGTGATGGTGGTAAACATGGATGTTTATCCTATGAGATTTAGGGAATATACTGTGATGGGTATTCCAATGTAACTCTCTATGTAGCTATGATAGCTATATTGTAAGTATGTTATGGATGCCAACAGTTACATTTTTGATTTATGATTTCAACGTGTCATTCATATATCTTATGATTTCATGAGGTAAGTAAAAGAGTTTATGTTCTGTATGTATTTATGAACCAATGTTTTCTTTCATTGTTTTATAACCCTTACTGAGATTTTTTTTCACATACCATGTTTTGAAATGTTTTTCACATTACATAAAGATGAATAGGGTCAAGGATGGGATCAAGGAAAAGTCATGGTATCTTAAACATGGAACTAGACATGAATCTTTTTTTTCAGGAGTTTTTATTTTTTGAAAAAGATAGAAACTGAGTAGAAGTGTCTACATTGTAATATTTTGAGATGTAATAGTCATGTACTAATTCTATAAAACTCTAAACCTGAAAAGATCCTTAATGTGAATTATACATTTAATTCGTGATTACGTAATTTTTTAAGGTTGGGTCTTTATAGTTGGTATCAGAGCTCAGTTTAGATAACTTTAGGAGTTAGTGTATTGTTAAATTAATATCCATAAATTAATTTATGTTAATACTGAAATCATATAGCATTTACAGATTACCATGTTTCTTTGCCTATGATATTTTTTTGTTCAGAATGTTTTTCCGCCGAGAAAACAAGGTAGCTATGTAGGGATGACATCAGAAGGAAGACAACCTTCTAAATCAGCAACCTGAGATGGTTAGAATCGGAACTGAACAGTTTCTTGCAATGATGGCACATTTGACTCAGGCTATAAATAGTGGCGGTATCCATGCACGATATTAGCCAGATCAACCACATAGGAACATGTTAGTAGTTTATCATTTCATGAGGCAACGTCCCCCATCATTCAAGGGATCATCTAACCTGGTGCTGGCAGAAAGGTGGATTAAAGAACATGAAAAGATATTTGATGTCATCGGTTGTTCAGAACTTCAAAATGTTAGTCTCATTGTTTACCATTGTGAAGGTGAAGCTGATCAGTATTAGTCGATGGTGAAAAATATCAGGGATAGTGAGAAGATTGATGCTCTCGATTGGGAAGAATTCAAAGGTATGTTTCAAGAGAAATTTTTTCCTAAGGTGGTTCTTCTTAGAATGGAAAAAACAATTCCTGGAATTGAGGTTGGAGGATGACTCAGTGGCTACTTATGAAGTAAAATTCATTGGATTAGAAATGTATGCTCCAAATTTCATACAATATCTTGCAAGTAAAATCAACCGTTTTTACTCAGGATTAAAGCCAATGTATTGAAGGACTTTAGCTTCTCATGAGTTCAAAAGTTATGAAAAATTTGTTCGTTGTGCGGAGAAGGTGGAATTGGATTTTTCTGATGATCAGGTGTTCTTTGAAAAATAACAGAATAAGAGATCGAGCTGGCAGGCCAAAGGGAATAACTCTTCAAAAAAGTCTAATGGTAAGAAACTAAAGTTTATAGTTTTTAAAAATTGTGTTAAAAAGCATACTTGGTAATGTCTTTTGAATTCTGGTAAGTGCTACCGATGTGGTAAAATGGGACATAAGGCTCGTAATTTCACTGAAAATTATCAAGGTAATGGTATGAAAAAATCTAATTTATAGTCAGTAAAATGTTTTAAGTGAAATGAAATGGGTCATTATTCAAATTAGTGTCCTACAAAGAACTCAACTGAGGGAAAGCAGCCAGACAACAACTAGAAAGGGGTGGTGAAATCCTTTGCAACGTCTTCAGCAGATTTTGGGCCATCAAATGAAGTAGTAGCAGGTACACTGTTTATTTGTTCAGATTATTCCGATGTGTTTTTTGATTTAGGGTCTACAAACTCTTTTATTTCTGAGAAGCTTTCTAGTTAATTGGTAATTCCATCTCAAGATATGAATACAGAACTTATGGTAAAAACACCTAGAGGAAATGTTGAGACAAAAAAGAAAACGAAAAAACATTATTGTCCTTATGTGTGGAATGAATATACTTGCACACCTTATTGTTTTAACTCTATTAGAGTTTGATTTTATTTTCGGTATGGATTGGATTTTTGTTTATCATTCTAAGATTGACTACAAATCTAAAGAGGTTTATTTTCAGAATGATTTTCAATTTCTATAAAAAACATTAACCCTTGATATTGATAACATATCAGGAAGCTGAGAAAATGGTAAAAAAATGGAAATGAATGTTACATTGCTCATATTGTTGATGATAAAAGATGTGTTGATATTAATGATGCGCCAGTGGTAAATGAGTACCTTGATGTTTTTCCTGATGAGTTGCATGGTTTTATACCAAATTGGGAAGTTGAATTTACTATTGACATTGTTCATGATGCTAAGCCATTTTCAAAAACCCCTTATCGAATGGCTCAAATTGAACTTTTAGAGTTAATGATAAAATTACATTATTTATTAGATAAAGGTTTCATTCAACATAGTACATCACCATGGGGTGCTCCTATCTTGTTTGTTAAAAAGAAAGATAGTTCAATGAGACTTTTTATTGACTATAGAGCATTGAATAAATTCCCTGTTAAGAACTAGTATCCTTTGCCTCATATAGGTGATTTATTTGAACATCTCTAGGGAGCTTAGTATTTTTTGAAGATTGAATTGAGATCAAGGTATGTTTAGTTGAAAGTAAAGGAAGCATACATTACGAAGACCGCATTTCGTAATAGATATGAACATTATGAATGTGTAGTTACGCCTTTTGGGTTATCCAATGCACCTACTGTATTCACAGATCTTATGAGTAGAATTTTCTATGAGTTCTTGGATAAGTTTGAGGTTGTGTTCATTGATAATATTTTGATTTCTTCTAAAAGTAAGGTGGAGCATGAAAGTCATTTAAGGGTCATCTTGAAAACCTTAGAAGAAAATAATATTTATGGTAAATTCAGAAACTGTGAGTTTTGGTTACAAAAAATTTCTTTCCTTTGTCCCATTGTTTCAAAAAATGGCATAACTATTGATCTTGCTAAAACAAAAGTTGTGGAAGAATGGCCAAGACCCACAAATATAACCGAGATCCGTAGTTTTCTTGGTTTGGTAGGTTATTACCAGGGGTTTGATGAAAATTTAGCACTGATATCTAGTCCAATGACTAAGTTAACTCAAAAAGGTGTTACGTTCATTTGGAAAAAAGAATGTGATGATTGTTTTTAGAAATTGAAAAGAATATTGGTGAATGCTCCAGTTTTGGCACTTATTTCCAAAAATGGTGAGTTTTTTATTTATATTGATGCATCATTGAAAGGACTTGGATGTGTGATTATGCAGAATGATTAGGTAATTGATTATGCATCACGTCAGTTGAAACCTCATTAGTTAAATTACCCTACACATGATTTGAAATTAGCTTATGTTGTTTTTGCTTAAAAAATTTAGAGGCACAATTTTTATAGAGTATGATGTTAAATATATACTGACCACAAAAGTATAAAGTATATATTCACTCAGAAAGAATTGAACATGATATAGAGGGGTTGTCTAGAAATAATAAAGAATTATTATTTCCCGATCCATTACCATTTGGAAAAAGCAATTAAAGTTGTTGATGCTTTGAGTCGAAAAAGTAATGTCTCATGGACCATGCCACATTTGGAATGAGATCCTTTGGTTTTTGATTTTATGAACATTGGAATAGAAGTTGTTGGTGTAGGAAATTATTCTCTTTTGTTTCAGGTGTCAGCGAAATCATCTCTATAAGACAGAATAAAGAAAGCACAGAAAGAATACAATGAGTTGCAGAAAAAGCTAGAGTAGGTTCAGAAGGGTAAGTTGCCTGATTTTAACATTGATAATGATAGTTTTTTGAGGTTTTGGGAAGAGATTTTGTGTGCCTTTTGATTCACAGTTGACGAATGAGTTGTTATGTGAAGATCATAGTTCTCTATTTTTAGTTCATCCTGGTAGTACTAAGATGTGCATAGATCTTCAAGAGTATTACTGGTGGGATGGAAAAAAAGAGATATTCTGGATTTTACTGTGAAGTGTTTGACTTATCAGCAAGATAAAGCAGAGTGTCAGTTACTCAAAGGGATGATTCAGTATTTATCGGTGCCAGATTGGAAATGGGATAATATATCCATGGACTTTGTTGTGGGATTACTGAAGACATCTCGAGATAATAATGCAATATGGTTTATAGTTGATCGGTTGACTAAATCTGCTCATTTCCTTCATATTCGAGATACTTTTTCTCTAGATCAACTTGCTCGGTTGTATGTTAAAGAGATAATCAGGTTACATGGAGTTACCCTCTTCATTGTATCTTATTTTGATCCCAAGTTTACTTCTAATTTTTGGAAACCCCTTCAGAAGTCGTTGGGTACTGAATTAAATTTTAGTACATCTTTTCATCTGCAATCAGATGGGCAGTTAAAACGAAAAATTCAGACCTTAGAGGATATGCTACGTGCTTGTTCACTGGATTACCAAGGAAGTTGGGACCAACATATTTCTTTGGTTGAATTATTATATAATAATAGTTTTCATTCAAGTATACAGATTGCTCTATTTGAGGCATTATATGGAAAGCTTTGTCGAACTCCATATTTTTGGAATGAAGTAGGTGAAAGGAAGCTGATGGGACCAGAATTGGTAGATGAGATGGTAGAGAAAGTTTAGTTGATTTATAAGCACATGAGAATAGCTTAGAGTAGATAGAAAATTTATGCATAAAACTGAAGGAAGTATATTTCTTTTGAGGTAGTTGATCATGTCTTTCTCAAAGTTTCTCCATGGAAAAGTGTGATGTGTTTTGGTAAAAAGGGAATATTGAGTCCAAAGTTCATTTGACCTTATGAAATCCTGGAGAATGTTGAATCAGTTGTGTACAGAGTGGCTTTAAGTAGATTTTTATCCCAGGTACACAACGTTTTTCATGTTTCGATGTGGAGAAAGTATTTTCTAGCTCCATCTCATGTTTTGAGTCTAGAGGTAGTTTAGTAGGAAGAGAATATCTCTTATGAAGAACAACTAGCCCAGATTCTTGATCATATAGAGCATGTGTTTAATAATAAGGTAATTCACTATGTAATGGTTTTTTGGAAAACTATATGGTTGACGAGGCAATGTGGGAATCAGAAAATGCTATGAGGGATAAATACCCCCACTTATTTGATAAATGAATAAAAATTGTGAGGAAACAATTTCCCAAAGGGAGTAAGGATGTAACATCCCAGGTAAAAAAAGAATAATAAATTTTTATATTTATTAATATTTGTGAATTAAATAGTAATTTTACATTAAAGGGGTTGCTTTGTTCAAGAGCGTACCCGATACACAACAACGGGTCTCTTTGAAATCTTATGTTGCACACTAATAATATAATATTATTATTTTAAATGCTAGATAACATCTAGCCACTATATTTTTGTAAATGAACAAAACTAACTAAAATATGATTATACATGTTTGTCAAATGTATTTACATTTATCCAATAAAAGTTAGAGGCTTAAAATGTGAATGAATCAAATTTTAAGAATAATTTACATTAGAAGGTTGATTTGAAACTTTTAATGGAGAACCCTCTTTAAATATAGTTTTATTCACTTTAATACATTATATTTGACCAAATTAAATCCTTCTTTAAAATTTGGAAATCAAATTTTACATTGTGTATTTTTTGTGGAATTGTTCTGATAAATTTCATTTTTTAATGAATAGTGAAAAATATTGTATTTTAATTCAAAAGTGCGTTTTTATCTAATATATTTATATTTTTATATTAACTTTTTAATTGTTTTTAATGTTTAATTAGAATATATTTTTACCATTTAATCCAATTTTGTTCATTTTAATTAATTTCACTTTGAAATTTGATATAAACAAGTATCAATCTTTTGATAGTTATTGTTTCTTAAAAACACGCTATTTGTTTAAACAATGGGAATTAATTTTAAATTAATTAATGCAAATTCTATGTTTATAATTTGGTAAAATAGAAATCATTTTTTAATTAGAAATATATAATATAGATTATGCTGACTTTTTCGTATTTTTCTATAAAACATCAATTTTTGATTAATTTTGAAACCACATAGTAGTAGTTAAAAAAACCGACTTGTGTTTCATTTAAATAAAATTTTACCACTTATGTGGTTTGAATTTTTAAAATATGACATAAATGGGTGTTATTATTAAGTAAAATTTGGTTCAATAATATGAAAATATTTTTTGGCAAATAGTTACTTTTGACTTTTATTTACCGTAGTTAAAGGTAAATAGGTTAATTCAAGGTAAAAATAATATTATAATAATTAAAAATTACCTTAACACATGTTCTAACCCTGTTTTATGAATAATGACCAACCATGGGAATCCTTGGGTCGATTTTGGGACCCCATGGATCCACTTATGAAAGATAATGAAATTTTAGATTTATTAATTTAATGTAAAGAGAAAAATGAAAAAACAAATATCTCTTTGTAAATTAATTTTTACATGGTATTATATAAGTTATATATTCAACTATAAATACTATTAGGAAATATAAAAAGATTTCATACATCATGGTATTTTTCTTATAAATTTTACACATTGAATAAATTAAATTATTTATGACACAATAATGATGCAGTGTTTACCTCATTAATAAATCATTTAAATAAATAAGATTATAAATTTTAAAATACATCCAAAACCTGTACAATTCTTATTAGAAGATTTTATTTTGACCATGAGTTATCTTATCTTTTACTCTAATGATTTTTGGTCCTTTAAAAATAGAATATCATTATATAATAAAATAATATTTTCACACTTTCATAAAGAGCCCATCCTCCCCTTATAAAAGGAGACCATTTCTAACCAATTCCTCACAACTCTCAAGCCATTTGGCTCATCCAAAATCTTTCCAATTAATCTGCCCACATTCCTATCTTCCACCTAGAATCCTTACCTTAGGCAGGGGGCACTTCAAAAAACCATTTTGGTTCAAACCAAAGAGAGTTACCCAAATTAAAGGTAATTGTTTCTCTTAACTTCATTTGTTTTATTTTACTTCTCCAACCCCTAAAATCTTTTTATTACATTATTTTATAACAAAACAAGTCTCCTAAATCAACTAGGATGTTTATTTGGGAAGTATTGTAACTACACTTAAACACACCTCCATCTAATGGGTGAAGAACATACTGTTTCTCTGGATGGAAAACTAACACCTCACGAAACGATGATTGTTCGACTATCTCATACTGCCTGTCATGGTGGTCATTAAGATGACACTATATTTATATATGATATAATTATGTTTAAGTTTTATTTATTCTTCTTTATTTTTATTTTATATCATTCCTTTATGGTTTTCATTTGGAGTAAACATGATAATTTCATTTTGAGGAAGTGTGGACTACTGCCCCATCAAAGTGATATGACTCATTAATACCATATGTGGGTCATATAAAGGATGAAGTTAATGGTACTATATATTATATTATACTTTAATTATAACATATTTATGTATCATTATGTTTTCAATAAAATAAAAAATATAAATGAAAGTAGTTTTCATGCGTACGTACGGCTTACCGTCTCTATGAACGGTGCATTTCATTTCTTACCTCTAAATGTTATGTACTATTATAAATACATGTATATACTGGATATATATTATATATATGATATCTAAATCATGAATATCATTCATTATATAATAAAATATTGACCACATGGACAACTTGTAAACATAAGGTGTTCGTTTTTTACTCAAGTACCAAATATCAACAAAATCAACGTTATTAACTTAAATGATTACATAATGTTTATAACATGGAAATAAGTGATATAAAAGGAATAATAAACTTGAAAAAGGTTCTTAAGAATTTATATATTAACTTTTGTTTATTATTCATGAGATTAAAGAGTGATTGAGTCATATCGAACACCATGTAAGGGACTTCGTCACAATATCCTTTCACTAAGGCATATTTTGTCCTAATACACAACATTATTTTATACGTTTTATAAACACCATTGATGTTCCATTTCATTCAAATGGAATCTTTTTATAGAAATTGTTTTACTAAATGACAAGAAGGAATGTTTTTTTTAATTTAATTTGTGACAACGACCTTTTTCTACCGCCACGAGTATTATTTGATCTTTGGCTTCCTTAACAAGCCGTAGTATTTTTTAAGAAACAAAAATAAATACCATATAATTTTTATGTATTTTGGTATTGAAAATGGTTTTTATAATGGATTTATTATGTCAATATATTTTAATGATATATTATATATTTCCTTTATGTTTGTTTTATGTGTTATGAATATGTTATGGATCTTGGGCATTGTTTACGTATACGGGTGGTTCTGTGATAAACTCCAATGCATTGGGTAACGTGATGGAGGTAAACATGGATTTTTCTCCTAAGATATTTAGGGAATATACAATGATGGGTATTCCAAAGTAACTCCCTATATAGTTGTGATAGCTATAATGTAAGTATGTTTTGGATGCCACAAGTTACCTTTATGATTTATGATTTCTATGTGTCATTAATAAATATTATGATTTAGAGAGGTAAGTAAAAGAGTTTATGTTCTATATGTATTTATGAACTAATGTTTTCTTTCATTGTTTTATAACCCTTACTGTTCTTTTTATGCTCATACCATGTTTTGAAATGTTTTTCACTGGACATTTATATGAATAGGGTCAAGGATGATATCATGGAAAAGTCATGGTGTCCTAAACATGTAAAGTGACATGACACTTTTTTTCAAGAGTTTTTATTTTATGAAAAAATTGGAAACTGAGTAGTAGTGTCTACTTTTTAATCTTTTGATATGTAATAGTTATGTCCTAATTCTCTAGAACTCTAGAAGTGAAAATATACTTAATGTGAATTATTCATTTAATTCATGATTATGTAATGTTTTAAGGTTGGGTCCTTATACTATGTTAGTCCCTCCATGTTTATAGCCAAAAAAATCACAATATGATGATCAATTTTTAATCGTACATCTTGGATTTGTGTTTCATGATTGTTCTTACTACTAGTAAAAATTATGAATATTAAAAATTATCCTTAAAAGTAAGCTAACATGATAGAATGGAATAAAAAAGATGTAAATAATGTGTATTAGAAATAATAATGTCCCATGTATACTATCTAGAGTGAAAATATAAACTAACTTAATTGAATTAATTCCAATATAGAAGAAAATTCATATATTTCCCAAATTACTTAGGCATCCTGTAAAACATAACCCTTCATTGATCAAACTAATTTATTTTAGATATATACTATTAGTCCCAATGTGTGGATTAATAATATCTAATATGGGGTCTATTTACCACTTTAAATAAATTAATGAATTATATCATAGTCTTAATGTTATTTGAGTGGAAATAAAAGTATTATACATAGGACATTTTTATTGTGTTTCATGTTTAAATAATCCTAGCCCAATCATCACCCCTCTCACAAACTGCGAGAGATGTCTCCCAATAAAATGGAATCATACACTATGTTTTTTAAACCAAGTGTTAGAACAAAATTATAATTTCTTTTCCAGCATGAGGATTAAACCAAAAACAATATTACATTTTTTGGAGTCACAACCTGAATAGGCCTTATTTTTTTCACTTGGAGGAAAACCCTAATGGCTAAATTGTTCTCCTTAGTAAAAATTCAAAATACTTCTTTTTAATGGGAAGATTAAACCTTTAAATTTTTTCAAATATAAAAAATATAAGTAATTAAAACCCCATTACTAGATGAACTTTATAATGTTTGAGTTTCAATGTAATAAATGACTCTCCAGCAGTAATGGATCAAATAGTTGAAGTCTAATTGAGAGTAGTAGTTGATCACAAAAGAATAATGTACTTGTATAATTTTATAATACACAATTTCTATAATCACTATCTATAATATGCCATTTTGCACAATTTCATAAACAATTTAAGACCACTACATCTTTATTCTTCCCAATGTAGTGGTTTTTCATTCGAAAAAAATCTGCTTCATAGTAGTATATTCTTAATTCCATGTAATTAATTCATCAGTAAAAATTATGGTTTTTTCATGATATGTTATAACGAAACAAATTTACTGTAGAACATTTTATAAAAGTTAATGTAATAGTAAATTATTATTATTATTATTTAAAGAAAACATGCTGATAATATTTTAGTGTGACTATTAATATTTCAATGTGTTGTAATTTAAATATCTTAGGTTCTAAAATTCATCCTTGAATGTATATAAATAGTCGATCCCACTTAAATATCATTTAATCTATCATAAAAGTGTTTAAAATGTGTTCCCAATATTCATGTTAATTTATATATAATATAATATAAAATAAAATATTATGAATATTCGTAATAAACATTCAAAATAATTTAATTGAAAAATAATATGAGAAATACTGTAATTTTATAGATTTTTGAACAACCGAAATAAATTTCCAAAACCACATAGGAAAATCTACATAAGTTATTTTCACATAGTTATTTTTTACCACATACACAAGTATTCAAATAGAAATGTTTTCCACCTTGGGAGAATATTCTAATAGACAATTATCACATAATAAAAATATTCACATAATATATTTTTATATAAGAAATCAATCTATATACTTGAATTATTCATATAGGTGAATATGTTCCAGACATACATGAAACATACTCACTATGTATAGGTTACAAGGATTTAACCATAAATATCTAGCTAACCTTATTTAATTATTAAAGTTCCCTGGTAACAATTACATAAGTGCTTTAATTATCTTATGTCAGTTTTGAAAATTTATCGATACCCTAACATTAGCATTTGTTACACTTTTAAAAATAATATAATGTGCATGATAACATTATATACCTATTAAATATTTATATTTTCCTTTATATAAATTCTACAATATCTTTTCGTGACTATTAAAATTTGATTGTGAAATTTACATAACTCATAAAAATGATTCTTACCCATATGTCACTAATTGAATGTATCACTTTCTATTATACAATAAATAGAATGTCAGTATTACCTTTACACAACTCAAATACAATTATACTTACCGTTACATAACCCTATTAAAATAAACATTACCTTCACAAAATACAATAGAAAAATAGATTACCCTTACCTAACCCATTAAAATTTATGTGGCCTTTATATAACATTGTACAATGATGTGTAAATGATATTTATGTTTTAAATTAACATAATTACATTAATAATACAACACGAAACAGATATAACATATTATAAAAAATGAAATCATTAAATATCCATTAAATTATAAAAATTATAATTAGATATAACAAATATTTTGAATACATTCATCTATATATATGAAAAAATATAATGAAATCACGTAATTAAGTTGTGATAATTATAATTAATCATAGTATGGTATTTCATAATTATCAAAATAAATAAATAATTGTATCCCAAGGATCCAAATCATTATCCCCTCTATCATAATTATGAAAAAAAATTATAATTTCAAGAAATTATTCCACTTTTTTAATGTATAAAAAGTCTATCTTCCAAAGAAGAACATCTCTTATTTAAATAATATTTATCCCTCTCATTTTTAACATAGAAACACATTGTACTTCCTAAAAATGCATATAATTTTTTTATAAAATAGACTAAATAATCATATTAAAAAAATGTGTCAATGAGGCTCAATAAAAAATTAAATTATTAAAAAATTAGATATATATATAGAGAAATATTTTAAATGATATTTTAAAAAAATAAGAGATAACTAATATAAATTATCTTTTTATGAAAACTAATAATTTAAATATTTTGATAAAATAATTGAGTATGTATGGTATGCCATGAAATAGTAATATGATAAACATATTTGTATATAAATTAAAAAATAATAAACATGAATTAAAATTCCATATTTTGTAGTTTTTATTGAAATCTTAAAATATATGTATATAAATATAGTAAAAATCTCCCAAAATTCATGTGATCAAAATAAAAAAAATCCATCATTAAAAATTAAATAATAATTAGCCCAATCATAGAAATGTTCAAGGTATTAGTGAAGATATCATAATAAAAATTTTCTACAAAATAAATTCAAAAAATATATATTTCTTTTTTGAACATGATCATTAAAAAGATAAAATTTCACATTTTTGTGATAATTCAATGATTGTTTTATGGTATTTTTTGAAATTAAAATATTATAATTACATTTACATAATACATTAATCTTATATATTTATTAACTAAAATCAATAATCATTTTCATAATCATTAATGATTTAGTATAACAAGATGCAATAGTTGTGTGTTCAAATTAATCTGTTGACATTAATCTATATATTTTTATTCTTTTAATAACAATAAAATAAATATTTACCATCTAAATGAGATGTGGATAATGATCTTTATTTTAATGATACATCAATAGAAATAAAACACAAAATAGTTTTAAAAAACTAGTTTTATTAATGAAATATAAACAAAATCATTGATAATTTAATATACCAAATATTCTGCATAAAAAATTAATGTTATGATCCTTAGGATCACATTAAAATATATAACATATGGATATTGAGAATCCTAAATCATTCCATGATGTAATTAAGTAAAAAAACCCTTAAATCGTGTCTTTCAATGTTTTTACAACAAAATATTTTCTAGATTTATCTATATCGAATTTTAAAATATTACTCATTGAAGAGTATTCATATTTATAATAGTCTATACAAAATATATTTTCAATATAATTTAAATTCATTTATTGATATAGAAATATACAATTGTTACATTAAAATATTATTATTCTAAGAAGTAAATTCAATATCCGCATCATTCTCATAACAAATAAAGAATTAATTAACTCATAAAACTATTTAAAAAAATAACATAAGGATGCAAAAATATGCTCACCATATGTAATGGCCCGGACCTCTCTGGTCCATTACTTTGTGAATTTTGGTGTTGGAGGTGTTCCGGGAGGTCAAAGGGACTTATCCCCAACACTTTGCCTATTTTTCCAGTTCTGTGAATAGTGTTTCCAGTTTTATGAACAGTAACAGATCGATCTCACCGATCGGTCTGACAGATCGGCCTCACAAATCAGTTTCACTGATCGGTGTGACAGATTGGTTTCACAGATCGGTCTGACAGATCAGTTTCAAAGATCGGTTTCACAGATCGGTCTGACAGATCGGTTTCACAGATCGGTGTGACAAATCAGTTTCATATATCGGTGTGACAGATCAGTTTCAGAGATCGGTCTGACAGATCGGTTTCACAGATCGGTCTGACAGATTGGTTTCAAAGATCAGTGTGACAGATCGGTTTCACAGATCGGTCTGACAGATCGGTTTCACAGATCGGTGTGAAAGATCGGTTTCACAGATCGGTGTGACAGATCGGTTTCACAGATCGGTGTGACAGATCAGTTTCACAGATCGGTGTGAGAGATCAGTTTCACAGATCGGTCTGACAGATCGGTTTCACAGATCGGTGTGACAGATCGGTTTCACAGATCGGTTTCACAAATCGGTTTCACAGATTGGTTTCATGTATAGTAACAGTGGGTGAACAGTGTTTCTAGATTCCTATAGTTTTTCCCCTTTTGACGTTTCCTTTGACGTAAAATACTTTTTAATCCTTATTTTAAGGGATCTTAAGGCCGTTTAAAATTCCAAATCCTATATTAATTATTCCTAAGGCTTGGAATGTTTTACTTGGTCAAACCGCGTGGGTTAATGCGATCCGTTTTTAATGGAGAATTAACCGGATCTTAAACCGTTGCCCCCATTTAATCTTCAAAAAGGGAAAAGATATCATTCTCTCTTGTTCTTTCTCTTTCTTCTCGACTAGGAGGCACTAGAACCTTTCAATCCTTTCCGTAGGAGTTGCAAAATCAATCTTTACTCCTAGGATTGGTTCTGCTCTGTTTTGGATGCAATTGAGTCATGTCGATCAATCTTCGATATAAGGTATGTTGTATCATCGTTCTTTTGGGGTTCATCTTCTCCTATCCTCTTTTCCATAATTATACCATGTAATTTCCAAGATTCTAATGGGTTTTCTTGGGGTTGGTTGGTACTATCGTACCGCAGCATCCTCCGGTGGATGCAGTTGTCGCGAGAGGAGGATCGTGACCTGTTGTGTGGATAAAGAACGTGAGGAACTGTTTGAGGTAGGGGATTCATGGCTTCTCAAATTGTGTATGTGCAATCGTAGAATTAGCATGATTTAGTCCTTTGTATCACAATGAAATTTACCTAATTAAATACTTGAACCGGATTAAAAGAATTGGTTGATCGCACGTTGTTGCTTTGTACCGTGATAACGGTTTGCCTCATGTTTTCCGAGATAGAGTGATATCTATGTTTTCTTTAATTAGTTGCTCGTTCATGATGTAAATTGATAAAGAACGTAAAGCCGGAATTATTTGTTAAATTATTGGCTAAAGATAAAGAGGCATGTTAACAAATCTGTTAATTCAATATGGTTTAGAGAACAGATTATGTGGGAATTTCTAAAAGGGTTCTGAGTTACCCTCTTGTTTGTTAAAGGGTCAAGAGCCCATGATGTGATGTTTGTTTTCCTGCTACTTGTGCTGTGATGTGAGCCTGGATGGCTGTTGTGATATGTGGAGGCATGGAGGCCTTGTGGTTATGGCAGCAGATGACGCCTAGAGTGGCGAGATGCATCAGTTTATGCATGTGGGTGTCGGGGAGGACACCAGGGGTGATGGAATGGGATGGATGTGGTTTCTGGTTGCTTGCGGTTTTCTTGAATGTTAATCTGCTTTGATTTCCCCACTGGTCAAGGCAGCTGGTCTTGCTACCCTTCTTCTGAAGGAGGTGACGACGCGCGGGGTTTGCCACGTGCTTTCCATGTTTAGCCTCTCGAGGGAGAATGGGTATATGCTCTTTCTATAGGCAGCAAAGACTCGACGGGTAGTATATCTACTCACCGTGTTGAGCCTCCTTTGGGGTTAGAAGCATAGGATGCTTTTCTAGAATGCCTGGGAATGTGGAAAAGTAATTCTTTAATGAATTTTTTATTAAATGGGAAAATCCAAGGGGATGGAGATGATGGAATTTAAAGGTGATGTGAATCTTAAAAAGGGGAAGTTGTTTTTTAATGTGATGCCAATTCAGTTTAATGTGGAATTGTTCATTCTTAATTAATGATTAAAGAATTAATTAATGTACAGTGGAACTGATAACATGAGAACGGGGTAATCTAATAAATCTCTTCAAATGTTTGTGTGCTTATAGGATACCTAGTCTTAGAATTAGCAGCCTGGAGTCTGAGAGACGTTAGCTGCAGTTGTATCTAAGACTAGGTAATGCCCATAGTGTGGATGTGAGTTACTTATATATTATGTACTTTTTGTGTTTCTATACGCTACTCCACCCTGTCGGTAAGGGCAACTGACACCTTGGGGATTTTGAGCCCTGGGGGGGTGTTTTCCCCAACATTCTGATGGGAGGTCGAATGGATGACTACCCCCTTTGGCCCCGCTCTCTTCTCTTGGTAGATACTTGTGCCATGAGGCACAGTAGTTAGTTACCCCATATATATGTGTAGAGGGCTGTAATGGCTTGTGGTTATTCACACGCATATATTCTGGATATAGTATCCTATGGACTACTATAGGTGTAACGTGTATAGGCTATGATGGCTTGAGGATCCTTACTCGGAGTATGGGCTGTAATGGCTTGAGGTATTATACCCGACGTATGATACACGTTATGCGAACTGTGGTGGCTCCTGGAAACTACCTGGTTACCTTTGGTTGTGAGGACGGCGTGGTGCTTTGCCCAGGTGTCTGCGGGCAAGCCTATGTGGTGCACGAGGTGCAGATTGTAGAGCTTAGCCCAGGTGTCTGCGGGCAAGCCTTTGGAGAGAGATGCACAGGACGTATGTCGTTGGGGAAAAGTGGAAAACCAGTGGGGAAGTAGTAGCGGGGTACCCTTGATATTCTATACTATTTGCTATATTCTTGTATGCGTTACTTGGTGAGAGTATCCATGGTGAGGTTGGGAACATAGTATACATGTTTAGGTGACGAGTTAGTTTCACTTGTTGTTCACTGGGCTTTAGCATGCTTTATTTACTTTTGCACAAGAGGCTTGGGGAGGATCCTATTGAGTATACTGTTATACTCACCCTATGTATATATAAACTGTTTTTTAGGTCACTTGGAGCAGGTTGGAGATCAAGCGGTTTACTACTAGCTTGTGGTTGGAGGAGGAGTTGTTCGGGCTCATGGTCGCTACCGTTTAACTTTTTTTTTGGGTACTCTTTGTTTTCCCCTTCAGTTGTAGTACTTTTGCATGAAATTTCATATATGTACTTGGTTTCCTTTTATATCTCAGTTCTAAGTTGGAATTGATTGGAGTCTATTCTATCTCTCTCTTCTGCATGTGTTCTCTTAGATGGTAATGCCTCCCATTTGTATGTTATTATACCCTCGGTGCTAGTCGCCAACCCGGGGCCTACTGGAGGCGGGATTCGGGGGTCATTATCTCCCTTTTCACATTTCCGGCCCAGGAGGGGTACACTTTGTGGGGAGGGGGTCGTGACAGAGTGGTATCAGAGGTCTGGTTGAGGGATAGGATGGATTTTTGAGTTAGGCACAGGTGAGGATGCATGGGATGGTAGGGCAACGGTGTCATTCATGTTTAGAAAGTGGGGTAAACACTGGAGACTGGCAGAGACATAGGCGTTTAGGGCCCCCTATGATATGTTACATGGACCTTTAAGTTTACGATGGCTACTAAACAAAGTGATACTGGTTGCAGGGTAGAGACCTAGGAAAGGATCATGCATCATTATTCTTTGCGCCTGTGTTTGAATGGGTAGACCTTGGGATAGGTAACCTAAAATTAATAAAACAAATTAATTAATTAATTAATGTTGAGTCTTCCATATTCCAGGCTTAGGAGCTTTAACGGTTGTTATTTTACAGGTATGGCTCCAGGTCGACGTCCTCGTCAGGTTTGTGCAGAAGGTGCCCAGTAGGCTATTCCAGCAGATCGCCGCCGGGTAGAGTTTGACGACGATGAAACTTGGAGGAAGACACTCCGAGAGTTTCAACGCTAGAGTCTACAGAAGTACGAGGGCTCTGTTTCATATGTAGTCACAGAAGACTGGTCGGAGGAGATCGAGATAGGCTTTAGTTCGATTCGTGCTCGGAAGGAACACTGGGTGTCCTTGATTGTGACGATGCTGCGTGGAGCAGCGAGGTAGTGGTGGTTCTTGTTCCTCGGTGATCGTGACGAGTCAGCAATCTCATGGGGGGAGTTTTGAGACAGGTTTAGAGTCGAGTTTCTTTCATCGACTTCGAAGGTGTCCAGTCCCCAGGAGCTTATCACCCTTCGGCAGGGGAGCTCCAGTGTTCGAGAGTTTGGAATCCGTTTCAGGAACCTTCTACGATATGCTTCAGACCTGTTACCATATGATGAGGCCAGGGCGAGGCATTTCGAGGAGGCTTTGCGTCCAGAGATCCAGCGCCAGGTCACCCCATTTATGTTGAAGACATATCTTGAGGTGCTGGCGAGGGCAGAGGTTGTTGAGAGGACTTTGGCTAGGACCGTATCGTCACGAGAGGGGAATAGTCATGATTCCTCACGAAGCAGAGATGTGGTCTGGGGTTCCCGTTTTCAGGACAGAAGAGTTTCCGTTCACCTGGGGGTAGGTCCCAGCCCTCCCATCTCGTTTCTCCGGAGGAAGAAACTCTCAGTCCTATGCCAAGGGATCAGGCGCTTGTTTTTCTTTTGGTGGTCGTGGTCATCAGCAGCGGGAGTGCCCGACTTTTCAGAGCAGTCATCGTGCACCAGGTGCTCCACTCCAGGTTCCTCCGTTGAGGCAGTTCCCGCTGAGGCAGTAGCAGCAGGTTGCACCAGCTTTAGATCACCAGAGGGTAGATGGAGCAGGCAGAGGACAGCCACATGATGCTCCCCGTCCTCAGAGGGTAGAGCGCGGCCATGGTGGAGGTCGTCATCAGGGTCAGAGAGGCCGTGGAGGTGGTCGTGGTCAGCTTCATGCTCTAGCGTTGCCAGCTCCAGGCGAGCCAGACGTCGTCTGAGGTACCCTTTGCTTGTTTTCTACCTTGGTTTATGCCTTGTTTGATTTAGGAGCGACACACTCCTTTATATCCCCTACCCGTTTCCACGCTTTGGGACTCGAGGTAGAGAGGATTCCAGTTCCCTTGGCGTTGGCTACGCCAGTTGGAGGTCGAGCTAGCTTGTTTGAAGTATGTGGATACTGTGATCTAGTGTTGGGGCAGCACCGCTCTTTGGGGAGATTTCCTATGTCTACGAATACAACCATATGATGTCATCCTCGGCATGGATTGGTTGTATTCGGTGCAGGCTATTGTGGATTTCTACAGGAAGAAGGTGATTTTCTTTGATGAAGATGGAGAGAAAGTAGTGTTTGTTGGTGAGAGAGATCCTCGGATGAGTCATAGACGAGTTTCATCCTTATCATCCATGATGGCTAGGATGATGCTGAGTTCTTCAGAGGTTGAGAAGTTGGCGTTTCTTAGGGTTGTGGAGGAGTACCCTAACATCTTTCCAAGAGAGGTTTGTATCCATACCCCCTCGACGAGAGATCGAGTTTGGGATCGAGCTATATCCAGGAGCATCTCCTATCTCTATGTCTCAGTATAGGATGGACCCTTCTCAGTTACGAGAGCTACGTATAAAGCTCGATGGTCTGTTGCAGTGTGGTTTTGTTCGGACAAGTGTGTCACCGTGGGGTGCACCAGTTTTGTTTGTGATAAAGGCTGATGGCAGTTTGCGGTTGTGCGTCGATTATCGTCGATTAAACAAAGTGACAATAAAGAACCTCTATCCTCTTCCACGGATTGATGACCTATTCGATCCACTGAAGGGTGCAAGTTGGTTCTCAAAGATCGACTTGCGGTCAGGATATCATCAAATGCGTGTAAAGGATGAGGATATCCCGAAAACTGCTTTCCGTTGTCGTCATGGGCATTATTAGTGTTTTGTAATGCCATTCGGCGTGACGAATGCTCCAGCTGTTTTCATGGGGATGATGAATGCTGTGTTCCATGAATTCCTGGACAAGTTTGTTGTGGTTTTCATCGATGAAATCCTTGTGTACTCCACATCTGAAGAAGAGCATGCAGAGCATCTATGACCCGTTTTGAGAGTTCTTCGCCAACATCAGTTGTTTGGAAAGTTTTCAAAGTGTGAGTTCTGGGCTCGAGAAGTTCGTTTCTTAGCGAATTTTGTGTCCCAACAGGGAGTAGTTATGGATCCTTCGAAGATAGAAGCAGAAGTGTCATGGGCAGCCCCCAAGACTGTTTCATAGGTGCGAAGTTTCCTTGGTCTCGCAGGCTATTACAAGAGGTTCGTAGAAAATTTCTCACGGGTGGTGACTCCTCTAACAGCTTTGAACAGGAAGGATCAAGCATTCATGTGGACTGATCAGTGTCAGGAAGCATTCGAGTATCTAAAGGAGAAGTTGGTAAGTTCTCCTGTTCTTTGTCTTCCAGCTGAGGGAGTCCAGTTTGACGTCTTCTGTGATGCGTCACATCTGGGGCTAGGCTGTGTACTTATGCAACAAAGGTCATTTGTTTCTTATGGGTCCCGGTAATTGCGTCCCCATGAACATAACTATGCCACCCATGATCTTGAGTTGGCAGCTGTGGTGTTTGTGCTGAAGTTGTGGAGACATTACCTCATTGGCGCGCGCTTTGTGGTTTTCACCGATCATAAGAGTTTGAGGTATGTTTTCTCTCAGTGGGACATGAACTTGCAGTAGCGTCGGTGGATGGAGTTCTTGCAGGAATACGACATTGAAATATCGTATACACCTGGGAAGGGAAATGTTGTTGCTGATGCGCTGAGCCGAAAGTCACGTAGTGATGCTGTTCGTGAATCCGGTGATTCTTGGAGAGTAATTGAGGAACTGTCAGCATTACATCATGATATGGAAGAGGTTGGAGGTATAGGTTGTCTTTTCCAGATGACGGTGTAGTAATCTCTGATGCAGAAGGTGGAAGAGTCTCAGTTGGGTGATCTAGAGGTGGAAGTTTGGAGAGACAAAGTTGTTTGTGGGGAGGCCCCTGATGGTTGGTCAGAGGATGAAAAACACTGAGTGTTATATCATGGCAGGCTTTTTGTTCCCTTAGCGATGCACGGGACGGTTCTCCGAGAGTTCCATAGTTCACCCTTGGCGGTACATCCTGGTGTGACGAAGATGTACTGATCCTTGAGGAGTCAGTTTTGGTGGCCTGGGCTGAAGCGTACAGTTGCAGAATGTGTGTCTCGATGTTTAGTCTTCCAGAAGGTGAAGGTCGAACACCGTGTTCCTAGTGGTCTTCTCCAACACATAGAGATTCCTCAGTGGAAGTGGGAGGACATCTCAACGGACTTTGTTACAGGTTTACCTCGAGCTCCGGGAGGACATGGTTCTATATGGGTGGTAGTGGATCGTTTAACTAAATCGGCCCACTTCATAGCAATCAAGGATCGAGCTCAGTGGAGGTTTTGTTGAGGCAGTATCTGGAGGAGGTTGTGAGGCTTCATGGAGTTCCTAAGACGATCATTACTGATCAAGATCCTCGTTTTACCTATAGGGCGTGGAGAGGTCTCCAGCATGCTTTTGGTTCTAAATTATGCCTTAGCACTGCTTTTCATCCTCAAACGGATGGTCAGACAGAGCGAACAATCCAGACTCTTGAAGACATGTTGCGCTCTTGTGTTTTTGATTTTGGAGGTTCATGGAAAAAGCACATACCCTTGGTATAGTTCGCTTACAATAATAGTTTTCACTTCACCATTGGTATGACGCCATTTGAAGCCCTGTATGGCCGGCCTTTCCGTTCTCCGTTGTGCTGGACTGGGGTTGGAGAGTCAGCAATTCTCGGACCAGAACTAGTGCAGAATACAACAGAGATGGTACAGGTGATACGTGAGAGGATGAAGACAGCACAGGATCATCAGAAATCATATTCTGATCAAAGAAGGAGACCGTTAGAGTTTAATGTTGGGGATCATGTGTTTCTAAAGGTGACTCCCCGTCGTGGGCAGCGAAGGTTTGGTCGTGGGAGTAAGATTTCTCCCCGGTTTGTCGGGCCTTTCTAGGTGTTAGCTCATGTTGGAGTTGTGCCGTATCGAGTAGAACTTCCCCCTCATATGAGTCGGATACATGATGTTTTCCATGTATCACAGCTCCGTCATTATCTTCATGATGAATCTCATGTTATCGATTGGGGAGAGATCGATATTGATAATGATGCAACCTTCGAGGAGCGACCTGTGGAGATCCAAGACCACAAGGAGAAGGTGTTGTGTGGGCGTTCTATCCCCTTAGTTCATGTATTGTGGCGACGCGGTGGCATGGAGGAGAGTACCTAGGAGCGTGAGTCACAGATACGTGCTCAGTACCCAGAGTTGTTCAATGTTTAACTCCTTTCATGTAATGATATTTCCTCTCTGGTTAGACCTTTCATGTTTTATTTATGTACTTTTCATGTGACGATATGATTTAATTGTTTGGGAATGGATTGTTTGTTCCCATACTCCCGGATGTCGTAGTTGTGTTCCAGATTTCAAACAATTCATGGTGGTTTTCCCCTGAGAGGTATCTTATGGGGTGGTTGTTTGGACCCCTCTATTCTTCTAGGTTGGTTTTTAATTCTCGAGGACGAGAATGTTTTGAGAGGTATCCAATGTAAAGGCCCGGACCTCTCCGGTCCATTACTTTGTGAATTTTGGTGTTGGAGGTGTTCTGGGAGGTCAAGTGGACTTATCCCCAACACTTTGCCAATTTTTCCAGTTCTGTGAACAGTGTTTCCAGTTTTATGAACAGTAACAGATCGGTCTCACCGACCGGTCTCACAAAGCGGTCTCACAGATCAGTTTCACAGATCGGTGTGAGAGATCGGTTTCACAGATCGGTCTGATATATCGGTTTCACAGATCGGTGTGACAGATCGGTTTCACAGATCGGTCTGACAGATCGGTTTCATAGATCGGTGTGACAGATCAGTTTCACAGATCGGTGTGACAGATCGGTTTCAGAGATCGGTCTGACAGATCGGTTTCACAGATCGGTGTGACAGATCGGTTTCACAGATGGGTCTGACAGATCGGTTTTACAGATCGGTGTGACAGATCGGTTTCACAGATCGGTTTCACAGATCGGTGTGACAGATCGGTTTCACAGATCGGTGTGACAGATCGGTTTCACAGATCGGTGTGACAGATCGGTTTCACAGATCGGTGTGATAGATCGGTTTCACAGATCGTTCTGACAGATCGGTTTCACAGATAGGTGTGACAGATCGGTTTCACAGATCGGTTTCACAGATCGGTTTCACATATCGGTTTCACAGATCGGTTTCATGTACAGTAACAGTGGGTGAACAGTGTTTCCAGATTCCTACAGTTTTGCCCCTTTTGACGTTTCCTTTGACGTAAAATACTTTTTAAGCCTTATTTTAAGGTATCTTAAGGCCGTTTAAAATGCCAAATCCTATATTAATTATTCCTAAGGCTTGGAATGTTTTACTTGGTCAAACTGCGTGGGTTAATGCGATCCGTTTTTAATGGAGAATTAACCGGATCTTAAACTTTTGCCCCATTTAATCATCAAAAAGGGACGAGATATCATTATCCCTTGTTCTTTCCCTTTTTTCTCAACTAGGAGGCACTAGAACCTTTCAATCCTTTCCGTAGGAGTTGCACAGTCAATCTTTACCCCTAGGATTGGTTCTGCTCTGTTTTGGATGCAACTGAGCTGTGTCGATCAATCTTCGATATAAGGTATGTTGTATCATCGTTCTTTTGGGGTTCATCTTCTCCTATCCTCTTTTACATAATTATACCATGTAATTTCAAAGATTCTAATGGGTTTTCTTGGGGTTGGTTGGTACTATCGTACCGCAGCATCCTCCGGTGGATGCAGTTGTCGCGAGGGGAGGATCGTGACCTGTTGTGTGGATAAAGAATGTGAGGAACTGTTTGAGGTAGGGGATTCATGGCTTCTCTAATTGTGTATGTGAAATCATAGAATTATCAAGATTTAGTCCTTTGGATCACAATGAAATTGACCTAATTAAATATTTGAACCAGATTAAAAGAATTGGTTGATCGCACGTTGTTGCTTTGTACCGTGATAACGGTTTGCCTCATGTTTTCTTAGATAGAGTGATATCTATGTTTTTCTTTAATTAGTTGCTCGTTCAGGATGGAAATTGATAAAGAACGTAAAGCTGGAATTATTTGTTAAATAATTGGCTAATGATAATGAGGCATGTTAACAAATCTTTTAATTCAATATGGTTTAGAAAACAGATTATGTGGGAATTTCTAAAAGGGTTCTGAGTTACCCTTTTGTTTGTTAAAGGGTCAAGAGCCCATTATGTGATGTTTGTTTTCCTGCTTCTTGTGCTGTGATGTGAGCCTGGATGGCTGTTGTGATATGTGGAGGCATGGAGGCCTTGTGGTTATGGCAACAGATGACGCCTAGAGTGGCGAGATGCATCAGTTTATGCATGTGGGTGTCGGGGAGGACACCACGGGTGATGGAATGGGATGGGTGTGGTTGTTGGTTTCTTGCGGTTTTCTTTAATGTTAATCTACTTTGCTTTTCCCCACTGCTCAAGGCAGCTGGTCTTGCTACCCTTCTTCCGAAGGAGGCGATGACGCGCGGGGTATGCCACGTGCTTTCCGTGTTTAGCCTCTCGAGGGAGAATGGGTATATGATCTTTCTATATGCGGCAAAGACTCGACGGGTAATATATTTACTCATCTTGTTGAGCCTCCTTTGTGTTTAGAAGCATAGGATGCTTTTCTAGAATGCCTGGGAATGTGGAAAAGTAATTCTGTAATGAATTTTTGACTAAATGGTGAAAATCCACGGGGATGGAGATGCTGGAATTTAAAGGTGATGTGAATCTTAAAAAGGAGCAATTGTTTTTGAATGTGATGCCAATTCAGTTTAATGTGGAATTTTTCATTCTTAATTAATGTTTAAAGAATTAATTAATGTACAGTGGAACTGATAAAATGAGAACGTAGTAATCTAATAAATCTCTACAAATGTTTGTGTGCTTAAAGGATACCTAGTCTTAGAAGTAGCAGCCTGGAGTCTGAGAGACGTTAGCTACAGTTGTATCTAAGACTTGGTAATGCCCATAGTGTGGATGTGAGTTACTTATATATTATGTACTTTTTCTGTTTCTATACGCTACTCCACCCTGTCGGTAAGGGCAACTGACACCCCGGGGATTTTGAGCCCTGGGGGGGTGTTTTCCCCAACATTCTGATTGGAGGTCGAATGGATGAATACCCCCTTTGGCCCCGCTCTCTTCTCTTGGTAGATACTTGTGCCATGAGGCACAGTGGTTAGTTACCCCATATATGTGTGTAGAGGGCTGTAATGGCTTGTGGTTATTCACACGCATATATTCTGGATATAGTATCCTATGGACTACTATAGGTGTAACGTGTATAGGCTATGATGGCTTGAGGATCCTTACTCGGTGTATGGGCTGTAATGGCTTGAGGTATTATACCCGACGTATGATACACGTTATGCGAGCTTTGGTGGCTCCCGGAAACTACCTGGTTACCTTTGGTTGTGAGGACGGCGTGGTACTTTGCCCAGGTGTCTACGGGCAAGCCTATGTGGTGCATGAGGTGCAGATTGTGGAGCTTAGCCTAGGTGTCTGCGGGAAAGCCTTTGGAGAGAGATGCACAGGATGTATGTCGTTGGGGAAAAGCATCAAACCAGTGGGGAAGTAGTAGCGGGGTACCCTTGATATTCTATACTATATGCTATATTTTTGTATGCGTTACTTGGTGAGAGTAGCCATGATGAGGTTGGGAACATAGTATACCTGTTTAGGTGACGAGTTAGTTTCACTTGTTGTTCACTATGCTTTAGCATGCTTTCTTTACTTTTGCACAAGAGGCTTGGGGAGGATCCTACTGAGTATACTGTTATACTCACCCTATGTATATATAAACTGTTTTTCAGGTCACTTGCAGTAGGTTAGAGATCAAGCGGGTTACTACTAGCTTGTGGTTGGAGGAGGAGCTGTCTGGGCTCGTGGTCGCTGTCGTTTAACTTATTTTTGGGTACTCTTAGTTTTCCCCTTCAGTTGTAGTACTTTTGCATGAAATTTCATATATGTACTTGGTTTCCTTTTATATCTCAGTTCTAAGTTTGAATTGATTGGAGTCTATTCTATCTCTCTCTCCTGCATGTGTTCTCTTAGAGGGTAATGCCTCCCATTTGTATGTTATTATACCCTCGGTGCTAGTCGCCAACCAGGGGCCTACGGGAGGCGGGACTCGGGGGTCATTATCTCTCTTTTCACATTGCCGGCCCAGGAGGGGTACACTTTGTGGGGAGGGGGTCGTGACAGAGTGGTAACATAGGTCTGGTTGAGGGATAGGATGGAGTTTGGAGTTAGGCACAGGTGAGGATGCATGGGATGGTAGGGCAATGGTGTCATTCATGTTTAGAAAGTGGGGTAAACACTGGAGACCGGCAGGGACATAGGCGTTCAGGGCCCCCTATGATCTGTTGCATGGAACTTTAAGTTTACAATGGCTACTAAACAAAGTGATACTGGTTGCAGGGTAGATTCCTAGGAAAGGATCATGCATCATTATTATTTGCCCCTGTGTTTGAATGGGTAGACCATGGGATAGGTAACCTAAAATTAATAAAACAAATTAATTAATTATTTAATGTTGAGTCTTCCATATTCCAGGCTTAGGAGCTCTAACGGTTGTTATTTTACAGGTATGGCTCCAGGTCGACATCCTCGTCAGGTTTGTGCAGAAGGTGCCCAGCAGGCTGTTCCAGCAGATCGCCGCCGGGTAGAGGTTGACGACGATGACACTTGGAGGAAGACACTCCGAGAGTTTCAGCGCCAGAGTCTACAGAAGAATGAGGGCTCCGTTTCAGATGCAGTCACAGAAGACTGGTTGGAGGAGATCGAGATAGGCTTCAGTTCGATTCATGCTCAGAAGGAACACTGGGTGTCCTTGGTTGTGAAGATGCTGCGTGGAGTAGCGAGGCAGTGGTGGTTCTTGTTCCTCAGTGATCGTGAGGAGTCAGCAATCTCATGGGGGGAGTTTCAAGACAGGTTTAGAGTCGAGTTTCATTCATCGACTACGATGGTGTCCAGTCCCCAGGAGCTTCTCACCCTTCGACAGTGGAGCTCCAGTGTTCGAGAGTTTAGAATCCATTTCCGGAACCTTCTACGATATGCTTCAGACCTGTTACCAGATGATGAGGCCAGGGCGAGGCATTTCGAGGAGGCTTTGCGGCCAGAGATCCAGCGCCAGGTCACCCCATTTATGCTGAAGATATATCTTGAGGTGCTGGCGAGGGCAGAGGTTGTTGAGAGGACTTTGGCTAGGACCGTATCGTCACGAGAGGGGAATCATCATGATTCCTCACGAAGCAGAGCTGTGGTCTGGGGTTCCATATTTTTAGGACAGAAGAGTTTCTGTTCACCTGGGGGTAGGTCCCAGCCCTTCCCATCTCGTTTCTCCGGAGGAAGCAACTCTCAGGCATATGCCAAGGGATCAGGCGCTTGTTTTTCTTGTTGTTTTCGTGGTCATCAGCAGCGGGAGTGCCCGACTTTTTAGAGTAGTCATCGTGCACCAGGCGCTCCACTCCAGGTTCCTCCGTTGAGGCAGTTCCAGCCGAGGTAGCAGCAGCTGGTTACACCAGCTTTAGATCACCAGAGGGTAGATGGAGCAGGCAGAGGACATCCCCATGATGCTCCCCGTCCTCAGAGAGCAGAGCGCAGCTATGGTGGTGGTCTTCATTAGGGTCAGAGAGGTTGTGGAGGTGGTCGTGGTCAGCTTCATGCTCTAGCTTTTCCAGCTCCAGGCGATCGAGACGTCGTTCGAGGTACCCTTTGCTTGTTTTCCACCTTGGTGTATGCCTTGTTTGATTCAGGAGCGACACACTCCTTTATATCCCCTACCCTTTTCCACGCTTTGGGACTTGAGGTAGAGAGGCTTCCAGTGCCCTTGGCGTTGACTACGCCATTTGGAGGTCGAGCTAGCTTGTTTGAAGTATGTAGAGACTATGAGCTAGTGTTGGGGTAGCACCGCTCTTGGGGAGATTTCCTATGTTTACGAATACAACAATATGACGTCATCCTCGGCATGGATTAGTTGTATTCGGTGCAGGCTATTGTGGATTGCTACAAGAAGACGGTCGTTTTCTTTGATGCATATGGAGAGAAAGTAATGTTTGTTCGTGAGAGAGATCCTCGGATGAGTCATAGACGAGTTTCATCCATACCATCCATGATGGATGGGATGATGCTGAGTTCTTCAGAGGTTGAGCAGTTGGCGTTTCCTAGGGTTGTGGAGGAGTACCCTGACATCTTTCCAATAGAGGTTGTATCCTTACCCCCTCGACGAGAGATCGAGTTTGGGATCGAGCTACAGCCAGGAGCGTCTCCTATCTCTATGTCTCCGTATAGGATGGCCCCTTCTAAGTTACTAGAGCTATGTATACAGCTCGATGGTCTGTTGTAGTGTGGTTTCGTTCGGCCAAGTGTGTCACCGTGGGGTGCACCAGTTTTGTTTGTGAAAAAGGCTGATGGCAGTTTGCGGTTGTGCGTCGATTATCGTCGATTAAACAAAGTGACAATAAAGAACCGCTATCCTCTTCCACGGATTGATGACCTATTCGATCAACTGAAGGGTGCATGTTGGTTCTCAAAGATCGACTTGCGGTTAGGATATCATCAGATGCATGTAAAGGATGAGGATATCCCGAAAACTGCTTTCCGTTGTCGTCATGGGCATTATGAGTTTGTTGTAATTCTATTCGGCGTGACGAATGCTCCAGTTGTTTTCATGGGGTTGATGAATGCTGTGTTCCATGATTTCCTGGACAAGTTTGTTGTGGTTTTCCTCGATGACATCCTTGTGTACTCCACATCTGAAGAAGAGCATGCAGAGAATCTACGATCCGTTTTGGGAGTTCTTCGCCAACATCAGTTGTTTGAGAAGTTGTCCAAGTGTGAGTTCTGGGCTCGAGAAGTTCGTTTCTTAGGTCATGTTGTGTCCCAACAGGGAGTAGTTGTGGATCCTTCGAAGATAGAAGCAGTAGTGTCATGGGCAGCCCCCAAGACCGTGTCAGAGGTGCGAAGTTTCCTTGGTCTCGCAGGCTATTACAGGAGGTTTGTAGAAAATTTCTCATGGGTGGTGACTCCTCTAACAGCTATGACCAGGAAGGATCAAGCATTCATGTGGACTGATCAGTGTCAGGCAGCATTCGAGTATCTAAAGGAGAAGTTGGTAAGTGCTCCTGTTCTTTGTATTCCAGCTGAGGGAGTCCAGTTTGACGTCTTCTGCGATGCGTCACATCTGGGGCTAGGCTGTGTACTTATGCAACAAAGGTCAGTTGTTTCTTATGGGTCCCGGCAATTGCGTCCCCATGAACGTAACTATGACACCCATGATCTTGAGTTGGCAGCCGTGGTGTTTGCGCTGAAGTTGTGGAGACATTACCTCATTGGAGAGCGCTTTGTGGTTTTCACCGATCATAAGAGTTTGAGGTATGTTTTCTCTCAGCGGGACATAAACATGCGGCAGCGTCGGTGGATGGAGTTCTTGTAGGAATACGACATCAGAATATCATATACACCTGGGAAGGGAAATGTTGTTGCTGATGCGCTGAGCCGAAAGTCATGTAGTGATGCTGTGCGTGAATCCGGTGATTCTTGGAGAGTAATGGAGGAACTGTCAGCATTACATCTTGATATGGAAGAGGTTGGAGGTAGAGGTTGTATTTTCCAGATGACGGTGCAGTCATCTCTGATGAAGAAGGTGGAAGAGTCTCAGTTGGGTGATCTAGAGGTGGATGTTTGGAGAGATAGAGTTGTTTGTGGGGAGGCCCCTGATGGTTGGTCAAAGGATGAACAACACTGAGTGTTGTATCATGGCAGGCTTTTTGTTCCCTTGGCGATGCGTGGGACGGTTCTCCGAGAGTTCCATAGTTCACCCTTGGCGGTACATCCTAGTGTGAAGAAGATGTACTGATCCTTGAGGAGTCAGTTTTGGTGGCCTGGCCTGAATCGTACAGTTGCAGAATGTGTGTCTCGATGTTTAGTCTGCCAGAAGGTGAAGGCCGAACACCGTGTTCCTATTGGTCTTCTCCAACACATAGAGATTCCTCAATGGAAGTGGGAGGACATCTCAATGGACTTTGTTACAGGTTTACCTCGAGCTCCGGGAGGACATGATTCTATGTGGGTGGTAGTGGATTGTTTAACTAAATCGTCCCACTTTATAGCAATCAAGTAGTCGAGCTCAGTGGAGGTTTTGTCGAGGCAGTATCTGGAAGAGGTGGTGATGCTTCACGGAGTTCCTAAGACGATCATTTCTGATCGAGATCCTCGTTTTACCTCTAGGGTGTGGAGAGGTCTCCAGCATGCTTTTGGTTCTCAATTATGCCTTAGCACTGCTTTTCATCCTCAAACGGATGGTCAGATAGAGAGAACAATCCAGACTCTTGAAGACATGTTGCGCTCTTGTGTTCTTGATTTTGGAGGTTCATGGAAAAAGCACTTACCCTTGGTAGACTTCGCTTACAATAATATTTTTCACTCCACCATTGGTATGGCACCATTTGAAGCCCTGTATGGCCATCCTTGCCGTTCTCCGTTGTGCTGGACTGGGGTCGGAGAGTCAGCAATTCTCGAACCAGAACTAGTGCAGAATACAACAGAGATGGTACAGGTGATTCGTGAGAGGATGAAGACAGCACAGGATCGTCAGAAATCATATGCTTATCAAATAAGGAGACCTTTAGAGTTTAATGTTGGGGATCATGTGTTTCTAAAGGTGACTCCCCGTCATGGGCAGCGAAGGATTGGTCGTGGGAGTAAGCTTTCTCCCCGGTTTGTTGGGCCTTTTGAGGTGTTAGCTCATGTTGGAGCTGTGCCATATCGAGTAACACTTCCACCTCATATGAGTCGGATACATGATTTTTTCCATGTATCACAGCTCCGACGTTATCTTCATGATGAATCTCATGTTATCGATTGGGGAGAGATCGATATTGATAATGATGCAACCTTCGTGGAGCGACCTGTGGAGATCCAAGACCACAAGGAGAAGGTGTTGTGTGGGTGTTCAATCCCCTTAGTTCGTGTCTTGTGGCGACACAGTGTCATGGAGGAGAGTACCTGTGAGCGTGAGTCACAGATACGTGCTCAGTACCCAGAGTTGGTCAATGTTTAACTCCTTTCATGTAATGATTTTTCCTCTCTGGTTAGACCTTTCATGTTTTATTTATGTACTTTTCATGTGACGATATGATTTAATTGTTTGGGTATGGATTGTTTGTTCCCATACTCTCGGATGTCGTTGTTTTGTTCCAGATTTCGAACAACTCATGGTGGTTTTCCCCTGAGAGGTATCTTATGGGGTGGTTGTTTGGACCCCTCTTTTCTTCTGGGTTGGTTTTTAATTCTTGAGGACAAGAATGTTTTGGGAGGTATCTAATGTAATGGCCCGGACCTCTCCGGTCCATTACTTTGTGATTTTTGGTGTTGGAGGTGTTCCGGGAGGTCAAGGGGACTTATCCCCAACACTTTGCCAATTTTTTCAGTTCTGTGATCAGTGTTTCCAGTTTTATGAACAGTAACATATTGGTCTCACCGATCGGTCTCACAGATCAGTTTCACAGATCGGTTTCACAGATCGGTCTGACAGATCGGTTTCACAGATCGGTGTGACAGATCGGTTTCACAGATCGGTCTGATAGATCGGTTTCACAGATCGGTGTGACAGATCAGTTTCACAGATTGGTGTGACAGATCGGTATCACAGATCAGTCTGACAGATCAGTTTCACAGATCGGTGTGACAGATCGGTTTCACAGATCGGTCTGACAGATCTGTTTCACAGATCGGTGAGACAGATCAGTTTCACATATCGGTCTGACAGATCGGTTTCACAGATCGGTGTGACAGATCGGTTTCACAGATCGGTCTGACAGATCGGTTTCACAGATCGGTTTCACAGATTGGTGTGACAGATCAGTTTCACAGATCGGTGTGAGAGATCAGTTTCACAGATCGTTCTGACAGATCGGTTTCACAGATCGGTGTGACAGATCGGTTTCACAGATCGGTTTCATGTACAGTAACAGTGGGTGAATAGTGTTTCCAGATTCCTACAATTTTGCCCCTTTTGACGTTTCCTTTGACGTAAAATACTTTTTAAGCCTTATTTTAAGGGCTCTTAAGGCCGTTTAAAATGCCAAATCTTATATTAATTATTCCTAAGGCTTGGAATGTTTTACTTGGTCAAACCACGTGGGTTAATGCGATCCGTTTTTAATGGATAATTAACCGGATCTTAAACCGTTGCCCCATTTAATCTTCAAAAAGGGACAAGATATCATTCTCCCTTGTTCTTTCCCTTTGTTCTCACCTTAGGAGGCACTAAAACCTTTCAATCCTTTCTATATGAGTTGCACAATGAATCTTTACTCCTAGGATTGGTTCTGCTCTGTTTTGGATGCAACTAAGCCGTGTCGATCAATCATCGATATAAGGTATGTTGTATCGTTGTTCTTTTGGGGTTCATCTTCTCCTATCCCCTTTTCCATAATTATACCATGTAATTTCCAAGATTCTAATGGGTTTTCTTGGGGTTGGTTGGTTCGGTCGTACCGCAGCATCCTCCGGTGGATGCAGTTGTCGCGAGGGGAGGATCGCGACCTGTTGTGTGGATAAAGAACGTGAGGAACTGTTTGAGGTAGGGGAATCATGGCTTCTCTAATTGTGTATGTGAAATCGTAGAATTTGCAAGATTTAGTCCTTTGGATCACAATGAAATTGACCTAATTAAATCCTTCAACCGGATTAAAAGAATTGGTTGATCGCACGTTGTTGCTTTGTACTGTGATAACGGTTTGCCTCATGTTTTCCTAGATAGAGTGATATCTATGTTTTTCATTAATTAGTTGCTCGTTCATGATGGAAATTGATAAAGAATGTAAAGCCAGAATTATTTGTTAAATAATTGTCTAAAGATAAAGAGGAATGTTAACAAATCTGTTAATTCAATATGGTTTAGAGAACAGATTATGTGGGAATTTCTAAAAGGGTTATGAGTTACCCTCTTGTTTGTTAAAGGGTCAAGAGCCCATGATGTGATGTTTGTTTTCCTGCTGTTTGTGCTGTGATGTGAGCCTGGTTGGCTGTTGTGATATGTGGAGGCATGGAGGCCTTGTGGTTATGGCAGCAGATGGCGCCTAGAGTGGCGAGATGCATCAGTTTATGCATGTGGGTGTCGGGGAGGACACCAGGGGTGATGGAATGGGATGGATGTGGTTGCTGGTTGCTTGCGGTTTTCTTGAATGTTAATATTCTTTGCTTTTCCCCACTGCTCAAGGCAGCTGGTCTTGCTACCGTTCTTCCGAAGGAGGCGAAGATGAGCGGGGTATGCCACGTGCTTTCCGTGTGTAGCCTCTCGAGGGAGAATGGGTATATGCTCTTTCTATAGGCGGAAAAGACTCGACGGGTAGTATATCTACTCACCGTATTGAGCCTCTTTTGTGTTTAGAAGCATAGTATGCTTTTCTAGAATTCCTGGGAATGTGGAAAAGTAATTCTGTAATGAATGTTTGATTAAATGGTGAAAATCCACGGGGATGGAGATGCTGGAATTTAAAGGTGATGTGAAACTTAAAAAGGAGCAGTTGTTTTTGAATGTGATTCCTATTCAGTTTAATGTGGAATTGTTCATTCTTAATTAATGTTTAAATAATTAATTAATGTACAGTGGAACTGATAAAATGAGAACGGAGTAATATAATAAATCTCTCCAAATGTTTGTGTGCTTATAGGATACCTAGTCTTAGAAGTAGCAGCCTGGAGTCTGAGAGACGTTATCTGCAGTTGTATCTAAGACTAGGTAATGACCATAGTGTGGATGTGAGTTACTTATATATTCTTTAATTTTTGTGTTTCTATATGCTACTCCACCCTGTCGGTAAGGGCAACTGACACCCTGGGGATTTTGAGCCCTGGGGGGTGTTTTCCCCAACATTATGATGGGAGTTCGAATGGCTGACTACCCCCTTTGGCCCCTCTCTCTTCTCTTGGTAGATACTTGTGCCATGAGGCATAGCGGTTAGCTACCCCTATATGTGTGTAGAGGGTTGTAATGGCTTGTGGTTATTAACACACATATATTCTGGATATAGTGTCCTATGGACTACTATAGGTGTAACGTGTATAGGCTATGATGGCTTGAGGATCCTTACTCGGAGTATGGGCTGTAATGGCTTGAGGTATTATACCTGACGTATGATACACGTTATGCGAGCTGTGGTGGATCCCGGAAACTACCTGGATACCTTTTGTTGTGAGGATGGCGTGGTGCTTCTCCCAAGTGTCTGCGGGCAAGCCTATGTGGTGCACGAGGTGCAGATTGTGGAGCTTAGCCCAGGTGTCTGCGTGCAAGCCTTTGGAGAGAGATGCACATGACGTATGTCGTTGGGGAAAAGCAGCAAACTAGTGGGGAAGTAGTAGCGGGGTACCCTTGATATTCTATACTATATGCTATATTCTTGTATGCGTTACTTGGTGAGAGTGGCCATGGTGAGGTTGGGAACATAGTATACCTGTTTAGGTGACGAGTTAGTTTCACTTGTTGTTCACTGGGCTTTAGCATGCTTTCTTTACTTTTGCACAAGAGGCTTGGGTAGGATCCTACTGAGTATACTATTATACTCACCCTATGCATATATAAACTATTTTTCTGGTCACTTGGAGCAGGTTGGAGATCAAGGGGGTTACTACTAGCTTGTGGTTGGAGGAGGAGCTGTTCGGGCTCGTGGTCGCTGCCGTTTAACTTTTTTTTGGGTACTCTTAGTTTTCCCCTTCAGTTGTAGTACTTTTGCATGACATTTCATATATGTACTTGGTTTTCTTTTATATCTCAGTTCTATGTTGGAGTTGATTGGATTCTATTCTATCTCTCTCTTCTGCATGTGTTCTCTTAGAGGGTAATGCCTCCCATTTTTATGTTATTATACCCTCGGTGCTAGTCGCCAACCTGGGGCCTACTGGAGGCGGGACTCGGGGGTCATTATCTCCCTTTTCACATTTCTGGCCCAGGAGGGGTACACTTTGTCTGGAGGGGGTCATGACACCAAAAATTTATACAGTTAAGATATAAATATTGATTTTCAAAATGAACAATATAGGATAAACATTTCTATTCTTAAAAAATGTTTTCAAATAAAAACTAGTTATCCTATCACACCAAACATGAAGAGATTATTTCAAACCATATAAATCCTTATATTGTTTAAAAAGAAGATAATGATGATTTAAATCTTCAAAATGGTGGGGATATCAAAAATAAAATTTTTATAAATATTACCACTGATAAAATAGGTTTTTATATCCATTTAAAAAGTTAAATCCATGAAAAAAAGTCATATAAAAAAAATATAAAAATTGATTCTAATTAAAAAATTTGTGAAAAGTGTTATTAAAAATTTACACATTCTTCATGGGAATATCTTTTAGAAACTTATATATATTAATTTTTAACGAAATTTATAGATTCGTCCGGTTTTGTTCTAAAGATACATTTTTATTCTAAAAATGTGAGAATCATTTGTGAGAATAACAATTTAGATAAATTATTTCTTATAAACTGATTTAACTCAACCTTCATAAAAAAGATAAAATTTGAATTTTGAAAATATTCCCTAAAATTTTTAGGTATATAATTATAAAAGAAATCATGATAAGAACTTATATTAATAAAAAATATTTTCCAGTTTCAAAATTTGACTCATATTTTCAATCAAATTATCTATAGGATGATATTTCTGAGTCTTCCAGGATATTTCATAAATTTATTCAAATTGAAAATAAGTTTTATCCCCCAAAATATTCACATTTTTTATCATGAGGTTCTTTCTTTTCATAATAAAAAAGTATTAATTTATCCTCATGTCAACAGATATTATCATACATTTTATTAAAATATTTTTCGTTACACATTACAGAAATTTATTCTCCAACAAAAATATTGATTACATAAAAAATGTTATATTAACTAAAATTGTTAAAATATCCCTAAAATATTTCTCCACATCATTTTCTCATAAAATTTATCTTAATAATAAATATTATTTAGAAATAAAAAACCACCCAAAACTCTAAAATATGTAATTTTTTTTTTCTACCATTCCAATGCTTGTAATGTGTATTTTTCGTCAAAGTTATTAACATAATTATATTGATAACATAATAATTTTAATTCATAAATTCTACAAAAAAAATTTCAATGTTAAACCAATTTAATATTTTCAAATACAATTTTTAGATATTTTTATTTTTTCATTTCTACAACTTCATTTTTATGTGTCCTTTAAGGAGTTGAAATTTTTTGGAAATTATAATTTTCTTCACAAATATGGATAAATACTATATTATATAATTGACCACCATTATCACATATAAATGATTTAATTATGTTTAATTTCCCATTTTGAACCAATATATAGAAATAATAAACATATATAATTATTTTGGATTTAGTGTAAGAAAATTAACCCTTCTGAATCTAGTAAAAGTTTCCATAATAACAAACAAATATTCAACACCACCCAATCAAAACTGTTTGATTGGACTAAATAAGTCCAAATGAATATTATTTTGAGGACATATTGTTTTTACTAATTCAACTAACTTGAAACTATTACTTTGTTATCTACATTTCATGAAAGATTCACAAACAATGTTGTCTCCCTTTTTATGTTCAGGTAACTTCATAATTGTTAGGTTAATGTAGAGCTTGTGAATCAACTTGATATTTTAATATCCTCCACCCTTATTCAAAAATATGTTTTTGGATTTTATAGAATAAAAATTTTTATTTTTTCATATATTAAATAAGTGAAATTATTGAAATAAATGTTTTATTCACTATTTTAATAAAATAAAATATATATTTATCTTTAAAACCAACACATATTCCATTTTAAAATTAACAAAAATTTATCATCACATACTTTTGAAATTATAATGAAATAATGTATCTATAATTTTCCATATGAAAAATTTGAAATAATAACTGAATTTGAAATTCCAACCTCACTGAAACATTTTACCTTTCCATTCGTGTTGTCACCAACAAGAACATTACCTTCAATGAATTTAGGCAGTGATATCAATATTCATATATCAACAATAATCTATCTTGAGAATCCACTATCAATGTATCAAATATCATTTTTGATGATTCGAATATTTATTTCCTATAAATATAGTTTTATTAATGGTTTTTCCCATTCATATTTTGGTCTAATGGGATTTTAATATGATTTATGGGAATAAAAAATAGCATCAAACACTTGTTTTCATGTAATCTTCATGATAAATATTTAGAAATTTTAGCCTTAGTATTTCCATGATAATATGTTAATCTCAAAGAAAATTGATTTATATAATGATATTTTCTTTACTATTTAAAAGAGGTTATGTTGGATGTGCGTATATTACAAATCGTTAAAAATAATGTCTTATATTTTTTTTTAAAAAGATATCATTACTAAAAAATGATATATTATTTGTTTTCATTACTAAAATTAATAATTTTCTCAATAATTTGTCTACCTTAAAATAAATTTTTTTATATATGAATATCAACAACACTGTTCATTTAAAATAAACACATTCTCTCTAAACACAATACCAAAATTCCTTACTGCTACATCATTAAATTTTATCCTAAAATAAAATTCTCTCTTAAAATTTTCATTTTTAGAAATAGTAGTTTTAATATTTTCGTAAGAATATTCAACATATATATGTGAAGATTTTCTGAAATCCTTGTCATATTTATTAAATTCATTGTTTTCCATAAGAACAATTCTATTTTGACACTTATGGGTTTTATAAAAAATATTTATTCTAGTACTTTATGATCAAGTCTTTAATAAATATTAATAAATTATTCAACAAATGTTTTTTCATAATATTATTTAGTATATGAATAATATGTATAATTCCTTACCTAATTTAATGAATCCATTGCCAAAAAATTTACCACATTCTTTTCTAAACCATGTTCATTGGAATAACATGGATCCATAGTACGACAACATTGAAATTCCATTTCATTATTTTCTTTATTATATAAATCTCTCTTATTTTTTATCTTCTATAATCATGTTAAATCTTGATTAATGTTTAACCTTTCTAAGAACTCATAATATATTATATCCTAAGTATCTTTCAATGTAAAATTACCTTTCTTCATTTTCATAAAATCATTTTTTGGATATTATTTTTGATATATCATTAAATAGACATTATTTCATATATATTCTCCATTTGTAACATATGAATTATCATTATTTTAACGACACTATAACTGAGAATCATAACAATAATTAGAATTGTTTGAATTAAATGAAATTATATTATTCTTTGTATATCTTATTCAGTGATATCATTACACTATAACTTATATTTTGTTAATGATTCAACAAGATCATCAATTATATATTCAATGAAGTTTTAATTTCATCTAAATAAACTGGTATTGCACGATAGTTCCTAGGAAGTTCTCAAAGATCATTTTGAACATGAATATGATTTACTAGAGTTTTTCTAATTGAACTGATACCATTTACAATAATAGTAAATATTTGTAATAATATATTAATATTTTTTATTCACTAATATTACATTGTTGATATTCATCTATTAAGATGACCAACAATATTTTAATTATATAATCTAAGAAAAGATGTGTAACTTGCATAATTATATAGATGTAATGTGTATTTTTACATGAATATAAATAACTATAAATATTTATATTTATTTGAAAATATTAAATATTAATCACCTTGTAATTATATAAATACATTAACTCGTCATTTCCAACTAATGATCAAGGTTCACCTTAAATAAACATGTACTGTTATTCTTAGACTATCAAACAATCAATTTTTGGATTCTTAAGGAATGATTATATAAGGGTTTTCAAATATCTATAATCAGTACCAAACAAATGAGGTGGTTTTTTATGTATCCATTCATCATTTGGGATAGTTCATTCCAAATTAAAATGATCTGTTCTGCTGGAGGTTTATGTCAAGATATGGTGGATAAATATATATATATATATATCATGATTAGGATTAATATATAATTCCAATTTTTAGATTCCAGGTTATAAATAACAAGGCTCAACTCTTTTAATAGTATGGCTATGAAAAAATTATTTGTTATAAAGGGAAGATTGAATAATAAGTAAGGGGGTGAATTGTCCTTTTAAAATAAATTTTTTTAAATACATCATAGTTTTATTGTTTATAAAACAAAAATAAATTAAATATGCATACGCTATTTTTATAATGAGTCAGATATAAATGATCTGTTCAAATCATCATCCTTCTCATGAACTAATAGAGATAGAACCCACAAAAATGGAATCATACACTTAATTTTTCACACCTAGAGTAACAACGCAATTACATAGCCATTACCTCTAGTGGTTTAAACCCAAACCAAACCATCCTTTTCCTACCTAGAGGCAGAATTCAAATAGTACATCTTTTTTCATACCTAGAGGAAAAACCCAATGCCTACTTTTATCTAGGATTTATTACTGAAAATTATTCCTTTCAATTAGTAGTTTAACCCTTTACATATTTTTTTTAAAAAAAAATGTTTTCATGTCCCAATAGGCCAAGATAAATTTATTGAATATAAAAAATGATACATGAGATAAAAAATATGGATTTTATTACATCTGTTTTCAATAAGAGGATTCAAATCATAAGGTAAATCATCAATCCATATGAGATCATTGATGATTCATTTGTTTGAAAGAATATTCTCCATCATGTTTGATTCCTGGTACACATGTGTGAAAATGTAATTTTCTTCAAAAATAATTATGAGAAAACACATAAAAATATCATTGAGTTTCCTATATAGGTGTGCCACTCAATTCTGAATAGCATTCACAATGATGGTAGAATCTCATTGAATCCAAAAATTGTCCTGGCCATTAATCTTTGCATTGTTAATATCATTTATCATATTTGAGTTGCTATTTTCAAAACCAATGGACTGATTTATATTTTGAAAGATTATTTCTTGATAATATTTTTTTAAATATTCATTGAAGCCCTCAATATTATATAAATAAATACAATATTACTATATAAATCCAATGAAAATTTTATATATTCATAAATAAGAAAAATTAATATCATATAAAAGTTTCTAAAATTATTTTATACTAAATCATCACATTTAAATGCGTCATAATGTAAATATCTCAACTTATAAAAGTTTATCTTGATTATATATATATTCTAAATACCATTAGAATATAATTATCCCATCATAAAAAGATTAAAAAATGTTTGAATAGTTTTTTGATAATAAATGTAATTTCTCAAACATTATCGGTCTAATGTATTTTGAAAATATAGTGTTTTGGTTGTTTTTGGAGGTATCAATGACTCATTCTGGGAGTTTACAAAAAATTTAGTTTTTCTGTTGGAGAGTTATTTTTGAACTGTCGGTGTCGGTGAGTTATTTTTTAACTGTTAGTGTCTGTGAGTCATTTTTGAAATATCTGTATCGGTGGGACATTTTTTTATTGTTGGTGTGGTCAAGTAAATTTGTAATGTTAGTGTTAGAAAGTCATTTTTATACTATTGGTGTCAATGAGTTATTTTTTGAACTATCAGTGTCAGTGATTCATTTTGGTAATATCGGTGTAAGGGAGTCATTTTTTTATTTTTTGTGAGTTAGTGCATCTGTGTTGGTGATTCAGGACTTCTGTGTTGGTGAGTTAGGGCATCGGTGTCGATTATTCATGGCACATTTGTGGCTTACTGTCAGTGGTTCATCTTTAGTGACTCTCCCATTGGTGATTCATTCCATTTTTTCCCATTTTTTATAGTTTCTCCCATCTTACGGTTTATTTAACATGAATCAAGTTTAATGCCTTGTTTTAGAGTTTCTAAAGCAGTTTCAATGGATTTTAATTATTTACATAATATCTTAATCCTTCTATGACTTTGAAATAGTAATGATATGTAATCATTACCCGGATCGTTATTTAATTTCCCTTGTAATCATTTCTCATTCCGTCGATATTGGATTTGGATTTTTAAAGCTGAGGTCCTCTCATCTCATTGTTTTTGTGAGCCTTGAACCATCCTCTCTGGATGAGTCATGAATTTGTGCTAGATCCCTCTCTTATCCAGTTTTTCTTTGAATTTTCTACTGATCATGCAATTCTTTTTTTTATTCAAGGAAGAGTTCTGATCGCCTATTGTTTCAAGTAGGGATTTTCTTTAACTACATTTAATTGTTTATCCCTAGGGGTGGGTTTAGTAGTGTTTCTTTAGGATGGATGAATCATTTTCTCTAACATTTAATAAATAATGGGTTGGTTATAGAAGATGGTTTTATGTTGATCATTTCTTTAAATTTATATCCTTGTTTTTCTATTATGAATTGGTGGGATGTAAGGGGTTTTAAAAATTGCAGCCATTTTTTGTCCTTGTTTGTTGACTAGTGATGCTCATTATTTTTTGTTGATACTCTATTGAATTTTTTTAACATGAAAACCTAATTAATCATATACACTTGTTTAAATAAATGGATTCCCAATGATCAACCCTATTTTATGATCACCCCTTTTATTTAATTTGAAATCAATGAACCCCTCTTGTTCAATCTAAATATTCATGGAATAATGGTGTGGTTGTGTGATATGTTGGGTTGGGATTTTTAATTCATGGGGGTTTTTTAATGCCTCCATTGGTAGACTTGTTATGGGTACATGGGTGGATAATGGGAATTAATTTATGAATGGGGTGGTACGTGATGTGTGATAGAATCACAGGTTGAGAGATTGATTGATTGTGGAATGGATGGACTTGTTGTGTAGTAGGACTGATTCTGGGCAGTGGTTTTGGCATCGGGGCTACGGGTCTGGTTTGTATTATAAATTCATTTTTATGGGTGTGATTTTAGAGGTGTTATTGTGTAGAGGGGATTCCAGTTCTAGTTAAGAGGGGATTATTGAGCGTGATGAATTTGATAAATGATCGTTGATTGAACTGGGGTCTAGGAAATATGGGGTGTGTAGTGGAACTAAGATTGGTTGTTCTCTATTTTTTATTAATAGGTGTTAAAATTGATTTTCATACCATGTTCCATACTTCCTTGTCACTAATTGTAGTGTTTAGTGGCTTTTAGACTTCTAAAAACGGTTGTGGATTTTGTGCTTGTTAGTTGTATGGTTGTGAATGGAAAAAATAAATTCATAAATTCATAAAGAATATTGGTTAAATGCATTGGCTATAATTACCCAACCTTAAACATTAATTAATCTTGATTTAATTAAGAAATTTATAATTAGGATCCTTTCAAGATTTGATTTTTAGAGAATTAGGCCATAATTATTACATTACATCTCAAATATTAGAAATTAAACACATCTACTCTATCGAATAATAAAACTCCTTAAATAAAACAATAATTATTTTCTTGATAAAAATATACTTTAATTATTACATTTTCTTATCCTTTCTTATACCTCATGAAAACCATTTTAAAAACTTTAGATGAGCATAAAAAGCTTCTTAAGGGACATAAAAATAGATAAACCCATTATTATAGTTAAAACATGGTAACTCATTTAATGATTTTGTCAGATAACTATTTTTTTAATGAATAACACTTAGAAATTTTTCTCAAATAAAAACATTTAACTAATAAAAAGCAGTTAAAACAAATTTACGTGACATAGATCATAATATACATAATACCCTTTCAAAATCATTAAATTGTAATAACCAAATGGTTGAATTCCAAATTGACGATCTTTAATGGAGATAACCATTTTTATAATCTATATTTATCCCACCCGTGAGCTATAATCGAGATCACCCATTCATATAAGCTATAACAGGCTCACTCGTCAGTTATAATGGGGATCAAACCTTCATATAAGGTGTGTGGGGCTTACTCGTGAAATATAATGGGGCTCAACCTTTTGTATATTCTATATCTAGCTCACCCATTTCATATAATGATCATGTACCATTTAAAAAACACGTTCATCACAAAACCCTTTTTGAAAACTCATCTAATACCATATGAAAATAGTTCCTTATAAAAATACCATTTTCATTTTAGATCCCATTTTCAATACCAATATACCCAATTAAGGTATTTATTTAATATACATTTAGCCTAATAGGGGAAGCCAAATATCAAATAACGGTTCTGATGGCAAAGAAGTTGTTATAGACATATACATTAAAAAAAATAACATTCATTTTTTTTATTTTGTAAATAAATTAAAATGATTTATATAAAAATATTTATTTATAAAAAATTGAATTAAATTATAGATAAATATAAAAAGGCAATTTTATATTCATAAAAATAAATATGTAAATTAATATCATGAGATGATGATTTGATAATTAAATATTTAAACATTCAAGGAGTCTCATTCGACATTGAAAATTTAAATCATATTCACTATGAATTAATAAATAACATTTTTATAGATAAAATAAGGATATTAAATTTCATTTTGGATTTATATACATAGAATAAAATTATTGAGGTGGGTATTATCAAGAAATTCCTCAATTAAATTATATTGAGATGGATTCTCTTAGATTGATATGACTCGCCACGTAAAATCTTTATGTTTCTAAACAATAAACACGGGTTAATTTCTACTTTCTTGATAATATTTTTCATTTTTATTATTCCTTTTATATCACTTATTTACATGTTTTAAAAAAAACACATAATTATTTAAGTTCATATCAGACGTTTTGTAGATATTCGATACTTGATTAGAAAATGAACATGTTTAAATGTCAGTTTTCTATGTAGTCAAAAGTCCATCATATCTAGAACGATATTATTTACGTAGATATCATATATATATAGTATTTATGCATTTATAAGAGTCCAAAAAATTTGGTGTTAAGAAATGAAATACACCATTCCTGGAGATGGTAGGTCGTACGTACACATGAACACTACATTCATTTATTTGTCATATTAATGGAATGAAAAAATGATACATAAGTATATTATAATAATAGTATTATATTTAGGCCATGTATGTTTCATTGGTTTAATAAAACCATCCATTATACTTTCTATGTATGGCCTGAATGAGTCATATCACTTTGAGGGGGTGGTATCCCACACTTCCTCAAATGAAAATATCATATTTACACATTATGGAAATCATAAAGATATGTTGTAAATAAAAATTAAATAATAAAAAATACAATAAAAATATAATATATATCATATATAAACACATTTCCATCATGATTTCCACCATGAGAGGTGGTAGGAGAAAATTGAACAATCTTTGTTTCGTGAGGTAGTAGTTTTTCATACACAGAAACTGTATGTTTGTATCCATTAGATGGAGGTGTGTGTAGGTTTAGTTATAATAAATATCATAACTACATCCTAGTATATTTATTATACTAGTGTTTTAATGTAATCTAATAATAAGAAGATCTTTTGGAGTGGAGAAAGAAAATAACGGAAAGGAACTTCTGAGATGATGTTACCTTAAAATTGGTAAACTTCTTTTGATTTGAGCCAAAAAAAATTTGAATTACATTATTCCCAATTTAAGTATTATAGGAGGAATGTAGGGATTTTGGGAGATTATTTTAGTATAATTTGGATGAACCATGTGGCTTGAGAGGTGGAATTATGTGGGTAGAGGTGGCAGCCTATTATAAGAGGGAGGAGGGTTACTTTAGGAAAGTCATGAAATATTAATTTATTATAAATTCTATTTTATCATAAAAAGGTACAAAAATCATTTATTTAAAATATAAGATGATTTTGGGTCGATATAATCTAAACCGATAGGTTTTTTACTATATTTTCTTAGAAAATTAACCTCATCATTTATCTTTAACCCACAGTTAAAAACATTAACTCTTACAATATCTCCTTGTAGTTTCATAATATATGGTAACTATAGTTAATATAATATTCCAAGAGAACCATAAGTGGGACATTAATAAAATTTTTAACATTATTTATTTCATTTTTCTAACAATTATTTTTTTATGTCAATTATATCTGGTAATAAAATAGTATTTTGTTTTTTAAAGACTTCTTTATGTCAGTTTTAACACTATTTAGTAATTAATTTTGGATAAAGTCATAAAAACATGATTACTTAAAAAAGAATTAAATGAAATTTAACATGTCAATATCAACAATAAAATTATTGAATGTCATCAAAATAACAAAATTGCATTTATTTTAATATTTATAATATCATTTGTTTGAATCTTTCATTAATAAGGTAATCACTGCATCATTGTGTCATAAATAAATTTATTTATGTATTGTTTAAAATTTTAAATAAAATAACATGGTTTGGGAAATAATTTTATCTTTATAATGACTATTTATAGTCAAAAAAATCTGTTATATAACCCTATATTAAATTTTTTTAATTATAAGATACATGTTTGAGTTATATTTCTCTTTACTTTAAATAAATTCTTATAACATGTCATTATCACAACCAAGAGGCTGCATGGGGTCCTAATATTGACCCAAGGATGCCCATGTTCATACGTACATTATCCAATAGGATTGAGACATGTGTTATGGTATTTTTATATTATTATAATAATTATTTACCCTTATTTAGCATATTTACCCTTCATCCATGGTAAATAAAAATAATTACTAAAGTTACTATTCATAACGTCCAAAAATAAAATCTTCCTATTTAAAAAAATTATACCTCTTGATTACAAATATGGACTTTATGTTTTCAAATTCAAAACACCATATTTGCACAATTTAATATATAGTAAATTCCCATTGTCAAAACCAAAAAAAAGGTTTTTAGAAAAAAAACTGTCAAAATATTAACCTGTGTTTATGACCAATATCAAAATTAAATTAATTAAAATTACCAAAATTGGATTAAAAGATAAAAATATATTCAAATTACACTTTAAAACTAATTAAAAATAAAATATAATATATAAATAAATTATATGAAAAAGAAGTTTTGATTTAAAATGCAATATTTTTCATATTTCATAAAAATATGAATTTTATAATAAAAATACCCAAATTTCAACCAAAGTAAATTATAATGTACCTATTTTAAAGTTGATGTTTATTTAGTCGAATAAAAGGTATAAAAGTGACAAAAACTATATTTCAAAAAATTTCACCATCAAAAGGTGGTAAAAATGCATTTTTTGAAAAATACATCTTTTATCCAAAAAATTGAATTTGTTCTTATATCAAATCTATAAAATCTATAATATGAGTTTGAAACCATAAATTTAATATATAACATGTATTTCTATATCAAATACATAATGAGAAATATGATTTTATAAACATAATTATTCCTTTTTGGATATGTTTTATTAAAAACACATCCTTTATATACAATTGGTTTTTATTTCCATTTATAAAAATTTGGTAACCATTGAATCAATATTTATACATGTGTAAACCATATTTTCATAATTCAGCTGATAATATTCATTTTTTTCATTCCAACAGCTCGGTTATAAAGGTATGATATAATTAATAATATTCAGTTATTTGTTTAAGCAAGATGTAGCAATTAATGTATTCTATTGAACATAGTGTTTCTTACTTAAAACATAGGATGTTACATCACTCTCTCTTTTAGAAATTGAGTCCTCGCAATTTTAAACTTTTTCTCAGTAACTTTACAAAAATCTCACATCGTAAAAAGGGTTAATGAAACTATCACTTTAAAAGAATGTAAGAGATGTATACATATCCCCCAATATAACAAATACTAAGGTTCCATGTAGGAAAACATAGATATTGAATAATAACTAGGTGACATGTTTTGAGTGAGAGTGAAAGAAAATTTGGTTAGGAGGATGTTAACAACTTGATAACCTTAAACTTGTAATGGGGTAAATGGTCATTGATTTCCTAGTAGGATAATTATAGAGAAAACAATTTTGTTTTAAGCTTATTTCATAAATTTGAGGAATTATATTAATACCTAGAAAGATAACATAAGGATACATATTTAATTATCATGTATAGTTGTATTCATTAATAAATATCCAGCTACTACAAACTCATCTTTTCTCTAAATGATGAGTATTCATGATTACATGGTCACACATGAAGATCTAGAATCAACTTATAGAGAATCTAATTATCCAAAAGAATATGAACCATATATTTCCCTTGACATTATACATTAACCCAAAACCAAAATATTTAGTAAATAATCATATAATACCAAAAATATCCTTTATAAAATGAAATAATACTCTTAATCTCCAAAATTAAATAAACAATATCCAAAGTTCAACAAAGACCATTCAATAATCAATTGTCCTTAAAATTCATCAAAATAATACAAACTAATATAGAAACCCAAAATTCAAAAGCACATGATCACATAGTCATCCACGATAATTCTTAAAACATATCTCCAAATAACATCAACTAATCTTAATGTCTCATACATAAAATTAATTAACCTATTCACATATTATCCATGATAGGTTAGTCATATCCATAAGTAACCCAGATCACTATATGTCCACAATGAAAACTTATATTCTAAAAAATAAAATTCAATCATTACTCATCAAATAAAATCCCACAGTATTCTATTTTTCTTAGGAACATTGTATTCCCAAAAAAGTAAACATCTTACAAACAAATATTTATCAATTAATCACAAAATCATATTCTTATACTAAATATATACATTTAATAAAACATAAGTTCTTAAAATCAACGAATTTTTGACCCATAAAATCCATTAAAATAATAAATCATACTAACCAGGGACTTCACATAGTCTGGTGGTAGCTGATAAATCCCAGTCTCACTTTGGTTGTGGAATCGATTCTCGCAGCTTTGTCTGACATAATGGGTTTTCATAAGTCTGTTTGTTTTCCTTTTTCAAAAACCATATAATTCTAATAACATTATAAAAGTAATAGAAAATCCTCAAAAATAACCATAAAATATTTTAACCTCAAATTTTATCTCATATCTCTCATTTTTAATCCCAAAAAATAATAACCCATAATTTACTCAAAGGTATGTCTCTAAAAATATCGTTAATCACCATGAAATAACAAAATACAAAAAAGAGGATTCTATGTTATTGAACTTATAATATACCTTAAAATTATAAACTCGTGATCATCTCCGTAACCCTTTAGAAAATATCCTAATCTCCAATGTTTTCTAAACCATTCCTCATATACCAACTATAAGGCCTGATCCTAAAATATTTATCAATATTGCGATATGTCAATAATTAATATTGAATATTTCTTTAGTTATAAAGTTTTAAAGAATTATTCCATAACTATTACATTACATCTCAAATATTACTGAGTATAAACTTCTACTCTATCAAATAGTAAAACTCCTTAAATAATACCAGATTTATTTTCTTGTTAATAATATTCTTGAATTGTTCATTTCTCCTAGACTTAATTATACCATGTGAAATTTTTTTCAAAAAAATTGGGTGAACATAAAAATATTAGTAAGGTACATAAAAATAAAGAAAATAATTATTCTATTTAAAACATTGTAACTCATTTAATGTTTTTTAAGAGAACTAAAAAACATTTTTAAATGAATAACACTCATAATTTTTACTCAAATAAAAAAAATTTGCTAAAAGAAGGAAATTAAAACTCATTTAGGTGACATAGAAAATAATAATAATAAAACCCTCTCAATACCATTAAATTGGAAAAACCAAATGGTTTACATCCAAATTTAACATCATTAATGGGGATCACCCTTCGTATAAGTTATATCTATGTGACATGTGAGTTATAATGGGGAGCATCCCTTCATATAAGCTATAATGGGATCACCAGTTAGTTTTAATAGGGCCAAAACAATTGTATAAGAAGTGTGGGGCTCACCCATGAGATATAATGTGCCACAAAACTTCGTATAAGTTGTATTGGTCTCACTAGTTTTATATAATAATCATTTACCATTGTGAAGACAATTTCATCACAAAAACATTTTGAATGAAATCATTTAATGCAATATAAAACAAATTTCAATATAAAAATACCATTTTCATTTAAGATCCCATTTTCAATACCAAGACACCAAAATAATAAATTTATTTAAAATATATTTAGTCTTATAGAGGGATAAAATATCAAATAATTTTTACGATGGCAGAGAATTCATTATCACTGTATACGTTAAAACAAATAACATTCCCTATGTAATTTTGTAAAGAAAGTAAAAACCTTTATCTAAAAATATTTCCTTCTTGAAAATTGAAATAAAATTTAGATATATATATATATATATTTATAATTATTTTATATCCATATAAATAAATAAGTAAATTAATTTCAGGAAGACAAGGATTTGATAATTAAATTTTTAAATGCCCAAGGAGTCCCATACAACTTTGAAAATTTAAATATTAATTACCATTAATTAATAAATAACATTATTATTTATATATATGGATATGAAATTTCATATTGGTTATATATATATATCTTATAAAAGAATAGAGGTGGATATATCATGAAATTCCTCAATGAATGGAGATTCAGACGTAGTCCCTTACCTTGATCCGACTCGACATGTATGATAGTTATGTCCCTAAATAATAAAAATAGGTTAATTTATACATTATTGAGAAATTTTTTCTAGTTTATTATTACTTTTATACAACTTATTACAATTTTTAAAATTTACATAATTATTTATGTTCATATCAGACATTTTTTTTTATATTCGTTACTTGAGTTGAAAATGAACTTGTTTTGAAGAAAATTCTCAATGTAGTAAAAATTACATAATCTTCATTGTTATATTCCTGGTTTAAATATCATATATATCAAGTATTGATGTATTTATTATATTCCATTAAATTTTGATATATGAAATGAAATGCATCATTCATGGAGACGGTAGGTCCCAGGTATGCATGAACACTACTTTCATGTCCTTGTCATATTAAAGAAATGAATGATAAATCATAAAAAGGTATATTATAATTCAATTGTTATATTAATATCATTTATGTCTCATAGTATTAATAAAACCATCCATTATTCATTCCATGTATATCCTAAACAAGTCATATCACGTTGTGGGGGCGGTAGTCCGCACTTCCTCAAATAAAATTATCGTATTTACATATTATGGAAGGAATAAAAATATGTTATAAATAAAATTTAAATAATCAAAGATAATATATATATATATATATATATATTATATATAAATATAGTTATATAATAATGGACACCATAAGAGGTGGTAGGAGGAAATTGAACAATCATCATTTCGTGAGGCAATAGATCGCCGTACACCAAAACAATATGTTTGTATCAATTATATTGAAGTGTGTGTAAGTATAGATAGATTAATTATCATAAAAAAATCCTAATAAATTGAGGATAATTTTTTTTTATAATAAAATAATATAAAGGTCTTTGGGATTGGAGAATGAAAATAATGGAAAGGAACATTAGAGAAGATATTACCTCAAAATTGTGTAACTTATTTTGATTTGAGACAAAAGAATTCATTGAATTTATTTCAAAGCAAAATAAAAAATCTAAGATAAAGTGATATATTTTACGAGCTTATTTGAGAATATTTTGAAGAATACAAGGGTATTTAGTGTTTTGAGTTAAGTGGGGAGAGGTGGTGGCCTCTTATAAGAGAGAGGAGGGGCACATTAGGAACCTCCTGAAATATTAATTTATTATAATTTCAATTTCAGATTAAAAACATAAAAATTCATTTAATTAAATGATAATAGGGTTTTGGGTCGACATCCTCTAAACCAATAGGTTTTTTACTTGTTTAGGTCACAAACATAACCTTATCTTTTAGCTTTAACCCTTAATTAAAAACATTAACTCTTACCCTATCTTCTAGTATTTTCATAATATTTGGTAACTATATATACATTACAATTCCAAATGTACCATAAGTGGATCATGTATGATTATTGTAATAATATATGTCATTTTTACTAATCGTATATTTTTAGGATTATAATATCATATAATTAAATAATGTTTTTAAACTCATTTATATCAATTTTGACACTATTTAGTAATTGATTTTTTAGGTCATAACAACATGATTCCTTCTAAAAAACATTATAAAAATAACATATGTCATTATAATCTATAAAATTGGTCTATGACATCGAAATTACAAAATAACACTTATTTTAATGTTTATAATATCATTTATTCGAATCTTTCATTAATAAGGTAATCAATGCATCATCATTATGTCACAAATAAATTTATTTATTTATTGTCTAAAAATTATAAAAAAAACAATGTTGTATGAAATAATTTTATGTTTATAATGAATATATATACTTTAAGGCATCCGTTTTATATCCCTGTATTAAATTTCTTTTATTAAAAGATTCATGTTTATGTTAAATTTCTCTTTACTTTAAATTAATTCTTACAACATGTCCTTATCACACCCAAGTGGCTTAATGGGGTCATAAAATCGACCCAAGGATCCCCATGGTCATAAATATCTCATAAAATAGTAATGAGACATATGATAGGGTAGTTTTATATAATTATAATATTTTCTACCCTTATTTACCATATTTAGTCTTTATCTATTGTAAATAAAAATAATCACTGAAGTTATTATTCATAAGTTCCAAAAATAAAAGGATCCTTTTTACACAATTTGGACCACTTGATTAGAAATATGGAATCCTTTTTTCTAAATTCAAAACACATAATTTTCATTAATTTATTTAAAATTAATTCTTGTTTTCAAAAGAAAAAAAATGTTTTTATGAATTAAAATCTATCAAAAGAATGACATGTGTTTATGTCCAATCTCAAAGTGAAATTAATTACAATAAAAAATATTGTATTAAGTGATAAAAGTATATTCTAATTATCTTTTAAAACTAATTAAAAATATAAAATATCTATGTAAATAAATTAGACGAAAAAAACAATTTTGAATTAAAATGCCGTACTTTTCACTATTCATAAAAATAAGAATTTTATCATGAAAATACCAAAATTTCATTCAATTTAAATTTTTTTACCCTCTTATAAATAAGATGATTATTTTTTCAAATAAAATCTATAAAAATAGTAAAAAAATATATTTAAAATGGTTCTCCATTAAAAGGTGGTAAAACAACATTTTTAGAAAAATTATTCTTTTATCAAAAAAATTGAATTTGTTCTTATATACTATCTAAAAAACATATAAGATGAATATAAAACATCGAATTGAATATATAAAATATTTTTTAAAATAAAAATACATAAAGAGTGATATAATTTTATAAACACAATTATTCCTTTTTAAATTTGTTTTCATAAAAACACAACATTTATATTCAACTAGTTTTTTTTCATTTTTAATAAATTTTGTAACCAATGAATAGTTATTTAAACATTTGTAAAACATTATTTGATAATTCAGTTGTTGTTATTCATTCCTGCCCTACCAATAGATAGTTTATATTTGTAACATTTAGATAGTAAAATTTATTTGTTCGTTTAATCACGTTGTTGCATATCATGTATACTATTGAAAATAGTGTTTCTCTAGTAAAACATGGGATGTTACATTGGTTGGGAATATGATTCTACTTAAGAAAATGATCATCTTTTATAGTGATTCATGATTGTAGAGGTAACATCAGAGGAGGTTTATATGGGATGGTTGCCTATTTGAAACCCATTGGATGGGCTAAGTGTTTTTTTACCTATTTGTAAAAACTTGTAGTTTGTTTTTATTTTTAATATGAACCCCATCCTTGTTGAGAATTGTGTTCTAAACACCCGCATTTCAGCATAGAGGGTGTCTTTCCACACATCCTAGTGAGAATATGGATGGCTAGTTACTAACATTCTTCCTCTCACTCCTTTTCAGGTTCTTACTGCTCAGGCATATTTAGATAATCTGGTATGGCACGAAATTTACTATAGCACCAGATACCTCAGGTAGTTTGTGTTGTGGATGAGGGGACGAGGTGTCTATGTGCCATGTTTTTTTCCTAGTTTCATTAGGAAGAGGCCCATGTGTTTTCAGGTGAGATCTATGGTTGTTGTGACCAAGGTGTCTATGAGTGGGATATGTGTAGTTTGTTTCCCATGTGTGTGCGGGCATTTCATGCAATGGGACTGTATTTGGGGAAGGTAAGTAGAATAAAAATGTAATCCATTATTATTGACAAGTTAACCAGTGGGAAAAGTGGTGTGGAGTACCCAAATAATCGATATGCGTATATTAATACCTTATATAACATGAATTATTTGGTGACCATTCCCTGGTGAGGTTGGCTGGTTAGTATTTTTCCCTTAGTAGGTGTGGTTGGTATCTTTTGTTTTTAAAGGGGAATTCGTATTCTTATACCACTTGTGTAATTGTTACTTTGGTATCTCTATTGAGTATACATTTAATCAAAACCTATGTTATAAAATTATTTTCTGGTTTCTAGAAAGACAATGAGGATCGTGCTTGACTTTACTAGCATGGGCATCAAGATAGTTGTTGTGCTACTACTTAGTCTATTACTTTTGGTACTTTCATTAGTGCATTGGTTGTGCTATTGTGGAATTTTTTGTTTAAATCATGCATGGGTTGTATTTTGGTTCACTTAATATAAATTTTTGGTGTTGTTTTGGATTTTAACCTTCTCATCTCCTGATCATGTTTTCATTAAAAAGGGTAATGCCTTCCATTTTGTGTGATATTCTATACCCTTGGTGCAATTTCCCACACTAGGGATTATTTAAGGTGGGACATGGGGGTAATTATGTATCCTTAATTTTGGAGAAGGAAGGGTGTGGGACATTGTAGTCCCTTACCACATCTTAAAGAAGGTACGTCATGATAATAAATATATAATATTATAAAAATATAATATTAATGATGTTCCTAATAAAATTTTAGAAAATTAAAATGTGAAATAATTTGAAAAATAGGGTTCTTTTTTAGGTTTTCAAACAATCTGTATAAATTCATAGAACCGCATTGGGAAATCCACCCATGTGATATTCACATAGTCTTTTTTCACCATGTATCCAAATCTAGACAAAAATATATTTTTCACATTCCAATAATCTTCATATCGCCTAATTATTACCTAGCGAAATTTTCATGTAGATAATTTTTGTAATATATATCTGTCGACATAGTCGAATCATTCATGTAGATAAATTTGTGCTTCCCTTATGTGAATGAAACATATTATGTATGGGAAACATGGTTTTCCGTAATGCATCTTACTTCCCTTAAGTAAGTATTAAATATATACAACTAAATTTTTATATGACTTAAGATACCAAAACAAGAATTTTAAAAAATCACTAGTACACATACGTAACTATGTCATACCATTACTTCGACCATAGTATTCCCATAAGAAACTAATAGAATGGATGGGTCTCTATTTCATAATAATTAAAAATTATTGGATACCTTTATTTTAGTAGTGTAATAAAGTTACATGACTATTAAATTTGGATATTGACCTTTATGTCACTCAATGAAAATTATGCTTACCCTTATTCCACAAATAGAATATATCACTTACCCATATAAAACCAACAATAATTTATGATTACATTTATGAAACTTATATAAAATGATTCTTATTCTTATGCAGCTCTTGTAAACTCAATTCTACCTTCATCTAGTAGTATAAAAATTATTATACCCTTACATTTCTAATTAATACATGGAGTTACCATTCCATGACACTATTAAAACTTGTGAAAATTATATGTAAGTACCCAATTGAAATATTTAGCTTAGTAACTAGACAAAAAAACTCAATGAACTTGTTCTAAACATTTAAAAATAATAATATTGAAAAAATTCATTTCAATAATGATAATATATTACTAAATTTAATCAAATTTCATCCAATGTATTATATAAAAATATAAAGATAAGAATTAAAATTTTTTGAAGATTAAAATTAATCATAACATAGTGTTTCTTTATTTTCAAAACATAATTAAATAATTTTAATCAATAGAGAGATATCATATACTCTAAAAATTATAGAAGACAAATAACATGATTTTTTAAAGAATTAATATCTTCCTAGAGAAGGAAATTTCATATATGACACATCTCAATAACCATAATATTTTACCATCATCTTTAATAGACATATTCCTATATTTTTAATTATACATTCATGTATTTTGATAGTCGACATATTCTATCTTGAATAGGAGGGTAAATATTGTCATAAACCGTTTGAATCATAATATTAATAATAACTACTTATATATTTTTTTATCAAATTATGAATTATCTTGTGATAGTATTGAGTGGAAATATGTATATAGCATATCTAATTTTGATATCATGAAATATAAAAAAATCACATATTATTTATAGGGGAATCATATATTTGGTCATATACTTATAATAATGAGTTATTTATTTTCCATGTTTCCTCTCAATAACCATGTAGATCAAATTATTATTACTGTGATAAACCTTAATGGTTATTTTCATTAAATGTTTTCTCTCATAATATCATTATAATTATTATGATGTTGTAGTCTTTTTTAATGTGTTAGTTGTGTTGGCAGAACATTTAGTTCTTAATGTAATGACATAACCAATAAAATAATTCCCTCACAATATTCATTCAACTATAAAAGATTATATTTGATAATTATTAATATTACATACATTCTATGTACACAATGGCACGTCAATAGAGAAAATTTTAAAAAATTCCTCTTGGGTAACCAGTTATTGTTATAAAAACGTATCTATTGCTTCTCAATGACTTCTAATACCATTCAATAAGAAGATACTTTCATATCATTGAATTCATAATTCATTATGTCTAGATTTTCCAATGGTACACCTTATATTGTCTTATCCACATTTTTTTTAATTTTTTAAAAATAACATTTTTAGTATTATAGATGTAAACATTTGTAAATCTTCGTACTTGATTTTCATAGCCATATGATAAGCCCTCGTATCATGTTGTAGGGATGGATTAACTTTATATAATCTCTCATAATAGGGTTCTAGAGTAGTAGTTGGATATTCATCAATAGTTAATATATCAACATATAAAAGGAGCTATATTCTATAATATTTGATCATATTAAATATTAATATTAGTTATTTACTTTATTAATTATATAAATCATGGATCCGGTTGACTGTTACTCAAGGTATCAAACTCAATGAATATTATTACATCCCTGAATGATAAAAACACTTTTCGTTGAATAAAATAACTAAAATCCTATTAATTTTTAATCACATGTCCATTGATATATAAACATATATATATAGGTTGAAATAATGATTAGTAATGAGGACATAATAATTCATTCCTTATTATTATGATTTGTAGTATAATAAATAACTAATTCACCACTAAACCCACAATACATATTATTTATCTTTAGATTTTATCATCATATTTTTAATAAATAATGATAAACAACCCTATATCATGATGGTAATCTCTTTGTTACATGGTGGGAAAGGTTTTCAACACCCCATGTTCTCCTAGAAGACATCATGTTAAAATTAAAATCATCTCCAAAATTGATATGTCTAAGCTATTATGGAATATATATATTTTTAAACACTATATACATTCAAGTGATGGGTGAAAGGGTGTGTTGATGCATAAAATTAACCGTGTACATTTGTTTTCAATCATTATAGAAGAGGAGGTTTGTATTTTTATAATAAATAATAAAATTCCAAAAAATTATTCAAAATTATAACACCATTTCATTATAAAAGATAAGAAAAATACAAAAAAAAAATTTTTTATTCATATCAATATCTGTTGTCATTTAATTATTAACCAATTTTATCTATTTTTAATTTCTCTAAAATGTATATATATATATATATATATATACTTATTTATATATAAACAAATAATTATCCATTGATAAAAAAATTGATTGGATGATGACCTGATCATTAGTTGTTATACAATAATTACATTATCATTCGCTGATAAACAGACTTATACCATGGGAAATTAATGCTTTCCTCAGCAAGCTAAGTTTTCTACATCAACTATTATACTTTAATTAATCATGTTTGTATTAACTTCTCCATTGCAGCACAATAATATCATCAATTGTGGACTCTCAACGTTTTACAATGCTACTCACATGAAATAGATGAGTTTTTTTTAAAGGTTGGGGCCGAAGCCTCATTTTTTATTAATAAAGAAAAGGAAAGACCTCATTTAACTGGGTAGAGGGAGACCCATTACATAGCCCGAAGGCCCAATGGGCTTGAAGCCCATTACATAACCCGTAGGCCCAAATTTTTGGCCAAATTCATATTCTGTGAATAGTAACCCGGCTGCTACAGTACCCGCACAGTACCGCCGCTGCTATAGTACCAGCTACAGTACTGCTACAGTAACGTGCGCCCAATGGGTTTTGAACCCCCATTTTTATGGTATGTGTATGCATAAAATAATTATAAACATATCATCCCATCTATTATAATACATAAGTAAGATATAGTGATATTTAATAATTAAATAAAAACTAATTATGAAAATTTAAATATTCAAATAATTTAGATGAACCAAAACATATATTTCTCTTTCTAGATCATTATCATTAACAATTTAAAAATACTTTATAAAATCTATAATTTTTAATATTATTGGTAATTGACAAATAGTTTATTATTATTATTATACATTATTTAATTAAAAATGGTTTTTTTATAAAAAAATATAAAAAATTACTTCTTTAGGGAAAACTATTAAATATATAAACCGTGAAAATAATAATAATTAAATTAAAAATTAATAAAATATATAGAAAAATTATTAATAATTATTTTTTAATAGATATTATACCTTTATGAATTTATCATATTAATTTGAGAAATAATTCTAAAACTAATGTAGGATGCATAATTTGATAAAAAAATCTATCTATACATTAGGTTGGAACATGTGGAATTAGTTCTGACATACCAGCAATGTGTTATACATCTTTTTAAATTTTTATTAATGTAGGATTCTTAATGTTATGAAAATATCAATCAATACATTTTATATGTTCCTGGAAAATTAGAGTAATTTAATTTTAACCAACATGGTTTAAGTATTGAAAATTTATAAAACTCATGAAATACTATTGGGATACACTCATTTCATTACACACATCCTTTGAATATTTCAATATTGTGACCTATGTTTGAAAAACATTAGTCTATAAAATATTATTATCAATAATATATATCTAGAAGATGAATATAAACCCCACACATTCTATTGAATTTTAAATGTGCTCCATAAATAAATGGTATCTTGGCCAATAGGGTTGTGTAACACACAATAACCAAGATTAGATTCATGCCTAAAAGGATATGGTGACATGGATAATGGCGGTAATATCACATCCACAATATGGGAATGATGGTTTGTCTATTGAGTTCCCATCAACTTATATAATGTTTTTTAATGAAGAATAATTTTATCTTCCTTTACTCAACGTAATAAATTTTATTTTCATAATATTAATTGTATTAAGAATGGAACAGAATTTTTAGAACCGTAGATCTCACAAACCAGGTCATATTCTCTATTACACTAATATCAGAGTTGACTCTGACAAAGAACAAAGGGTATTCCTGATCCCCATGGGTTAGATACTGTCACCTTTCATAATATAAGAAACACATAGGAACAATTTTTTCTTCCAAACTAAACATGATAAAAGATTCATGTTTCTATGATCAACACTTCAATGTGGAAGACATCCAGAATCAAAAATGTACAAAAATACCTAAAACGTACATTATAGAAAACACAACATTTTATAAGCTGATAACTAATACATATCCCATGAAAATAGTGGATAATTTCTACACTTTTTTCCTCCTCTCTAGTTCCCTTAGATCAAGAACATCCACCACCTCCAATTGGTTTTTTCACTATTCTTGGTACACATTTAATAAAATGACCAAATTCAAGAAGGCTATGGTAGGGTGTGAGATAAAAATACAAGTATAGTCTCGCCATATTTTTTATAATAAATTTCCTAACATTTAAAACAAATATTATATCATATTAAATAATATAATGTCTCTCTTGACATTTAAATATTTAAAATCAAAAAAATATTTCAATTTGAACAGATGGAATACATTCAAAACATTATTAAATTTCCATTTTATATTAAATATTTATGTAATGAAGTGGGATTGAATAAAATAGTTCACTAAATCAATGTCATGTAATGATCAAATAAAAATTTTTATAGAACCATGTAATAATACATATTTTATGTTAGTTTCTAGTAATATGATCCTCACACTACTCATTAGTGGTAAAAACTCAATGTGTGCACATGACCATCAGATCAATCCATAAGGACTCAACTCCCCATCCAGTAAATTTATGTCGAAAAATGTTTATGTCATTGTTTGATCATCAATCCAGTTCTATGGGGGTCATATACTAGTGCTTTTTTATTAATTAACCCTGAATATGCAGTAATGGTGAACAAAATTTAGTTGTGAGTAAGGATCAATTCATGGTATTCATTTGAAGAAATATTGGGAGTTCATTGTGGGTAAAAATATTTGGGAGAATTTTATTGTGGAGATTTGAAAGATAAATAAGGTTGTTCTAAAAGGTAAGGTATCAACCCTATGGTGTTTCCTTCACCTGAACGAATGGTTTCTCTTGTACCAAACGTAGTGGATCATCAGGAATGGATACATCAATTTCTTGCACAATAATTGGGTTGACACCAAGCTCATGTTTCATGGGTCCAGTATATAGGATATTATGTTCAAGAAGGCATTCATGTATCCTTATTTAATTCATTTTGTTATTGATAATGATCAGCATGATATTTTTGAGAATATTTTTCTTAATGATAAGCCAAATAACTATATTTTTATTCGTCCAATGTCGAGGAATTTTTCATCCAACTAGTTTTTATGTAATATGATGAATTAAACCAAACTGACAAATAGGGATATTAACTCTAATAGAAGGGTGTTCTTTTAAAGGTTAACATTCTCTTGTGTAGTATCAGGAATCGTGATTTATCAACAGAATAGAAAATGAAGCATTATGGTATTAATCTTGTGTCCAAATGCACCTGTCACAGAATCCATGGAAAAGAAATGGTGGGGATATTATTTTTTTAGTAAATGGGAAAATATATTATGGACCTACATACGTGGTCTCTCTTTAATATTTTCTTTTGGTAATTCAAATAACTCCTTCTTTGAAATATGATAATAGGGTATCTATATCCTTTTTTATATTATAAAGGAATACCAATCATCCTAGCGTTAGGTTGTGGATTTTTATGGACAACGAGGAACTAATATTTCTTTATGGCTATAAAATCATCTATCACAACCCTCTTCTACGGAACAAGATTCATAATCGTGGAATTAACCTATATGGTCAAAAAAATGGAATGATTATTTGGACCTCAGATCACTTAATATTGGTAGTAGCACATATTATACTGCTAGGTGTACTGCTCAGGGACACTAGGTTTGATGCCTTCCTCATATCACAAGCTTCATTCTCAACGCACACGGGTCCTATATGATGGGTTCTATGTATGGTGGGGCTACCATGCATGATCCTAAATGATAAATCATATTTTCTTATTATTTATACATTAGTTTTAGTGATTCTCGGTAGGATTAAGCACATACAATTTCTTTAGGATTATGCGTAACATCCCAGGTAAATAAAGAATATGACATTTCCATATTAAAAAATATTTGTGAATAAAATATTAATATTACATTAAAGAGGATTATATGTTCGATGGAGAACCCAATACGCAACAATGAGTTTTTTTTTTTTTGAAATCTTATGTTGCACACTAATAATATAATAATATTATTTTAAATGGTAGTTAACGCCTTGCCGTTGTAATGGAAGGAATGAATAGAACTAACTAAAAAATGATTATATATATTTGTTAAATATTTTTTCTTTTATCCAATAAATATTAGAGGCTTAAAATGAGAATTAATCCAATTTTAAGCATAAATATTCTAATATTCTTTAAAAGGTCGATTAACTGCCTTTTGATGGCGAACCCTTTTTAAATCCACTTTTTGAAAATTTTAAATTATATATTTGACAAAATAAAACCCTTATTTATAATCGGGACATCAAAATTTACTTTGTGTAAATTTTTGTTTTTTTTCGATAAAGTACATTTTTTATGAATAGTGAAAAATGATGTATTTTAATTCAAAACCTCCTTTTTAATCTAATTTATTTATATGGATAGATTATCTTTTTAATTGGTTTTAAAGTGTAATTAGAATATATTTTTACCATTTAATCTAATGGTGGTCATTATAATTAATGTCACTTTGAAAATGGATATAAACAAGTATTAATCTTTTGATAGATATTGTTTCTTAAAAACACGCTATTTGTTTCGGTAGTGGGAATTAACTATATAATTTATTAATGAAACTTATATGTTTTTAATTTTGTAAAATGGTCATCATTTTTTAATTTTTAATATCAAATATATCTTATGGTAAAAAAATTTTATTATTCTGATAATGTTCATTTTTAATGAAAAGTGAAAAATACCGCATTTTAATTCAAAATTGCCTTTTCATCCAATGTATTTATATATTTTGATTTTCATTTTAATTAGTTTTAAGGTTTAATTTATTTTATTTTTCATTTAATACAGTCTTGGTCATTTTATGTAATTTCACTTTTAAATTTGATGTAAAAACAAATCAATCTTTTGATACATTTTACATCTTAAAAACTCATCTTTGGTTTTGACAACATGAATTATTTTTAAATTAATTACTAAAATTTTTGTGTTTGTAATTTGGTAAAATGGATTCCATATTTGGAATCAGAAGTTCCAAATTAAGTAATTAATACTCTTTTGTTTTTCGACATTATGAATACTAATGATGGTAATTATCTTTAATTATCGTGATTAATTAGTAATCGGGTAGTTAAGGGTAATAAAATAATATCATAATATTATAAAATGACCCAATAATGTGTCTAAATCCACTTTTTTGAGTAAATTCCTTACATGAGAAGGTTTTAACCAAACTTGAGGGCCCAGGAAGTCACATGGGTGTGATAGTGACATTTATGACACTATTTTTAAAAAAACGAGAAATATAACAAAGGTTTGTATATCCTAAGTAAAGCAATTTTAATTTTGTTTACATAAATGATATATTAAACTATAAATACTCATTGTAAATCTAAAAATATTTCCTACATCGTGGTTTTTTTTATAATTTTTAGACATTAAATAAATAAATTTATTTATGACACCATTATGATGTAGTGATTACCACATTAATGAACGATTTAAATAAAATGAAAAGATAAGGTAAAATCTAAGACTTAAACTCGTATAAACCCTATTGGATGGGTGTATTTCAAACCGTTATCACCTTATCCTCAAAATATATCATTGTGGGACCTTTAAAATCCGAAAATCATTTTATAATAAAGTAACATTTCAAGACTTTCAAAAAGTGACCCTCCTATCTCTTATAAAAGGCCCCCAACTCTACTCACTTATCCACACCTCTAAATACCTTGGCTCGTCCAAACTCTACTCATATTATCTCTCCACATCCATATCTTACTCCTAGAATCCTCACTTTTGGGAGAATTCTTTCCAAGTAATCCTTTGGCTCAAATCAAAAAAATTGTTACCCGGTTTAGAGGTAATATCTTCTCTCAAGTTTCTTTATTTTATTTTCCTTATTAACTCACCACTATATTATTATTATTTAATCCCATAATAACACCATTATCCTTAATATACTAGTATTTTTTATGAAAATGATTCTACTTACACATACACACACCTTCATCTAATGGTTAAAGAACATACTGTTTCTATGGGTGGCGAATTACTGCATCACGAAATGATGATTGTTCAATCTTATTTTAACACCTCTCATGGTGGCCATTATGATGGAACTATATTTATATATGATATATATTATATTTATGTCCTCTCTATGAATTTTTATTTTATATTTAAAACATACCTTTATGCTTTGCATGTTGTGCAAATGCGATAATTTCATATGAGGATGTGTGGACAACCGCCGCCTCAAGTGATGTGACTCGTTCATCCCAAACATGGAATTTATAAGTAATGTAATTAATTAAATTATATTACCTATATAAAATATATATTATACTGGAATAATAGTATATCTAATTCTCATTTAGTTTTAAAATCCATTAATATGACAAAAATTTAAAGTAGCATTCATGCGTACGTACGGCCTACCGTCTCCATGAACGGTACATTTCATTTCATATCTCAAAACATTATGGAATATAATTAAATACATATATACTGGATATATATGATATTTAAATCATGAAAACTATTCTGGAGATGATGTACTTAGAACTACATGGACAATTCTCTTCAAACAAGTTTATTTTTTACTGATGTAACAAACATCGACAAAACGTATGATATAAACTCACTTAATTAAAAATTTATTATAACATGATAATATGTGATATTAATTAAATATTAATCTTTAAAGGAAGTCCATAAGTAATTATAAATTTCCCTAAGTTTATTATTCATGAATATAATGAACGAACGAGAATAAGTCGGACTTGAGGTAAGGGGTCCTACCTCTCTCTATCTTTTCATGTATTCTCCTTAATTCAATTTTTTTTTAACATCCTTGTTCCTATGTTTGTGATGTTCTTTTATATTCACTCTACTTTACTTTTTATGTTCCTATGATGAGAGAACCCCTCTTTCTCTCATCACTTCATTTTAAGAATGATTAAGTGGTGTCGTTAGGCTGCCAAATTTTTTTAAGGGGATTTCTTATCTCACTTTTAATTCCGTTAGATTTCCATTGTTCACCACTTATTTGTTTCATGTGGTGTATTGTGTACTTACATTTCATATATATTATCATGATTATATTTATATTAATGTTACTATGTGATTCATTTTGAGTTATTATCTTTTGTCCATACGACTCGATTGATTACAACGAGGTAAGGGGTTTTTATCTCACTTTTTATTCCCCTAAGATTCATGCCACATTTGCCACTATTTCCTTTTTTGTGGTGTTTGTACTACCCATGAATTTTTAATTTGTGTAATATACTTTAATTTATGGGTATTTACATCATCATTTTATGACCCTTCTTTCATGGTGTGTACGTTTCGAAATTTACCCAAATCAGTAAGGGAATCTTTCACCCTCCTCTATTTAGAAGACTTATTTTTGTTAGGTCTCTTAATTTACATCTTATTATGTTGGGATATGTTATTATATGTAATTATTGAAGTAAATTTTATGTCCAAGTGATGAGATACCCTTTTTATCTCTCATCAACATATTTTCTGAATTTTAAAGTGATGTCGTTAGGCTGTCAAATTTCTGTAAGGGAACTTCTTAACCTAATTTCAATTGTTTGGGTTAAACCTCTACTTATTGATTATGTCAATATGTGAATATTTGTGGATGAACTTTGATTGTTTTACCCTTAATATCCACTTATATTGAGTGTATTTATATTTTTCATAGATAATTATGTAATTGATTTATCCTTAATCTAAGGATACCATATTTGTATGAGAATTCATCTCAATATCCTTTCATTGAGGAATATTTTTATTTCTACACGAAATTATTTTATATGGTTTATAAAACCCTTTTGACTTTTAATTTTATTCAAAAGGATTCTTTTTGCACGAATTGTTTTATTAAATGAAAAAAGGAATGTTTTTGTCTTACGTATGCAGCGACAACGACCTCTCCACCGTCGTGACCATTATTTGAGTTTCAGCTTCCTCTACAATCCATAACTTTTTTAAATAAAAAATAAATACCATGTTTTACTTTCTTTTATTTTGGTATTGAAAATGGTTCTAATAATTTTTTTCTTTTATAAATGTGTTATATTGATATCTTTTGATTGAAATGTGGAAATGTTATGTTTCTTTTATGCATGTTTTATGTGATACGCTTGTGTTATGGTTCTTGGGAATTGTTTTTGAAGTCGGGTGGTTCCATGATAAACTAAGGGGGGGTGAGCCCGAGATCACTCTCCAATACATTGGGTAATGTGAAGGAGTTAAACGCTAAGTTTTATCTGAATAGATTTATAGAATATACTATGATGGGTATTCCAAATGTAACCATGAGGGTTACTCTCTATGTAAGAATGTTATTAATGCCTCTAGATACCTTTATGTCTTATGATTTCTATGATTTATTTATAAATCTTATGATTTCATGAGGTATGTTAAAGTGCTTATGTTTTATGAGTAAAGTATGATTTCATTGATTCTTATGTATACATGGACTAATGTTTTATTTCTATATTTTCATATCCCTTACTGAGCTTTTTATGCCCATCCCATGTTTTCGAAATGTTTTCCACGGGACTTAAATATGAATAGGGTGGAGGGTGGGATCAAGGAAAGACATGATGTCTAAAACATGGAAATAGTCATGTTTCTTTTTTAAGATTATTTATTTTTTGAAAAAAATGGAAACTGAGTAAAAGTGTCTACTTTATAGTCTTTGGAGATGTATTAGTTATGTACTAATTCTCTAAAACACTAAACCTAAAAATATCCTCAATGTGAATTATTAATTTAATTCAATATTATGTAATGTTTTAAGGTCGGGTCCTTATAGTTGGTATCAGAAGACAGTTTAGATAACTTTATAGATTAGGGTATTCATTAGAGACAAGTGACATTACCATAATGGTTTGGATATTAGAAAGAGTCATAGTTATTTTTATAAATTTAATTAGTTTAAGACAACATGAATTATTATATCTTAGTATTATATGATGATTTTACTGATATACTCACACTGACCATTTTGGCTTTAGTAAATGGCGGGATCTAGCAGGCACAAAAGTAAAAGTGGATGTGAAGAAAACTGTGACGGTTTTATGAATGAGAAACTGAATGATATGGGTGCAACGATGATAACTCATGTGGTTATTCTAAACCAACTATCTATAGTCATGATTGACCACCTGATCCTTAGTGATTTTTATAAGGCATCATATATGCGAGAAACAAATCCGTACGGAAGTTCAGGTAATAACCATAAAGGTATGTATCTTCAAAAACCTATGTGTCAAAGATGTGGAAGGAAATACATAGGAAAATTTTTCAAAGGTATAGAAAGATGTTATAGATGTGGAAATGAAGGTCATAAAGCAAGAACCTGCCTTGAAAAAAGGAATCATCTATTTGACACTAGGAAAGGGAAAGAAGTTTTTTCTAAGGGATCATTTGAATGTTTTAAATGTGGTGTGCATGGTCATTTTGCAAACACATGTCCTATGAAGAAGTTTCGGGAATGGGATCACCTGGATCGTACAAATATTTTTTACCAATATTTAATGCCATTCCGTTTGAGGATAAAGAAACTGACAATGAACAATGAAACTTATGGATTATTTCTTAACATATGTTTCCTACTAGAATATAATTCATGATATTGTTTGTAGGAAAGAATTATTTCAGAATAAGTTGGAAAGGAATAGTTAATGGATCATGAAGAATGTTGAATGAGTAAGAAGTCAACATATATGGTATTCAATAGTTATGGTCGATTTTAGGATGGTAAAATTCTTAAAAGTATTAATGCTCTTTTGATAATGAGATTACAATAGAAGACTTTTTATAGTATGTGTAGCCGTAATGTTTGATATATGAAAATTTTATTCATGGAATTATTATCTTTTATTTTGTGGATATTGTTATAAAGAACCATTTTGGTTTATATGATTCTTGAATTTGAGGTAGTTACCGGTTAGTACATTTTGGGATGCAAAATGAAAGTTATTAGATAACCGTTGTGGTTAAAATATGTTATGGTAATTTTTATGAATTTATCACTTTTTGGAAATATTATAAAATTATGTAGTATTTAAAAGGGGACAACACGCAAACTATGTGGAAACCTTTCACGTCGGACGAATCTGCAGGAATCAAACCCACAACCAAAGTGTGACTGGTATTTATCGCCTACCACTGGACTACGTGAATTCGCTGGTTATTATGAAAAATTCTTTTTAGTTAGATGATTTTATGAATCAATAATAAGTTAATTTTGGGTTATCTATGGAAATAATTGACCTATCGTGGAGGATATGTGATTAGGTGAATTACTTTTCAATATGACACTTTAAGAGTAACTGATGTTATTTGGAGATAAATGTTAAGATTTATCTTGGAAGACTATGTGATTAAATCCTTAGGATATTTGGGTTTCAATCTTAGTTTGGATTACTTTAAAGAATTTTATGGATAGCTATTTATTTAATGGTCTTTCTTGAACCTTGGGTTATTTTTGTATAATTTTGGAGATTATGAATAGTATTTATTTTTAAAAGGTATTATCCTTTTTGGGGATTATGTGATTCTCTCGAAGTTTATTATAGCACTCTTAATGTGAACAAGTCATCCTAAATACTCATCTTTTGGAGAAAATATGAGTTTGTGTAAGAAATCTAGTAAGAGATGAATGTCTACATGAAAAGTAAGTATGTTTCCTTATGACTTAGTTAATCTCATAAATAAATTCCTCAATGAAAAGTAACTTAAAACAAAAATGTTGTTTGTTTACTTTTCCTATTGTGGAATCAAATACCGTTTGACCCATCAAATGTCTGTGATTTTTTTGTGCTTAACTTTCTCCAAATCATGTTTTCTGACGTTCTCCATCAGACCTTGGTGGTTGGTTTCTCCTCCATATCCATGTTTTCATGGAATCCTAGTATCTGTTGTCTCGGGTGACCTTTGTACTTTTCTTTTTATCTTTTAATGTGATAGTTTAATTTACTCATTTTCCGATGTGGGGCTTTCAATAAAGTTTTCGAGCCCAATTTTAAAATTACGAGGATGCAATTCCAAAAAGGGGGGAAGGATGTAACATCACAAGTAAATTAAGAATATGAAATTTCCATATTTATTAATATTTGTGAATAAAATATTAATATTACTTTAAAGGGGATTCTATGTTCGATGGCGTACCCAATACGCAACAACGAGTTTCTTTAAAATCTTACGTTGCACAGTAATAATATAATAATATTATTTTAAATGTTAGTTACCGCTTAGCCCTTGTAATGGAAGGATGAACAGAAATAACTAAAAAATGATTATATATGTTTTTTAAATATTTTTACTTTCATCCAATAAATGTTAGAGGCTTAAAATGCTAATAAAACCAATTATAAGCATAAATATTCTAATATTCTTTAAAAGGTTGATTAACAGTATTTTGATGGTGAACCCTTTTTAATCCACTTTTTGAAAATTTTATATTTTATATTTTACAAAATAAAATCCTTCTTTTGAATTGGGACATCAAAATTTACTTTGTGTCAATTTTTGTTATTTTTCTGATAAAGTTCATTTTTTATGAATAGAGAAAAATGTTGTATTTTAATTCAAAACCTCCTTTTTAATATAATTTATTTCTATGGTTATATTATATTTTTAATTTGTTTTAAAGTGTAATTATAATATATTTTTACCATTTAATCCAAATTTTTTTATTAGAATTAATTTCACTTTGAAAATGGATATAAACAAGTATCACTCTTTTGATAGATATTGTGTCTTAAAAACATGCTATTTGTTTCGAAAGTGGGAATTAAATATATAATTTATTAATGAAACCTCTATGTTTTGAATTTGGTAAAATGGAAATCATTTTTGAATTTGAAACATAAAATATAGCTTAGGGTGAATTTTTTGTATTTTTCTGTTAATGTTCATTTTTTTAATGAATAGTGAAAAATACCACATTTTAATTCAAAATTGCCTTTTCATCCAATTTATTTATTTAGTTATATTATCATTTTCATTGGTTATAATGTGTAATTTAATTATATTTTTATTATTTAATACAATTTTGGTCATTGTATGTAATTTCACTTTTAAATTGGATGTAAAAACAAATCAATCTTTTGATAGATTTTACATCTTAAAAACTCGTCTTTTGTTTTGACAACGAGAATTATTTTTAAATTAATTACTACAATTTATGTGTTTTGAATTTGGGAAAATGGATTCCATATTTTTAATCAACAGGTCCAAATTATTTAATTAAGACTCTTTTGTTTTTTGGACATGATGAATAGTAACGACGGTAATTATCTTTAATTATTGAGATTAATTAGTAATCGGGTAGTTAAGGGTAATAAAATAATAACATAATAATAAAACATTACCCCTAATATGTGTCCAAATACTTTTCTTTGAGTCATGTCCTACCATTATAACCTTTTTACCAAACTTGAGGGCCCATGTAGTCACATGGGTGTGATAGTGACTATTATAACATTATTTTTTAAAAAGACGAGAAATATAACAAAGGTTTGTATATCCTAAGTAAAAAAAATTTAATTTTGTTTACATAAATTATCTCTTAGACTATAAATATTCAATGGAAATATAAAAATATTTCCTACATCATGGTTTTTTTTCTATAATTTTTAAACATTAAATAAATAAATTTATTTATGACACCTGGATGATGCAGTGATTACCTCATTAATGAACGATTTAAATAAAATGAAAAGATAAGGTAAAATATAAAACATAAACTTTTCAAAAACCTATTTTATGAATTTATTTAGAACCCTTATCACTTTAACCTAAAAATATATCATTTTGGGGCATTTAAAATCCGAAAATCATATTATAAGAACGTAACATTTCAAGAATTTCCATAAGTGACCCTCCTCCCTTTTATAAAAGGCCCCCACCTCTACCCCCATACCCACACCTCTATAGCCCTCGTATCGTCCAAAATATTCTCATATTATCTCTCCACATCCCTCTCTTACTCCAAGAATCCACACTTTGGGCATAAGTTTTTCCAAGGAAGCCTTTGCCTCAAATCAAAAAAGAGTTACCCGATTTAGAGGTAATGTCTTCTATGGAGTTTCTTTCTTTTATTTTCCTTCTTCACTCACCATTATATTCTTTTTATTTGATCGCATAATAACACCAGTATTATCAATATACTAGGATGTTGTTATGAAAAGGATTATACCTACACTTACACACACCTCTGTCTAATAGTTAAAGAACATATTGTTTCTGTGGGTGGTGAATTACTACCTCATGAAACGATGACTGTTCAATATTCTTTTAACACCTATCATGGTTTCCATTATGATGGAAATATATTTATATATTATAAATATTATATTTATTTCATCTCTATGATTATTTATTTTATATTTAAAAAATACCATTATGCTTTTCATGTTGTGAGAATGCGATAATTTCATATGAGGATGTGTGGACAACCGCCCCCTGAAGTGATGTGATTCGTTCATGCCAGACATTGAATTTATAAATAATGTAATTAATGAACTTATTTTACCTATATAACCTATATATAATACTGTAATTATAATATATCTATGTCTCATTTAGTTTTAAAGTCCTTTAATATGACAAAAAATGAAAGTATCGTTCATGCGTACGTACGGCCTACTATCTCAATGAACGGTACATTTCATTTATTATCTCCAAAAATTATGAAATATTATTAAATACCTATATAATGGATATATATGATATTTAAATCATGAACACCATTCTGGAGATGATGTACTTATAACTACATGGACAATTCTCTTCGAACAAGTTTATTTTTGACTCATGTATCGAACATCGACAAAATGTATGATATGAACTCACATAATTAACTAATTATTATAACTTTATAATATTTGATATTAATTGAATAATAATGATTAAATGAATTCCTTAAGTAATTATAAATTGACCTAAGTTTATTATTCAGTAATATAAAGAACGAACGAGAACAAGTCGGACTTGAGGTAAGGGATCCTACGTCTCTCTTTCATTTCCTGTATTCTCCTTTATGTAATTTATTTTATGCTCCATGTTCTTATGTTGGGGATGTTCTTTTATATTCATCCTAATATCCTTTTCATTTTACTATGATGAGAGAACCCTTCTTTCTCTCATCACTTAATTTTTAGAATGTCTAAGTGGTGTCTTAGGCTGTCGAATTTTTGTAAGGGGATTTCTTATCTCACTTTTAATTCCGTGAGATTTCCATAGTTCGCCACTTATTTGCTACATGTGGTGTATTTTTTACTACAATTTAATATATATTATAATGATTCTATTTATATTAATGGCATTATGTTATTCATTTTGTGTTTATTAACTTTTGGTCATATGACTCGATTGATTACAACGAGGTAATGGTTTGTTTTCTTACATTTTATTCCCGTGAGATTCATTAAACATTTTACACTATTTCTTTTTGTGTGGTGTATTTACTTCCCATGATTTTATTCTTTTTGTAATATAAATTAATTTATGGGTATTTACATGTTCATTTTATGACCCTTATTTCATGGGGTGTACGTTTCGAAAGTTACCTAAATCGGTTAGGGAACCGTTCACCCTCCTCTTTTTATAGACTTTTGTTTTTGTTAGGTTTTTTAATTTACATATTATAATGTTGGGATATGATCTTATATATCCTTATTGATTTTAATTTTATTTCCAAGTGATGAGATACACTTTTTAACTCTCATCAACTCATTTTCTGAATTTTAAAGTGACGTTGTTAGGCTGTCAAATTTATGTAAGGGAACTTCTTAACCCAATTTCAATTCTTTGGGTTAAACCACTAATTATTGATTATGTCATGCTATGAATAATTTTGGATGACCTCTGATTATTTTACACTTAATATCCACTTATATTGAGTTCATTTATATTTTTCACACATAATTATGTAATTGATTTATCCTTAATCTAAGGATACCATCTTTGTACGGGACTTCATCTCAATCTCCTTTCATTGAGGAATCATTTGATTTCTACATGAATTTATTTTATATGGTGTATAAAACCCTTTGGAATTTTATTTTAATTCAAAAAGAATATTTTTAAATGAACTGTTTTACTAAATGACAAAAGGAATGTTTTTTTCTTACGTATGCGGCGATAACGACTTCTCTGCCACCGTGACCATTATTTGAGTTTCAACATCCTCTACAAGCCATAAATTTTTTAAATGAAATATAAATACCGTTTTAATTTTATTTTATTTTGGTATTAAAAATGGTTCTGATAATGTTTTGATTATATCATTGTGTTGTATTGATATCTTGTGATTGAAATGTGGAAATGTTATGCTTCCTTTATGAATGTTTTATGTGATACGATTATGTTATGGTTCTTGGGAATTTTTTATGAATTTGGGTGGTTCCATGATAAAATAAGGTCATGTGGGCCCGAGATATCTCTCCAATGCATTGGGTAATGTGAAGGAGTTAAATACTAAGGTTTCTCTGAAAAGATTTTGGGAATATACTATGATGGGTATTCCAAATATAACCATGAGGGTTACTCCCTACGTAAGAATGTTATGAATGCCTCAAGTTACCTTTATGTATTATAATTTCTATGAGTTATTCATAAATCTTATGATTTCATGAGGTATGTTAATGTTCTTATGTTTTATGAGTTAAGTATGATTTCATTGATTCTTATGTATACAAGGACTAATGTTTTCTTTCCATATTTTTATATACCTTACTGAGATTTTTATGTTAATCCCGTGTTTTTGAAATGTTTTTCACATGACTTAATGATGAATAGGGTCAAGGATGGGATCAAGTAAAGACATGCTATCTAAAACATGGAACTAGTCATGTTTCTTCTTTAAGAGTTTTTATTTTATGAAAAAAATGGAAACTAGGTAGAAGTGTGTACTTTATAATCTTTTGAAATGTAATAGTTATGTCTTAATTCAATAAAACTCTAAAACTGAAAAGATCGTCAATGTGAATTATTCATTTATTTCAAGATTATGTAATTTTTTAAGGCCGGGTCCTTATATTATTTCTTTACAACCAATGAAGTATTGGTTTAGGTGTATTTGAATCTAATTCCTCAACGATTCATAATTCTCTTCAAATATGTGGAACTACCAAAATGTCTATAATCAATATTAATGTGATAATGTATAGATATTGTCTTCATCCATGTATATGTCTTTTATATTTGATGGAGGAGAAGAATTTCACTAACTTCCCTTCCTTTTTTCCACTATAGAAACTCATGGAGGAGTGGAATTTATTTCTTTCATGGCTTGATTTCATCCATAAGCTATGAATGTAGTTAGAGGTGAAAACCCCAAGATCCATTAATTTTTCCCACATATCCCTTTCCCATTGTTTCTATTATATTTTCTTTAGGAAACATGTTTTTATTAGTAATTCTATAAATAAATATTTATAAGATTCTGGAAAACAATCATAAGTAATTTGATCCAAAAAGAATAGTGTTTTGGAGGAGTTAAAACACATACTATGATCCTTCAAGATCGAGGAATAAGAATCAGATTCTATGGGGAGAAAAAAATAGTATAAAATTGGGCTTGATTTATTTAATTCTATAAATAAACAGACCATGCCATATCCCCCATGGTCATGGTGAAGTATAGATGGATACAGCTTGTTTATGGTACAACCTCTTTAGATCATGAAATATCCACTTCTAGTCAACTTGACTACTAAAACAACTTCATGAAACATACCAAAATAAGCATCAATAGGTTTAATATATGGATAATAAAAATAACCACACCATATAAATACCCAAATAGGAATTACCATAGAAATTCACCAAAAAATCCACCATGGTACATTCAAACCTTCACAACATAGCTATTATGAAATTGGATGTAGGTTTGTAATCCAGCCTCTAGGTCCCCATGAAAAAGTCAACCACCAGTTTCATATCCATGTTTGAAGACAAGATCCCCTATGCCATAACATAATGGTCCATATCCCTACTGGGACTCTTGACATTGTATTCAATATATCATGGTGTATCTCCCTGGATACATATTTAAAATTGTACTCCTTTAAACCCAATTCGCATATATCTAATTATATTATGTCATTTTTCTTAACAAAATAATTTCATTCCACATAAATACATAAAATAAGATTCCATATCAAAGATTTTATTTTACTACACTATCATTAATACCTAAAGATTCCATGTATCATGTGAATCGGAACTATGCTACCATAACACATGAACTAAAGGTATCATTTTCCCACAATTAACATTTGTATGAGAATCTACAATCATGTTTAGATGCTCAATCAAAGATAAATCAGGCTCAACCACAAGATCCTTAATTATCAAAACATGAAAAGGATTTAAAATATACATTTTATGATAAAATACATGAATCAAATTATTGATAAAATAAAAATATGTGGGAAGTTACAAACTATATACAACATTCTTCACTTAGTCATGAATCTAAAAAGATCCAAAAAAATCTCAGCACAACATTTCCCTATCTTCCATGACATTGGTGACCCAGCTAAGGTGAAACAATCAATAACACATGGTCACTAACATAAAAATATAATGTTTGTTGATTAAAATCGTTATAGGATTTGAACAGACTCTATGCCATCTACATTACTAGAGGAATCCACTAAACCATCTTAGTCATATCTTAGACCAACTACTTTCCAACATAAGATGTTTCAAAAATAATTGCACATCATAAAAGATATCTATAATTTCAACCATTCAAGAACCCAAAAGGATCCATTATGATAGAAGAATGCTGACTATTGTTGTAGGAAAACTCAAAATGTCCCAAATGGACATCAAATGGTCCACCAAAGTCATGAACTCAAGCACATATCATGTACTCAATAATTTTTATAGCTCTCTCTATATATAAATCCATTGATGGATGATATATAATTCATAAAAATAAATGGATTCAATGGCATCCTAGATTCATATATATATGATTCTAGTAATATAGAGATCCTAATCAATGAATATAGTAGAATATACTCTTTAAAATATTAAAATCTATTACATAGAGAGACTTCTCAAGTCCCTTACTTCAATTTCATATCAAATCGTTAAAAACAGAGATAATTTTGGTATTATATTGGTTACAACCCATATTTAGTTGTTTCATTTATGGGTATTCAGAAACCCAACCATGAAGTGCATATAAATCTCATTCAACATCCATGTAAGCACTGGAAGTAGCTCCAGAAACCTCAAAGCTCCTTAGTTCTCATATTTGACCTTTTTGAAGGTATTCTAGTGATACATAATGATTTCTATTTCATGTATCATACCCTAAAACTAGAATCTTCATTTCATATCATAAAACATTTTTGGTGTTTCACGATGAATTAGCCACTAGAAAGTTTAGAAATCACCTATCACATCCAATCTCATAGGAAAAAAGAACAGAAAACTACTTCTAAAAATATTGGATACCCCTTAAAGATAATGGCTAGTCACCAATTGTATCCCCATAATAAATAGATTCCATAATGATATGGAATTTATCTTCAATATTCAACTACCATAGAATCATCTCAATAATATATGATTTCAACATGACTCTTTCCAAAACAGCATCAAACTCATTCTACCAGACTCCCAAATGGAATTTCATAAAGAGAACCATGATATTCCACCATTATGAGAATTCTTAATGGCCTCTATTAGTATTTAACTAACTAAATAACTAAAAAAGATATTCCCCTTACCATGGGTGTATGTAATGCTGGAAAAAAAATAATAAATTTACACCAACCAACTCCTCTATTTGATATTCAAAAATTATTTTAATTGAGATATAACTCTATAAATTTGGTATATAATGAATCTAAAAAAATATTGAAAATTTATTGAATCTAATTATATATTTAATTAATCAAATATATGGTCTTGTGATCATGGGTTGTATAATTATTATTATGTGGAAAATATTTCTAGTACAACAGGCTACCACATGATCACACTATATAAGATACAACCCAAAACCAAACCCGATTCATCATAAATTAACATTGAAATTTCTGATCCCAAATGAACTTTACTTCTTTCTGAGTGAGAGCAGTCATTGGGGAATAATTCACTAACAAAATTATGGTTATATCCTTATATGCCCAAGCATCTCCAAATCTCAAAACCATTACACAATTTCTCTCATATCATAATATAATTATACTTCTCATGATCAAATGAAATACCATGTTTTGATACAATGGTTTCTATGAACATCACATCTTCAATCTTGAAATTTCATTTTAAAAACATATTATTAATTCGATGATATCTCAAGGTTTCCATAAAACCTATCAAATTCCACACATAGACCTCCTCATTCTGATAGTAAAGTGTGATGTTTTTTCTAAATACCATGAAAATCAAGTCATGTTACCCTATAAAAATCCGATTCTTAACATTCATAAAAACTGGAGGATAATTGGTTAGAAAAATGCCATAACATGATACTTATAATGGCCATAACTTCTCATGAATGTTTTATTATGAATATCAGATTCTTTTATTCTCCACTTGTGATAACTAGATCAAATATAAATTTGTGAAAATCAACTCAGTAATTTCATCAATTCAAATAGGTCATCAGTACATGCAAGTTGATATTTTTTTATTCACTGTTACTTGATTGGGATTTCAGTAATTAACGCACACGTGAATTGTTCTATCAGCTTACATTGCAAATATTACAATTTTCTATCAATGTGATACACTCAAGTATAAAAATCCTTCCTCTATAAGAAAAAAATTGTCTCTTAAATTTTTTCAAATATGTTGGTGACATATGGTAAGAAGGAAGAGACACTAACTGATCCACCCATACTAGATTAATAGAAAAATACACCTCTCTTACTAGTATAAATTGATAAAAATCGAAGGGAAAATGTACAAAAATATGATTACAATCAGATGAAAATCATCACTCAATGAATATTGCTCCATGTTAAAACCCAACACCTATATTAACCTTTAAAAATACATAAAATGATAAATATTTCTTCACATCCTTAGAATGTATTCTCCTTTAAAGGCCTAAAACAACACATCAAGGAAAATATAATAGGCTTAATGAATATAATAGGCAGGCTCAGCATTGTGAGAAATAAAATTATTCATCATAAAAATAACAACAACATGTTTCATATAGGTAACCATAAACATATAATTAATATAAATGTATTATTAAAAGAAAACACAATAATGAAACTAGAGATCCCTCTCTCTCTTCATTCGTAGGTCCATAATAATTCCTATCTCATTGGAAAAAATCTACTTAAGAATATTTAAAAGGTTCACAGTATGAGTTGATATAAATGAGTGATATACACTTATATAAAATAAAGTAGTTACAAAAGATAAATCTATATTTATGGTTCCTATCACAACCATTGCACCAATATCAGCTTCCTATGAAAACTATTCCACTATATGATGAAACTTTTTTCTATATATTTTTGGTTGGAACCCCTTATTTCATGATTCATATTATTACATAATGGTAATTTTAGTTGTTGATGATCAGGTTCAACTACATAGAGAAAACAAAGATATGGAGAAACTTATATAGGTTTTTTTGAGAGACTATTAAAACTACATATCTTAGGTTCCTCCATGAAAACCCATTTAGAATACCCAAACATTCTACACATGAAGAATGTACAAGGGACTTTTCCCGGAACTACCATAAATTTGGATGACACTTTCTATCTAGATACACTTTGAGACTCATCATTATTTCTATTTATTTTAATGTAACTCAATGAACTTCCACTATGATAAAAAGAAACTCTTGTCAACCCAGACTTCCCATCTATTTCAATCTTAACCATCAACCCTCTATCCACCTCATTATCAAAAGGTGTGACTTTCAAAAATAAAATCATTCATCAGTTATCAGTTCAAATACAAATATTGAACCATCAATTCCCCATATTATCTTGGGGTACCACTATAATGAAAAATTAGGAAATATCATTAAAATAGTTTTCATGTTGGGTCATGATAATGTCACCCTACTAATGGTTGAGAAACTAAATATAATTTTCCAATACAACTACTCTTGATAGAAATAATCATTGAAAAAATCTAATTTCAATCCACTTAAAACCATAATTATTATTCTCCATCACCATAGTGTCCCATAATCTCATTATAGGCCCCTTAATCTTAGTAGTTTCAAATTTCACCTTTATATCTTATTGATTTTCCATGAAATCAAAAATATGATAAATCTTTTTAAACCAATCATCTACCTATTGAGGATCATAAAATCCTAGAAAATATGTTGGTTTCTTAAAAACAAGATCTTACTCATGATCTCTATATCCATCCCTTCTAGGTTCCACTACTAGAGTCTAAATGAGAATAGGTGTAGGTACCAGTGATAAAGGATGTACAAAACACACCACTATCTCAACAGGAATCATGCCTACCAGAGGTTCCACCTATTCTAGTTCACCAACATTTTCATCGTATGGGATATCCAAATTTATTATTGGTGGAATGACTCTACACAACATCAATAGATAAAACTAAAGGAATCATAAAGGGTTGAATGATTAAAAACATTAAAAAGAGTCACAAGAATATCAATTTCATCAAACATAAATCAAAATTGGTAGTTTAACATACATCGATAAAAAGATAGTATATGCTTATAAAAATGATCAAAATTTACTCTAGAAACATCTCTCAAACCCCTAGGGTGTCATAAGGCTAATTTTTGTGAGATGAATCTAGGAACTCACTTGCATATACCAACTAATTCCAAATTATCCTACCTCTTTTCTACCAGGAAAACCAAAAGTGCATACTAAATTTACCAATAGGATAAGAATATAAACTTATAATACCACTTTCCCATAAACCATATCGAATACCCTGGTACCTTGATACCCAAGTTGGATCTAACATATCTAAAAGGTAATTATCAATCCCCATTTTTTGATAGCTAGAACTTGAAATCATACCAGAATCAAAATAAAGCTATTTTTCTCATAAAATGATTGAAAAAATGATAACATCTAGTATTATCAATACTCCAAATGGAGTAAATAAGAGATCAAAATAAGAAAAAATAAAACCCAAAAAATACATCATCAAAAGACACAATATATTATATGATAAAAACATAGACACATCCTAAGAAACAGGTGGATCACATCTCCCCCTACCACCCCTACCACTTTAGGTCCCCGAGATCTGATAGATTCACCACCTCCATGTGGTGCATTCCCTTTTCATGGGCCTACCGTAAAAAAATATACAAAATGCTGATCAAAAATCATTTGAGTGAGATAAATAACCTAGTAGAGACTCACCAAGTGTTCCATAATAAATTAAATATCAATTAACACAAATATTATATCTATTTAACCAAAACAATTCATGGCCTAACATTTACATACATTAAAAAAATACGACTTCAGTTATAAAATATGGTCGATATATCAAAACAATATAATATATATATTTTATAAAAATATATATATAATGTAGTTAGCATGAATAAAATAGTTAGATAAATCAAAGGAATGTAATAATAAAATAATACACCTTAGTTAAATATATAATAAACTATATTTTATATTATTATTTGGAAATTGAATCCTCACACTACCCATCAGTGATCCCGGTTCAATTTTTGCACACTTCTCTTCGTATAGGCTATCATTATTGTTCTCCCTATGAAGTAAAATCAAAAAAATGTATGTTTGTATTAGTTATTTCATCATCAATATAGTTCTTGGGTGTCATATCCCTGATTTATTATCCAAATTACCCACTATGAACCCAATCTCACATATTCTTTATTCAATAAATAAATCCATCATGGGAATATAAATAATTTAAAATTAGTTTAAAGTACACCTTTCCAATATTTTGTTTTTAATATTCCTTTGTAATTTAAAAAAATCATACATTTTTATTAAATTTATTCCTTTTAAAATAATCATTACATTTATTTCATTTATCTAAAAACCAATTTCCAAAAAAATCAATCAATTATAAAAAATCCACCCAAAAATTTTAATTCCATTAAAATTGGGGGATGTTGGTTCAAAATCTTTACTCATTTTTCAACCTCATAAATCCACCATCTCAAATCCATGAATTAATATAATTTAAGAAACATTTCATATCATTCAATATTTTAAAGGTTATATTATACGAGAAAATAATATTTAACCGCATACTTTTTAATCATGTGATAAAACAAATACAACACCCAAAACTGGATCCGCCCATGAAGAATGAAGGTGTTAGTGATCAAGAAATCCTTCCTAGACTAAAGTTACCTTAAAATTTAGATTATATCTTTCGAAAAAATTGATTTTATATGACACTCTAAAAAGTAAAGTTGAGGATATAATACAACAAAGTTATGATAGTATATTTACTCACTTGAAAGAGATCTGACATTATCATGAGTTCTTCGATCCAAGAAGAATAGGTTTTAGAGGATTCAAAATACCACTTGGAATCCTTCAAGAGACATGAATTTCAATTCAATTTTAGTAAGATTAAAATAGTATAAAATGGGGTTAGATAAATTTATGTATGTAAAAATATAGGCATGATTGTTTCCCCCTTTCCCATTGTGCAGAATGGATGAAAATAGCTAGAACACATCAACCTCTACATACAACACACCATCCACCCCTATCAACTGGAAACCTAAAAAATGCCCCAAACCTCACACAAAAGAGCTTCACAAAGGGTAATTATATATATTATCATAATTAACATTTCATAGTGATTTCAAAATATTCAGTAACATCTATATTCAAAAAATACAGCTCAATGGGGAATTTTCCCCTCCATGGTGCAACTATATCGAAATTGGTTATACATATTAAAACCAAACTCCTAGTACCAATGGTGTAGTCAAACACCCACCCCAAATACCAATCCAACCACATTATCCACAACACCATAGTCTAATGGTCCAGAACATATATGGGACTCTCCACACCATAACCCATGCACCATGGCATAGCTCCCCCACCACACATTTATAGCCAAAATCCATAATATCTAAAAAACATTCATCCAAAAACTATAGGTAGTTTTCTACCAAAAAATACCCCAATCCACAAATGTCTCTAAAGACACACTAATGAAATAAGAATTCAAAACAAGGTTCATGAAGTACATTAAATAAGGTAATGAGATGTTATATTATAAAACCTACTTCTAAATACATTTGTCAAAAAACAAGTAAATTTCAAATAAAACCAAAATTATATGAAAAAAAAATTTATACACTATTATCAATGATAATAGTAAAATTCGGGTTTGAGTCACTATAACACTTCATTTACTTTGGGAGTTTTTTTTCATTTTTGCCTCCTCCTCTCCTCACCAACCATCTAAAATCACATTCTCTAATCTATTTAAATATAGGAAGAAATTTTTTATTTATAAATTGAACCAAAATTATTCTAAAGTACATATATAGCTAATTTTTCTATTTATGGAAACATTATTCTCTGATGAAATACTATTATGATTGAATTTAATTAAATGAATTATATTCATGATAATTATATTTTTTTCACCAAGATCCTTTTTTTATATTGATTTTATTATTTTTATTTTCAATCATTTAATGAAATATAATTAAACTATATTCAAAAAAAATAAATATGAATACTAAAAAATCAAAAAGAATTTATGTGTAATACAAATTATGAGAAATTTTATTTCATTCTCACGATAAAATTGGTGACATAAAAGCTTTTTATAGAATTGATATTAACTTAATAATATGTTCTGTTTTTTATCATGACATATATTTTACATTACTAGTGTTATTTTTTTACAATGTATTATAGGTTGGATATGGAAACTTGATTGGTTATGTTTGAGGAAGTGTGTGGTCATACATAGATAAGTAACTGAATATGTTCTCATCTTTATGTGTGAGTTCCATGTGATATAATCATATTAATATATGAATATAATTAGATGTATTCAACCATCATATATAGTCTTTACAATAATAATCTAGAATATATGATTTTTTGAATATGAAATTGATAAAATATATATCTCATGGTCAAATATGTTGTAATTTTTTAAGAGTTTATGTGATTATAAATGGTGTATGAGTTGAATCTAGGGAATATGAGAATAGAAATAGTTTTTTTAAAAATCACACAAGAGTTTTTCATAGGGTGAGTACCTTATTAATTTTTCAAGATGACACATGATTTTAGAAATTATGGATTATGTATTGGTAATTTTAAGAAACATTTTATAGACTCATGAGTTCATAAAAAAAATATTCCCTAAATGATGATCATTTTCTTTTAGTAATTTTTTATAAAAAATATGTATATTTATTCAATATATTATTAAAAAAAATTGGAGGATATAAAAAATTGGTTTGAATATAGTTTCATAGTTTTTTATATAAAAAATGAACTAAACGTGAATGTACACTATGTCTTATAATAATTATTCAATGAAGGGGATTGAATGATTTGTTTTCACATAAAACATATAACATGGGATGTTATAACAAGATATCACATTCCAAAATTTTTTAAAATATGTGAAATAAAATTTCACTATGTCAATTATTGTGTCAGAGTATTTCACATATTATGAAATATTGGATATTTCATAGAACTTCGTTTCCTTGTTTCATCAACAAATGATATAAAATATTAAACCATTACCCCATTTTATAGTGTAATCATAATGTAAGTTTTATTAAATTCATTAATATTTTATGATTTAAATATTCCATTCATGGGTAAGTTTATTAAAAAAAAATTATAGTATCATAAATCCAAATATGAATGTTTTTGTAATTTTTGTTTTTTTGTAACTGTTTACGAACATCGTCAAAGCTTATAAAACGAGGTTTAATATATGAAAATGGGTAATGTTATCTTGTACATGGTTACATTAAAATTCAAAAATATCATTTTATTATATCTACTTTAATATAGGTTGTAATAGTTCATGATGATATTGATGACAATGCCCAATTTTTACAAACAATGTGATATGTTTTTATTAATTTTTATATTTAGTTTCATAACATCATGGTTTGTATAACTTTTAGTGATGATAGGAGACAATAAAAATGGTTTGATTTTTATAAATCGATATACATACATTGGGGATACCGTAATCAATGTTTTTCATGAAAGTACCAAAAAAGGAACAATACTAATATTGATGGAGAAATTTTTCAACAAAAGTTAGAAAAATAAAGTAACACTAAACTATAGTGATGCAAGCCCATTAAAGAACCAAGAAACCCAAAAGAGATACCTATGAATCGTGAATAGTATGGAACATAAATTAAATATTAATATATATAAATATTTAAGAATCATGTATAATGTACTAAAAAAATTATAAAAAATTTCTGGTTAATATTCAGAATCACAGACAAATGATTTCACAATTTATGATTACTAGATGCTTGAATGTATTTTAAAAATTAATTATCACTTGTTTTATATGATATTATTGAATACTAGTTGATCTATTATTCAAAATAAAATTTCATCAGAGTGATTTGTTTTATCGTCAATTCCAAAAAACATTACAACAAACCTTGACATCACAAAAGTGGGATACAAAGTGCTATATAAAAACAAAAAAAATTAGTTTCTCTTGAGTTCAATAAAAGAAACCAATTATTTTGGGTTAATTCATTTAGGATACACCAAGTGTTTTGGGATCCATTAGTTTATATAATCAAATGATTTTTTGTATATAAATATATCTTAAATAGTGTTCCCTACCAATGTACCCTACGTATTTTTATAAAATGTTTTGATTCCTTAAAAAATTAATCAAATGTATAGTGTTACATATATTTTTAAAATTTTGTTGATGTAGACATGAACCTCATTTATGATTCTATATTTTTAATAGAAGATTGAATGGGTTTCATGATTCTTTCATTACCACCATGGAATCATGGGCCATGTTTACACCTCCTTGGGGCGTTGTAGGAATCGTTAACCTCGTTTATGATTCATTAAAAAATATATTAAAAGGAAGCGTGAAAATGTGCAGGCCTCCCCTAAGAAAATTATACATTGCCCCCCCCCCACACATTTTATTTTATACCACATATATTGTGTTTTTAAGATCTATATCAATTCATTATTAACATATATTATAGGCTTTTAAGAAGATAAAATTTTTATTTAAAAATTTCAACTGACTAATTATTTTTTTAAATTTGTTCATATGATTTATTTATTTCGAATGTATGGTTGCATGAATGTATAAATAATTTTTCATTGTATGATTTTTTTCCCTATGGATTATATTTCTTTTTTAATTTATTTACATTGAATTATTTATCAAATTTAAATATCATGTTTCTATAATTTAATTTTTATGTATAAAGTATAATTTAAATTTAGGACAATATTAATGTTTATAAAAAATATATTTTTTTATTTAAATTTTGAATAATTATATTTGAATATATTTATATGTATGTATTATATTATATAGTATATCAAAAGAAAAATAAATTTAAAATATAATATTAACTAGACACAGTTAAATAAAGTTAATCTACCAGAATATTTTATAAAAATTATTTTATAAATAAGTTTTTATAAAACCTACTAGTTTTATAATATATCATATTTTACTATAATTAAATTTATAACATATTATTCAAAATATATATAATATAATTTTTTTAACATAACTGAAAAGTTACAATTAATAAAAAGATTACATTATATTAATTATAAATAATTATTATTACAAAAAATACGTATAAAATATAGTTATTTGAAATTATAAATTTTATCTACTTCAAAATATTAATTTATACTAACCTGATTTAATTACGTAGAATTTTAAATTATTTTACAATAATATAATTGTTAAATTGTTAATTAGATTACTTTTGTTAATTGTCACGACCCGTCCTCGGGGCCCATGCCGTGACTACCCCAAGCCCGCCTTCCATAAGCCAGGGGCTGGCGACTAGCACCAAAGGAGTAAAAATCCCGATAACTGGGAAGGCATTGCCTTTATAAAAGAAAACAAGCACCACATAGTACAAGAGGAAGCAAAACACTAAGTACAAAAGAAAATATGAAAAGTAAATGGGCCAGAATACAAACCCAAAAGAAAGTACGACTACAACTTAACAAGGTACAACAGCAAAAAGACAAACATCTGGAAGAAAGAAGCAACTCCTGGGTCGTCCTCCTCGGATCCTACCTGAAGGGTAGGTACAGATATCGCAGCTCCTGGTCATCCACCACAAATCCTACCTGAACGGTATGTACAGATAGCCTCATCCACGCTCTCGTCTGTCAACCTCCTCTATGAGACGTCATGTCGTGTAGTCCACCTCCGGGTACTAGCTCGTTGTGTAGTCCACCTCCGGGTACCGTCTAGTCCTCGAACACTCGGCCTCCGTCAGCACTGCCGGTCGTCTGCAACCAACACAACGAGGTGCGGGCATAGCCCGTGTAGGGGTGAGTATAACGATACTCAGTAGAGACCCCGAGACCCTCAAGGTCTCACTAAAACCAACAAGGATAACCACAAAGAAGATCTCAACAGATAACCTCTACTTAGGTATATGCCCATACATATACCTAAGTTATCAAGTAACCCATCTCAATCATGGGGAAACACAAGGATTCTGAAATAAACGGATGACCACTACCTAGGTATATGCCCATACATATACCTAAGTTATCAAGTGACTCATCTCAATCATGAGGTATACACAAAGGTCAAAAGTCTCAGCTCAAACCAGGATTTTTATTATCGAAACCATAACTGGTGAAGAGCTCCATCTCTGGAGTGTACAGTGGTCTTGTCACAACTCCGAGGTACTGCTCACTAACCTAAGACTGCTGAGGTACTCCTCCTGTCGAGTACTTCCGGTTTGCGACCAACTACCGGTTGCTCTGTCCGCTGAGGGTCTGTCACCAAATACCGGGCGCTCCCACTAATAGCCTACAGAGGTACTCCTCCTGTCGAGTACCGCGGGTTTACGGCCAACTACCGGGCACTCCATCCACTGTGGGTCTGTCGCCAAATACAGGGCGCTCCGTCCACTGGGCTAGTCGACTCACTCCAAGTCGAGTCGGTCAGGCATTCATCAGGTCTCAGCCGGTTACACAGTCTCCGTACTTCGCACGCTCGTCTCCGGGAGGGTCCGCTCCACGAGCTATTGGTCGATACTCCAAGTATCACAAATTACTGCAAAGAAGTATCTCAAAGGACCACCTCGTCATAGGGGTCTCAACGCAACAGACGGCGCGTCAATCGGATGCCCGGTCTGTGAGTTATTAGCCTTTTCGTCCCAGGGGCCTGGTTGGTTTCGTGAGGGAACCAACCCGGCCGTATCTCAACTGTACCCCGAACTCCCATAGGTTATACTCATAGGGACCGTTACTCAACGTGATCACCAACGCCACTGACGGTTCGTCAAACGGACGTCTGGTCTGAAAGATATCAGCTTTTCTGTTCTATGGGCCCAGTTGGATTTCGGTGCGATCCAACCCGACCACTATCCATCTGCATCCAAATCTCGTTGAAGGATTCCAAAAGTTCCGTATCATCAACAGGAACTCAACGCAACAGACGGCGCGTCAATCGGACGCCCGGTCTAAGAGTTATTGGATTTTTCGTCTCACACCCACCCTGGAAAACTTACCAGGAGGTCACCCATCCTGATCACTACTCTAGGCCAAGCACGCTTATCTATGAAGTTTTAACCATGTAAGCTCCCGAAAAGGAAGGTTCACCTTGAGTATAGTATACCTAAACGACCGTCTCGATCCAAGGATCACGTTGCCGCTGACGGCGAGTCGTTTGGAGGCTCGTAGCCCAAGATACGAGCATTTGACCGAAAGTGGTCCGAAACTAGGGGGTCTAGGCTCGGGCCGACCCAGCCCGACCCCCCCCCCCCCCCCCGGGTCGGCCGAACCGGGTCGACCCGCCCCGGGCGGCGACCAGGCCCGGCTCGGAAAACCCGGCCCGGCCGACGGAGCGGGCCGGTGCGGCGGCGCGGTCCGGCGCGGCGGCGCGGACCGGCACGGTGGTGCGGCCTGGGTGCCGTCCGGGTGCCGCACGCGGGGGAAACCCCCCCCCCCTTTGAAAACCGCAGCCCCTTAATTGGGGCCGCTTTTGAGACCCAGCCGGGGGAAATTAATTCCCCCGGTCTCCACTGTCTGGCCGGCCCGCACTGGCCGGCCGGTTTCGCCAGCAAGGACCGGCGACGGCCGGTCCTTCCTTCGCCGACACCGGCGGCCTGGTGCCGGCCGCCGGTCATCTTTCTCCACCGCGGCCCGGAACCGGCCGCGACCTATGCCGTCCGGCGCGATGCGACGGCATCGCTTCCCTCCGCCACGGCCCCGCTCCGGCCGCGGCGCCTTTGACTTTCTTCGACGCGACGCGACGGCGTCGCGTTCTTGGATTTCTTTCCACGGCGCGGCGCAACGGCGCCCTGCAATAATTTTCATGCGATTCCCGCATGGTGCGACGGCACCACGCCATCCCGTTCCATCCGCAAAGAAACAATTATGAACATAGGAGGGGGGTTCGGCCGTGTTGGTGCAGTCTGGGCCCCCCTCTCGTTAGACAATAACATTTAATCCTTTATCCTCGAAGTTCGATATTCTAGAATCAAGAATGGAAAATAAATAAATAAAATATGAACAATCCCCTACCTGGGATTCAAGTGCGGAGAACGCCAATCAAGCCGCGGAAGACTAGCGTCGCGGAGGTCGGGCGTCGTGGAAATCTAACGTCGTTTCCGTTGACGTCGAGGTGCGTCCGAAGAGGTACGTCGCTGGAGAAGCTTCGTAAGCTGACGGAGATAGTCCGAGGAGGAAACGGTGTCTCCTTTCGTTGACACGGGAAGAAGATCGAAGAAGCGGCGCCTTCGATCTTCGGAAACACACCGGCTACGAAGAAGAGAAGCGGCGTTCTTCGTCGGAGCTTAAGTGTTCTTCGTGTTTTTCGTCAAGGTTGAAGAAGATGGAGAGAGCTTCTTAAAATCTCTCAAGGTGGCAAAGGAGACCAACCCAAAATAAAATAATCTTAATCCTTATTTTATTTACACAACTAAACATTTGAATTTCAAAAGATAAGAAACGAACCATTAATTCGTTGTATTAATTCAATGAAAGAAACAGCTCATTTAATTTACGAAATAAACCGCCCAATTAAATGGTCTGTTAAGAATTTAACAAAACGCGTCAGTTGACTTTCATAATGACGGGTTTTCGCGGGTGCATTACTTAGCGGAAAGAAACGGTGGGGCTCGTGCGGGCTCCACCTCACAAATATCCTACCAAGAGGGTAGGATATTTCTGGATAGTACCCTATCTGGTCCAACTCAGTTTAAGCCGCCTTTAAGTGGCTTCAAGTGGCCTCCAAGTGGCTTAAGTGAAATAAAATAAAGTTGTCAAAAAAATTATTTTATTTCTTAACCTTAAGCCCAAAAATTTAAAAACCACACCCGAGTAAACGCAACTCCGGAAGAGGCGTTTCTAAGCGAATACTGGCGTTGTGAGTTCATCAGTGCCCTCAGATTTCAATTCCGAGCACCGCTTCAAAAGACAGAAAAAATCCTGCTCATTCATTCACTGAACGTACCCGAGCTAAACTTCGGAAATTGATTCTGGGCACACCGTGCCTCGGAATCAGGCGCCGTCAGAAACTGCGTTCTTGTAAAATTCCAAAGAAAATTAAGAAAAAAATTTCCTTAGAATTTACGGGCCATTACATTACTCCCACCACATGGATTTACGTCCCCGTAAAGCTTCACCAAAAACGTAGGGAAACAAAGCGGTACTGAGCACGCATCTGAGCCTTCCACTCCCATGTGCTCATCTAGAGGTTCTTGTGCTGCCAAAGAAAGTGCACAAGAGGAATCGACCATCCTCCTAGGATCCGCTACTGTCGATCCTCGATCCCCACAGGAACCTCCGTAGAAGTCACCTCATTGCCACCGTCTAGCTCCTCATGGTTGATGATATGCGGAGGGTCGAGCACGTATCTCCTCAGTTGGGATACATGGAAAACGTCGTGCACCTAGTGCAACTGAATTGGATGGTCCAAGCGGTAAACCACCTCGCCTACCCAATTGAGGACCTAGAAAGGTCCGTTGAACCTCGGAGATAACTTGCCTCCCAGGTCACATCTCCATAAACCTCGTCGAGGTGAGGCCCGTAAGAAGACGTGGTCGTCATCCTCGAACTCCAGAGGTCTCCATTTCTGTTAGAACTGAAACTCAAAACGACAGCTGCTACAAGGGTAAGGTTGACCGACTCAAGAGTGATCAGTCGCACCCTCCTGTGCAAGAGTTACCTTGTGTTTCCTGGGGTTTCCTTTTCCGCCGACCAAGGAAAACCCATCCCGACGTTTGCCTAAAACCGTTAATTTGAGTATGAACAGTTATTGCCTATTCCATACTCAAACTAACATCGTAAGGCCTCGACGCTGCCACTAAGAGATTCCAACCAGAACTCTCGCCTCGAGGGTCTGACCACACCGTCGGCGTAAGTGTGATTATCGAGTCTCCTCCCAAGGTATCTCCAGACGTGAGGGTCAAGTCCACGGCTTACCGGAAACTCTAGGTCTGGAACAAGATTTGTGAAAGCGAGGAATGATTCATATCGACGTCTGTTACTACAGCAGCTAGTAGTGGACACAAACTGTACCTTGAATCATTTCTAGAGCCACTGGGTCACACTCCTTGACCACATGCAGCCGCACTCTTCCTCCTCCCTCCAGCTCCCTAAGCCTGGTGGGAATAACTAAGGCGGGTCATTGTACCATGTTAGGATGTACACCACCTCATGCTGCTCTCCTAGCTCTGCCTCCATGTCTGCCGCTTCGCAGACTCATCTCTATTTAAAGCTTCCTCTTTTTGAAACATTTAACATGCCCGAGTCTCTAAGACTGGCACCAGTTTCCTGTTTCTTACTACACTGTTCAGTCTTTATCCGCTCCTGGATGAACTACACCTCCTTTAGTCTCACAATAGCTGTTATGATTTCTTCTTTGCCGATAAGAGAAATCTGGTCTCATCCCCTGGATGAACCACATTCGTTGCCTAATACAGTCAATCCTGACATAAATGATGCATTCATGACATGGATGACGTCGTAAGGCCTCGACGTAACTACCAAGAGATCCAACTGTCACTCTCGCCTCCAAGGGTCGAGTCACCCTGTCGGCATCAGTGTGAGGTCACCGGGTCTCCTCCGGTAGAAATCTCTAAAGTGAGGGTCAAGTCAACAGTTTAACCAGGACCACTCAGTATCAACCAAACAAAAAGGACAGGAAAGCAATCATCACAAGATAAGTGTCTTTTTATTATTTCAGCTCATAATATAAAGACATGAATACAAAAGAAACATGGAACTAGAAGTACAAAGGACGTATCCACTAGTTCCGCTCCTGTCCACCAGCTCCCGAAGCTCTACTGCCTTGTTCACTGCTCGGCTGTTTCTCAAGAACCCTCCGCTGCTTCTGTCTCGGTGGCTCCTCCAACACCCGCTGATCAACCGTGCGGGGGGTCATACAGTCACGTTCTAGGTGACCCTTCCTGCCGCAGGAGAAACACTCTCTGTTTCTGGCATGCCTGGCTCTGACCCCACCCCGGTTGCCCCGCACCACTGATCCTAAAATCCAAAATTGTCCAACTACTAGTCTGGTCCTCCTGGACCTCTGCATAATCTGTCTACTGCCCACATATGACTCGGCAACTGATCGAAAACCCTGCGGCAAAGGCAGAAGCAGCCGTACACGCTCGGGGTGTAGATCTACTGGCACAAACTCCACCCTGAAGAAGGTCTCGAAGTCTTCCCATGTGAAGGCCATCCCATCAAAAAACTGAAACAAGTGGCTCCACCACCTGCCTGCTGCTGCCTGAAGGAGGATGGCAGCAAAGATCACCATGAAGTCTGCCGGCATCCCCACTAGACTGAAGACTCTCACCACAGCCTCCTGCCAATCCTCAGCCGCCTGCGTGTCCGTCTCTCCCTGGAACCTGGGTGGCCTCTGGCGCTGGAACTCATGCAGTGCACTCAAGTGGTGTGCATCGCCTACTGCTGGGGCTGGTGGCATCGGTGGCCCAACGTATGGTAGTATCGCTGGTGCCTCTGCTGGTGCCTCAACTGCCAGAGGGCCCTATACCGAAGCCTCGTCACTCGACAGGATGTCAGTACGCACATACCTCTGGGCTCTAGCAGGTCGTTCGTGAAAAGGCATCCTGAAAGAAACAACATAACATGGTCAAACGTTTATACCTGGTGAGATGACCTGGTTGAGCTGTTTTAAGGGAAAACCTTTGAAAACACACACACAATCAGTGTTTTCATGCACAAAGTCGGGAATTAGTCGTCAGGGTCCTGGTGTATGAATACGTCGGCCGCCCGAACCAACACTGGACTCCCTGAACTGAAAACCACACTCGGTACTCTTAACACTATTTCTTCACATAAAGAAACATCAGAGTTAGAAGTTCTGCGGTAGAACCGAACTCCTCTGATACCAATTTGTTACGACCCGTCCTTGGGTCCCGTGCCGTGACTACACCAAGCCCGCCTTCCATAGGCCAGGGGCTGGCAACTAGCACCAAAGGCGTAAAAATCCCGATAACTGGGAAGGCATTGCCTTTATAAAAGAAAACAAGAACCACAGAGTACAAACGGAAGCAAAACACTAAGTACAAAAGAAAATCTGAAAAGTAAATGGGCCAGAATACAAACCCAAAAGAAAGTACGACTACAACTGAACAAGGTACAACAACAAAAATACAAACAATTGGAAGAAGGAAGCAGCTCCTGGGTCATCCTCCTTGGATACTCCCTAAAGGGTAGGTACAGATATCGCAGCTCCTGGTCGTCCACAACAGATCCTACCTGAAGGGTAGGTACAGATAGCCTCCTCCGCGCTCTCATCCGTCAACCTCCTCTATGAGACGTCACGTCGTGTAGTCCACCTCCGGGTACTGTCTCGTTGTGTAGTCCACCTCCGGGTACCGTCCAGTCCTCGAACACTCGACTTCCGTCAGCACTGCCCGTCGTCTGCAACCAACACAACGAGGTGCGGGCATAGCCCGTGCAGGGGTGAGTATAACAATACTCAGTAGGGACCCCGATACCCTCAAGGTCTCACTAAAACCAACAAGGATAACCACAAAGAAGATCTCAACAGATAACCTCTACTTAGGTATATTCCCATATATATACCTAAGTTTTCAAGTAACCCATCTCAATCATGAGGAAACACAAGGATTGTGAAATCAACGGATGACCACAACCCAGGTATATGCCCATACATATACCTAAGTTATCAAGTGACCCATCTCAATCATGAGGTATACACAAAGGTCAAAAGCCTCAGATCAAACCAGGATTTTCATTATTGAAACCATAACTGCTGAAAAGCTCTGTCTCTGGAGTGTACAGTGGTCCTGTCACGACTCCGAGGTACTGCTCACTAACCTAAGACTGCTGAGGTACTCCTCCTGTCGAGTATTGCGGGTTTTCGGCCAACTAATGGGCGCTCCGTCCGCTGAGGGTCTGTCGCCAAATACCGGGAGCTCCCACTAATAGCCTACAGAGGTACTCCTCCTATCGAGTACCGCGGGTTTGTGGCCAACTACTGGGTGCTCCGTCCGCCGTGGGCCTGTCGCCAAATATCGGGCGCTCCGTCCACTGGGCTAGTCGACTCACTCCAAGTCGAGTCGGTCAAGCAGTCGTCAGGTCTCAGCCGGCTACACGGTCTTCGTACTCCGCACGCTCGTCTCCGGGAGGGTCCGCTCCACGAGCTACTGTTCGATACTCCAAGTATCACAAAGTTCCTCAAAGAAGTATTTCAAAGGACCACCTCGTCATAGGGGTCTCAACGCAACAGACGGCGCGTCAATCGGACACCCGGTCTGTGAGTTATTAGCCTTTTCGTCCCAGGGGCCCGGTTGGTTTCGTGAGTGAACTAACCCGGACGTATCTCAACTGTACCCCTAACTCCCATAGGGTATACTCATAGGGACCTTTACTCAAGGTGATCACCAACGCCGCTGACGGTTCGTCAAACGGACGTCTGGTCTGAAAGACATCAGCTTTTCCGTTCCAGGGGCCCGGTTGGATTTCGGTGCGATCCAACCCGGCCACTATCCATCTGCATCCAAATCTCAGACAAGGATGCCAAAAGTTCCATATCATCAACAGGAACTCAACGCAACAGACGGCGCGTCAATCGGACGCCCGGTCTGAGAGTTATTGGCTTTTTCGTCTCACACCCACCCTGGAAAAAACTTCCCAGGAGGTCACCCATCCTGATCACTACTCTTGGCCAAGCACGCTTAACTATGGAGTTTTAACCACGTAGGCTCTCAAAAATGAATGTGCACCTTGAGTATAGTATACCGAAACGACCGTCTCGATCCAAGGATCGTGTTGCCGCTGACGACGAGTCGTTTGGAGGCTCGTAGCCCACGATACGGGCATTTGACCGAAAGTGGTCCGAAACTGGGGGGTCTGGGCTCGGGCCGACCCGGGCCGACCCCCCCCCCCCCCCCCTGGGTCGGCCGAACCGGGTCGACCCGCCCCGGGCGGCGACCCGGCCCGACGACCCGGCGCGGGCCGTGCAACGGCGCGGTCTGGCGCGACGGTGCGGTCCGGCGCAGCGGCGCGGACCGGCACGGCGGCGCGGCCTGGGCGTCGTTCGGGTGCCGCGCGCGGGGGGCAAAGCCCCCCCCCCCCCACCCACGCTTGAAAACTGTGGCCCCTTAATTGGGGCCGCTTTTGAGACCCAGCTGGGGGAAATTAATTCCCCCGGTCTCCACTGTCCGGCCGGCCCGCACTGGCCGGCCGGTCTCGCCAGCAAGGACCGGCGATGGCCGGTCCTTCCTTCGCCGACACCGGCGGCCCGGTGCCGACCGCCGGTCATCTTGCTCCGCCGTGGCCCGGAACCGGCTGCGGCCTATGCCGTCCGGCGCGATGTGACGGCATCGCTTCCCTCCGCCGCGACCCCGCTCCGGCCGCGGCGCCTTTGACTTTCTTCAACGCGACGCAACGGCGTCGCGTTCTTGGAATTCTTTCCACGGCGCGGCGCGACGGCGCTGCGCAATAATTGCCGTGTGATTCCCGCGTGGTGCGACGGCACCACGCCATCCCGTTCCATCCGTAAGGAAACCATTATGAACATAGGAGGGGGGTTCGGCCGTGTTGGTGCGGTCCGGGCCCCCCTCTCGTTAGACAATAACATTTATTCCTTTATCCTCGAAGTTCAACATTCTAGAATCAAGAATGGAAAATAAATAAATAAAATATCAACAATATCCTACCTCGGATTCAAGTTCGGAGAACGCCAATCATGCCGCGGAAGACTAGCGTCGCGGAGGTCGGGCGTCGTGGAAATCGAACGTCGTTTCTGTTGATGTTGAGGTGCATCTGAAGAGGTACGTCGCTGGAGAAGCTTCGTAAGCTGACGGAGATAGTCCGAGGAGGAAACGGTGTCTTCTTTCGTTGACACGGGAAGAAGATCGAAAAAGCGGCGTCGTCGATCTTCGGAAACACACCGGCTACGAAGAAGAGAAGCGGCGTTCTTCGTCGGAGCTTAAGTGTTCTTCGTGTTCTTCGTCAAAGTTGAAGAAGATGGAGAGAGCTTCATAAAATCTCTCAAGGTGGCAAAGGAGACCAACCCAAAATAAAATAAGCTTAAGCCTTATTTTATTTACACAACTAAACATTTGAATTTCAAAAGATAAGAAACGAACCATTAATTCGTTGTATTAATTCAACGAAAGAAACAGCTCATTTAATTTATGAAATAAACCTCCCAATTAAATGGTCTGTTAAAAATTTAAGAAAACGCGTCAGTTGACTTTCATAATGACGGGTTTTCGCGGGTGCGTTACTTAGCGGAAAGAAACGGTGGGGCTCGTGCAGGCCCCACCTCACAAATATCCTACCAAGAGGGTAGGATATTTCTGGATAGTACCCTATCCGGTTCAACTCAGTTTAAGCCGCTTTTAAGGGGCTTCAAGTGGCCTCCAAGTGGCTTAAGTGAAATAAAATAAAGTTGTCGAAAAAAATTATTTTATTTCTTAACCTTAAGCCTGAAAATTTAAAAACCACACCCGAGCAAATGTAACTCCGGAAGAGGCGTTTCTATGCGAATACCGGCGCTGTGAGTTCATCAGTGCCCTCATATTTCAATTCCGAGCAACGGTTTAAAAGATAGAAAAAATCTCGCTCGTTCGTTCACTGAACGTACCCGAGCTAAACTTCGGAAATTGATTCTGGGCACACCGGGCCTCGGAATCAGGCGCCGTCAGAAACTGCGTTCTTTTAAATTTCCAAAGAAAATTAAGAAAAAAATTTCCTTGGAATTTACGGGTCTTTACATTAATTATGAATAAAAAAATTTATTATTAATAGTATTTTGAGAGATTATGTATAAATTAATAATATTTTTTTTAGAAAACTATTGTTTTTTAAAAAAAATATATATATCTACAATATAAAAACATAATAAATAAAGAGAAAAATATTTAAATTTATATATATAGTAGTTTGAAAATTAAATAAATGTATAATGTATTTTTTGATGAATATATAAATAAAAGTATTATAAATAAATAATTTAAAAACATATTTTTAATAATAATCACAAAAAAACATGTATACATACAATTATTGAAAAAAATCATATCATTACTGAGATAATAAGTATTGTGTAATTTGAATGTAATATTTAAAAATAAATAATTAATTATTTTTTAGACATTATCGTTAAATAAAAATATTGGTGTATATATATTGATAATTAATAACATATATTATACAGATATGAATATATAAGAAGATGTTTATTATTTATTATATATACATATTTTTAATGTTATAATATGTAAAACATAACAATTATTCCAAAAACATGTTAAGAGTATTATGCGATGATAGATCTTGACATGAACCCCCAATGTATGATTGAAATTCCAGGTCATTTTGTATGATGTTAAAAATGTTTTAGTAATTTCAATCTATCCCCTCATTGATGAGATGTGTGGCATCCCTCTCTTTAAATATGTTCTGGCCCACCAGTTTGTGTACAAATGTTATCTATTTCAAACCCCTAGATCCCCACACATTCATGTGAGTAACATTGTAATAAAAGAGAGTTTGATAAGAGGAATTGAAGTTTGATGTTTTATTTTTTAACCATAAGTAAATGGATACTAATTGTTTCTAAAATCAGAGTTTTTGAATTCTCCTCGAGTCCCCCCCCCCCCGGCATTTTGGGGATGGTTTATGAGATAATGATAACCCAATCTAGATAAAAGTCATCAAGATCATGTCATAGATATTTAAACATAACTATTTAAAACATGTAAAACATTTGATAATTTTGTATAAATATGTAGAATGTATTATAAAATTTTAATTCTAGGAAATCGTGTAGACATCAATATACTTCAATAGTGATTCTATTTAAATCTATCATGGTTTTGGCTATAGTGGAACACCATAATTACTGTAAAATAATCAGAAAAAAATGAATGTAAATATATATATATATATAATATTATTTACTATATATAGTTATACTTAATGTTTCAATATGTAGAATATAATAGGTATCCAAAAAAATTTATCTATATTTTATGATGAAAAAAATTATGATGATCCAACAATGTAAGATTGAAATTAAATTTCATATTCTCTTTGTATCTGATTATTTGTTTTCTAATAATTGACAGATCATGAGATGATCGACTAATGTATGATTGAAATTTAAATTTATTTTTTCTATATGTGGTAAAATATTTTTTTAATAATTTCTTTTTCTTTTCCTTGTTGATGGATTGTGATTCATCCCTCACTCCAAGTATATAAGGACCTGAATTTCTATGTAAATATTTTATATATACAAACCCACAAACCCCCTCACATTCATGTTACATATATTGTAATAAAAATCTGTTTGATAAGTGGTGTTACTATTTGAAACTAGATTTTTACACCATGAGTGAAAAGAGACACTGATTTATCAAATTTATGATTATGGATACTCATGGAGTTCCACCAATATTTTCGGGGGTTATCAAATAAGGATAAATCAAACCATAGAAAAAAATCAAGATGATGTAAAATTTATTTATCCATAATCAACTATGGCACGTTAAAAATATGATGATGTATTTTATGACATTTTATTTAAAATAATTTCTATGTAATATTTCTTGAATCAATATAATTTAATAGTGTGGTAATTTATTCTAATCAGGGATTTTGTCATAGTTTTTCTTCGACAATTGTGGAAAATCATTATGAATGTATGAAATTGGATCATGTTTATATGATGATTCTCAGTCACATATAACTAAGATATGATCAATAAATTACATCAATTACATATAAAAAAATCTATAAATTTATAATTTATGAAACAATGATTGTTATGTGCTTAATGATGATAATTGGGTGGATAAAACATTACTATTCAGAAAGAAGTATCATGTTCATTATATGCTACTATATGTGCATATTTCTAAAATTGATGAGGTTTGACCTACTACAACAGAAGCATTTTATGTGATGTTTTTTGATGTTGTTCCATCCTAAAATTTTCATCCATTATCTTTTGATATAAATATCCTAATAGTGGAAAATTATGAATAAGTTTATAAGAATATGAAAAGAAATGTATTGGGATATCCCAATTTATAATCTTGATTTAATGAATGAAACTTTATCTGATGATTAAGTATCTGATATTGAAATAGGCAATGTTGTGGTTGAGGATGATGTAGGGAATGATCCTCCTTTTGTAGATAGGAAAAAACTAGTCAGTGGTAACCATTAAAAATTATTATCTTCTTAATTTGAATGAATTTCAAATGGACATAATTTTTTTGGGATCTCATTACACCAACTAAGAAATTCACTATCCTTATATGTTACATATCTTCATCAACCTATAAAACCATATACATGGGACATGATTTTTGAAGTAAAATTGTATTGAAAAATTTCATAACATGATACCACATAGAGAGACAATTTTTTGGGGGGTTTGACTTTTATAAGAAGAAAAAATACCCCATTACATGTGAAAACTATGTACTGAAATGAAAATACAGAATATGAAAAATATATGATAAATTTTTTCCATGTTTGAAGATAAATATGTTTGAAGGCCTAAATACATGTGTACATCCCTGATTATCAAATGATCACCCTTCACATGTTGCAGAGATTATATTGAATATTATTGTTGAGTTTATACAAACATGATAGGATATTCTCATTTCCCTTGTCAATGAATGAATACAATATTTGTTAAATAAAATATATCATACATGCTTTTTTTATGATAATCAAAAAGAAATTTTGAAATTCTATGGTTATAGGGATGAATCATATAAACTTTTTATGTTTAATGGTACTATTATCTCTTAAAAAGTAAGGTTATTTATCATTTACAGACTATTTAGTATATCTTCATAGATCACTAAATTAATCACATAAATTTGATGTTACATTGGTTTTTTTAGGAATTCATGCCATATATCACTGCCTTTCCTTATTGTGAAAGATTTAATTATTTCAATAGAAATTTTATTTTTGTAAAATATACAGATATTCTACGTACTTATTCCAGATAAGAGGGTAGTCACTATCCTCTTCAAAATTCATTTTCCATTATTCAAAAGGTGATTCTTGAATCATGGTGTTTGTTTTTATTATGTGGATTCATTCATGTAACATAATGTCATGGAATGTGTATGAAATATTATTTTCCTCAAGTGATTATAGAGCTCATATTATGGGTTGTATTTTCATGTAAAATTTTGAATTCTTAATATTTATATCCCACTATAAATATTTCCAATAATGCACATAAACATTTCATAGATAATGGGATAAAGAGGGTGGTCATCATTTTGGATTTTTTTAATAAACATATATTTTAAATAGAAAATAATAATATACTTTTAAATACATTATTCTCCTTTGGTTTTCACTAATGAGACCCAAGAATAAATTATCTATCAATGAATTAACTAAATTCAATTGGATAGTGAAAATATATATGAGTATATAATGTGAATTTCAAAGTACAATTAGTCATTACCAAATAATAGCGGTACTAGATATGGTCATATGACCACTAATATTTTGGAGTTCATAAATAGTTTCTTCAATGAAATTTATAAACTAATGATCACAACATTATTATTAGAGAAAATATGTTGATGTTTGAACTGCTTTTTTTAAAATTTTGGAACATGAATATCAAAGGATGCCACATGGAATGAATTTTTGTCAGAGTTCCTAAAGATATACTTTTATGATATTATAAGAATCATCGTCATTTTTTCATTGAGACGTGTATTGGGTAGGTAGAATCATTCACATAACATTGATGAACATATCATGGGAACCTTATGTTGACTTGTTGTATTGCATGATCACATTGATTTACTATTTTAGTGAACATGGATTCATGTTGGTGATATTCATACTATTACATTTCTTGATGATCAACCAACTATGGTCCCTAATTTTATTAGGTTTTGTATTAATTATTTTTTATTTAGTGATTTTTTAATATATGGATTTTTTCATTAATGACCTATTATAATTATTTTTTGATTCAAAAGGAATTTTGTGATATTTCATACATAAAAATTGTATACTCATCATTATACTATGTTTCCTAGTATAACCCGATTATTCTATAAGGGATGACTAATGTCTCCTCATATGAATATTGATATGGTTTTTCCTTGAGAACTAGGGGATCTGGACTGTGATGTATCATATGTCACATAAAATGTTATACTCAGAAGTGATTTCCCAAAGTGGTAGTAAGGGTATCTACATCAAAGTAACTTTTATTGAGTTTATGTATTTTATCATGGTTGTGTAAAAAATCATATTTAATATTTTTCATTTATGGATCCTTTTATTTTGTGTTTGTTTCATGATAATCCTATATTATCTCTATATTTTTTATTTCGTTTTTCAATCAGAAATAATTTAATGATATTTTAACAATTAATAAATTAAAAACATGATGCGTATGGAGAGGACATAGCAGTTTATCTCATTATATATTTATGAATATTAGTTATTTGATAGTAGGGATTTTGATCTAGAGTGTTATTTTTATCTGAATGATATATTAATTGGTCTAATGAATGTGGTTTAGGAACCTATTTAAGATATGCCTACTTTGGATGGTGTGAAAAAGGTTATTCCACACCCACAATGGAATCCCTTAGGAGAACTGATGATTCAAAAACACACAATTATTTCAATGGTTTCAAGGTTTGGTAATTATTCAATATATATAAGATTTTTTTATTCATTTATTAATTCATTAAAAAAATCATGTGAAATTATTTCATGTTGTTTTTTTGGTAAACCCACAAATTCTTATAGACTAACCTAATTAATTTGGATTTTTAATTATTTATCCCTTACACATTTCATTAATGGAAAATGGTTGGATGTATGGGGAATTTCCAAATCTGCACATCTATATATTGTGGTATGGAGGTTATAGAATCAACAAAATTGGTAATGGGTTTTACTATATTTTATTTTCATCAAATAAATTGAAATATAGATCCTAAATATTCATATATATTTTTTCATTCAAGGATTTTTATGAATACATGATTAATATCCTCTATTTAATTCTCATTCATATAGGAACTTAGTCACTAAATGATGGATTATAATTTGGGTTGTGAAGTGGTTATTCTGGAACCAATAAATAATTTGGGGTGTATCTTTATTTGTGTCTCTTCCTATTAAATTTGAAAAAATTAGACCTTTCCCATTATATTTATTTTTATATAATTATAGTGGATCTTGATTTTAATTACCCCAATATCTGATGCTACCTTTTTTTGTTATTAATGTATTCAAGATCAAATTGTAAATTTACAATGAAAACCTACATAATTTATTTGATAAATTTAATTTTATTGGCCACCTGACTGAGAGGATCTATAGAGGTATAAAATTCATTAAATATAATAAGGTTGAATAATTGGTGGTAAATTGAAAATTTATGCTACTTGAGGGTGTAGTTACATCTCTTTGGAATACTAAAAAATCATACCTATGTGAGGAAACATAAAGTATAAAAGAAATGGAGATTATAATCTATAGGTATGTGGTTTATATTTTATAAATGATTTTTTACAGGAATGAAAAAACATATAAGGTTTATATTAGTAATAGTTTTGGGAAGGCTGTATAGAGTAGGAATTGTTCTGAAGACCCATAAAATGTTGGTGAAAATTCAAAGGAAGATGAAGTTTTTTCAATTAATGGTGATACAAACAAAGATTTTTCTGACTTACAATAATAGAATAATATTTCATATATTTTTTGGAATAGTAGTAATAATCTTACTTAATTTTACAGACCACATCATTGTTCCTCATAAAAGGGCCATCAGGATTAACAAGGTGGAATGTAAAATTCCCCACAAGCAACTTAGATGGTTCATATCATGGTAGGAGAGCGGTTTTTTAATGATATCAAGTCAAATCAAGACTCAATGAATATATAATTACATCTCATTGAGTAATTTGAGTTTGTAACCTCCCCTATAATAGCCTACGAGGTCCATGTAAGACGAACCTCCCAAGTGTATCCCTCAATCACACACGGATTATTCTAAAGGCCCAACGAAATGTTTGAATAGTATAAAACATGATACCAATAATGTAGGGATTGGTAAAAACAGAACAGTCAGGATTATTCCTAATAGATTTGATTCTTGATAGTATGATTGTGCAAAAAAATATATGGTAATTCTACTACTGAATAACATCATCAAATTCATGACCCCATTAAGATAATTCATGGTGCTAATGATGTCTACAATACATGGGATATTATTTTATTTTTATTAATTCATGGTAGGTATTGTCCCCAAAACCTACAAGAGAGAATCAAGAAGATGTTCCTCACTCTTCGTATCCATGAAAAGTGTGGTCACTAGTGGTATCCCTAGAATATGGTCCACAACCTACAAATCAGGGTCTTGTAGATGGTACGTGCTCATGTTTGGTCACTACCACTGTTTTTAATAAAACTCCTCATACTATTAGTGGAATAATTATTCCTCTTAAATCATTAATAATTTAGAAGAACATATAATAATGGATTCTCCAATGAAATGTGATAATCATAATGATAGGGATTCCTTTGATAGGGTTTATTACGGCTATATTGACTCTTTGAAGGCCAAAAGTACAATTAGGATGAAAAAATGTAGATTGGATGCTCTTATTGATGCCCAATCTCAGGATAATGCCATAAGAGACGATGTAGAATGTGGCCAGGTATATAAACATGGAAATCCAAAAAAGGATCAAGTATCAAACGTTATTCGTTTTTTAGTGCTATAATATCCAAATTATATTGAAGTTATCACTAAGTAAATCGACAACCAAAATGAATTTCTTGAGATTCATGACCTATTTAGGAAGGATTGTGGAAGTGAGTATTTTTTTTCTTTAAGATGATGATTTATAGAGGGATCCATAGTGCTCAAAATATTTTGATAGAACCTAGAAACATGAAAGGACGTGGGGAAGAAGATGGAATCAATGTATTTATGAATGCGGGTTTTGAAAAATTAAATACGGGACTCTGCAAAATGATTTTCGTGATGCTTAGAACGAAATTATGAAAAAAGAATGGTCTATGAATTATCTATTTTTTATGAGGGATTTTTTTCTCAAAATGAATTCATTTAACATTGTTATTTTTTCCTCTTCTAAAAAATGATATATTACTTTTTATTTTTTAAAAAAATTAAAATTCACAAAGGAAATGAATAACTAGAGGTTCAAAATCTAGATTATTTTTGTATAAAAATGTCCTTGAAATAACACACTCAGTTAACTAAATCATATAATAACATGAACTATGTTGGATAGTCTTCATGGTTGATATACATAGAATTATTAAAAATAAATTACACATGATTAGATATCATTAATCGATGAAATTTATTGACTAAGTACACAATATTATTAATTTATATTTATTTACCTCATTATTCATCATTATGATTAATTATGAATATTAATTTTCTACATCATTTTTTTTCTTGTAGTTTTTTAAAAAATATTATAAATTATTATTGAATTAAATATAAATAGTTAAGGATATATAAATTTTATTTATGGAGGGTGATCTATTTCTCATATTCTAGGATGGTGAATTTTTATTACTAATCATCTAGGTATGTCTACTTCCTACATTGAGTGTGCATATAACACATCAATTCTGTCATGTTCCACAACCTCATTCCATATATATGTCACATCATCATGCTAGGTTATATGGTGTTGCAATGTTTGACATCACATTCATTGATTATCATATCATTTTTTCTATTATATATATGGAGGCCAGTGTCACATACCATTAATTTTTCTGATCAAGATATTACAATTACTCTTGTGGGTGTGTCCATTCTGTTGGCCCTCACCTTCTAGGTGACGCTGTGATAGGATGTGTTGGTGTATATTTGTTTGATATAGCCTATATGCTACATGGAATTGGGATAGGAAAAGATTCTTACTCTATCATTAAGAGTCGATTATGCATTTCAATGATAGATGATAACTTTAACCATTTATCCAATGATTCTTAGGAGATCATCATGCTGATATTTTCATGTGTGTACATTGTGAGACATATTTGAAGAATGATTTTTGAAAAACATTCAACTATATTTTTCTCATGAAGTATTTACTCTTATAGGAGGATTTCAACCAGATCTAGAGGTATAGTTATGGGTTTTTGTGTCTTGTATATACATGCAAATTTATATGTTGTTCATTTTACATTGATAAGATGTAGATTACAAGATCCATTATTCTTATCTACTAGTGGTTATATGATTGCATCACTTGGTTAGCCCCACATGCCCACACGCCATTTCCTGGGGATATTTTATGGGATTACCTATCTAAAAAATAGTTTTTCCCTTTCTTATTATGTTAAAATTAAATTAATGACTTTATATAATGAAATATATGTATGAAAATGTCATCTACATGTGGTTTTAGGAACATAAATATTTAGATACCACTAGACATGATTTCCATGATTATAGGTTGTTGCATCGAAGTATTCAACTATATAACATACATGTTTATTAATTACATACTTAAATTAGTAATGTGTATATTAAATGAATTATTTATTTATTTATTTATTTGTTGGATATTTTAGTTTTCATGAAATTGTATATATTTATCCTATCATTTAGAGTGTCCTACATTATTGTACCACGATTCTTGCTATCATCTCATGCTTCATACATATGATTCATTCTCATATTGTTGAGTTGAATCATGATAATAGTGTGATGGGGAATGTCATCTTCTATCATCCCAAACATGAAATGCCTAGTTAGTTTGATTCACTTCATTCCCTAAATAAGTTTGGGAATCTAGACATCGGTAGAGAAAATATCATGCACGCTATATTAAGATGTGTGTCAAGAAGGATGAATCTAGATTATGTGGGCAGGAACAATACCTATGAATCTATCATATCACATAGAGTATGGGACCTAATTCCAAAGGTCCCTAATGACTAGCATATCTTATGTTACATGGAAATGGTTATCATGTGTTGGTAATAATTATTCCTTCCAATATTCAACATTTTTTATTAAAATCAGTTTGTTATAAAAAATATACATAATTAATGTATCACCCAACTCATTCATATATCTAATACAACAGTGGAAGATGCATTTAACTAGGACTATTTTCCAAGAATATTTAAAATAGGTGGTGCATATTCCATATAATAGACATTTAATGACATGATGTGGAAGCCTTATTTTTATACAAGTTTGTGGAATGATGTAGAGCTAGATACATTAGCTCATATTGGTCTCAATGTCATGATTTTGGGTGAAAATTTATGGTCTTAGTCATATAATATAAAATAGTAAAAAAAATTACAACACTGAAACATTTTTTGTGACCCCATTAAAATGCATCAGACAACTGATGAAGATAAAACTGGTTTCTTCCCGTGTATGTTTGTTTAATTGGACCTAAGCCCTCCACTAATTGAGAATATTATTTTTTAGGCTTTGGATAATGAATTATCCTTAAGATTTCAATATGATATGACCCCACCCTATATCTTTGGCTTTCAATACCTTGGAAGTTTCAATGATAAATTTTGTAGGTACATACCCTACTCTTTTTCTTATATGAAAGGTCAAGAACATTTTCACTACCTTTAGTGGAAAAATAGAATTACGGGAGTGAATTAGGATTAAATTTATGCTACTATTAATCATATACACTAATATATCACTTGGGATGATTTTAAGAAAAATTAAATCCTACAAACAGAGTTCAATATTTTATAGTTCAGGGGAAGGATATTGTTATAAGGGAATATTCTATTATTATATGGGTAACCCAATTAGTGGTTGCATGGGACGGTTTGGAAAATAAAATTCCAAATTAAGATGGTCAAGTACTAGAGGCAGTGTTACTTCTTAGTGATAACAAATTGCGGCTTCATTCATATCATTATGTAATTCATTGGGTAGTTCCTAATAATGCTGGTTTTACTAATGTGAGAACTACAACCAATTTCACACAGAGGGAAGGATCTCCTAAGAAACCCTAATGTTTGGATGTTAAGGATACATTAGAATTTTTTCGTAGGGTTTTTCCAGCTATTGTGATTTCATTTTTAATGGTGTATAAATTTTCTACCAAGTTATTGTTCAATGTTTTTGAATAAGAGACACCAGTTTAAGTGGAGTCATCAAATAAGGCGGCAGCACAATAGCTGGCCAAGAATAAGCATATTCATGAGAAACTGATTTCTTCAACATCTTATAAGGGGAAAAAATATGTATGTGGGGATTCCTTCACGATCAATGTCTCTATGTGTAAATACCCTGAATCTAGTATCATAGAGCTGAGGCCTTGATTTATTACGTCAGGAATAGATACTTGGTTGAAATATCAAGGGACTAAAAACTTTAGTCTTCTTAATGAACTTGATACATACATTTTACCAACGGTACATTGTTAATAAAACAAAAAATGTAATGTAATCTATATCCTTGAACTAATAAAAACATTTCATCATCAAATCCATGGTAAAAAAGAACAAATAATATGTCGAGCCCAATTGCTCTGTAAGGGTTAAATAAAAAAAAGCTTTCATAAATAAAAAATAAATGAAACATAATCAATATTTCAAGGTATATATAATTTAAATACATTAAATTTAATCAAAAAAATTTCAATCATGGTAGGAAAAATCGTAAACATTATAGAAATGAATGTGGTTGTACATAATTCCCTTAAATCAATAAATTGAGAAAAAATTGATTCATTATATAATATAATAGAGAAAATATCATGGTTAGTAATGACAAAAAAATTAATGACATAAATTATTAATTATTTGATTCCATAACCTTAGGAATCATTGAAACCTTATCATCAATACCATTTACCTTATAGTTTAATCTTTCTGTGTAAATCCACATTTAATTTAGCCAACTTTGTTATCTCATTAGACTACCAATGCATCAAATTCATGTATATAATTAAGCCTCACCCATGTCTACATTTCCAAATTATTATTCATATATCTAAATGATTTATTTAATTCAGTAATCATTGTTACTTATCAAAAAACTTCAATATTGAGTAAAATATATAGATTTAACATTATCTCCAGAGTTAATCAAATAACATTCATAGTAAATGTCGTATATAAAAGTGGTAAATGGATTAAGAAATAATCATATTCATGTTACAATAAATATGTTTCTCCAATGAAATATTACAATAATTATTATCATAAAAAATCAATGGGAACTCTATACACCACATAAAAATGTATTGGTTCATAATAAAAAATAAGTCTTAAAAAAATACAAATTGAGATGAAATACATACTTCATGATCCCTTTTGGTTATAAAGAATATAATATAGTATATAGTGTCTTTATTAATGTAATTATCTCATTAGAAAAACATTTTTTTATTTATGATATCATATACGATAAACTTACTACATTTTATCACCTGTTTGTTGGTAATTTTTCATTATTACCTTTATTTTAGGTGTTAACTAATTTATTTTCCCAAACATGTTATATAATGTAGGTCCTAGTTATTGATCCTAGGATATAGTTACATTATCTATAGAATTATATTAAATTAATAGATATCATTTTTATTCATTATTTAAATTTTTTTAATCATTATTAAATGCATAGTATGGAAAATGAATCACAGCATGTCGTGGAGACCTTAGGCCATACGTACACATGAAAGAGTGTATCATTACCATAAGGGTGAAAAGGTAATGGAGATGATGTTATATTAATTTTTTCAAGAATCAAAATAATTTCATAATAAGTGTATATAAATATTAGATTTATCATTGTATCCATCTAAGTAATTTGGTTATAAAAACAAATTAGACCATGAAATGGAGATGGTAAGCCATACATTTGCACGTGTGGTTCTAACATTTTTATTAAGATGGATAATAGGTGGAATATGATTGTACCATAATAATATTAAAATATAAGTATATATATATGATACGTGATTTATTACACTAGAATGGAAACAACTCATGAATATTAGGTGGAAGAAGAAGAAAACATGAAAAGGTTGATAAAGATGATTGCCTCTTATTCGGTGAACATAATTTAATATTTTCTTCAGTGGTCCATTTTTTCCCATTAGGAAGCAGCAAAACAACAATAATAGTACTGACTATGTTTAGAATAATAATGGTGAGATTTTGGTCAATCTAGACAACTCATGATAGTGAAATGAATTGAAGGAAATAGTTCCCTTTTATAATTGAGGTGAGGGGAACCCTTGGAAATACTCAGATTATTAAATTATAATAAATTAAAATTCTATAAAATTAAAAATAATTAGAAATGGATTCATATATATGATGAGATATGGTTTTAATCTCATTATCCAATAAAATTTTGATATGTTTTGGTTTTATACCCTTTTACAATTTTAATTAAGGTAACAATTTATTTAATATAATGGGCGATAAGTTTTACTAATAAAATTTGAATTTCAGCATAAAAGAAACATTTAGGATATTTTTTTCAAAATAATAGAAAATTTTTATTTTAAAATTTATTTTATTATTTTTAAATAATTTAAATAAATATTATTTTGATAAAATATTATTTGTGTCATGTTTATTACTATTCATTTATTACACATTATGAAAAATAAAAAATTAAGATAAATTCAAAAAACCCATTTAATAAATCCAAAATATGTCACAATAATACAAACTCTGCCATCATTAAATCAAATGATATTTACTTTAATATTTTTAATATCATTAATATGATTTTTTGTTAATAAAATAATTACTGAATCTTTGTTGTAATATTATATAAGGTAATTATTTATTCACTGAAATTTAAAAATAAAATACAATGACATATATAAGCCTTTTAGATTTAAAGTTAATACCCATTGTAGAATATATCATTATAATAATATGATATTAAAAATAATATTATTTTTAAGAATATTAATGTGGAATCTTTGTCTTTTCATCATATAAAATTTCATAACTAACATAACACAATCCAAATAGTCCCAAAAGTCATAAAACAATTTCTCAGGAAAATAATTTCATTAAGAAAAAAAATGGAAAATAATATTCATTATTAACCTATCTTTTTCACATGTGGACTCATAAGTGATATTTAGGTCAAAGAAAGTGGCATTTTGTGACTTTATTTAATTACAATAATATAAAATTCATCTTTGGGGAAATGTTTCCCTTAAATAACTAAAATTCAATGTTTAGGTGTTAAGGTCAATATATTAAATTTCCAATAATATATGATAATTTCTCATGGTATTTTTTTAATCCATATCATATTATTTTTACCCTAAATTACCCAATTTACCCTTAATAGTGGTAAAAATAACCAAAATCACTATTCATGTTGACAAAAAATGATCCTATTTAAAAAAAATTGACATTATGATTTCATATTTGGAATTTGTTTTTCTAAATTCAAAAAAAAAGTAGTATATTTTAATTTTAAATTTAATTGATAAAATGAAACTAAAAACAATTTTCCAAAAAATTAATTTAAAGCCAAAAAATATATACTTATACCCAAATAAGGTATAATTATTATTCTAATTAATTAGATTATTTATAAAAAAAGTGTTTATAAGTAACATCAAGATCAAATTAAAAATATAAATAAACTAACAACTTTATAAAAATTGGTATTTTCACTATTCATTAGAAAATAAATATATTCAAAAAAATTATGATAAATTCACCCGGAGTTAATTTTAACATTTTGATTTTAAAATTGGGGTATATTATTATTAATAAAAAATTTTAAATTTTCAAATTTTAGTTTTAAACAAGTGAACTATTAAAAGATGGTAAAACTGTTTTTTTTTAATATAGCCTTTTGTGCATAAAATTGGACTCATTATTATCTTATGCCTATAAAATATATAATATATAAATTTCATAATGTGGTTAGTACTATTAATTCCTTAAAATATAGCATCTAGGTTATGAAAATAATATTCTTTTATTTTTCTTTTAATATGGGTGTCACATGCAACATAATCCATTGAAGATATTAAATTTATTTAAAGAGAGACATACCGTAAAATCTGGGGTCTTATATTCTTCCCTCGTTAGACAAATTTCATCCTCAAAATTTTCATTAGTATTAATTTATAAATAGATGATGTTGGTTCTTATTTATAATATCCTTTATATCCCACGTTTCTTCTTCCATTTTATGGGTTCTCCAAAGAACCTCTCAGGTGTCTAATTTCTCAATACATTCTCTATAGTGTCAAGAAACTCAATAGAATCTATGATTAGTAAGACAGATCATGTTTAAGTTATATTTATTCATAGGTGGGTATATACATTTGGTGTGGAATATATTTCCATGATAATGATATGTGGAACACATCATGAAATTTGAGGAGACTTTGTTACACTGTCAACCAGTAATCTACAACTCCATTTCATTCCTAAATTTAAAGGGATATAGTGTATAAGGGGCTCAATTTTCCATATATACAAAACCCTTTAACACCCTTACATGGATATACATTCATAATTACATGATCTCCCACTTGTAATTATAAATACTTTATCGAGTTATTATCATAACTATTTTTTTATACATTGAGCTTCAATAACATGACCTTGGATTGTATTAATCGTTGTCAATGTATCATCAATATGTGTTGGGACTATATGTTTCCTATCATCAACTTCATCCTGAAAAGTTGGAATATGAAATATATTTCTATATAATGCTTTATATGGTGACATTTTAATAGTATAATGGAAACTATTATTGTAGAAAAAATCTACCAAAGGTATATATTTAACCCACATACAATGAAAGTCATTTGAGAATGATCTCAACATGTTGTTCAATGTTGGGATAGTCATGTCATATTTTTCATTCATTTAGGGATGTTAAGAATTTCTTAAATTAATATTTTTATCTGCAGACTTTTACAGACTATTCTATAAGGGATGTAAAATGGTGATCTAAATCATACACAATCGATAGATGTTCACAATGAAGTCCTACATGTTTGTTAATATAGAGCCTTTCTAGGCACTCAATAGGTAAATCTTCTCTTATAGTAATAAACTTTTATGAGTTTGTAAGGTGATCATTAATAACCCGTATCTCATTATTCCTTCTTGGAGTCTTGTGAAAAATTCTATCATAATGTCATCCCACTTCCCTATATGTATAGGTAGAGGTTTCATGGATCCTCTAGGATGTTGTCTCTCTACCGTATCTTGTTGAAAAACTTGGTATCTTGACACATATTCACCAATTTCGGGGTTCATATTATCCAATAAAAATGTTCTTTAAGTATCTATAAATCTTATAACTAACAGTGTTTATAGAAAATTTTGAGTTATAATAAAAATCCAATAATTCCCTTTTTAGCATAGGTTTTTATGGAATAAATATCATTTTCTCCAATTTTAGAGAATCACTTCAGAAAAAAATCCTTCCAATTTTCCATCCCTCACAAATTTAATTTTACTATGAAAATTCTCTTCATTAGATTTAAATATTTTTATATATTTGTGTAAGTAAGATTTCTCAATAATTTGAAAAAGAGTGGTGTATCCCCTTTCTTAATATTTCCCATATCTATCTTAACCAACTCCTTGATCATATGATCTCCCACAATCCTTATTTAGAATATAACTCCATTAATTTTCATTCATAAATCATTTTCTACTTTATTTTCCATTCATGGGTGATGGTTTATTGAACAATCATAATCATTGAGTAACTCAAAACGTCTTCTTTAACTTAGGTTGATTTATTTATATGTAAAGATTTATTTAAATCTACTTTGTTCCTTATATTTCTCAGATATTTCATGATTGAGATAGTGTCTCTATATATTTAGAAAAAATTTAATAATTATAACTCAATATCATGAGTTGGATAATTCTATTCATGAGTCTTTAACTATGTTGATGCATGTTCAATAACTTTACCATTTTGCATAATTATAGAGCCCAGTCCATTCCCCGATCTGTCACTATATCTCAATTTTTGGATGGTGAAGTAAAAATAAGATCATTGTACAATATTACCATCAATTTATCAAAAAAGTATTCACATTATTTTATAAATATGAACATAAACCCTCTATATGTGATCTTGTTTAATGGATTATCCAAGCAAGAATTTTTTTTAATGAACCAGAAATAGTATCCTACTAAATCAATGAAACTGTGTACCTCAGTTATGTTATTTTGTACATGATATTCATGGATCACAATTATCTTCATAGGATAAACAGAGATACAATACTTAGATATAGTACGGAAAAGAAAAGATATTTCATGAAACGAAAATTCACACTCTCTAAATTTACCATATAAGTCTTTGTATCTAACAGTCTCAAGAATAATTTTTTAGTTATTCTCATAGTATTAATAATATTTAAAATACTCCAAAATTTTATCATTGAATACCATAAAAAATCATCATGATATTACTTGAATTCATTATTCATTACATTTATAAAACAAAGAGTTCATTAGTCGCTCCAAATGGAATTAATGTAAAGTCGTAATGTCAATACATTTTTCATTACTAGAAATTTATTCTATATTCGTGGATCTATATCCACAATTTTATATATCTATGGATATAGATTATTTATATCCAAGATTTAGTATAAATATTTGTGGCTAAAAATATGCAATGCCTTTTTTTGGAAATACTTTCAGGATCCTCCTCCATTCTCCCCTGATTACTTGTTATTTTCCAAATCGCATCAGGATCCTCCTCCATCCTCCCATGATCGTGACCCACCAAAACCTGTCTCTCATGGAGGTGACCCTCATAACCCTGGAAATCCCTCACTACGTGCGACCCTCCTTCCCCGAACCATCATGACATTTCCTCTCCCCTATCCTCCTCCATCGACGATGCCACTCGTGAGCCTCCGAAACTATGATGTCTCTCACAACAGCACCCTCTGCCCGGATACCCTATGAAAATGACCTTCCTTAACCTGCCCATCGCAACCTCTCTAATCCCCAATCCTCCTCCATCAACGGTGCCCCTCGTGATGGTGCCACTCACTGACATCGAAAAAGGAAACCCTGCCATGATCCACTGCCACAGTATGCGGGACACCTCACATCACCCGTTGACGCTAATCCTAGGAGGCCTTCCCACCTCCCTCGGCATACCTATGATGCGGCCAACCCCCTTGAGGTGATCCTCCTCCTCCTTGATATAAAAAGTTATGTGTTCATTATTGTTTTATCAGTGTGTGGAATTAAACTGGAATAGTTTCACATGTTTGAGTATGGTAAAGTGGTTTTTGATTTAGATACATCAATCTAATTATAATTTATATTCCTAAAGTGAGGGATAAGTGTTTTTCAGGGAAGAACCAATTAGTCTAGATTGGGAATCTTCATGGTAGAGTTGTGGACAATTGGAATCGATAAAAAGAAATGGTATCAAAATTTTATGGTTAAATTGGGAATCATGGGATTATCCTCGACGCTTCTCATGGATTTTAATTCTTATAGTTGGGAGGTTTTAATGACCCACACAATTAGAGGGTTGGTAATTTCAGAGGAAATTTGAATTTTTTTCCCTAAAGCAGGGAGATTTTTTAAAATTCGGATATGAATTGGAATTTTAAGAGTTAGTATATATCTGGGATGTGTTTTCAGTTAAAGCTAATGGTTATTTAGAGGGTCGGTTGGAAAATCTTATGGTGGTGGATAACTGCAAATAAACTGCAATAGTCATTGGGTATTTGATTGGAAGGCACTATGTGCCACATAATGGGTTTTTTAAAAAACTATAGCCTTTATAAGGGACCCTATGGAGGGGTACTTAGTACTCGGTAGCCTGGAAAGTGTAGTGGACCTTTTATAAGGGCCATCAGGTACACAGTAGAGGTGGATCAGTTACCCAGTAGGGATGTGGGTGTTTTTTTAAGGACTAAAAAATAGTTATTCTAGATTCCACCTCTAAAAATGAAATATGGGGTTCTTCTACTTTAAATGGATAGAGGTAAGTATTCTTATTCTATCACTATTATTCTTTCTTATTTATATCTATTGATATTTAGTTTTTATTTGGATTGTTTGGTGTTAGAATTCCCCAAGAATTATTGTGGAACATGAGAATGTGATATTTCCATGATTTATTAATCTATTGACATGTTAGAAATATTGTGGTACATTGGAACATTTTTTTCTTTTTCTTATTGTGTTAGATACTCCAATTATTTCTTATTTATTAAAGTTATCCTTAATTAAATCATTACATTGTCACCATTCCCTCGTATAATGTGGTGCAATGAAATTAAACATCCAAATTTTCATCTTTAAACAAGATTTCATGATATATTATTCTTTCTTTTCTTTTGATATCAGTACCAAAAAAACCTACCAATTGATAAAGTATACATTTTCTTGCATGATAATTATTTATCATGGTTGATTTCCTGCATAAATATTCCCACAATAGTGTTTCTTATATATTATAAGTTAATACTATTCTAATATTTCTTGGACTCGGGTAGGAAAAAACATGACCAAGATGTATCATGATCAGAGTTTGGTGTTATATTTAAAAATATAGATGTTCCATAATCATCCCCAAGTTAAAGGTGAGCTCATGTAATTTATGGATCTATCCTAGAGTGATAAAATTAAATATTTAACATCTTATTATTCTTTAGTGGATCATCATTATTAGATTTAAAATTCTCAATAGTGATACTGAAGTTACCATTATTGAATCTACTAAGTTATGACATGGGCCCAATGATATTCTTCCCACTATGAAAATTATAAATGTTACATCTTCCTCTTTACCTCTAGTTATCTATAATAATATTTTTATTCTAAAAACAATATGTAATTTCATAATTCTGAAACTAAAATTCTAAACATGTCAGAGTGCATTGAGGTTCTTCAGCAAGTTCAATTTACTAATTTCATAAATAATATTGAATGAAAACATAGTGGACACATTGTATCTACTAACTATACTAATCTTGGGTTCCTCTCCATTCTAAGTGTCCAACATTTAGAAACCCACGTTTATTCTATGCCTGACTTCCACACACCTTATTCACATCAATCCCTTCATCTCCCTCCCCCCCCCCCCTCTCCAGCACATGGTTTACCTAGGATTCTCCTCCATCTCGAGGTTCATTTCTTATCAACCTTGGGTTCGTTGTCTTCCTTAGCATCATACCATTTCTTTTTCCTCAATCCTCTTCTGCACATGATTTCCCTCAGTTACTCCCCATGCTAGAGCTTTTTCTCTTATCGACCAATGGTCCCCACAAACCGCAGTCGTCATCTCCCTCTTAATCCTGGTTCTCGTCCACTCCTAGGATTCTCATGCACTTTTGTCGTCATCGTACTATGATACCATCCTTTGCATCAATCTACCCTAATTACTTCCTTTGACTGTGACATCCCCTTCTTTTTCTGTCTTTAGAATTTGATCAAATAAAAACCAAGTATTTATTTCTCTCTGTTTCTCCTCCCGCTCGATTATCACCTCCTGTCGAGATAGGGGTCCCTCCAACCCTTATCAAAATATCTCTCCATCACCTAGTTCCCCTCCACTCATCCATGGGTTCCTGGTATTATCTGTCTCCTATGAGATCTACTTCGGTGAAGCAAACCCTGTACTCGCATCACGTTTCCATTCATCATCACTAAAACCTGCTACTTTCTTCAATAATATATCTTAGTTTTGCTTCATATAAATAGACGAGAGGGTAGAAATGTTCCCTAAGCATAGACTCATCCTTCTCCAGATGAATCATGAATATGGTATTTTCTCATATGTTGCATCTCTGTATCATTTTTCTCTACTCTTTAGTTTCACATTTCACTGTCCTCATAGTAATTTGGTGTAGTGTAAAATACTATAGTGCTTCAAAAATAGTGGGTTCTCATAAGTTTCTAGAAAAAAAATTAGTTATCTTCAAGATTTAGTTTTTCTAGCTACATATGGATTTTTCAAACATCAATACAATATATCTCATATTCTGATTCACCAATTACTTCTTGTAATTTTTTCCTTGGTCAATATTTCTTCATATAGAATTTCTTTCATGGTTGATATAGATTACCTCCACCGCATCAATGAATTCTCCATTTTAGGAATGGAAAAATGATTTGATTCAACTGAAAATGATTGTTTATTAAAATAAACAGGCGAACACCCTTAAGAAACCAAAAAATCACGGAGGTATAAAGTGATGATGTCCTAATGCATACCCTTGTACAAAAAAATTACATTCCCAAGGTAAAGATCCAAAACTAGAAAAAATCACCAAAGGATCCTCCGATCTACCCCCTCAAGAAAGAGAATCAGCAGTAAAATTGGCTTCTATTGGGACTTGTCGAACCACACAGCCTCTGTGAATATCTAATATGCAGCTACTAAACAGATAAATCACATACCACAATACCTCGCCCTTATCCATGAGCACTTGGACCTGTACCTCCGAATCAGAAGCCAGGACAGCGCAATCCAGGGAGAATCTTTTACACAGTTTAATCCCCATGAGGAGAGCACGTACCTCATCTCCCAAGGATCATCCAATCATGTGGTAGCTACTAAAGGCCAGTAGAACGGAACCTTTCCCATCTCAGACCAGCCCTCCTCCCCACATAACTCCCTAAATAAGAGACCCGTCCACATTAAGCATAAGGCCACAAACCCAAGGTATACATCGGATCCAGCATCCATGGGAACTCGGAGACGCCATCGACCTATTGATCAAGTTGGAAAGAGAATGAGAAAACAGACCTTTCTTTAACATATTTCTCATCCCATGAACAAGGCGTCACATCCTCATCTGGAGCAGGCAAAGCGAGGGGTGGTTCACATTTCTAGCCATGTTCTTAGCTTCCCAAATAGACCAGATAACCGCCATAGCAATGATGCACTATATATTACAGTTTCAATCATGTAGATTTCCTTTCATTTTCATTGCTTTTTTATACATGTATTTGATTAAAAGCATAGTGGACTCACTAAAGTTGGGTATATTAAATAATTATCCACTCTGGTATATAACTGTACATTTGATTGGACTGTTATTTTTATTCAAATATTATAATTTAAAAATATGCATTATTTGTGCTCATTTACATTTTGTCTATAACTAAAACATACAATTCATTTATTTGTTTCAAGTGGATATTAATTGAAATTATTTATATATTTCATATACATAAATGTTTGTATTTTGATTATATAGAAGTGTTTTCAAATTGTAGCTTGCATAAAAATATTTCATACGTAATTGTTTCACTCATTCACAGTTTCAATTATAGATTACTTCTTTATGGCTTCTCCTTGGAAGTGGTTTTTTGGATATTAAATGTATAAATGGATGTTCCAAGCATGAAATTATATCCTTATAGAAGAAGTTCTACAGGTATCCCTTCCTTTATGTTGTTTATTTTTCTTTATGGTGTATTGATAGTGAAATATATTTGTATTATTTAAGGTTTTCTTTTATCAAAAATGTTTTCTTCAATATTCCAATCTACATGGATCTTCAGATGACCAAGAAGCTGACATGGAGTGCTTCTCGGATAAGAATGATATGAAGAAAAATAGTGACCATGTTGTCCTTCATGATTATTTGGAGCTCAGTAAGGATAACTTTCCTCTTGAACTTATTGGTATGTGATCTGAAAGTAATATGAAAATCAGGAGTTGACTAACTGGTTTAGATGTTGTATATGATGATTGTGGTTTGAGGATTTCTTTTATCTAATTCATTAATTATCAAATTCTTTAATTCTTTTACATATGTACTCTATCATTCTGCTTCATTGCTGTTCGTGAACAGGTTCCTTAGGGGAGAGATTCTCAATATAATTGTTTGACAGTATCCTATTAAAACATGAAAAGATTACTTAAATAGAAGATTCTAAAAAAACGCCTTCCTTTCTAGGTTTTTAATTGAAACAAAAAAATCAATCTTTAAGTGTTTTAATGTTTTCTTTATATTGGGTTTATAACTTCAAAAATCAAAGGAGATGGTTACAACTTCTACTTGGGTAGTGTTTGGAATTTTGATAGGTGTTTCGTCAATGATTTTCCTTATTCAAATGGTTCATCCATCTGTTATTTATCTTCTTTCTTTTACTTTCTTTTCATTTTTATGAATTCCCTTTTAGAGAATATGAAATCTCTGTCATCTTTAGATCTTTATACTTGTATTTTCTTGAACCTCCCACAGGTTGCTACCAAAAATTTAAACACCATCACATAGTTAATTATCACAACTAAAGATTACATTTATGAAACTATATTTATTTATTTTTTTCCATCAAGGATTGAATATCAGAAGTCTAATATTTTTTATATATCATTGGATATTTTAAATAAAATATATTTCAGAATCTATTTTGGAAATATCAATAAATTCACGAGCATTGAGTTGATATGGGTTCCAAAAAAATCCTAGAGGTGAAGAGAGGCTGGTGTCGGGGATTGTTTCATCATGGAGGTGTCTCCTATATTAATCCACACATTGTCAATTTTATTTTTATTAGGTGTCTATTTTTATTGTCGAAGTTAACATAATTATAATAGATCATGCTTTTTGTTTTTTGTTTTTTTAAAATTTAAAATATCTTTGTATTTTTTTAATCAATAGTTGCAATGTTACATATTTTTGTATTAATGAGCTTCTTATTTATTGATAACAGAACATGTGTTCTATTCTAGTTTGTTTAGTTAATCAACAAAACTTTTATTCTTTTTTGATTTTGTAATTTCAAACTGAAAATTCAATTGTGACAATTGAATAGTATTTATTTTTTTTTTCTAATTAAGTTGTTTTCATCTAGGTCGACTGTTAATGATATTCACATGGAGAACTTTAACATAACTGTTAGTGGTCGTGATCATTTTTTAGATCGGTCTATTACACTTTCTAAACATCCTTCTTCTTTCTCTTCAAATTTATTTTAACAAATCATCATACAGAAAAATATTTCAAAGTTTTCATTAATTAAATGTGTTCTCATTTGTATGCATTATGTTTATCAGAGTATTTTATTGGTAATATAATAATATTATATGAATCACTATATAAACATTTAATGTTTTCATTAATTAAATGTGTTCTCGTTTTTGTGCATTATGTTTTTCAGGATTCTTCTCTCCATCCACTGATATAGGTTCATAAACCAATGAATATTTCAATGATCATGATGATGGTGGTGGTGTTGGTTGTTTGAGAGGAGGTGATAATGATGTGGGTGTTTCTATAAGAGATGATGAGGGTCGTAATGGTTCTGGCGATATTGATATTGATGTACAATTTACATGTAAATTTTATTCTTGGTTTATATATTTAATTTAACCAAATGGTTCTTTTTATTTTGATGATATTGATACTGAAATTTCATATTGTTTATATTGGTTATAGTTTAATTTCTTATGAAATATATTTTATTATGTTTGAGTTCATTTTTATTTTGAAGGGGGGTTATCCTTGCTAGATGATTTGAGTACTACTATAAGGTGCAACTATTACGGAATAATTTGGTGAATAAGTATAGCTAGGTCGGGGGTGGGGGATATACAGAGGGGGGATTTCTAGGGTTCATATGATTCAGATGTGGCTATTTACCACTCAAATAAGGAAATACTTATAGGTTCTATGGTGGAAATGACCTCTAGAGTTCACCAAGGGTGATTGGGTATTCTAATGGTTATCAACTTGTTTAGGGAAAATAAACATTAGAAAACATGGTAATATTATGCCATGATTTTTTTGTATAAGAAATATTATGGATAAGATCTGAATCATGACTTACATGTTACCTCCACTGAAACATTAGGTGATGAAAATTTTATTTCATGTATCATGTCTCTTAAAGTATGATCCATATCATCCATATATGGTTGAAAATGATGATAGTGAGTTGAAGGTGGACACGTCATTTGAGTAATATCTAGATTATTTCATGGATTATAGTAGGAAGGTTCTATGAGGGAAGACAATGCCTCTTATTCAAGTGTAGTGGCATCATTGGAATACCAAGTTGGAGAACTGGGAATATGGGTTTGATATATGAGATTAGTAGCTAATGTTTTTCATAGGGGAGGGGGTGTTCCAGGAGGGTGGGGCATTCAAGAGGTAAGAGGGATGCAAAAGGAAGGAGGGTGGTGCTGGGGAAGAGGGAAGGGGGGTGTGCATTCCATAAAGGGGTGTGCAGTGAATAGGGGTAGGGGTGTGCAAGAGGTAGGGGGTTGTAGGAGGCAAGGGGCTGGTGCGGGGGAAGAGGGCAGAGGGGTGTGTAGGGGCGGGGTGTGCAGGAGGGGGTGTCCATTCTAGGAAGGGGTGTGCAGGGTATATCTGAAGGGGGGTTTCAGTGGGTGTACAGAGGGGAGGGGGTTTTAAGGGGAGGGGGTTTCCAGGAGGGGGGCTGGTTCTGAGGAAAAGGGCAGTGGGGTGTGTAGGGGAGGGGTGTGTAGGGTGAAGATAAATTATATGATCTCAATTAGTGCCACATTTGTCTCAAGAGATATTTTTCTATGATGATATCAACTATCATGAGAATATATTATATGACCTCAATTAGTTCCACATTATTATGAAAAGATCACTCCTTCATGGTGTAGTGAATAAGGAATGGAATTTTCAATTCTTACATAACTCTATGATAGTCACACTAAAGCTTTAGTTTCATTCACCTATACTTACATAAACATTAGTTATGGGTTTCGACCTTATCTTAACCTTAGGGATACAAAATTTATCTCAAAATAATTCATACCACACTTTTCTTGGACACCTCCACCTTGAACCTATATAATATTACAGATTTCATCATATTATTCAAATTAGTTTCATGCAGCATTCGAGTTTATTTAGTATAGATTTTGGTTAGTATTTTTCTTATTTTGAGACACAATACATAATATCATATTTCCTATTTTATTCTAGTTCATAATCTCTCAGTTATGATGTAATAGTACAGGCCAGACAAGCTTTAGAACTCAGGAGTATGTGTGAATTAGGTGTTGATTGTATGAAATTATTAGGGAATGTGTTAGATATTTCTGTGGTTTTACATTTAGATAGTGGATTAAGTGACAAATTTATTTCTAAAAATCCTTCCAAGGTTTCCAATGTACTCACCAGGTGAACCAAGCAGTTTAGAATTGGGCTGAGAGATGGGAATTGACAGTACTCTTAGGGGTTCGTAAGGGTGTCTAGGTGATAATGAAGAATGTTTTTCACTAGTAAGGATCATTTGTTTCACACAGGGTGACCATATTTGATTCTTTGAATGTCTTTGGAAATAATTTTGTATATATTTTTTGAAAATTATAAACATTAATTAATGGAGTTCATGTCAGATGGATTACTGGTGAGATTACATGGGGAGACATGTAGATTCAAATACCATTAGAACTAAAACAAATATTATACCCATGGATTCTTATTTTAGTGTTTTTTATTTTGAAAAGTAAATTAATATGTTTTGTTACCAAGAAAAACCATCCTTGGGATGAAAACCAGTAGGAAATTGAATACATTATTTTTGAGTTTCATTACATATTTTATGAACCAAGAGAGTTACCACCTCAGTTAGAGATCATTTTATTACGTTTATTCAAGGTGAAACACCGATGAATATATGAAAATATAATCTAGATCCTTCCTTGATTGAGGAGTATGGAAAACAATTATCTGGTAGGGGGATATAGGTGGGGGTGTAGGTGGGGTGTATATGGGGGGTTTTCTGGGAGGGGGTGTCCAGAAGGGGGGGAGGGTGTAGGTGGGGTTTCTAGGATGGTTGTCTGAGGGGGGCTACAGGGAAGGAGGAGGGTGCAGGTGTGGTGCAAGGGGCTTGTCCGGGTAGGGGTTAGGGGGGTCTACAGGGTAGGGGAGGGTGCAAGTACGGTGCAAGGGGGGAAAACCTGGTAGGGGGTACTGGTGGGGGTGTAGGGGGGTCTACAGGGTAGTGGGGAGGGTGCAGGTGCGATAAAAGTGGGGTGTCCAAGAGGGGGAACCTGGTAGGGGTTGTGGCAGGGTGCATAGGGGTATGCAGGGCAGAGGGGAGGGTGCATGTGGGGTGTCAAGGAGGGTTGTCTGGGGGGGAGGGTGTCTGCAATGTACTGTGGAGGGTGAAGGTAAGTTGCAAGGGGGTATCCAGGTGGGGGTTATAGGGGGTCTACAGGGTAGGGGGAGTGTGCAGGTGCGGTGCAAGGGGGGTCTCCAGGAGGGGGGGGGCTCATAGGGGGATACTGGTGGGGTGTCCAGGGGGGGTTTGCAGGGTAGTGGGGAGGTATCAGGTGAGGTGAAAGGGGGTTTCCAAAAGGGAGGACCTAGTAAGGGGGTGAAGGGGGTCTATAGTGTAGGGGGAGGGTGCATGTGGGGTGTCTAGGGGGTGTCCATGGGATTCTCATGGGGTGTCCAGGGGGTGCAAGGGGTGAGGTTCTGTATGGGGGGAGGGGGAATGATGTCTTACATCAATTTCCATCTGTGAGTGATGTGTCAAATTCTTAGATATACACCAATGAAACTAATTTTATCATACATGATCAAGACATGTGTATGAGTGAAACCATTATCTAGCCCTTTGGAAATACCCTAGGATTCTACTGAGTTCTTTTTCACCAGAATGGACTGCTCTCAGTTCTATTGATATTTGTTGAGACTCTTCAGTACACCACTTGGATATCCAATACCAATTCAACAGCTCCTTTCCTATCCCAAAAGAGACCGGTAACATGGTAGTTTTTCCACACCCAAGCCGTAAACATATTTTGAACATTCTGAAGAAACCCCCTGCTACATCAACCAAGTCATATATTTCTACATTTCCAGAAAACATTGATGCACCTTAGGGGGTGCATGGTGGGGCTACTTGTCCAGGGGCTATCCAGGGTCTGTCCGGGGGGTATTGGGGGTGTCTAGGGGGAGGGAGGGGGTGTCTAGGGGGAGTGGTGTCAAGTGGGGGTGCAAGGAGGATGTATAGGGGGTAATGGGGGTGCAGGGGGGTTGTCCAGGGGGTGGAGGGGGGATGGGGTTCTTGTTGGGGTGCAAGGGGGCTTTCCATAGGGCATGGGCGTGCAAGGGGGTTGTCTAGGGGGGGGTATGGGGTTCCAGTGGGGGTGCAAGGGGGTTGTCCAGGGGGGCATAAGGTCTAGTGGGGTGCAAGGGGGCTGTCTAGGGGGTGAAAGGGGGCTATCCAGGGGGAATGGGGGTGCAGGGGGGATGTTCAAGAGGTTGTAGGAGGGCCATCTAGGGGGCTTGAGGGTGCAGGGGGGTGTTTAAGGGAGGCTATGGGAGGTTTTTTATGAAATGGGCAGGCCTACTCCCACGGTTTCAAACTGTGGTTGTAGGTTTATTGCCATGGTTTTAAACCATGGCTAAAATCATATAGACACAATTTCAAACCATGGAAATAGGACCTTTATGTCTTACTATTCTACCATGATTTTAAACCATGGTTATATCCATTTATCCACTATTTTGAACTGTGGCTATAGGTCTTCCCCTATAGCCATGCCAATACTAGCCATAGTCCATTGAACCGTGGCCATAACCTATAGCCCTAGTTTTTGGGCTTATAACCACAGTTTCAACTCGTTTCTATAACCTAAATTTCTAATAGTGTTTCAAAATTATATCTTTGGAATGTCTTCATTCTTTACTCACAATTGATAATATCCAAAACAATACTCAAATTCATCATCAATGGGAGATAGAATAGCTAGTTCAATATCTTAATAGCATTGATTTCTCGATAATAAAATCACAAAATCATGGATCCATATTTCTTATTAATAAAGAGAATGTAGGATCTGCATTGAGAAACACTAAGGTGAATAAACTATAGGATTGTTGGTCAAAGTAGAATACTTAGGGGGTGAATTGAGTATCTGTATAAATTTATGTTAAAAATTGGTTCTTTTAAAATTTACACCAATTAAAAATAAAATCTATATCAATTTGATATGAATTTATAATAGTTTTGAATATTTAATTAATTTTTAAAAGGGTTGATAAGTTATCAGCTATACTAATATAATGATTAATATAACTTTTGAAACTAACGTACTATTCCAAAACAACTATAAACACTTGATAAACTTACTATCATATTTCAATTTGTTTTTTAAAGTATGTGTTAAAAATAAAGTAAAAATAAAAGATAAAATCACAATATATATAAACAAGAGGTTCAGTATTAAGGTTGGACTTAGTTCTCTCCACATTGTTTTCACATGCCACCAATAAGTTTAAATTAATAAACAAGTTTTGATCCACATCGTGGATTGGAATTCACAAAATCACACCAGGATATCCAAGTCACACATGACCTTTACCATAGATCTTTGTGGGAAAATAACAAATAGTTCATACTTAACTTCTTTCACAATTCTATGTGGGATAAAAATGATAAATAGAGAGTGAGTTGGAGGGTATCAAGTATCCTATAGGTGTGAACATGAGTTACTGTGTGTAACAGATAGATTCAAACACTACTCAGTAATGTAAATAAAAGAACACAATAAATACATGGGTGTAAAGAATGGTTTAGAAGTCTTTGTGTGTTATGTAGTGAAACTATGGACTAGATTGATGTAGTAGAGTTTAAGTTTTAGTCTTATTATAGAATATGACTCCAAAATAGAGTTTCTTAGCCTCTGTAGTCTTCCTTTCAAGAGTATGATATATTTAAATTATTATTTGAATGGTGTTCAAGAATTATTAGTCGGTTTTGATTCATTTCTTTATCTCCCAGTATGTTCTTCTTTTTCAGTTCATGGGTTTTAATGTAAGCTTGACAATTTCTTGTGTTCTTCTAATATTTTTCAATTGCATTCCACTACAGCATATATTTTCCTATTGAACGATACATCATGTAATTGTTTTATACATAGATTTCCAATAGACAAAAAGATCTCCCCATGTGATTATACCTCATATTGTCCTCTGAATATCCTACAGACAACATTAAATAATGCGAGAAACATTAATTTGCCTAAATATGACAATTAGATATAAATTTGAATTAATAAATTAAAAAAAAATATGACAGTTGGTGAGTCATAAGTATCTTTAAGTCATTGGCATCTATATTTCATCGTCGTTCTGTCATCATCGGCCTACCAGCATCAGTGACTCTCTGTATCGATGAGTCCTTCCCATCAGTATTAGTTACTCTACACATCAGTGATTCATTTGTGCTATCAGTCTATCCATGCATCTGTGAGTCATCATCAGTGACTCATTTTTAACTATCGGTGTTTCACCCATCAGTGACTCATATATCAATATGTCCTTTGAACTAACGGTGTGTTTCCCATCAGTGAGTCTTTGATCGATGAGTTTCTTGAGCTATCAGCGTGACCGATCATTGGTGTCTTATCCCTCAGTGAGATGCTTTTTCTATCATTGAGTTCTCCATTGGTGTCTTCTTCGATCGGTGAGTCCTCATTGGTGAGTCATCCATCAGTGACTTCTTAAACCAATCAATGTCTGTGACTCTGAATAACATACCAAGTGTTCTTCCTTAAATAGAATAGTGCCTGATTATGTGAAATTAATAATTACATGTAAATATACACTAGTATATATATTAGAACACGAATATCAATGATTTATTGACTTATTGAAATTTTTTATAATATGGGAGATAATTTATTCATTTATTAAAATTAATTAACATGATTAACATATGTTAAAACTTAATATCTGAATTATCATGATTTGTAAAATTTTATGTGTTGTGATTATTGAAACAACTATCTCACAAAGGGTCCAATAATCTCCCACTTTTTGATAATAAAAAATCATGGAATTAATGAGTAATAGAAGATGTTATGGAATAAATATTACACTACTCAACATATAAATAGTGTGTATGAAATCTCAATGTAGATATATGGTCTTTCCATTTATTCTCCACCTCAATCATTGCATCAGATAATATATATATATATATATATATATATATATATATATATATGGTTCCTTTTTTAGAGTTATATCAAATAATTTTCATGCTCCCCCTTAATAAGATGTATTAGAGTAGTCTGATTGATTTGTATCAGATGTGGAATATATGTATATATATATATATTTGATTATATGTCATCTTTCCTAGGCCATAATTTTCCCTCTTAGATTAAGTATTTAGTTCATCCATAGAGTTCTCCCCATTTTGGGATTATAAAAAAGGTGGAAATATGAAGAATGAATAAGAAAAAAATAACACAAAGAAAAGTGAAAAATATGAATGAAAAATTGATATTCATTATGATACAAAGAGTAAAATCATCAAATGTAAAGTATATATCCCTATCAAAAACTTATCCACAACTAACCCAGAGGCTTTTGATGGGATTCCCCTTTGTCTGATGGATCAATTGTAGGTTCATGAGGTGGTGTTAGGGATTTTGGAACGGTTTATCGAATGGAAACATGATGTAAAGAAAAACCTATATGAACATTATTTTCAAGGAACGGTGTTCTCTCTGATAAAACAAAACTTTGAGGCTTCTCTGGGATCACTGACCAAATCTGAGATATATCATGAGGCACTGTCATCTGAGCAGGAGGCAGTGAACTAGGTTCAATTGATTCAGCTACATGGACTATTATCTATTCTACTTTCTCATGCAGGTAGGGCTTCAAAAGGTTGAAAAAATCATTTATTTTTTCAACCCAATATAGCCTATCCTTTTTAGAATCTTCTATGTTATCCATAAACATTTCCAAAGTATGTATAAAATCAATCAGCTAACTCACTTGTCTCTTGAAGGCCTCAGTCACTGGAGGTATCTTGATATTTTTGGAAAAGTACATAATGTTTCTAATCAGGTCATGTTTGGTGTCAATTTTGTAAAAAAATACTTTCCCACTTTCTCTCTAATCTATTTTTGAGCAGCAGATTACTCATTTGTACAATGTATCACCATGTTATAAACAAGGTCAGTGTTCTTGTGCACCTTGGAAAGAGTTTATTTACCAGAATCACTTTTAAAAAACCTCATCTATTCTCTCATCATAGTCCTAAGAGACTACATATCTGTATTAATAGACCAAGTACCTTTATAATTGGAGGCATGAGTAATCATCTTGCCAAGATCTTCCTTTAACTTATTAAAATCTTCAATCAAGATATGTGTAAGAAGGTTCCTAGAAAACTCCATAACACCACCATGTGTGGTTCTGAAATCCTAGGATATATATTCCAACTCACAACCCATTCTCTTCACTTCTTCTATCAGAATTGTACTATTTTTAATAATTGTCTCGGCTATAGTGATTAGGTTGTTATGTATCTCCTGAATGACCATCCCTGCAATCATAGAAGCATCATAATCTGAAATAATCATGTAAGAAGAGGATTAATTTCTAACTCCAATAAAGGCTCTCACAGATTCAAATATATATTATTTTAATTTCTCAAGATTAGCCTTTGTGACATAGTCACTAGGTACTATAGCCACAATAGGCTCATCCAAAGGTAAGACATGTGAAGTAGGAACAATCAGTTCTACTTCAGCTAGTGGAGAAGGAGGAGAAGGGTCTACCATCTCCTCATCTGAGTCATAATCTCGTCCAAACAAGATATATCCCAGATTTCTATTCCACCCACAAGAATAGGTCCAGTCTCTAGGTTCTATAGTATCAATCCTTACACTTCTTCATTGAGGATCAATTAAAATATCAGCTTCATCTTATTTTCATACTTGACTTCCAGCCAAAAAACATTTTAAGGCACTAGAACTAACTGAACATGAGGTTCTACATAAACTCCAGTCACTCCATCCACTTTAGCCACTTGATCAACTTTAGGATCTTTCTTAATCGGAGGCATAGGTGTTATATGATCCTCTGAATCTTGCTCTTTTACTTCAGTCCTGATATCATTAAGCTCATGAATGATTCCTTGAGAATCATCATCATGGTGGTCATTCATATCCTCATTTATAGCTTCACCATCATCATCATGACCAGTAGCATCATGTCCAATTAGATCAATATCATCCTACCTACCAGCCTCACCATCATCTCTATGAATAGACACCTTGCCCAAATTAACATCTTCTTGAACTTATTTCAGTGAGTCACTCACATTATCACCTTTATCATCCTCATCATCATTATTATCACCATTTGTTTTCTTACATATTCATCATCTCTAGAGACCTCAGTCTCTTTCTAAACATCATCATCCAACAAGTGTTCTCGAAAGGGTAATTCAAATAGTGGACTGGGAGGTCTATATGACATTTTATTAGGGATTTCAACATCATCTAGGTCACTCATATCATCAATAAGAGACCCCATATCTCTTGTATTCTTAGGTTCAACCTATTCCTCTTCATCAGAATAAACCACATGCTCACCTAGATTAAGACTTGGATCAGCTTGATCTCCTATTCTGGTAGGATGATCTATGGGATTGTAACCCTCATATATTTTATCCTCATTTGTTAACCAAAATCTCTTCCATGGGTTCCAAAAGATATATATCTTCTTGCATATATCATTGGGAAGGTAGAATCCACTACAGGTATTAATCACCCCATCTCCATCTTCCACACATTCTAGCCTCTTCAACATTGCTGATATCATCCTTGGATAGTATAAGAAGGTTTCCTTCTTAGAAGGATTGATAATCTCAGAAATATGTACCATAAGGTACGTATATAAATTCACCTTCACCCCCTTCTTCAATAAATAAATTAGGTAAACATCCTGATACATCACAATTGTAAAATCTCTCTTCCTTCGGCTGATTTGGTGTTGAATTATTTTGAAAAGTAATATATCCTCCTTGCCTAATTCTATTGTTGTTTCTCTCCTCGATTCCCCAATTTTAGTCAATTATTTTAATGCATTTTTGTAAGAGAACAAATCTAAGTTTGGAGGAATGTTACACTACTAATCAACAAATAATCCCTCATGTGGCATCTCTAAACACTCATTCCATTCTTTCAAAGAAAAATTAATTTATTTTCCCTTCACCACATACTTTATATGAGCCTCCTCAACTCCTTAAATAGATACATTAATGTTAAGATACAATTGATATACCATATTATAATAGAATGGACTCTCATTGTTTTTTTACCATCTGATCCACCCTTGAGGTTCCAACACATTCAACAAGAGTGACATTCTTTGCAACAGCCACAAGACAGACACCTCATTCACAGCAGTTACCACACGGATTTCCAATCCTAGCTACATAAAACCTAAATTACCTCTAGATTATCCTTTTTGATGCCTAAACAAATATGACTCAGTTGGTCCTTCAATTGCACACTTTTTTCTCTCCATTCTGAAGGTTTGGGTTTGAATAAGGGAGTCGAAAGGTCGAAGGTTTGAAAGGTAGAGTAAGGGTAGTGAAATGTCAATGTTTGGATCGAGTTAATTTTATCATTTTGGGATTTTACTTCATAAAAAATAGAATAAATTCAAAATAAAATAGTGAAATTGTGTTATTTTACTTAAAATAAAAACACAAATTAATTTAATGAAATGTCCCTATCGGTATCGTTTTCATAATAACAGTATCGGTCTCACCTGATTAGCTTAATTTTATAGGTTTCACAAGAACATCCTCGTTCGAATGGTTTCACTGATTGGTTTCACTGATCAGTTTCACTAATCTGTTTTACTAATCTGTTTTATGGATCGATTTCACTAATTGGTTTAACTAATTGGTTTCATTTGATCTATTAAACCTAGTTGGTTTCACTGATTGATTTCACTGATCGGTGATACAGAAAAATAGATCTTTCAATGGAAATAAGGTCTGATAGACATTATAGATTAATCATTCCAAGTTCATGTCTGATGTAGAAAATTCTATCAGAGTTTAAGGGTTTGGTGAAAATTTCATATAGTTGATGCTTAGTACCAATAAACTCAAGGGTTATATCTCCTTTTTATTGTGATCTCTCAAAAAGTGATTTCTTACATCTATATGATTGGTTCTGGAAAGGGAAATTGGTTTCATAGAAATGTTAATAGCACTTGTATTGTCATTGTTTAGGGGGATATGATTTCATTTAAATCCATAATCTAATAAAGTGTGTTTCATCCACAAAATTTGGGCACAACAACTACCAGTAGCAATGTACTCTACTTAAGTAGTGGATAATGCAGTTGAATTTTTATTTTTACTGCACCATGAAATTAGAGACTTTCCCAAAAATTGACATGTTTCTAGAGGTTCTATTTATATCTAATTTACATCCACCAAAGTCAACATTATAATAACTTACCATATTAAAAGGATTTCCTCTTGGGTTGAACATTCCTAAATTCATTTTATATTCTAGGTATTTGAAAACACTTTTAACAGAATTTAAATGTGATTATTTTGGGTTTTCGTTAAATCTTACACCATAAACACACTAAACATGATGTCTATCCTACTAGTAGTTGTGTAAACAAAACTCACAATCATTCTTCTATGAGCTGTTTAATCAACATATTTCCCTACTTTCATCATGATCTAGCTTACATGTAGAACTCATAGGTGTTTCACTACTCTTAATTCCATCAAATCCATATCTTTTTAAAATATCTCTATAATATTCACATTGATTAACAATAATACATTCGTTGTTTTGAAATATTCAAAATCCAATAAAATATTTATGTTCACCCATCAAAATTATTTCAAAATCACTTTTCATCATTTTGAAAAAATCATTTTATAAATAATTTTTTAAGATCCAAATAAAATATCATCTACAAATATTTGAACTATTAATACATATTTTGAAATTATTTTTATAAATACATTAGGATCTGAGACTCCTTTTATAAAACCTTTAGAATTAAGAATGTTATTCCACCTTTCATTCCATGCTCTTGGAGCTTATTTAAAACCATGTAATTCTGTAGTTAAATTGAAAACATGGTTTCAAAAATGTGAATTTGTAAAACATGGGGGATGTTCAACAAAAACATCCTCAATTATATAACATTTAAGAATTCACTTTTGACATCCACTTGAAAATGTTTGAAATACAAGTGTGATTCATAGGCATGTAAGATTACAATTGCTTAAATCCTAGCTACATGTGCAGAGTTATCCTCATAATTAATTCCCTCTTCTTTATTATAGCCTTGTGAAACCTATCTTTCATTGTTTCTAACTATATTTCCAGTTTCATCCAATTTATTCTTAAACACCCATTTAGTTCCTAATGTCATGGTATCATTTGGTCTATCAACAATATTCCAAACATTATTTCTCTTAAACTGGTTAGGATCTTATTATATGGCCATCACCTAGAATTCATCATTGATTGCACCGTCGAAACATTAGTTTCATGTTTTGACCAGAATGCTTGAAGATAAACCTGATTTTTCAAAGAGGCTCTAGTTTGCGTTCTTTTGTCTAAATCTCAAACTACAACATGTATGGGATGTTTATTAAGGTTCTAGTTGGCCTAGAAAATGTAGGACTAGTTATTTTAGGTTCATTACCCGGTTCTAGATCATTATAGATAGATTCTAAAGAATTTCTATAACTAGAAGTTTTAGAAGATTCATTTATAGAATGATAAGAGGGTTTAACATTAATGTTCAAATTTGACATATCCTATTCAAGATTATCTAGTGAGCTTTTAGGTTCTTGTGGATCTATTTCATCAAATATGACATGTACAGATTCCTCCACACATTAGAATATTTTATTAAAGACTCTATAAGCATTGATTTTAGTTGAATGTCCAAAAATATTCCTTCATCACTTTTACAGGAAAATTTTTCTAGATTATCATTAGTTTTTAGTATATAAAATTTACATCCAACCACTTTAAAAAAATTTAAATTTGGTTTCCTATTATTCCACAAATCATATGGAGTTTTTCCTAAGTATGGGTCTCATAAAGACTTAATTTATTATATAACAAGATATATTAATTTCTTCAGCCCAAAAAAATGGTAAGTCATATTAATTGAGCATAGTTCAATCATTTTCATATAAGGTTATATTTCTTCTTTCAACTAAACCATTCTATTGAGGTGTCCTAGTGGAAGAGAATTTAGCCCAATAACTATTTTGTGAGAATAAAGATTCAATGTCTTGATTTTAAAACACACATCTATGGTCACTTATTAAGGATTTAATTTTAAGTCCACTAATATTTTCTATAGTTTTAGCATAATTTGTAATATGAGAGAAAGAATCACTTTTGTGATATAAGAAAAATTTCCAAGTGTACCTAGAGATGTCATCTATAAGAATATAAACACATTTCTTCCAATTGAAAATTGAAACTATAGATGGTCCAAACAAGTCCATGTGAACAAACTTGATAGGTTGATAAGTTTTAACTTATTTCTTTGGTTTGAAATAGAATTTATGTTTCTTTCCCTTTTGACAATGATTTCAAACTCTACTGTTTAGAAACTCTAATTTGGTATTGTCTTAACTAAGCCTTTTCTGGCAAATTTTTTAAGAGAGTGTACATTACAATGTCTTAGTCTTCTGTGTCAGAGTCAAGACTCCTTGCAAAAGGCACATAGACAAGAAACATTATGTTATGCTATTGTTTATATTTTTATAGCATATACATTATCATTTCAAAGAATAGTAAATACTATGTTATTTTTGGCATAAAAATTATGGAATGCATCATTTTTAAACTTGACATTGAATCCATCATCACAAAATTAAGATATAATAAGGATGATATACTTTAATACATAAAATATAAAGTTATTTTGATATTTAAAAAGAGTTAGGGTTACCAATATGGCATAACCCAATGATTTTTCCTTTACTAGTTCCACCAAATGTGACATGTCCTCCACCAATCTTGGTGATATTATTGAAGCTTTAGTAGTCTCATGTCATGTGTCTTGTATATCTACTTTCTAAGTACCAATGTTTTCTACAGGAACTCTTTAGGAAAATTACATATGAAACATTTCATCCATGAAACTATTTTGGTACCCATATTGGTCTCAGTCCATAAAGGTTAGTAATAAATTTTTTAGGAACCCAAAATTGTCTTGTGGGTTTCTTATATGTAGAATATATGATATTTTATTAACATAAATTATTTGGTCCAGAAAAACATGATGTAGTAAAAGATTTTCAAGAACTGGAACTTAGAGTAAAATTGTGATTTTTGGGAAAAGAATATGATTTTCCAGATTTATTTATAAAATGTGCTTTTCCTAAAATTCATCGTACAGGATGATATCCAATATAAGAAATGTACTTATTAGCTATCTATTTAGCATGAATTTGAGAAAGATTGTTTTCCCATTATTAATCTTATATATATATTTCTTCAATTTCTCATTATAAATTTTTAATTCATTGTTTTCCTAGAGTAGTTGAGCACTCTTTTCCTTTTTAGTAGTATGTTTAGACTTAATAGTTACAGTAAGAGCATGTTGTTTGTTTAAAACATTATACTAATCTCTTAGTTCATTACAAGTCTCTTCCATCATGTTACAGTATATAAATAGTTCATCATTTGTCATATTATTAGACTCACATTCATTTTCATAATAATAAGAATTGTTTGTGGGGCAGTCTAAGGTTACATCAGATGTGATTGTCAAAAAACACATATTTTATATGTCATCTTTTTCCTCCTTCGATGATGTTGATTCACTGGATCTATCCACATATGCACTTCAAGTGGCCTTCATAGTATTCATATACTTCTTGTATTCGTTTTCATAATTATTTTTTATTTTACCTTTGGATAGTCTGCTTTGACATGTCCTATCCTCTTGCATTAAAAGAAAAATATGTCTTCTAACTTGTCATTTCATTTTCAACACCTTTTCCAGCTTCCCTTGTATTTATATCTTCATTTATAATTGGTCTTCCAAAAAAATCCTTATTTCTATAGAATTTCATGAATCTTCTAGCCAATTCAGTCATCACTTAATCACTATCAGATGTTGAGTCATCATTACTGGGGATTTCATTAATGGAAGGAACATTATCCATTTACTTATTCTTAGAGGTAGTAATTTTGAAAGGTATAGTCATTCACTTAGGTTCATCCTCATCTTCTTTGTTTAATTTTATCTCTTGTTTATATATAATTTGTTTTCCAATGTGTTCTTTGACAGGTAATTTGCTGATGTCACATGATTCCCTAATAGACATAGAAGTTCCTCTCTATATATTAGGTAAGCCACTAAGAATCCTCACGATTTATTCTATGGAAGTAACATATCTTCCTAAAGAGATCATTGTGATCACTATTTCATTGAATAATAGATACATATCAAAAATAAATTCATCAGTATTCATTCTAAATTTTTAATATTTCATAGTATAAGTATTAAATTTCAAATTCGAAAAATTTGTTGTTCCATCATGGGAAATAGAAAAAGTGTCCCAAATCCCATGAACAGTTTTACAGGAATAAATGGGATCAAATTATTCATCTCCTATTTCATAGTATAAATCATTCATTATTTTGTAGTTTCTATTATAGGTAGTCATTCTATCTTCATCCAAAGTGTTTCTAGCTGTTTCAAGGACTGCATATTTACTTTCAATAGCAGTCCAGACTTCAAATCCCATGCTTTATAAATGTATATCCATTTTAAGCATCCACTGATCATAAATTTTTCCATTAAAAAAGGTGGCCTATTTGTAGCGGCTTATTCTAATCCAGTATCCATAATACAAATTTTAGAACAAAATTTGAAAGAGATAAAAATTTAAAAATAATAGAAATTTTATGTTCTTTAAAATACAACTATAATAAAAATTTAAAAGTATTGAAAATTCATTGAAAACTGAAAATTATTAAGCCCTGTGATACAAAATGTTGGTGAGAGTAGAATACTCAAGAGGGGGCTGAATTGAGTATCTATAAAAAAATTGTTAAAAATTAGTTCTTTGAAAATTTACCTCAATTTAAAATATAATCTATGTCAGTTTGTAGTGGATTTATAAGAGTCCTGAATGTTCAATTAATTTATAAAAGTATTTTTTAGTTCTCATCTATGCTAATATAAATATTAATATAACTTTTGAAACTAACATACTAGTTCAAAAGAACTATAAACACATGCTAAAATAAAAATCAGAGATCAATATAGTTTAATGAAATATGTGATAAAAACAGAGTAAAACTATGAGGTAAAAACAAAGTGGATATAAAAAATTTGTTCAGTTACAAGATGAGACTTATTCGTCTCCACTACATGATCAACTACCACCAAGCTATTTTAATTAATAAATAATATTAGATCCACACATTATATCTTAGTTCAGAACAGCACACCAGATTGTCCAGGTCACACTTGATCTCTACCGTAGTTCTTCGTGGGAAAACAACAAATAGGTTACACATGACCTCTTCCCCAGTTCTATGTGGAAATCAAAGGATAAATAGAGAGTTATTTTGACAATATCAAGTATCCTCCAATTATGCATTGGATTTAGTGTGTGTGTAACAAGAATATACACACACTTCTCATTTATTTAAACAAAAGAACACAATAGAGATAAGGATATAGAGAAAGGATTAGAAGTCTCTGTGTGTTATGCAGTGCATCTTTGGACTCATTTGATTTAGTGGAGTTGATTTTTTAGTGTTCTTTTTGAAGTTGACTCAAAAAAAAGTGCCGTAGACTTTGTTGTCTTCCTTCCATGAGTATGATATGTTCATAATCTTATTCTAAAGGTTTTTTTGAAAGGCTCGGTAGGTTTTTCTTCACTTATTTATCTCCTTATATGTTCTTCCTTTTGAGTTCTTGGGATTTGAAGTATGCTCAAGAATTTCTGGGGTTCTTCTACAATTTTTCAATATATTTCTAATATTGTGTATATTCTCCTATTGAATGATACAACTTTTAATTATTTTATTCTTTTAGTTCTATCAGATAGAATGATCTCCCCATGTGCATGTACCTCGTAATTTCCTCTAAATGTTCAAGAGACAATATTAAATAATGTCAGAAATATTAATTTTTCTATATATGATTGTTAGCTACAATTTTGAATTAATAAAAAACAGTTTTTTATGACTATCGGTGAGTCATAAGTATCAGTGAGTCAATGGAATCAGTCAATCATCATCGGTCTATCAGCATCGATATGTCATCATTAGTGACTCTCTCTAATGGTGAGTCCTTCTGATCGGTATTAGCGACTCTTGGCATCAGTTGGTCATTTGAACTATCTGTCTATCCAGGCCTCAGTGAGTCATCATCAGTGACTCATTATGAACTATCATTGTGTTGCACATTAGTGACTCATACATCAGTATGTCCTTTGAACTAACAGTGTGTCGCTCATCCATGATTCGTCCATCGGTGGGTCTCTTGAGCTATCGGTGTGACCAGTCATCGGTGACTTCTCCATCAGTGTGACATTTGTTCTATCGATGAGTCTTGTATTTGTGTCTTCTTCTATCAGTGACGTTTTCGATCGGTGAGTCATCATTGTTGTGTCGGCCATCAGTGACTCCTTAAATCAATCGGTGTCAAGGACTCCAAAAAACTTAATAATTGTTCTGTCTTATACAGAACAATACCAAATTAAGTGAAATTCATAATTACGTGTAAATATACACTAGTAAATATATTGGAACATAAATATCCAGTATTTATTGACTTATTGAAATGTATTATAGTATGTGACATAATTTATTCACTTATAAATATTCATTAATATGATTTACATAAGTTAAAACATAATATGTATATTATCATGATTTGTGAATTGTAATGAGTTTTGATTATTGAAACAATTATCTCACAAATTGTCCCATAAGGATCATGGCTATTTGTGTAATAATACTTTTTCATTTTTATTAATGTTAGTGAATAAAATATTAATTTTATGTTAAGAATGACTCTTTGTCTGATAGTGTACTCGACATGCAACAACAGCTTTCTCTAAAATCTTATGTTGCACACAATATTCAGTTACACTGAAAAATAATATATTACTATTATTAATTTAAATGGTTGTTAATGCATAGTCATTGTATTGGAAGGAATGAACATAACTAAGTAAATTATGATTACACATGTTTGTTAAATTTTTTTACATTTATCTAATGAATATTAGGGGCTTAAATAGAAAATTAATCTAATTTTAAGCATCAAATACCCTAATATTTTTAAAAGGTTGGTTTACCGCCTTTTGATGGTGAACCCTTTTAAAATATATTTTTTGCACTTTTATATGTAATATTTAACAAAATAAAATTCTTCTTTATAATCGGGACATCAAAAAAAATTTGGTTGAAATTTTTGTATTTTTCTAATGACATTCATATTTTAATAAATACTGAAAAATACTACTTTTTAATTCAAACCATCGTTTTCATCAAATTAATTTTTTATTTTTAAATGGTATTTTTAATTTTTTTAATGATTAATTGGATTATAATTTTATAATTTAATCCAATTTTGGTCATTTTATGTAATTTCACATTGAAATTGTATATAAACACTTATCAGTCATTCGGTAGTTTTTACTTCATAAAACACGCTTTTTTGTATTCATAATGAGTATTAATTTTAAATTAATTTTTACAAATATTTTGTGTTGAATTTGGAAAAATGTATTCCATATTTGGAATCATAAGGTATAAATTTGGAAAATATGTACCTATTATTTTGAGAAATTATGAATAGTAACATCAGTTTTATTTTATTTACCATGGTTAAAGGGTAAATATGGTACATAAGGGAAAAAGAATATTATAATAATTTAAAACTAACCTAAAACATATCATAATCATATTTTATGAGATATTTACGGCCATGGGAACTCTTGGGTCTATTTTAGGACCTCATTGATCCACTTGGGAGTGATAATGACATTTTATAATAATTAATTTAATGTAAAGAGAAAAATAACATAAACATGTATTTTTTTACTAAAAACATTTTATATGGGCTTATGTAAATTATATATTAGACTATACATATTCATTATAAAGATAATAATATGTCCTACATAATGGTATTTTATTTATAATTTTTACATATTAAATTAATAAATTTATTTTTAACACAATGATGATGTAGTGACAGCTTTATTAAAAAGGATTCAAATAAATGATATTATAAATATTAATATAAATTTATTTTGAATAATTTGATGAAATATATTATTTTTATGGATTATATTGATATATTATATTTTATTTAATTCCTTTTTGATAAAGAAATCACATTGTTATGATTTTAATAAAAATCAATTACTTTATAGTGTCAAAATTTACATAAATGAGTTTTTAAAACTAATACTATTTTATTAAAATATATAATAGTCCTAAAAATATAATATTCATCCAACTGAGTTATATAATGATAAAAGTTTCATTAATTTTCTACTTATGGGTCTATTAGCATTTTATAATAAATATAGTTACCATATATTATGAAAATGAAAGAAGACGTGGTAATAGTTAATGCTTTTAACTAAGGGTTAGAGCTAATAGATAAGGTTAATTTTGTCACCTAAACTTGTCTAAAACCTATTGGATGAGATTTTTTATAACCAAAATAATATTATATTTGAATTTAATGAATTTTGAAAATTTAAAATATGAAATAAATTTATAATAAAATAATATTTCAAGACCTTCCTAAAGTGTCCATCCTCCCCCTTATAAAAGGTCACCAAATTTACCCACTTACTGACACCTCTAGAGACCCTTTGATCATCCAAAATAAGAATAAATAAGCTCCCAACATCCCTCACATACTAATAGAGTACTTACCTTTTGCAGAAGGAAATTTTAGAAATCCTTTTTTGCTCAAATCAAAGGAAATTACCCGATTTAGATGTAACGTCTTCTCCCAAGTTCCTTTCAATTATTTTCATTCTCCACTACCGATTATATTATTATCATTTTATTACATAAAAATTATATTAAATATTCTAGGATTTTTTTTATTATATTTATTCAAACTACACTTACACACACCTCCATCTAATGGATATGAAATATTATTTCTACGTACAATGACCTACTACATCACGAAATGATGATTCTTCAATTTTATCCTACCACCTCTCATGGTGGACATCATGATGTAAAATTATTTATATATGATACATATTATATTTATATTTTCTATATTATTATTAATTTTTTATTTATGTATTACCTTTATGCTTTCTCTAATGTGTAAATATGATAATTTCATTTAAGGAAATGAGGACTACGACACCCTCAAAGTGATGTGACTCGTTCATACCATGAATGGAATTTATAAATAAGGTATTAATGAACTTATGTAACATATATAAAATATGATATTATACTGTAATTAATATATACATATGAATTATTTAGTTTTAATTCCATTAAATATAAAAATGAAATGAAAGTAGTGTTCATGTGTACGTACGACTTACTGTCTCCATGAAAGGTGCATCTCATTTATTATCTCCAAATTTTATAGACAATTATAAATACATATATGAATTATATAAATAAATATATACTATATATAAATGATAATTAAATCAGGAATAATATTATATTGATGATGGAATTTTGACTACATGGACAATTTACATCAAATCATGTTCATTTTCCACAAAATTATTGAATATCGACCAAATGACCGATTTGAACATAAATAAATATATAATTTTTATAACATGATATAAATTGAATAATAAAATTTAAAAATATTAATATGAAATTATATATTAAACTATGGTTATAATTAAGGAATATAACGAATGAATGAGATAAGTCGGACTCAATGTAATGGACTTCGTCTCAGTCTCCTATCATTTGGAAAAAGTTGGTTTATACATGACCTTCTATTATATGGTTTATAATTATAAAATTTTTCATTTTATTTAATTCAATAATTTTAAAAATGAATTTTTTCTGTGAATCATTTTACTAAATGACAAATGGAATGTTTCCTTTTTAACTTACATGCCGACAATGACCATTCCACCACTACAAGAATTTTTGAATATTTGTCTTCCTCTATAAGACATAATGATTTCAAAAATAAAACTAAATACAGTATTTCTTTTTATAGTATTTTGGTATTAAAAATATTTTTGATAATCGATTGATTATTTCAATATATTGAACTGATATCTTTTTATTGCAATATAGAAAATTTTATCTTTTATTTATTCATATTTTATGTTTCATGATTATGTTATGGTTCTTGGGAATTGTTTATGTATTCGGGTGGTTACATAATAAACCATGTGTGTGTGAGCCCAAGATAGCTCTCCAATTCCTTGGAAAATGTGAAAGAGGAAAACATTAATGGTCCTTCTATGAAATTTATGCAATATACGGTGATGGGTATTCCAAACATAACTCCCTATATAGTTGTGAAAGATATAATGTATGTATGTTATGGATGCCAAAATTTGCTTTTATTATTGATTATTAAAATGTCTTATTAAAAAATCTTATGATTTCATGAGGTATGATAAAGAGAATATGTCTTATGATTTGAAAAGTATGATTTCTTGATTTGTATGTATTCATGGAATAATGTTTTATTCCTTTATTTTATATCCCTTACTAATCTTTTTATGATCATCCTATGTTTTTGAAATGTTTTTTCACAGGGTATAAGGATGGGTAAGAGAAAGGAAGAATTAAAGAATCATTTTATCAAGAAAATAATTATTGTTTTATTTAATGAGTTTTATGTAGTTAAAAATTTGGTTTGAGTAGAAGTGTCTACTTTGTAATATTAAGGATTTAATGTAATAATAATGGCCTAATTCTTAAAAATAGTAAACCTAAAAAAGATCATTAATGTGAATTCTTGACTTAAATCAAGATTATGTAATGTTTAGTGCTAGGTAATTACATAAACCACTTATTACTCAACTCAACATGTTGTTTCTTCACCTTCAATAATTTCACGATGTCTATTCTATTAGGAATATTTGATATTGGTATTGCATAATGTATTAAATCAATGAAAAACTCAATATCATACTCTAGTGGTGTCGAATTAATTCCTCAAGAAATACATTAATGTATTATTGTATAGTAGGTACAACCTATATTTGATGTTTACCTTATTTGTCACTAGATGCTATTTTCTCTTCCTCCAAAATAATTTCATTCATTCGAACTACTTGGCATGGATCTAGATAATAATTAGATAATGAAATTTATTCCTTATGGATAAGGAATTATAAATATTCTTCACAAATCATAATTTCCTTGTTATTTTAAAAAACTTTCACAATGTATTTTGTGATCCATCACATACTGAGGATTATATCAAATTCAACCATAGGTATGTTGATAATATCAGAAAATAAATAATGTTTATGTTTCATAATGGGGACTCCAGGAAATACCTTTTTTTCAATGTGACTTCCCTTAGGAGTTCTGACTGACAACTCCTTTATTAAATCAATATGGAAATGTATAAATTTTAGGGAAAATGATGTAGATATAAAAGAATTCGGTGTTCCAGAAAAAAATAAATAATTATAAAAATTTTAATATAATATTATTTCCACCCTAGCATTGGGTACTTCTACCTCTTATTTAGTGATCGCATAAGACTTTACATCTCTCCTTGGACGATTCTATGGTAGATTATCATGATGCTTGGGAAAAAAATTTGAATAATGCGCAATTTTTTGAATTTGAATCGCATTATATTATTTTTTCCCCTTTAAATCATGAGACACATTCCCCTTGTCCCCACACATATAAAAAACAAATATTCCCTCTATTCAATTCCTATGATGTTTCTTCCCTCGATTTTCACAAGATTGAAAATATTCAGTCCTTTGTTCTTTTTTTACTTTACCTTTCTCATGGATCCCAACCAACAAATTATTCACATGAATTCCATTGAATATATAATATCTATAAAATTATATCTCCTTTTTCAGGGCACAATTTATTATTTCCTCTTATGTTGAAAAAGTTTTGTAAATCAGTTCCCTTAAATGGTTTTTCTTAAGGCCTTTAAGGAAATTATCAATAGTTCCCTCTAGATTAAATATGTAATATATAGAACACATGGATAACCCAGTAAAGGTAGCCTCATAATCTAAAACACTCTATTATTACATTTTCACCAATTAATGTAATTTTTTATTCACTTCAATTCATTGATCATAAGACAAGTATTGGTTGAAGAATGTTTCTTTAAAATATCTCTATTTTATGTGTTCAATATCATCTTCCTACCAAGTATTCTGGTTCAAAGATCACCATTGATCATAATCTCCCATAATAAAATATATTTCCCGTAATACCTTTTCATTTTTATTGCATACCAATGCTAGAAATATCTTTTCAGGGGACATGAACCATTTCTCAGCAACCACAAGATTAGTGGTCCCATTAAAATATGGGTGCTTCTGCCATATGAAACTACCCATCATATGTGTATCATGTTGTGAAGTATCCTGATTATCGATTCAATAAAGGTTATTCTTTATATCCTGGGAAACATTTCCTAATATGGTTATGATCTTCTCAAATCCAACACCAAATTTTTTTGACTTACTTAGTGAAAAAAATCCCTATATTTTCTGTAAGTATTGTCTCCCTTCCCTCTAATAGATTGCATCACAAAATAATTGCACACATAGAGTTATCCCATAATCATAATGAGTATTGAGAAAAAAAAATCCTCTAATAGTTAATGTTAATAAATTATATAATGAATTTTCATAGTAAGAACATTGGTTATATTTATTTCTAATTCTTGTTCCCATGGTATCAAATAAACCTTCTCTCGTACCAATTTTAAATACCCCAACCATAGTATCCTAGAGCCAGTGCCTCCTTTTTTACATTGTAAATAGATACATGATTAAATTTTTAAAGGACTAGATAGTTTAGTGGTCTCAAATAACTAGATACATATATGGTACCCTTATTATATTGGTAATAAAAAAAGAAATAAATTTTAGTACTTGAAATCATACAAACATTTCATCTTCAAATCATGTTGGAATTAGAATAAATAAAATTGTGAGATCAAATGATCATTAAGGGTTCAATTCAATGGGACCTATCATAAATCAATTATAAATAAAACAAATTCAATATGGAAACATATATATAACTGAAATAATTTCCATCCACTAAACTATATTTAGTTCATGAAAGGATAAGGAATAATTATTATATAAATGTAAATTATTGTAAAAAAATACCATTTAATCGATGACTTGATCAAAATATGAATCCATGTATAATATTTTATTGAAAATAACATGGATAATAATGAATAAATTTTTTTTAAGGAATTTCTTAATTATTGGATTTAATTATCTCAGACATCATGTTACCTATACCAAAAATACATTTAACAATATTGTGTAAACTATATGGTTAGAAACCCATTTTATTTGGTTATCATTTTCATCTCATTAGACTACTGATGTGACAAGGGGCTATCTATATCTAGGACCCACCATTGTCTGCATTTATAATGTATTACCCATATATTTAAATGAACTATTTAACTCATGGATCACTATACTTTATCAAAAAGTTTCTTTATTGAGTAAATGATATGGATTTAGCATTATTTCTCCATTTAATAAAATATCATTCAAAGTAAATATTGTATGTAAAAATGGTAGAAGGTATAGGAAATAATCATATCCATGATAAAAAAATATGTATATTTAATAAAAAATTAATTTAATGGGGATCTTAAAAATTAATTTTTTTCTTTATACACCGCATAAAAATTAATTGGTGAAAATAAAAAATATGTATAAATGGAATATAAATTGAGAGGATATCCATACATCACACTCCATTTTGGTTGTACATGATTAAATATTTTATATAGAGGTTTTTAAAATGATATTAACTCATAAAAGAATCATATTAGTATTTTTTAAATCACTTATGATAGTATTGTGTAATTTTTTTGCCTGTTTGTTAATAATATTTTTTTATTACCACTATTTTGTTTGTTAAATACTTCATTTTTCTATGAATGTTTGGTAGTTTATCTCCCAGTTCCAATACATTGGATACAGTTGCATCATATCAAGAATAATATTATGTTCATATATATAATATTTATTTAATAAATATAATTTTATAATCATTATTTATTTTTGAATATGTAAAATGAATCGCATCATGTCATGGAGACATTTGGTCCTACGCACGCATGAGTAATGGCATCATTCCCTTAATGGTAAAATTTTAATGGAGTGGGAAGAATAGTAACTATTTCCCAAATCAAAATAATTTCATAATCATCATATATATCTATTATATCCATATTTATATTCATAATTATATCTATCCATGTTAATTGGTGATGATAACAAATTACACCACAGCGTGGAGACTGTAATACGTACGTGCACACATGCTGTTCATTTGTTTTTCATTGGATGGATAAAAGATGTAATATTTTTCCCCATTTTAAAAATAACATCTCATTATAAATATGATAATTTATTTATTACATTATCATAGAATATTTTATTAAGATTAAGTGGGATAAGAATAAAACGTGAAAGAGTCGATAAATATGATCACCTCTTCTTTAGTGAACATCTTTAAATATTGTCTTCACTGATCTAGAGTTACTCTTCTAAAAGTACAAGAACCCCAAGAACATAACTAAATATTTTTTTATGTTAAATTGATAGTTCTTTTTTAGGCTATAAGGATAATGGTGGTGAAATGAAATGAAGGAATGAGTTCCCTTTTATAACTAAGGTGATGGGGACTATTTGAAATCCTCAAAATATTAAATTATAATAAATTAATTTTTTATACAAATATATTCAAATTTACATAGATTCAAATAAATGATTATATACAGGTGTAATCTCTTATTCCAATAAAATTTTAACAAGACGTGGTTTTTTAAAATCTTATCATTTTGGTTGACCTTAGTTACCCTATTTTAATTATAATTGTGGTAATAAATTATTTAATATTAAAATATTGTAATTTTTTTTATAAAATATCAATTGTAAAATAAATTATTACCTTATGAAATTTTATACAAAATAATATTCAATTCATTTTTTTAATATAATGTGTGATTTTTAAATAATTTAATTATATTTTAATTTGATTAATTATTATTAGTGTCAATTTTCACCCTATTCTTTTCATTGACCTTAAGAATAAAACAATATAACATTGAAAATACAATTAATAGACCCCAACTACCTAATATCCAATAATAAAATTTCAGGATCACCTTATGAAATTTAAATTATATTTATTTCAATATTTTTATATTAATATATTTGATTGTTTCATTAATAAAATAACGACATCATCATCATTGTATAATTAATTAAGGTCTCTATTTATTCCCTAAAAATTTAAAAAAATACCATGATATAGATAAATTATTTATAGTTAAACATAATAGCTAGAGTATAATATATATCTTTAATAACACCATATTAAAACTAATAATTTTATTTAAAAAACAAATGTGATATATTTGTCTTTTCTTTAAATAAAATATTATAATTATAATAACCACATCAAAATTTTCCAAAAAGTCATAAATAAATTTATATCATGAAAATAATCTTATTAACTTCACAATGGACACTTTGATACTTTCATAACCTATATTTTTCTCCATGTGTACACATAATATATATTTAAGACCAATATGGTGACATTTTGTTATATTCATTTATTTTAATAATATTAAAGTAATTTTCGTGTAAAAGTGTATGATAAATAACTATAATTATAACCATATGATTTAAGGGTTGTATATAAATAATTCAATCAAATATTTGAATGTTCTAGTGTATTTTTATAATCCTTATCATATTAAATTTAACCTAAATTACCCTGTCTACCTTTATGTGTGTTTAAAATTACAAAAATTACTATTCATATTGACAAAAATGAAACCTATTTACAAAATTTGGACCACTTTATTCCAATTTTTCATTCAATTTTTCAAAATTCAAAATAGAGAAGTCGCAGAATTTAAATTAAAATTAAAATGATAAAATGTGCCTCAAAACTGTTTTCTTGAAAATTCATTTATATGCCAAAAAATATAATTATACCAAAATAAGGTATAATTTTTGTTAAAATAAATTATATAATTTATTGATAAATATTTTTTATGGTAGATAAATGTCAAATTAAAAATATAATGAAATTGACATTTTAAAATATCAGAATATTTTACATTTCACTAGAAAATACATATTTTAAAAAAAATCCAAAAAATAACCCTAATATTACTATGTAATTACTATTTTAAATATGAAATTTATTTTTTTCAAAATAATTTATAAAATTGTAAAAATTTATTTTAAATAAAGTGCGTCTTTAAAAGGTGGTAAAATGACCATTAAAAAATATAGACTTTTATGCATTGAATTGGATTCATTCATTTCTTATGAAAATTAAATATATAATATATAAATTTCATTGTGTTTTTAACACCATTCATTTCCTCCAATTTAACACCTATGATATAACAAAAATAATATTTTATTATGTTTTTTAATTAGGGAGTTAAAGGAAACATAAGCCATCGAAGATGTAGAATTTATTTAAACAACGACATACCATAAAACCATGGGGTTTTATCTGAATTGGAAACCAAAATAATAAATTTTATGAACCCAACATGGAGAATAATCTGAAAAATATTCTAAATCTTCTAATATTTCCCCAAATACTGGTAAATGTGGCACTATTTTGGTTCTTAAAAATTTACCATATGTTGTGTCGATAGCCTCACATATTATGTTCAGGAATTCAAGGATGTGAAACCAACCTTTTATATATAAAACATAGCAGACTACTGTATATATAACTATAATATTTTCTCTATAATAAATTCAGATCTATGATGATGTTTAATATTATGTGACATTGAAGGATGATTGTGACAATGATACTAGATTGGATGTTATCCGTACTAGAAATCTGATGGCCCTTTCTCCAAATGTTGTTCATAAATAGAATATGGAATGCAAATGTGATAGTATTCACAGCATGCATATGGTTTTAAATTCCAATAATTTTTATGTTATTGGGACAATAAAAGAGGGTCCCTTGAATTCATCAATGAAGGAACTGAACATAGAAGGTGATTCAAGATGTGTCCTAGAATTTGAACACTACCCTAAGTTAGTGGAGGTTCAATCTAGTGTAGGGATCTCTGACATGGAGGACAACGACATTTAAGGACATTGTAAAATTTTGAAAATAATATAGAAGCGAGGTCTTAAAACTAGAGGCCATAACCATGGAAGAATTATTTGGAATGAAATTTGTGATCATAAAAGAAAAATTGGATATCATATTCGACAAAAGATATGAATGTGACTTTTTGAATTGATGTGGGATGTCTGATTGGTATGACCTCATCACCTAATTTTATCTGTTTTTTGGTCATTTAATAAAATTGATTTTCCCCAACATTTCAAATTAAATTTATATTATAAATTATATATGTAATATATTATTAATACTTACCATAATATATTTAAAATATTATAATAATTAACAAATAAATATATTTCAATTGCAATATTATTTTATTTATATTATTAAATAATAAATATTAATAATTATACTATTAATTATATTAATTGAATACTCATATATAATTAAATTAAAATTTTATAAAATCAATAAATAAAAATTTTATTTCCTAAAAGATATACATAGAAGCAAAGCTCATGCCCATTGTTAAAATAATGAAAAATATATCAGGAAAAGTTGAATGGTGTCAATCATAGAGACTTCCCATAATCTAAAAAACAAGATTATAAATCACTAAAAGTATTATCATTACTATAATCATAATTTGATTCACCTATAGTTTCCCTCTGTGATTGTGAGTTTCCTAGATTAATAATCCTAATTATCCCTTCATTGGACCTTTCCTGCTTGAGGGTGAGCATGACCTTTAGAGGATTTGAATATGATATTATAGAAAAGGTCCTTTGCATATTGGAATAATCCATATGTTTCCTTTTTTGCTATATCAATATATCCTATTCCAATGAAATCATGATTAAAAGAAACACAACTTGATAGCCTAAGGTGAGTGGTGTCAAATAACACAACTGTTGTTCTTTATCATTTTCATAATCAGAAATGTTACCACATAATCCAATTCCTTAGAAGAAGAATTTATTTTGAATCTAACTTTTATAATTAATATCCTCATGAATATCATAAGGTAAAGACCCACCATCATGTGAAGCATATACTGGGAAATTCACTTCTAGTGGTGGTACCTACAACCTTTCCATTTAGGCTACAAAATTGGGGCCTTTGATGCATCACACTGAACAACAGCCACAATAGTAGACTCCTGCACTTTCACATTGTATTTAATTCAATCCCCAATTTTCCACCCATGAAATTCTATTTCATTGGGAGATGAACTACTAGGTACAAAATCATAGCCATACCAACTATCTATATTCTTTTCTCATTCATCTCATGGAGGTCAAGATCTAACAAGTTATTTTCCCCTCTATGGAGGTGGTTTCCTATATATATATTAAAAAATCATTATTATGAATATTATTCCATCTCATTTTTTTCCTGTAAGAATATTTAAGATGACATTTTAAAGAACAACATGAGCATACACTATTTTTACGACACTTATCCTTAATAAGTACAATTGTTTGGAAATCGAGAATGAAATATGGTAGCCCTTCATATTCCACATTCATAGGGATGTCATCATACAGTGTTGAAATAACAATATTTTAAATCAATAAATATATTAAATCCACCTCCACTTGGACTCTATAATAATGACCCAATTTTGATAACTTTGTGGCCCTATCTCTTTTGATCGGGAATCCCACATTAGAGGAAATATCATATAGAATATTTTTGATGCCAGAGGATCCAGTTAAGACCAAAAATTTTAATCTACATATGAGCTGAAGTGTTTTTTATAGAAAATTTATAGAACTAAAAATCACATTTTTGAATTCAATACATACCTTAATTTATGAAAATCGATCTAATCAACCATGTTCTATGTTTTTTCTCCTCAAATGGAAAAATAATATGAAAAAATCCCAGGTTCATGGGAATACACCTTCAGTCATAAGAACCCCATATATAATATATTTTCTTTAAAATATTATTTGTTTTCTAAAAACTACCAATGGGAAGAACCAGTCTAAAGTTTATTTAATGCTCATATATCATGAATCTCTCAAGAATAGATTATCGGATAGAAAACACATGGGAAATGTCACTTTTCTTCACAATTCACTCATGATAAATAAACTTCAGATTAGTTATATGTCTTCTATTGGAATCACATTCAATCCCCACATGACAATGAAGTGAATTCATTCTAATTTTCAGCCTAGATTAGTCCATCCTCACTAATTCCATAGAACATGTATGACACATCCCACCCTCGGCATCCTCCTTCACCTAGAATGCATCAATAATCGTAGAATAATGACCTCTACTTTGATCTACTGCATTCTTCATATCCCAATGGTCATCACTTGACTAAATATTTACTCATGTCATCCGAGAAAAATCATATTTGACTTTATATGTTCTGCTCATCTCAGATGAGGTGCCAATTATAGATCAATAGGATTGAATCTCCCCGGCCTCCACAAACGATAATCCAAGAACTCTCTGTAAAGCATTCTTTATCTAAGATCCATCCTTAAATGATCCCTTAGAAACCAATTCGTGACTGAAGAAGTGTGACAATGCCTTGAGGATCGAGAAACCCTAATTCCCTTCATCGTTGCTATAGTAGGACTCTCGCACACATACCCTCATCACACCCCATCCCCTAATTAATAAATATATTATTCATTAATAAAATAAATATAATTTTATTGATAAAAATTTCCCAATGATTTATAAATAAAAAATTATAAATCTTATTTTTTATAATATTAATTATTTAATAACATTATGATATATTATTAATTAATAATAAATAATATATTTGATAATTAATAAATATTTTACATATTAATAATTTACTAATAATTATATCAAAAAAAAATTCACACAGATTTATAGATAATTTTTTTTAAATGTTATGATTAAAAAACATAAATATTAATAAAAATATTGTTAGGATAAAATTTTATATTTTTTTATGATATGAATACATCTTAGTATGTAATGATCGGGAAATTACATGTGATTTATTTTTAATTGTGTGGAAATTTTATGAGTCTGTGAAAATTGATGGTACGTGATTCCAAGGCCCGTTATGCCTAGAATGAATTTCTGAACTTTTTTAGGGTACATTCAGTAAACATACGACCTGGCTTTTTTAAGTTTTGAACTGTTGCTCAGAATTGAAATTCAAGGGCACTGTTGTACTCGCAACACTGATATTTGTTTAAGGGGACCTTCACCTCAACTGTAGTGGGTCGAGAGTGAAAGATATTTTTTGAGCCTTTTGTGAAAGAATTAAATAATATAAAAATGTCTAACATTTTTATTTTAGAAACCCCTCAACATGGGTTATGGTTGTGGGAACCACCTGAGCCTAAACCTCCCATGGGAATTTTAAGAGGTGGGAACCACCTGAACTAACCCCCATTTTCAATTCAGTTGCGGGGATAACCCAACCACTCTTAATGGGGGAGAAACCTCTCAACTCCTCATTAATCATTTCCTCTCATTAATTGGAGACAATTTATTATTCCAATGTGGGACAATTAATTGTTCCAACAATTAATTGTGACAACCTTTTAAATTGATAAACTTGAATTAATTAGTTGGTAATTCCTCACTTTGGTGGAATTTGGGAAATGGTTGGTAAAATGGAGAAGATTTGGATAATCATTGAGAAACTCATCCTCCAATGAAGAACACTCTCACTGACGAGGAATGTCTTCAACTATGATGAACCGACGAATGATCCCCGGATCAGAGGCATGTGGCGGGCACGACGAACATCGACATCTTTGAATTATTACTCATGCCAACATCAACAAACCTTTGAGGTAGAGGTTAAGTTGTGTATGATTTTATATTACAGTGTTTTCCCTTCTAAAACAAATAACTCGGAACAAATCTCTAACTAGTTGATCAGTGTATGTTTTCTTTTACATGTTTGGGTATAATCATTGTTGTAGGTTGTAGGGTGGTTGTTTGAATTTCATCCCCTTACACATTCTTGATAATTCATTGTAAAAATCAGTAGGATATTATAGCCACTTTCTACCACTCTAACGCGGTGAGTGCGGGACAAACAAATATGGCCCGACCTCTCTGCAAATCATGTGTTTAATTTTTGTGTTCTTCGTGATGGAGGAGGACGGCAACCAACCTCGATGGGGCACGGGAACGACTGTTGGCCCCACTGTCGTTTGTGATGAAGGTGACGGCGCGAACATGCCGATTACACTATCACATAACATTTTTTCAACATGCATAACATAAAGAAGCTGTCTGAAGTATATAAAAGTCTAGTATGGTAATTAAAAAACTCTTCTTACAAAAGGTTTTTTTATGGTTTTTAAAAAATGGTTTATCAAAAGTAGTGTCCACATATTTTACCAACTCAAACAGTTGATCACGAGTTAGTGGATGTGGTATTGTACATTTGTCTGAAAATCTATCGAATGATGTCATCAAAGATAAGTACTTATTTCATTAGGGTAAAAATCAGTGATGTCCTAGAAACACAGTTTTTTATGAATGTTTCATCCTAATTGACTGTGTACCTTGTTTTCATACAGAACACCCATGACATCCATTAGTGATATATTCTAAAAAATTCCAATAAGAATTAAATTCATTTATAATCCCTTACAACAGTTATCTCAACGTAAAATATTCATTTTTATAATCATAATACAATGTAACACCCGAATCACATGATAATTTCAAATCCTTGATCAATATAGCCAAATAAACATCAATATCATTAACTGGTTGTGTATGTCATAATATAATCATAGATAGTATGATGTGTTTTCATTTCATGCATAACCATAATAGAAAGTTATAATTATTCAATATAACTATCCATGTACTATGATTGCTGCTTTGAAAACCAAAAAGATTCACTCTATTTGAGATAAAAAACGATGATGGTTTCTCAACTCACATCCAAATTAGGATAGTCATGATTGATTCTCTTCCATTGAGGAGATTCTGTCAGGTGACAAAGTTTCCCATCATTATTTTTTTTGTATGTGTGACACTTCAATTGCCCTATAGTCTCCTCACTTCCCTATAGTCACCTAATACTTGGAATGATTGTAATGTACCATAAAACTTTTGAAGTACTAGATTCAACATTCATGTATCATGAAGAACCACACATTGTGAATTATCTAAGTGATTTTTGGTCCTTCAGAAATAGCATACAGTTATTCAGCCAGGCGTGTCTTCATTCAAGGATCATACCCATCGAATGTAGAATTCATTTGGTCTCTTATTCTCGGCTATGGATATCATTATCTTAGGGGAGAATTCCATTCATGAGAGAAAGTATTTCTGTAAAATTGGTGTCACTCCATCAATTTTCTACTTTCAAAATATATAGCTTCATTATGGCTGAAAATGATGTATATTTAGTGCAACCACCATACAAATTCATCTTCGCACAACCCTTTAAATTCTCAAACAATTTTGGGAAATCACAAAGATCATCTTAAACTATCTTTTCATTTCCTAAATACGATCTTCATCATTATTCACATCTATAATCACATCCTTGATACAATATTTTTCATTTTCCACACTTGTAATCATATCAGATGATCCATAAAATGCACTATAATCCCGATCACTAGCGACATTCTCTTTTTCTCCATGTTTATTCTAAAATTTATAACATTTATATTTCCATGATGGCTCAAATGTTCTTCCAAATCCTCTGGATTAACATTTCATGAATAAAAATAGTGTAACTAAAGACAAGGGATTTGAGAAGGTCCATATGCATGATCTTTTTACAAACATGATGAACACTTTCACTCCATATTCATACTTTCTTTCCAATTGATTATCATTCACCCATATTATATTCATATATATCCTATTTAATCCATTTATATTATTATGTAAGAAAAGAAATACACAAAATATTTATATAATTTAATGGTTTTCCTAATTAGATAAAAATATAAACATAAAATATTATAAAAAAACAACATTTCTAATTTCCTTTGAAAAATATTATAAAAATCCAACATAAAATCCCATTAAAAAACAATCATTTACACAAATTCCTATGTAAAATATCATTCCCTTTTTTAAATAAATAAATTAGTTTCAAACACTCTTTAACAAAACCCCGATTCCTTTTTGAAAAAGCATTGAAGACCAATTCATGACTAAATAATCATAATCATTTAAAATGATTGACATCCCTCTAAGAAACATTTCAAAACACATGAATCATTTTAAAAGTTCCACTTAGGAATTTTCACAAATACATAGATCCCAATATATAAAATTTATAAAATATACATATAAAACACCCCGGTTCATCCTAAATCAATCAATGTTATATGATTCCATCACATTATTCCAAAGGTTGGTGTAATAATAATATTTTCCAAAAGCATTTGATATTGTGCTCCCCAGAATTGGATATCCCTTATCCAGGCTTCCATTTACCAGTTATATCAATTATGCTTCACCAAAACACCATAGTCCCAACGGATATGTTCTATATTCGGTGACCACACTCGCAACCATGAAATGCTTGTGTTCCAATTTACTACAAACACTGCATTACTCCAATGATCCTTGGCTCAAACCAAATCAATTGGTTTTATATCCCTTGAACAGTGTATATGTCTATCACATGAGGGACTATTGGTTCTTTCCATTATAAATACACCTAAGAAAATCAATAAGCATGAACCCATTACATAATCAAAAATTAATCAAGTGTTATTCCTTTCACACAAAGAATTTCCCAATGCCACTCATTAGTAGAAGAATCTATGTTTCTTTCTGGATCATTTTAAGTATATCATGTGTCAAATAAAAATAAGAAAATAACTATGGTACTAAAAAAATATATGGTATGATATTACAAAGTCTATTTTCTAAAATATTCAAAAAGACTTTATAAATGACACTACAAAGACTAGTCATTCTAAATTTTTTTACTGAAATCATGTCAATAACCTCTAGAATCATAGTGGTGAGAGAATCCTTATAAGTCTCAAGATAATTCTTCCCTCTCCAAAACTCATTCATGAGTTTAATTATGTCAGGTCCCAAAATAGTCTAGATCATTTTTAAAATCATAATTAAATTTTAGGTTTTCTACCTTTGACAGATGCTTCATCCTAAATTTCATGACCACTTCATAAAATTGAATATAAATCATTAATAATTCATTCATATAATTTTTTAATGTTTTAATAAAATAATAAATAATATATTTTATATATAAAATTATGCTAAGAAGAAAATATTATTTTATATTCACATTAATTATATCATTTTCCCTTTGAGAGGATTCACCATAATGTGCTTGCGTGTGGAAGGATTCGTTACATGTGTTGTTATAGTTATTTGAATAGGGTGTCAGGAAAGAGTCTCATGTAGGTTTGGATAGGTGGATCTAAAAAAAGATATGTTTACGATAAAACACAATTTATCCCCTAATAAAACAACATTAAGATTTCTTATTTTGTACATATTCATCAACTCATATAGGGTTTTATCCACTAAAAACATCTAGATTTCTTATTTTATACTCAGTTGTCAGTTTCACCCTAGTTAAAATCCAAATTAAACATGGTGTGTGAGACTTCATCATCTCATGTAGGGTTTTCTCCACTAAAACGACACTCAGACATGATAATGTCATTTTTTATATGATCAAGATGTTTGATGATCCCTTTCCATAAAGTTATTAATCATATGATCTTAAATTTTACTTAATACAAATCAATTTCAACTAAATTTCAACTACATGGAATATGGTTCTTCTTATATGACCTTTAAACTTCTCAGAGAGGTCCATTGGATATGTCCTAACATCCCAGCCACTAATATTAGACCCATTCAATTACATCAGAAAATTTATACCCCCTTACCCCTAATATAGTTATCTCATCCATATCTAGTCTTGAAATTTTAGAAACTAAACAATGATAATATAATTTTAATTAAAACTAAATTCTAAATAATATAACGTGAGTTATAATTTGCATTGTTCTCATTCTTTTTTTGAAGGTGTTAAAGTGATCATAGATCCTGAGGCCCATTTTGGTAGTAACATCATACCCATCATCAGTGGTTTGTGAACAATGTCTATAAACTCTATGTGCCCCTTCCAATGACTGTTTATACCATTTTTTCTACTACTCATTAATTTAGAGTTATCACCTTGCACCTACCATAAAATAAAATACCTCACCTTTTATAGAACAAGAACAATAACCATAAACGATGTGAACCTATATCAAAATATATCTACACTATTATTGGGTTCTCCAATCCTGACATGTTTTCATAAACTACATTATTATGTAGATCACCACATCTTTTTTATAAAATTTGTATTACATTAAACACTCGACCCATTTTGGTCATAGTTGTTTGATCATAAACATCTGTTTCATTTGTCAACTTTTCATGAACTCACACTCGAAAAGGAAAGAGACATGGTACTCACCCTATTGAAAACATTCAAAGGGAATCCTAGGCAAAATTCATGTCCCCATCCAATAGTTATACACATATACTAGTTAAAAATATATCAATATGGAAATAATGGGATTTGGCATGAAATTAATAGAACTAGAAGGTACATTTTTAAAGTATAACTTCCAAAATATTCTTAAATTCCCATTGATAAAAAATGATGGATAATTTTATACTTAGTGTTTCTCATCCCACATAATCAAGGTCAGTAGTATTTAGCGTTATCACAACTCTCAACATCTAAGAAAAATAATCAGATGATTTATCCAGAATGTTTCGATTGTGATGCTCTTGGGATTATTGGAGAAGTGGTGTAACTATCACAAATAATAGAAAAAAAATTATATTGTTGTAACATGTCCCTGAAATGTAAAAAGTGATGAAAAAATTTTGTGTTGTGGGGATCTCAAAGATAATATCATCAAATTAAAAAATCATCATGGGAATTTTGCTAGATCCTTTGATGGGAAAATATTATATATATACTACTAGAATAAACAACCCAAGATTTCCCATCTATACCAACACCATCGGCAAAAATATAAGGCTACCACATCCATAACACTATAGGTGGAGAAACATGGGAATTACATCACTAAATATATTGAAAATAAATAATGGAATCATGTTTAGTAACAATAACACAGATAATAACAATAACATAGTTACCTTGGGTTATAATGGCATAGTAAAAGTAGAGCTAAGAAATAATTTTAACAGGATAAATTTATAAATTTATAATAAAACATAAGAAATGAACCTCATCTCACCTCCAACACCCTTTAAAAAATATCCACCAATAAAATTATACAAGCAAAAAATGATACCGATCAATACACATCCCATAAATGGGAAATGTCCTATAGAAGAAACTAACACAAAAATTTCCTAGTATGTGTGATAAAATTATAATGAAATGGTTTTTATTAAAGTGATATCATACCCTTCTGAAGGTAGCAGTAGGGTCTGGTGATGACGGAGTGGGGGAAAGAAGTAGTGGAAACAGATGGATTTTTAGTGGAGGTGTGGTTTCCAGTGGAGGAGTGGCTAATAATGATCAAGGAAGAGGTGGGTTTGCGGTAGAGGAACGGCAGAGGAGTGGAAAATAAGGGTTCATGGTAGAGGTGGGTTCATGGTGGAGGATGAGTTCATAGTGGGAGAAGAGGCAGAGGTGGAGGAGGGGTCAGCTATAAGTACCCATCCTTAAACATTACATAATCTTGAGTTATGTCAAGAATTCACATTGAGGATATTTTCAGGTTTAGATATTTAGAGAATTAGGCCATATCTATTAAATTACATTTAAAAAATTACAATGTGGACACTTCTAATATATCTATATTTTCTCACAATAATAAAACTACTTAAATAAAACAAGAGTTCTTTTCGTGATATTAATCTTCTTGAATACTTTCATTCTCTTACCCTTTGTTTTACCCTTTGAAAAACATTTCAGCAACCTGGGATGAGCATAAAAACTGATTAAGGGTTATAAAAAAAAGAAAGAAAGCATTAGTCCATCAATACATAAAAATCAATGAAATAATACTTCACAATCAAAAAATATAATCTCTGCCACATAACTCATGAAATCATAAGATTTATAAATAACAAATAGAAATTAAAATTCATAAATGTAAATTGTGGAATTCATAACATACTTATATTGTTTCTTTCAAAACCACATAGGGAGTTACATTTGGAAAACCCATTATAGTATTTTCACTAAATATATTAGGAGAAATATTAAATTTAACCTATGTGACGTTACCCAATGCATTGGAGATCTATCTTGGGCTCACCTTCCTTGGGTTTATCATGGAACCACCCATATAGGTAAAAAATTCCCAAGAACCATAACACATAAAACAAGAATAATGGAAAGATAACATTTCTAAATAGAAATCACAATATATCATTTCAATAAATTGAAATAATCAGTACTTTTTCAAAACCATTTTCATTACAAAAATGCATAAAAGGTTTTATGTTATATATTTTCCTTTTAAAAACACTACATCTTGTTAAGGAATCAAAATATAAAATAATACTTGAGGGGGTGGAAATGTCGTTGTCCCCATGTACATTAAAAAGAAACATTCTTTTTTTCATTAGTAAAATTATTTGTAGAAAAAGAATCCCTTTGAATGAAATGAAAAGTAAAAGGGTTTTATACACCATATAAAATAAAGGTGTGTATAAATCAAAATATTCCTCAATGAATAAAGATTAAGACGATGTACCTTACGAAGTTTGAATAAATTCTGTAAGAATTTATGAATGGGGTGATTATGTGTAGAAACAGTGTATCCAAAAATTATAAGTTGAAATTATAAAATAAATAAATAAATATTGATTCAACACACACTCTTGGAACAATATTATCAATAATTAATGTGTAATACCCAATGATAGGAAATTGAGTTTAGAAATTCCCTTATGAAAATTTGACAACCTAACAACGTCACTTAAAAATTTAGAAAATGAGTTGATGAAAGTGAAAAAGGTATCTCATCATTTTTAAATAAAATTTATAAAACTAAGGATACATTAGAACATATACCAACATAATAAAATGGAAATTAAAATATAGAACATAAAATAAGTCTTTGACTAAAAGTGGAGTTTGAAAGGTTCCCTTACCTTGAGTCTGACTCGTCTCGTATGTTCTTTGCTCTTCCTGAGTAATAAACATAAGTTAATTTATACTTGCTTCTGAAACATTTTCAAATTTATTATTCCTTTTATATCAATTATTACCTTTATATAGTAGTCCTATAATTATTAATGTTCATGTTATTTGTTTTTTCGATGTTCGGTATATGTGTCAAAAATGAACTTGTCATAATTACAAATTATCCATGTGGTCAAAAGTCCATTATCTCCAAATATGTATTAATGATTTAAATATAATATATATCCAGTATATATGTAATTTGATCCAGCATATATTTATTTATAATATCCCATAGCATTTGGTCATAAGAAATGAAATGCATCGTTCAAGGAGACGGTAAGTCGTACGTACGCATGAACACTACTTTCATTTTAGTTTTTATATTTAACGAAATGAAAACAAAATGATATATATGTGAATTATAATTCCATTATAACATAAATTTTAAAGATGTTACATAAGTTCATTGATTCCATCCTTTATATGCTACATGTATAGCATGAACCAGTCATATCACTTTGAGGGGGCGGTTGACTGCACTTCTTCAAATGAAATTATCGTATTTACGCGTTATAGGAAGCATAAAGGTATGATGTAAATGAAAAATACAGAAGAATGGAGTAAATATAAATATAATATATATAATATATAATTATAGTACCATCATAATTTCCACCATGAGTGGTGGTAGGAGATAATTGAACAATCATCATTTCGTGAGGTAGAAGTTTGTTGTCCACAGAAACAGTATGTTCTAAGTCCATTAGATGGATCTGTGTGTGAGTATAGGTCAAAAAATTCTCATAAAAACGTACTATTATACTTAATATACTAGTTTTTTAATAAAATAATGGAATAAAGAGAGTTCATGGGGTTGGAGAAGGAAAATAAATGGAAGAAGCTTGAGGGAAGACATTACCTAAACTCGTGTAACTCCTTTTGATTTAATCTAAAATGCCTTCTTTAATTTCTCTCTTCCCAAGGTAAGGATTATATGATGGATAGTGGGATTTTGGATTCTTATTTGGGCATATTTTGGATGATACAAGGGGGCTTGAGAGGTGTGAGTAAGGGTTAGAGGTGGTGGCCTTTTATAAGAGGAAGGAGGGGTACTTTAGGAAAGTTTGGATGATTATTTTATTATTAACTAAATTTAGATTTTCAAAAGGTGCACAACTCATTTAATTCAGTGATAAGATGAGAATGTTTCTAAATCCTCTCAAACAATAGTTTTTAGACAATTTTCTGTTCCATATTTAACCTTATCTTTTAGCTTTAACCCTTAGTTATATTATTTGACTCTTACCATGTCTTCTTGTATATTTATACTATACGGTTAATATTGTTACTATAAAATGAAAATATAACATCAAGTTTTTAATTAATGACATTTCAACCTTTTCAGAGTAATTTTTTTGAATATTATTTTTTTAGGACTATTATATGATTTAATAAAATATTATTTGTTTTAAAAAATCATTTATGTCAGTTTATATACTATTCATATCATGACTTCTAAAAATCCATAACATGATTATTTCAAATAATCTTCATTAATTCAAATATAACAAGTATTAATTGTCCATAAAATTTTTGTATGGAATAAAATGTTTAAAAATAAATATATTTTAATTTTAATAATCTCATTTATTTAAAACATTCATTAATAAGGTAATCACTACATCATCATTGTGTCATAAATAAATTTATTTATTTGATGTCTAAAAATTATAATTAAAATACCATGACTTAGAAAATATTTTTATCCTTCTATTGATTATTTATAGTTTAAAATATTAATTATATAACCACTATAAAAAACTTTTTTTAGTAAAAGATTTATGTTTATGTTATATTTTCCTTAACATTAAATTATAAGTAATTAAATGTCATTTTCACACTCAAGTGGCTCCATGGGGTCCTTAAATCAACACAAGGATGCCCATGGTTGGACATATCTCATCTAATAGTATAAGGACATGAGTTAGGGTAATTTAATATTATTATAATATTATTGTGTACCCTTATTTACCAGATTTACCCTTTAACCATGGTAAATAATATATTTATTAAAGTTAGTATTCTTGATGTCTAAAAAAAGTTTCTATTTACACAATTTATACCTCCTGATTCCAAATATTGAATCCATTTTTCAAGTTCAAAACATAAATGATTCATAAATTAATTTAAAATTAATTCTTGTTGTCAAAACCAAAAAGTGTGTTTTTAAGAAGTAAAAACTACCAAAAGATTGACATGTGTTTATGTCCAATATCAATGTAAAATTACATAAATGACCAAAATTGGATTAAATTATATAAATATAATCCAATTACACTTTAAAACCAATTAAAAGTACATTCTAACTATATAAATATATTAGATTAAAATATATTGTTTAATTAAAATGCAGTATTTTTACTATTTATTAAAAATGAACTTTATTAGAAAAATTGAAAAATTTCTTCCACAATAAATTTTGATGTACCTCCTATAAAAAGGATTTTATTTTTTCAAATATAACATATAAAAGTGACAAAACAATATATTTAAAAAGGCTTCATCATCAAAAGGCGGTAAATCGACCTTTTAAACAATATTATAGTATTTCATGCTAAAAATCAGATTCATTCTTATTTTAATTCTCTAAAATTTATTGGATAAATGTAAAAACATTTAACAAACATGTGTAATCTTAATTTAGTTAGTTATGTTCATTCTCGGCAATACAGAAACTATGCGTTAACTACAATTCAAAATAATAAAATTATTATTTTATTTTTCAGTAAAACTCAATGTTGTGTAAAATGTAAGATTTCAAGAAAACTCATTGTTGCGTGTTGAGTTTTCTATCGGTTAAAGTTTCCTATTTAACATAAAATTAATATATTATTTATAAATATTAATTAAAATGAAAATTTTATTATTATATAAATACATGCATCGTTACATTACTGGTGGCGGAGCTGGGGTCGGGGTAGAGGAGTGGTCGGCTGTGTAAGGGTTGGCTTCTACGAGAGCATGAGGGGTGGGAGAATGAAGGAGACTATTGGGATTTTTTATGAAACCCAATGAATCTTCTATCAACACTAGCTAAAAAGCACTGAAAAATGTATGTTTTATAATAGCTTTAATAGAAAGCGCCGATAAAACATACCTTTATCAGTTCTTTTTTTTGCGCTGATAAAACACACCTTTTATCAGCGCTTGTTTAGTGTAGATAAAGGATTATCTGAATCAGTGAAGAAAAAAACAGATAAAAATATTATGTTAATAATTTATTTATATTAATATCTATATTTATAAATTTATATATATGATAAATATATATTTATTTATTTATAATTATAACTACTAATAAATATATATCTTTTTATACTGATAATATTATAATTTAAATAATTATAAAATTATAAAAAAAAACTTATTTTATTTATAATCTTAGAATGTATAGAATAAATATATTAATTATATATGTTTATAAGCTTATATATATATACCACTATATTTCTCTAAATTTTATAATTATTTATATTAATATATAATTATTTATAATTATATAAATATATATTTTTTTATAATTATAACTATATATGAATTTTATTTTTTATTTAAATAATTAAAAAATTATTTCAAAATAATATTTCAAATTTTTAGAATTGTATTAATATATATGTTTAATATATATATTATAATTTTATAATTATTTAAATATATCTGTATTTATTTATAACTATAGATATAAAAATCTGTATTTTTTTCAATATTTCTATATACTTATAAATATATTTATTTAATTATATATAACATTATGTATGAAAATAATAAATATTTTCATTATAAAATAATAATTATTTTAATAAATAAATATTTATTTATATTTATAACTAATAAATATTTATTTATTTATTTGCAATTTAAAATTATAATAAATATTTATTTATTTAATGTTTTAATTATAAATATATATATATTTATTTATTTATTTAAATAATTATAAAATTATAAAAAATATATTTACAATATTATAAATATATATAAATATATTTGTTATTAATTAATAATTATTTAAATATATAAAAATTTATTTAGAATTAGATTTATTACAATTTTTATTTATTTATAAATATTTTTCTACAAATATATATAATTAATTAATTTATTATAATTATTTAATTATTAAAAAATATCTATATTCATTTGGAATTTATAATTATAAATATATGTATTTATTTATAAATATTTGTATATATTTATAATTTCATTTATATAATTATATGATAAGATTTTAAGACGTATAATATGTATATTTATTATAATTTATAATTATATTCAAATATATATAGTTCTTTATAGTGATAATTTTAACTATAAATAAATATAATTATAAATATTTGTATTTTTTCACCAAATAACCGGGAATCGTATTATTGTTCAATCAAATCAAACAGACCAAGCCAAACTGGGAAAGAATCATACCTACAGTGGAAGCCCTGATGCAACCCAAACCCTACCAATAGGTGAGTAGCAACATTGCCCCCATGCTGAATGAAAGAAAACATAAAAGCAGAAAAAAGTCACTGCAAGAACCCAAATTTTCCTCAAAATCAGTCCAAAATGTTTGGAATCCTCCTATATCATTGCCATGGCACTGATAACAATGACGCAATCAAACTTTAGAACCACCTTAGTCCATCCTTTTTCCTGATCCAAGAGGATCCCTTATAAAATAGCATATGCTTCTGCCATGACATGCCACCATTCTCTGACATTTTGAGGAAATTGAGTTTTTGATATAAGATTAATAACAGTTTGATTAATATCCTTAAAGGAAGACTTCCTCATCTAGGCCAGAATTCTGTCACATCAGGGCTAATAATGTGTCATAATCTTTTAATGAACATTGCTTGGAACCCGTCTGGCCTGGGCACATTCGAAGGATGGGTGTGGTGCAAAGCCTTGAAGACTTCCTCATCAGCTATATCTCTCTCCATAATGTGATTCATATCAGCTGAAACAAGCCTCAGGATATAGTTGGTCACACATGGGGGGATGTCCACACAAACAGCCTTGAAGGGACTACCAAAAAATTCTAGAATAATGGCTTGAATACTTTCATCATCCTGTTACACTCCGACTTCTGAGTCTTCAAGCTGAGAGATATTATTTTTCATTCTCCTCACAGATGCCCACTGGTTAAAATATGTGGTTTTTTTATCCCCATACCTTGTGTGGGAATCTCTATCACATTGGAACTAGAAACATTCCTTGTCCTTGGGTGAAGAATTCAGATTTTTTCCGTAGAACATATATCGTCTAACACCTTCTCACTCCCAAGCATATTATAAATTGTTTTCAGGAACCGCACAGCATTGTTGACCTATTTGTCAACATCCCCAAAACTCTTCGCACTCCAGGTCTACAGAAAATGGACCGTATTGGTGATATTAGAAAAGACGCTTCGACTATGCCCCTCCTAGGCGGAGTGAACCAGTACTTCACAACTCTTATCTCAAAGACAAATACATTCAAAATAAATGGGACATTGTCTTATCCTTTTCTCCCCATTCAATATAGTGGAGATGAAAATTGGAGCGTGGTCAGATGTCACAGGTAGTAAATGAGCAACAGAGAAGTCATAGAAAAGGCCTTTCCGATCATCAGACCGCACATATCTATCTAGCCTCTCTGCAATGTGTCCTTCTAGAGATTGGACCCTATACCAAGTAAAAGGAAGGCCAGAGAACCCTAGGTCGTTGACGGAATTATGCACCAGGGTGATCATAATTCTTCCAAAGTCGCTCAATTCCGAAAATGCCCACCTTCTTTTTCGGAGAAGGAAAGAACCTGATTGGAATCACCTCCAACCCAAAGGGGTCAAGGGAAACATTCACATAATCTCCTCAGCATTTCCTATGACATTCTTTTGTGTTCCATTTTGATCCTCCCATAAAATCCAATGAATTACCGAGAGGGAAATCCCTATGCCTCCACCGTCACTATAATATGGTTCTTAGAGAAATTTGTAATTTTAATCCCAAGCCCGTTATTCCATTGCATACAAAGTGCCCCAGAATTTCCTATCTCATGACATGGAACACATTATTAATGCCGATATTTGAACTCAATATACTAGCATCCTTTCTTTTAACATGGTTTCAGATGGAAAAACCAGACCGGGGCAGTATTTTTTACACCAATATCGAATCATTCAAACTATTCGTGGGTTTCCAAGTCCCAGATAGTTCCAGCATAAAATTTTCATTGGCCTAGATGGGGCTGGGGAACTCTCGCCTTCGCCTCTAAAATTTTGAGTAGTGATCCATCGCTGTCAACATTCCATCTCTTAAGGAGCAGCTTCACTAGTGGAGAATTGATGCCACTCCGCTAAGTCCCACAAAGGACCAACTCAGGGTTGCCAGACCAATTGTCCCCTTTAGATCTCCTCTTCCATGTCTTGTGAGCCCTTTGTCCTAGTGTCATTAGGCCCCACATTGCATCACCAACCTCTAAGGGGTACCCAGGGGGCACCTCGGGTGGAGAACTATTTGGATCTGGAGGATCATATATTTTTAACATCAAACTCGGGGGTAAAGTGGTTATACCTATTTTCTCTGCATACATCCCTTCACCACTTATAATATTTTGACTTTGGGGGGTACTGTCTCCTAGCTTGATATATTGTTTGGCCTCTGGTAGTGAAATGGTTGGCGGTTGCTCATGTTCAACTTCCATTGGGTACTCATTATTTTGAGGGATCACTTGGGGTGGCCCCAACATTATGATATTTTTCTCACCTCTTATAGTATGCACTGTATGAGCTTTGGCTAAGCTCTAAGCAATCACTATCTTTTTCTCTTTCTGATTCTGGAAGAAAATATATCCCCTAGGTTTTGGCACGTTCCCAGGGCCCAAATTGCATGACAATCTTACCGTCCCAATCCTCCGTCTTAGCCGCACAATCATTTTTAGCATGACCTACCCATCCATAGAAGAAATAGAATATAGGTAGTCTCTCATATTCAGAGGAAATCCACTTTGTATCAATTGTTGTGAGAATGGCTCCCCTAACAAAAAGGGCATCCACATCGAACATAACTCTGATCCGGAAAGAAGGCCCCCAGAGGTTGGGGTCTCATCGATCCCAATGCATAAAAGATCTAATCCTATCCCCTAGAGACCGGAGGACAAGCTCTATTCTTCCACAAAACATGATACCCATATTGAATATCCAAAAGTGGAACTTGGTAAAAGATATATTCTACGTGTCCGCATCGTTTGCCAGATCTTCAATTAGGAGTATATGATTATCAAAATTCCAGGGCCTCCTTCCTGTTGACTTTCTCATTAAAGAATTTGAACACCATGACACCTACACCAACATCCCACACAGCTACCTCATCCTCTTGGTGCCACAATGCATGAAGGATCTCTTGACCATGAACTTTCGGACTATTTGAAGATCCATCTGCGGCTCCAGGGAATCACCATCTTGATTTATCGCCGCTAATGGCTCCATCTCCTTCTCAAAAAGTAAGAGACCTTTCCATTGATCAATCAGGTCATGATCCATTTTCCAACATGAGGGAAATCGACTGACCCAAAAAACCTGAAAAGTACAGATCTTCCAACTTGATTTTGTCACCACGAATTGCCCGGCGACAAAAGTGGCCACTTCCACGTGGATCAGTCACTACATATAGAAATATACAGATGTGATTCCTCGCAGGTTCAACCCTCCCCAAGGTTACAGATTCGACAACTGTAGAATACATGAATACCTCCTTGACGCGTCCTTCACCGCGGTTAGCCCAAGCAAGTCATCACCAAAATAGGAACCTTCGGGATTTCAACCCGAGAAAAACTTCACCAAAACTGGTGCTTTTTCCATTCGTTTATCCGAGATCGTCGAATCCAAGGATCGTGAATACCGGATCAATGAAGTCACAGATAGCCGGACGTCGATCGTCGGACGGCAATCACAGTTCATCGAAGCGTAGATTCGCAAAAATTAGAGTCGTCACAGATATCCGGCCGCCGAACGCGACTCGACGCAAAACCCAGTTCTTCGTCGCAAAGCTGACGCTAGATTCGCAAAATATATATATTAAATATAGAAAATATAATAAATATAATGAATCTAATAAATCTTATAATCTAATAAATATAATAATTATAAAAAATATAATTAATTTATCTAATAAATCTAATAAATATAAATCTAATGAATCTATAATAAATCCAATAAATCCAATAAATCTTATAAATAAATAAAAATGTAATAAATGTAATAAATCTAATATATATATTTATTATTTAATGAAATTTATTATAATCTTACAATGATTTTAATATATATATATAAATATATATTTAATTAAAATTTTAGAAATAATTTTTTAAACATTATATATATATTTATGAATTATTAAAATATATATATTAATTATAAACATGTGTTTTTTAATTAATGTATACAAAAAAAAATTATTTTAGAATATAAATATAATAATTTTATATAATTTATTAAAATCTTTTATCATCGTTTTTAGCTAGTGCTGATAACCCCTGATAAAACAAGGCGATTCTCTTGCCTGGTTTTGTGGTAGTGGTTGCCTATCAATTTCCACTTCATGGTATGAAGATGGGGGGTGTCACCTTACACATAACCATCTTTGATATTCTCAATTAATTACCCCCATTTCTTTCAAACCACATACTCGATTTGGATCTCCACTATATATATATTTTCATCTATGATGGGAACATTAAATTTGGAATTTTCAATCCGACAATCATATTTAATACATATTTTGACCACCTTAAGTCTCTACCTGCATATGGCTATCAACGACGATGAGACATTGTGTGTGTCTCGGTCGGCAAGGAGTGATTCACGCCATATCGAGTTTTGCATAAGGCCCTAAAGATTGCTTCGGTTTTTTTATAAAAAAGTCTTTTTAAATATATATATATATATATATATATATATATATAATGTATACTGTTTTGAATATTTATAAAATTGGGTCTCAGGAAGTGTGAACCCCGTTCACGCATCTTTGGCGTGGAGAGATGCGTGAACAAGGTTCACACATCTTGCATAGTCGTGATAAAACAAAAAATTTCAGCAAAACATATCTGCTATATAATATTCAGCAGTACTGCCACTACAACATTATGGATTCTGACAAACAACATCACCTAGGGCTCTCTTTTATAGGAGATTTTCCCCTAGAAATCATTCTTCATTTTAAATGTGGGATTCCAATTCTCTCTTTCCTGCGCAGAACATTGTGCATTTCCGATGTGGGATTCTGTTTCAAGTATGTGACTTTGAAAGACCATAAAATAAAAACTATATGACCAATTTAAATGAAACGTAAAACATAGATTAAACTTATATGAATTTTTTTTAAATGAAAATATTATTGTTAAAAATGTTAATGAATAATAATTTATAAGCTTTCAAAGCCACCAACATGAATCTTAAAAATGTTTCAAATACGTGTCTTTGAAATACTATAAATTGAAAATTATAAGACCAATATTAACGAAACATAAAACCTTAATTAAATATATATGAAATAGTTGAAAAGAAAAATAATTTTGTTAAAAATGTTGATGAAAAATAATTTATAAGCTTTCAAACCCAACAACTTGAAACTTAAGAACGTTTCAAGTACATGGCTTAGAAAACCATTAAAATAAAATATATAAGACCAATATAAATGAAAATTAAAACATGGATTAAACATATAAGAAATAATTAATTATTAATTATTTTATTAGTAATATACTTACTAATTAGTTAATAATTAATATAATTATTAATTATTAATTATTAGTTAATAATTACTAACTATTAATTATTAAATACTGATATAAAATAATTAATTTGTTAATAAGTTATATAATTATGTCATAACCAATTAGCTAATTAGTTATATAATTATTTATTGATAATTAATTAGTTAATTAGTAATATAATTATTCATTATAATTATTCATTATAATTATTAATTATTAATTATTATTTTTATAATAATTAATTATTTAATTAGTTATAAAATTATTCATTATTTATTATATAATAATTAATAAGTTATTTTGTTATATAATTATAAATTATAAAATAAATAAATAAATAATTTGTAATATAATTAGTAATTATAATTATTCATTATAATTATTAGTTGTTAATTATTAATTATTAATTATTAATTATTATTTATTAATTATATAATAATTAATAAGTTAATTAGTAATATAATTATTATTTATAAAATAATTATTTAGTTAAGTAGTCATATAATTATTAATTATAATTAGTAATAAAATAATATAATAATTAATTAGTAATATAAGTATTAATTATACAATAATTAATTAATAATATAATTATTAATTATATACTAATTAATTATTTAATTATTAATATAATTATTAATTACAATTAGTACTATAATTACTAATTACAATATGTAAGTATTAATTATATAATAATTAATTTGTTAATTAGTAATATTATTATTTAGTTTATTTATTCAATAGAATTTTTAATATTTAATTTTTAATTATAAAATTTATAATAATTAATTATTTAATCAGTCATATAATTATTAATTATGTAATTAATAATTAGTTAATTAGTAATATAATTATTAATTATAATTAGTAATATAATTATTAAATATAGTTAGTAATATAATTATTAATTATATCTAGTAATTATTAATTATATAATAATTAATTAGTAAATTACAAATATAATTATTAATTATTAAAAATTAATTACAAAATATTGAATTAGTTAATTAGTAATATAATTATTAATTATTAATTATATATTACTTTATTAGTTAATTAGTAATAAAATTATTAATTATGTAATTAATATTTATAATAATAATTATAAATTATATTACTAATTAACTAACTAATTATTATAAAATTATAAATTATATTACTAATTATTTAACTAATTATTATATAATTAATTATTAATAATTAATAACTAATAATTGCAATGAATAATTGTAATTATTTATTATATTACTAATTTAATAATTAACTAACGAATTATTATGTAATTAATAATTATATTACTAACTAAATACTTAATTATTATATAATTAAAATTTATATTAATAATTAAATAATTAATTATTAAATAGTTAATAATTATATTACAAATTAACTAATTAATTATTAATAATTAATAACTATATTAATTATTTACAAATTAATAATTATATTACTAATTAACTAATTAATTATTATATATTTCTTATATATTTAATCCATGTTTTAATTTTCATTTTTATTGGTGTTAAAGATTTTATTTTATAGGATTTCAAAGCCACGTACTTGAAAAGTTTATAAGTTTCAGGTTTGTGGTTTTGAGCGCTTATAAATTATTTTTCATCAACATTTTTTACGTAATTCTATTTATTTCAACTATTTCATATATATTTAATCCATGTTTTATGTTCCATTCATATTGGTGTTATAGTTTTTATTTTATAGTCTTTCAAAAACACATATTTTAAACATTTTTATGTTTGAATTTGGTGGCTTTGAATGATTATAAATTATTATTCATCAACATTTATTATGAAATTATTTTTATTGTCATCAATTTCTTATATGTTTAATCTATGTTTTCTGTTTCATTTATATTGGTCTTATAGTATGTTTTTTATAGTCATTCAAATTCATGAATTTGAAACAGAATCTCACATTGGAAAGCAGAATGTTCTCCGCATGAAAGAGAGAAACTGAATCCCACATCAAAAAGGTATAATGAATTCTAGAGAAAGCCCTGGGTGAGGGTTTTTGTTAGAATCCTGACTTTTGTATTGGAAGTACTATTGGATATTAAATATCAGATAAATTCTGTTGAAAATTATATTTATTTATATTCAAACAAAACAAACCAACAAACAAAAAATAAAAAGTTTCAAAATAAATTTTTTTTTCTTCAGATGCATGAACAGGGTTCCCACATCCTTTATGAAGTTTACAAAGGATGCATCAAACCCATTTCATGCTTCCTGGTGAGGGTAGATGCGTGAACGGGGTTCACCCATCTTTTATCACGACTTCGCAAGATGCGTGAATGAGGTTCACGCATCTTGTGACCCATTTTTATAAATATTCGAAACCCTATCCTTTATATATATATATATATATATTTTAAAAAAATCTCTTTATAAAACAAACCTGACTACAGCTCTCGGAATATGTGCAATGGTCCAACATTTTTTCAGCCTCTAATGTCAATCCTTATGGTATTTTCTAATCAATGGCCTTCAGGATAATCTCAAACCGGTCAATGGATTGTGAATCGTGTGGGGATTCATGCTAGCTTACGAGTGTTTTATAGGCCGATAACTCTTTAGTGGCCCACCCAAAGTTGGGGGCTTCATTTTCCGATTCATGTGAGTGTGATTAAAGAAAAAAGGAGGAAGTGGAGAAGCGACAGAGGGAATAACCAGACTCCGAAGGCAACTGGGTTGGGTTCCTTCTATATGGGGTCCCAATTGGAATATACATTCGGAATAGTTATGGTTGGTGTGAAGGATGGGCAGTGTGATGGAAAGAATAAGTGGGTACACTTGGTTGGAACAACAATGAACGATTCTCAACTTCTAGGGGCGGTGCTAGACCAAGGCGGTGGTAGTGTTGGAATGCCTGTGTGGTGGTGGTGGCAATACATTCACAACTACTCCAGGGTTTCATAGGCAATTCGGGTGGAAGATGGACCGACAGGGTCATGGTGGTCGGGAGCCTATGGGTTAAAATGAATGGGCCATTCATCCCATATTTGTAAAGGTATTCAGATATATGTAATATAAATAAAAAGGATTATAAGATGGGTTACGCCTTGAGGGCTATGACAAGCCCTTTGACATATGGAGGTATGTGTGTATTTGTCTCTAATTATACCTTAGAGAACCTACTATATATATATATATTTTAATATCTTTTAATTATATAAATATATTTATAATTATGTTTATAATTATATAAAATTCAAAAGATATCTATAAATAGATTTTATATAAATTTATAAATATATTTATATTTTAATATATAAAATGTATTTATATTTATCTAATAAAAATTTTATTTAAGGAATTGGTAATCTGTATTTATAAATATAATTATATAATTATAAATATATTTATTATGGAATATATATATCCTTAATAAAAAGGAGGGGCTGCCCCCTACCTATTGGAAATAATATACACATGTGTATGTGTGTGTGTGTGTGTATTATCATAGTAGGTTCATCGGGTACATTGATAATCAAACACACACACACACACATACCCACTCGCCACGGTTAAACCCAGTCCGTAGCCCCCCCCCACCCCTGGGGATTGAGGAGAAAATCCTATATATATATAAATATATATATAATTATAATTATAAAAAAATAGTATTATATAGTTATATACATTTAAAAATATTATCTGAACCTGAACATATTAATAATTAGGTAATAATGGTAAATTTAATTTTTTTTATATAATTAATAATTAATAATATAAGTAATGATTATGTTTCAAGTGGTAATTTAATTATTTACAAAAGTGGAGGTCTTTCTAAAGTTCTTCTAAAAAGAAGGTCATTGAAAGATTATTAGATTCATCCCATAAATGTGTCTACAAATTCAAATACCAAGTCATCGAAGAACCATCTCACATTGGACTAGAAATGATATAAGGATAGGACCCTTGGGATTATTAATCAATGAAATTCATTGTTTGGGTGGGAAACAGATGGTGATGATGATGATTTTGATAATGATAATGGGAATGACTCATCTCCCCTTGATCCATAGTTTTATTATTTGGATAAGGGCTTGACTCGCTATATGACCTCATGTTCTCTCTTTCTTATCTATTTTCTTTTTATTTTATCTTTAATAAATTTTAAGAGAATTTCCTTTTGAGTAGAACATTATCAGAGTTAATTATTAAATAACGATTAACTAATGATTAACTAATGACTAAATAATGATTAACTAATGATCAAATAATGGTTACCTATTCATTAACTAATGATTATGTAATGATTAACCAATGGATAAATATCGATAAAATATTGATTAAATAATGATTATCTAATGATTAAATCCTGATTAAGTAGTGGTTAAATTACGATTAACTAATGATTTACCCATAATTAAATAGTGACTAAATAATGATTAAAGGATGAATATGAATTGAATAACTAATGATTAATGAATGATTAATGATTGATTAACTAATGACTAAAATATTAAGAACTAATGAAAAATGATTCATTAACATTGGATTAAATATTGAATAAATAATGAGTAAGTAATGAAAAAAGATTGATTACCCAATGATTAAGTAATGTTTAATGAATTATTAACTAATTATTAATAGATGATTATATAATGAATTACTAATTATTAATGAATGATTAACTACTCAATAAAGAATGATTAAATAGTGATTAATTATTGATTAAATTATAATTAATATAGGATTACCTAGTTATTAAATAAGGATTGAATAATAAGTAATTAATGACAATATATTGGTTAACTTTTGATTTAAATAGAGAAAACGTAGGATAAAATATTTCAAACTAGAGGAAAAAGATGCTAAAATGTACACATGATTTGTTACTCCTACGATTTAGATGATTTATACCTTATTGTATGTCTGGTTTGTTATGCATGCTAGATATGTTTTACATTATTTATATTTTATTTATAAACCATAGACCAAACCATTAAGAATCAGAAAAATTGAAAAAAAATATTAGTGTCATATTTTAGGATAGAATAAAACATTCTAAAATTTTGGTAGAATAAAGATGATGTGGTTATCTAATCAATCAAATACCTATCTGGGTACTATAAGGGCATGGTGATCTAGAATAGATGTACCCTGGGGTAAAAATATAAAACACTTTATTGAGCTATATTGGATAGGGGACTGGTGCATGAAAATGAGCCTTGTTGCACATATATTCTCACACTCCTATGGGATATTGTTTAAATTATTCATATTTTATTTAAAACTGCTGAAATATATTTAGGAATATTAATAATTTACTATGAAAAATTAGTATCACCTTTTAAGATATATGAATATTTTCTAAAATTTAGATATAATGAAAATTATATGGTCAACCCTTATTGTCAATAATATTTACACTATCAGAATCTGGCCAATTTTTTTTGATGTAGAGATTCATGTTTTCCTATGTCTAATGTTATAGGGAGGTTATTCAAATCATGTAAGAAGCATCTTATAGTACACAATAAACAATAATGGTTAGGATATCATATTATGTAACATAACATGAAACTCAATAAAGAAATCGTGTTTTCTTAAAGATGGTACTTGATCAGGAGAGATGTCTACTAGATATATCAATTTTCACTTATAGGATACACTATAGAATCTAGATTTCCAATTGGTTGCTAATGACCAGTGGTTCCAACAAATAAATTTGTCTTCCCATTGGTCATATGATTCCATGTTGGATTTATATGTTGAGGTTTTAATTATATAACAAAAACGTTAAATTTTACAAAGACATTGAATTAAAATAGTTGTTGAATAACATCTATTCAAAGAAATTATAGCTCTTCCCTATAATGTTGAAGAGTAAAAACTAGATGATCTCATGTATATACTTGTAAACCTGACTTCAGACGAAGAATTTTATAATGATGGAAAACATGGATATAACACTGATGATGGGGAGGGAGCAGGAAAAGTAAGGGATAATGTTTATTGAAATGTTTTAGTTCTATAGTAGCCTCAAACTGTAAAAAATAATCCACCACTCTTCTCATATTGGTCAAAATCAATGGCATGTTTTCCTGAATTTGACTAGAATGTTTTCACAGCTAAAATTGAGTTTCCTAGAGTTATAGTTGATATGTTTTGTGAGATGGAAAAAATTATATATTTGAATTGAATTTCCATGTTAATATACAAAGAAAACATACAAAAAAATTATATTGAAAGGAATTGTAGATATTTAGTTGATGAATTAATCCATAAAAAATAAATCATATGGTGTGATAAATATGTGGATGATTTTATATTCTAATTATGGGAGATTTTAGACATTTCATTTGGAGGATGGAGAATTTATTGATATTGAGGTAGCTCATACTTGAATTCCTCCAAATATTAAACAAGACCACACTTCATTGGATTCTGAATTTGTGTCATCTATTTTCATCGAGATGATTAGAACATTCTAGGATGTTACTTTATCCTTTGTTAAAGAGAGGATAATTTTTTATAATGTTAGCTATAATAATTCATGGATGGTGGAACATAAGACAATTGTGAAGGTCTATGGTGATTGGGATGACCCTAATAAGGCGTGTCTATAATTTCCTGCCATACTAAGACATAAAAATTATGTTTTCTTACATCAACATATAAAAAAACAAGTGACTCTAGATAACCATCTTGATCCATCTCATCTTCAATTAAATCGGATGTTCTAGGAATTATGATCCTATACTTCCAAAATTATTTTCTACAAACATTTCATATAGATTGATAGAACATTTTTATATGGAAAATGATATAGTGTATTATTCATTTTGGAATCCCATTATTGAAAATGTTCACCTCTTTCGCTTATATTTTCCATTGTGGGGAAGGAAACAATGAATCTTGGAGTTTTTTTGGCACGTATGAGAAACAATTTCACACATATTTAGGGTGTCCATTTAATGTTTTTTTGGCACTGGGAAATCAATGATACAATCAAAATGGATCGTGATATGAAAAGACCACCAGATTCACATCATCAATACTTCATCAAAAAAATTTATGGCAATGTATAAAAAAATTCCATAATGAAACTATTAACAAGGACATCATGACACTTGGTAGGAAATGGATTTATTATTTTTTACCATTTAAATTTACATATAAAAGTATTCTATGTGTAATTTTAACACTTATATATTTAATTTTATTAGGATATGATGGATTGAATAACATTTCCATGAAGTTTTCAAGGCTAATACGAAGTGTATGACAATATAATGATGATTTAAAAAATTGGAAATTGGCATATGGATGAGGGAAGAGGTATATACAATGACCGCCAAAATTTTGAAGTGCATAAATTGTGTGTTCAAGGGGATTTTCAAGTTACCTATAATCACCGTTGTTCATATTACATTTTATCCTTATGTGATGTACACCATTGATAGATAAAAAATCATCATATAAGATTCAGTAGGGGATATGATGTACAAGACACATTCATAGAGTGATTAAAAAGAACATTTTAGAAGATTATACTTGTTGAGTGTGCCTTTTCCTCTAAGAAGACTCTTTATATGAAGATCAATAGTATCTGGACCCCATCACCAGTAGTCTAGGGGATAAACAGGGGTATTACCAGAGGTAATAAAATGTTAATGTAAAAACTTCTATCTATTATGGTTTCTATGTGCACACGAAATCACATCATGTTCCTCTATAGAAATATAATGGGAAGAACATGTTGATTAAATGTACTAGATAGACACCATTTCACACTATAATGTTGTACCCTGGATGCCTATTGGGGAGTTTTTATATTTCCTACTTCTCAAAGAGCATCCAATATTTATACCTGACATAATATTATTAGGTCAATGAGGGAGATAAAATTATAATATGATGTAGAATGAGATGTAATGGCCTCAAGAACAAGGAAAATGTTTTAGATGAATCAATTTTAATCAGGAAGGTCATAATAGGAAATGATACCATAACTTTTTTATATTAAGTTCACACTATCATCCATACTAATTTATTGTTTCCAATGTGATCATTTTGTATTTCTAATTATTTGGTGTTAATATATAATCCTTAATTTTCTATAATTTCCTACCATTTAAGAATACATTTACTATAATATAACAACCTGACATTAATATTTTCATAATGTATTGGAAACCAAGTTAAGAAGAAGAGAAAACACCAATCAATTTATTTACCCTTTTCATATTTAAAATTCTGATCCTATAAAGTAAAATTTATATAAACAAAACCATTAAATAAATCATGAAGACATTACAATATACATGAAATAAATTGCAATTTTTCAATCGAATAGAGTTTGTATGAGTTGAGTTTGACATTAGATGTGACATAAAATCCTGAATATTATCAAGTGATTTCTTAATATAATCTCCCAAAAGGGTGTGATTAACTATTTAATTTTCAAAACATTTCATCATTCAAATAACACCATCACCAAATGGAGAGTCATATCATTATAAGGTCAACTGCATTAGAATATTAAATAGTTATCAAAATGCATTTTCATGATTTTATTAAGAAATCACATGAAAATAAGATGTATTTTACTTCACTTCTTAAGTGACACTCATATCATTAAATGTCTATTTTACTATATAATGGAAACTTATTTCTTGTTTATCATAAAGAATTAAACTATTATTTAATGGGTTTTTATTGCGTGTTTCACTTTATATGATCATAATTATTATTTTTCATTGATAAATAAATTGATTTGTTTTTTGATCTTTTTTTACCTTAGTCGCCAACGAGCTTGTACCATAATGGTACATGCTCCAACATGGCAACCAAAATACCCAAGATAAAATCTGCGATAGGGAAAATTTCTGGGTACTCTAGGAGTATGGTAGCAGCGACAACACTGTAGTAGTGGAGGGACTGTAGAGGGTACTGTAGCAGTGGTGGTACTGTAGCAGTGTGGGTACTGTAGCATTAATGTTCACCGAGGGGTCCATTGGGCCAAAAAAGGGCTTTCAAGCCTTGTATTCAGGCCACTTGGTCTTGGGCCTTCGGGATATCTAATGGGTCTCTCTCTACCCAATCTAAAAAGAGGTCTTTGCATTAAATAATAAATTGAGACTTCAACCACAACCTTTAAAAAAAACCTTTGTTTCCAAAACATTATTTTCCATATTTTCTAATAAAAGTTTAGAATACAGATAAAAAGTACATATATATATAAATCCATTAAACCATAACATACAAAACACCAATTAAATGTGAAGAAAATTTCAGAAACCACTTTAAAAATATTCTTTATGAAACCTAAACACATTTCCATTTTTTGGTAAAAACAATCATAAAACTATGAGAATAGAAATTTTATGTCTTACATTATAGAAGACACAACCTTTTTCTGACCATAATCATATTTTTTTATATTATATTATTTTAATTTCAAATGTATATGAGGAGGATACTAAACTACTCACCAAGATATATAAGTTTGTTTCATGCGATGTGATAGGGGGTTGTAATGTTCGTCATATTAGGGTACATCCAGAACACTATTATCATCACATTCCCCCTCTAACTACCATTATACCATTACAAAGTCATGAATGATTCTACAAAATTATGGTGTTTTAGTTCAAATTCATTGTTCGTCATAAATTATTGTCCACCTTGAGAGATAGAGACCACATACACACCACTTCCACTTGCTTGATAGAGAGATGAACAAAACCCTTGAGGATGTGGTCGTCTGAATATATCTTCTTAATCTAGGGGATTTAGTTATTGGACCCACTCATGAATACTAGAATGATCATTTATTGATATTTCAAGGTTTTGATTTTTTCCAAAATTCTGATATAGATGGTTGGTTGATATATTTTAGGTGGCTTGAGATTCATTTTGCACAGTTACTTACTTATGCTGATGAGAAGACTATCATGAGTCATGCCTATGAATATATATTTCATATCATTTTAGGGACACTATTCCATGGCCTCTCATGTAATCATTTTCATAAGATGAATCTGAGGAAACTGGTGGATTTTGATCTGATTGGGAGATATAGCTGGTGATCTTCATTCTTGGGTTACACTATGCATGAAATGTATCTCAGATCGCATAGATCTCTGGGGATGTCCCATCATTCTTTATATTTGGGTATGGGAGATCATTACTCCCCACTCCCTTATTCTTTATGGTTAAAATAATCTTATAGATGTGATGTGTGATGCTCCTCATGGACACTGTCATGATCTCTCATCTCTATTAGTTTCTGATGCTATTTGGAGTTATTGAATTTATTTATTGTTATTTATCACATTAAATGTTTTATTTTTAATGTGGACTCCATAACACCAAATCATCAGGGAATCGAGACACCATTTGGGTATATACCATTTCATTTTGGACATTCTACTAGCCACTGACATATGTATAAAAAATAATTCAAAGACTAACCATTTTCATAAAATAATCATTTTTGGTTTTTTGTAACAACATTTTTTGAAAATCTAACATTTAATTTCAAATTACATGGATGTCATAGTGGAATTTATTGGACAACTTTACTACAAAATACACTACTAGACTTTATGATTCAATGACAATAGTGCCTCTCAATAAATTTTATATGATTGAGTGGAACCAGCATGATAGAGTCATGCGCCGTTTTGGCTATGTTCAATGCATTCCATTTCCACCAAAAATATCACAAGTTCTCAATTCCATGAAGATGACTGGGAGGTAGGATGTTGTATGGAACCAATGAAATGCCATGTATCTCTACCTATAAGGAAGACAAGTATCACTTCATGTAGAGTGTGTACGTACGATGTGATTCCATCTATCACATAATGTCTAGTATGATCCATAGTGTAGACTGCAGTTTATACACTATATTTCTTCAGATGAAAGAGGGATTCAGGATATGGAATGTTGATAAATTAATATTCATTTTCTTATTTTAATATTTTATAATTCATTTTAAATCGTTCTATAACATACTTGACTATAGTGGATTATCCACATGTATGGTCAGGAGGAGGAAGAGGTTTCTGTCCTTGAAGTGATCCATAATGCAGTGGAGGGGACAATTCTAGATTATCATATGGTTCATGATATTATCTTAGATCATCAAACCCATGTAGAATGTGATCCTAACTAGGGAGTAGTGGATCCTACATAAGAACCTCCTCCAATAGCTACTGATGTCGATGAGCAATGACGACAATGATATATACTATGTTGTGATGCACGTGAGGCCTCACCTATTGCAAAGGAAAAGGTACAACCTCAAATAATCCTTCATAATCTGATTGGTGATGTGCATCAGGAGGCTTAATACCCATTCATGTTGTCCAGATATACATAGTTTTCTCCGGATACATTTCATATGAGATTCTAGGAGGGGTAATTTCCCATGCCTCCACCTTCCGTCCTAAAGCCTCTATCGGCTGTATAGTTCCGCCAATACAATGATGGAATGTCCTTATACTCAAATTATGGGAGAGGAGTTAGGTGTACAAGACAATATCCAGCTAACACCTCCTCCCATTGAGATATATGCATATCATTTGAAAATCGAGGATTCAGGTCCAGAGGATGATCTCTATCTAGGTTATTATACTCTACCCTAGTATATAGGTCGATGATCTTATTACATGAATACCATTCACACACAAGGATGTGGGTCGAGAATTCACTATAAAGAGTGTTTTTACTCCTTAATGTATTTTTTTATGTTGAATTAGTGAGTATGTAAAAACAATGTATTTTATCCTCTTTGTGATTGTCAATATATTAAAATGATGACATTATTTTTTACTATTATCCATTTTTATATGTTTATCCATTTTTTCAATTTTAATTTATATTTTAAAAACATTTTAAATATTTTAATCATTCAATGTTGACTACTTTAAACATAATAAAAATATTAAATATCATGTAGGTATATTTAAGATCCTATAAAATATATACCATAAACGAAATCTGAAAAATCACAAAACATAGCCACAATATATAAATTTTTTTGAAAATTAAAATAATATCATAAATATAAATAATTATTGAAAATGAAATGAATGTAAAAAATATTATAAATAAAATATTAAAGGTTTTTATAAAAATTGTTCCAGTATAATTACTTGTCGTAATTTTATTTTTGTAAAATTATTTTTCTTTTGAATAAAATTTTACATGTTTAATAAGTGTGTCATATTCAATTTAGATTGTCATTATACTTTATTATTTAGAGACATTAAAAGACACAATCATAAAAAATTATTATATTTCATGTAGGTGACATTGAATTAATATAACATAGAAAATATAAATAAAATATACATGATATTTTACAAATTGACTAAACATACAACACATGAATTTTAATGAATTGAAATCCTATTTATAATAAGTAAAATATAATTTAAATTTCACAAAATTTATGGATAAAAAACATAACATATTAACATTGAAATATTAATGGGAATAAATGTAAAAAAACTCAAATAAACACAATATGTATATCAAATTATTAAAATATTTATATTTCTAAATATACAAAAATATATTATTAAAATATTTTTTGGATGATAGGTGGAATCATTAATGTCAAAATTCATCATAACTGAAAGACGTCATCTATGATATGGACTATTTGGTTTAGATTAAAGAAAATGACCTATACTCATTTTAAATTAAAGAAAACATAGAAAAAAACACCAGAAGTGGAACTTAACACCCAAAATTGCATAGTTCCAATTGATCTGGCACAATGTATCTTTGTTTCTCAAAAAACAAAAAAAAAATCACACCCATTTTATTAAAAAGATCCCACTCTAGAAATTATGATGTTTTCATATTCCTTGTACCTGAAATATAAGGGGGGGGGGGTTACATGCTTTCTTTATTCCTACAATTCCTAGGCTAAAATGGCAGGTGAACCTATAAAACATCCCACATGTTTGTGTTGATTTTTATGTAATGTATTTATGTGATTGATAGAGGGAAATTTATACACACTGACTGCTATTATTACAATTCTAGTTTTTTTCCACCCCCTTTTTTATGGTGTGGGGTTCTAAAAAATGATTGCATTGAAGATTTCTCCAAGATATAAGATTAAAAAAACCTGAATTTTTGACAGCCCTGTAACATTGATTATGGGAAAATTATTTGGAGAATTTAATGGGATGATGAAGAATTAAGACATATGAAATATCATCAAAGAATATTTATAAATAAAAATCAGTGTGAATTGAACAGTTTAATCACACTGTTTTTTTGAAAGAACACCTTGGTTTGACTGATACTATACAACTATTAGTGAGGAAATAACCACTCAGATATTGAAAATTATAAATGCCAATAGTTATTAATATTCACCTTATTCTTCAATTTAATAAATCTTTTATTTTATTCTAATTTTATTATTTGTTAGATTCACTAGGACGAATACCCTGAGAGGGGGGAAGGGTGAATTAGGGTATGGTAGATTAAAAAATTCACCCTTTGGATATTGTTTCATTGTTAAAAAAATATTAACTCTCTCTTCGTCCCATAGCAATATAACGACTGATATGAAAACATGAAGAAGATACGATGATTTTTACATGGTTCACCCTCTGTAGGCTATGTCCAAAGGATACAACAACAATGTTTTGATGTACCAAATTCACTAAGGCTCTTAGCCCATAATGAATACATTGTTTGGTATAGATCTTCTATACCCAGGATCACTACCTTTACAAGGTTAAGGGTCTCCTCACAGTATTCCCAAGGGTCACTCCCTATGCCTATTTATCTAGCTCACTACCGATGGATAGGGTCAGCATCTTCCTATTCCTTCTCTCACTACACTTTGAAATAAATCCACTCACAGTTTATATACTTGTAGGACAATCATAGTTTATGGACATGTCAGTCCCTTCATTTTCATGAATTCCTGCATCCTCAACTATAGGTAGATGCTCTGTTGAAGTTCTGTTTTCAACCGTAGATAAAGTCCACCTTCCCGGGCACTTATAGGTACTATAAAGTACATTCACAAACTAATTTGAATCTTTTACACGATTCCTTGAGGAAATTGGATGCCACATGCTCCTCCCATGTACTGTTTACTAGGCTTCGTATGCAGGAAACCTTCTTCACATACCCCTATTTCTGCTGCAAACCACCCTTCTTTCGTAGACTGTCTCCACTTTTGTGATCGTTTACCACTACCACATAATGACTCCCAAAACCTCCTCTGCGAAATACCCTCTTTTCGTGAACTATTACTTGTTCGCGGACTCCCTTAACTTCAATCTACCAGATCTCTCCATCCATCTACTAATTTCATAATTTTTTTCTCACATACCCATGTCGCCTCCTCTGTGTATCGAGTCTTAACTGAAGACAACTTTTCTCTTATGTGCTTCTGTGAAAATTCTTCTCCTCATACCACAATAGCATTCATGGGATTATCCCCTGTGAACTTTCTTCGGACCTCACTGAATTCCAAAACCAAAATCTATTCTCGAATGATACTCATTCTCCTTAGTAATCAATGGGATTAACGATTCTTATATAGGAAAAGATATCTAATTAATCCGATATATCAATATTTTATGTATCTTCAATTCATCCTCCACCACTAACTGATCCTTCTATTTCCATGAACCATTTTCCTACATGCTATGCGTACTGCCTTTTCTACTACGTGCTTAGCATACAACCTTTTCTCACATGGGGTTGATTTCCTCTACTGACGAAAATTCATCTGTGTACCGCATAGACTTCCACCATGAACCATGTTCGGTTTCGTAAACCTCATAGGTGTACCGCTTCCGTTACTCTATGTACCATTCCTAGAATATGGTACGCAACCCATGTATCATGGTATGCGGTTCTCACCCTTTTCTGATTTTCTTCAACATTCTTCATAAAATTCACTGCTATGAGAAAATCCTTCCTTTTCCTACACCAAACTCATGATTTTGAGACCCTAAATTTTAGAAAACACTGGGAAACGACACCACCTAAAAACACAGTTTTCATAAAACACCAACCACACTCAATGGAGGTTATCTAGCATTGTCAAAAAACACAACAAGACACACAAAAAATTGAGGGGATGAATTGATATATTTTTCTGAACATTATTTTTTGTTCTTTGTTATATATATATATAGTTTTCTTAGTAAATATATATTTTTTGGAAACCATTAATACCATTTATGAAAATATATACATTATTAGAAATATCTATTCCCAAGGATCTTATTATAGGGGATGAGAAATATGAATTCTACCATCATTTCATATATGGTACTGAAAATGATATCAAAATAATCAATAGAAAATGTATTTTGAACAATCATAACACTCTATTCATTTTTATTAAATATTTTTTATGAAAATTATGACAATCCACCAATATTATTCATAAATATTAATTCTCGAGATCAGAAGTGTGTCATTATAAATAATATTGTTATCTTTGGATTTTAACCTTTACATAGTATCAATATCTAAATGTTTTAATAGATTTACATGTTTTTGAAACATTAATATTGTTAATATTTAAGATAAACCATAGATGTCATACATAAATGGTGTTTTTGAAGCAACATATCATTTTGTAGCACATTAATGGCCATGCTCCAATATCATTTTCATTAACTCTATAAGGAGTAAACCCATCAAATCCTATAAGAAGAAGAACCACTTATATGTTCACATAGGAAATATATCACAATGTTCTTCGATTATTAGAACACATAACCCATGGATTCCTATTATTTTATTAATATTTTATAACTCAGCCTCTTGTCATAATGGTCGGTACTAACACTAAATAGTTTGGGCATATAATTGTAATTGTCAAAAATAATCTTCGTAACTTTTTTTTACCCATTTATTACTTTGATTTGGATCTATATAAATATGGTTTTGTGTTTCTATTTTAGAAATGAATTATTCTATAAGTTTTATCCACATTAATTTATTTTATAAACGAATGATCTCTCATGGAATTGTTTTTAAAAATGGACCTGTATGGTTTTGACATGATCTCAAATATAAAATTTTAATGGAACCATCTTGTAAAAATTGTCCCACATAAACGTGTCCCAAACTTGTAAGTATACACTTCCCATTTTATAAGAAACTAAATTCCTTTGAAATTTTTTCATCAATATTACAATTCATAAAGATAGATTGAATCGCCTTAGGACAAAATATAATATCGAATACAAGATTCCTAATAAATTCTTCTTCCGTTACACATTTTTCAAATGCAATAAACTCCAACTCCATGGTTGAATGTGAATTACCTGATTGTTTCTCAATCTCCCATTAAACAAAACAACCTACAAGAGTAATCTACCATCTATATGTGTATTAGATAAAACCAATACTGATAATCAAACATTCATAAATGTATTCTTATAATACATCTTGATAATCATTATAGTATGAACATAAATCATTGATTTTTCTTAAGTATCCCATAATTCTAATTTACATCTCCAATGATCGACACCTAGATTAATAGTGCATCTACTCATTTTACATAACGCAAAATCAACATCAATTCTAGTGCAATGCATTACATACAATAAAGAAATTATTTTACTATCATACTCATGTTATGATTCATATATACCTGTATTTAAAAAAATCTATAGCACTTGAAGTAAATGGAGTATTTTAATCTTTGAAACCATGATGATAAAATTGATTAATCATTTTTTCTATGTTATGAGAAAGAATTACATATTAAGCACTACTATTGTTTCTAACATTAATACCTATAATAGTATCAACTATTTTAAGATCCTTTATTTTAAACATATAAGATAAGTAATTATTTGTCTTAATTACCCCAATTATAATGGTTCCAAAAAATAACCTATCATCAACATATAGACACAGAATAATTCAATAGTATTATATAAACGTTGAATGAAGGCATTTATCTGGATTGTTATGAGTAAAACCAATATATTAAATATTATAAGAAAATTCCTCATGATAGTTCATTGAATATTTTTAAGGCCTTAAAAATATTTAACTACTTTACATACATTAATTTTAATAACTTTTTAAACAATCTTCTCTAGTTGTTCCATGTATATCTCTTCATTTAATTTTTCATTCAAAAAAGTATCTCATACATACATTTTATTATAATACAATGATTAATTTATGATAATGAAAATAAAAACATTACAGAAGTAAATCGTTCTATAAGAGAATAAGTATAAAAATAATCTATCCCTTGTTTTTTGTCTGAATCCTTTAGTAACCAATCTGGATTTAAAAGCTTGAATGTTACTATTGGAATCATTTTTCTGAAAACACATTTACAACCACTAGGTTTTGATCCCATTGGTAAATCCATATTGACTCATGTATTATTTCCCATAAAGGAATACATTACATCATTAATTACTTAATTATAGAAAAAAATCTCTAGATGTCATATAATTTGTATATGTATTTGGGTAATAATTTATAGTTTATAATAATAAATACCTATTGCATGAGATTATTATCATGTTCTCCCTCAATAAGAAAAATTACGAAATCCTGAGAAATAAAATATGGATGTAGATGTTTCTGCTTCTCAATTCTTGCACTCCATTTGTATTCAACTCAAGAATCATGATTATTATCTACTATTTTTTTTAAACTAGATTGAGTACATGAGATATGGGTATGAGGAATAAATTCTTCCACATCATCTTTATAAAAATGATGTTCATAAAAATCTACATCCTTTTATTTAGCAATTATATTAGCTCCCAAAGCCATAATTCCATATGTGTTATTATTTTTTACATATAAAAAAACTACATTAATCTATCTAGACCCAATTTTAGTTCTTTTATGATGATTGACTCTGTAGTAAGATAAAACCCACCAAACATCAAAATTAGAAATATTAGGTCCTTATCCTCTACAAATTTTCTAAGGAGATAAATTAGTTTTCCTATTGGAAATCATATTATGAATATGACCTGAAACCAATAATTCATCATCATATAAATATTATGTTAACCTAGATTAGATAATGATAAAATTTAAAATTTATACCAATGTACTAGTTTTTATTTCATCTAATATATTGTGCAGAGGTGTGTAAGGAGTAGTAATTTGATGAATTATATCATATTCATCAAAGAACTTATTAAACTCATTAACAAAGTATTCACCACCTCCAATTGAGTCTAAAAACATAATATTTATGTCTATTTTTTTTAAACATTTGATTAATACATCTTAAACATATTAAATGATTGAACCTTATTTTTAACATGATATTCAAATAATTATATAGAATTATCATCAAGAAAAGCAATAAAATATATTTTTTCTCCACGGGTTAATAATACATTTAATTCAAAAAATATCATAAAGTACCAATTTTACTATATTAGAGTTTTCAATCTACTAAATCAAATATATCAAAATTTCATTCAACACTATGAAAGTCATTCATAACTATTTTAGATTTTAAACATGTTTCACATTTATTAAAATAATTTATGAATTTTATAATTGTTAACATATTAATTAATTTTAATTAATTATAATTAAAATGTGCTAAATTAATATTCCTCAAATTAGATGTCTTAATAAATTAAGAAGAATATTCAATCATATTTTTAATGGATATTTGATACATGTCATCATTTGAGAAAAAATTATCCAGAAAAATCCCTCTCATTGATAAATAACCTTTTCAAATTCAAATGATACCTGAAATCATTTCTTACAAAGATGATCGAAATAAAATAAATTATTTAAAATGGTGGGTATATATAACTCATATTGAAGATTAAAATTTTTACAAATTTAAGATATATCTCTATACTTCCTTATCTTCTAACATTGATGCTTTCATTATTTCCACGGTTGACCACCTTCACGAATATGTAATCGTCAAATTTTTTAACATCTTATGATCAATGAGCACATGAAAAATTTCTCCGATATTAAGATATCATCCCATATTCATCGATTTCATATTGAATTTGGATATTGTTTTCACTAGATTCATTTTAATCATCATATTTTCAACAGGTTTATCAAATTCCGTTTGATTGAGAAATTCCATTTTTCAACATAAAAAGAATTGTTCTTTCTTCAAGGAAGGATTTCATAACTTCTGTAATTGTATAATTTTCTATTTAATATGTAATGAAGTGTATTTTTTTTGAATTTACCTCAATGATATTTATCATTATATAAAATTTTGAAACCATAACCACATTTCTCAACATGGATTATTATTCAATGTGAAGAATCCTTTACAATGGATATGAAAAAAATATCATCACCCTTTATAATAAGTGATCTTCCCAAATAATTCCACAATGATGGAAATTTAGAAATAACTACACAAACATGATTTTTTGTGGTAAATTAATCTTAATGGAATCTTATTTATTTTATATAACATAATGCTCATGAAAATTCTCCAATATTTTCATGATATGGACCATCTTATAGTTTATATAATTTCAAATAAGAAATCTATTGGTACCTTCATACTTGGATTTGTACTTGAACTCATGTGCATCCCACATCTCTTGATAATTATTCATTTGGAATAAATAGTAATAAACAAGGTTTGATAACACGTTGAGAATATACCATCAACAAAAAAATGATTATATTCGGTCTCTTCCTCATTGTCCAAATGTGCTCAAATTGAGTAACACCAATGAGTGTTCCATTATGATTTGAATTATGATCCTTAGGAATGGGAGTAATATTTGGTTCTAGATTGAAAAACCCATCAGCTCTATAAGAAGAAACATCATCTTTTCTTCCCACAAAGATAAAGTTTTGAAATCAAAATGGTAACGTCTGACCATGTCATGGTTCATCACACTGAGGGATTCAAAATCCATCTTCTAGTATCTTCCTAGGTTTTTTTAAATATATTGATTGTTAGAGAATAAGAAGGTATATGGAGAAGATAATTGAATCTTGATGTGTGAATTTAATTCATTATCTAAAATGGATTGATCCTTCCACACATTGATGGTATAGTGTCTGTGGTATAAGATTCCATCAAGGATTCACCATGACTTAAGAGAAATAAATCACCAATTTTTGACATCACTGCTACACTTTTAATAGGAAAAATATCTGGCAATTTCATGGATTAAAGAAAAATTATCCAATAAGTGATCTAATCAACGAATATTTATAAATCTAAATTAGTGTGAATTCCCCAAGTTTAATCTCACTATTTTAATAAAACAAGACTTGGTTAGACTAAAATGTGACAACTGTTGGGGGGGGGAATACCAAATCATATTTCAAAAATTTAAAAAACCAATAGTTACGACTATTACAATTATTAGTCATTTTAATAAAATATTTTTTATTTATAATATATATATATATAAGAAATTTTTTTCGAAATATATATGTTTTAAAACAATTAAAAAGAATTTAAGGAAATATATATTTTATTGAAGGACTAAATTTCCATGGAAATATCTTTAGGGAATGAACTATAAGAATTAGAACCACATTTCAAAAGTGGGATTCCCAATGATGTCCCCCATATCAATTCAAATTAATCGTATTTCTTCAAATGAAATTAAATATAAATATTTTTAATAAATAATTTGAATAAAAAATATAATAATTGCTTGCAGTGGAGGAGGTGACGATTAGTCTATGATCTTGAGGTGATCTATCTATGTTGGGAATTTATCAAGAGAGGTCACATATGATCTTGGGGATGGGTTGAGGGAAACCACATGGTAGGGGGTGACTAAAAAATATAGGTGCCCCAGGATATGAAAACAACCACATGAAATATTATAACTCTCTCTAAATGTATCTATACCCCATATATTTGTTGTGGTCTGTAATTCAGAGGAATTGGGAATTAATTGATCATGAAAAACAATTAAAATTTTTTTTAAATGAAAATCATAATGTTATTCTATTCTTTTCAGGTTATTTTTATATAAAGATCTTAAAACCACTAAATATTTTTTATGTTATGTGAAATTGATTTTGATATTAAAATTGGCATTTAATCATTTGTTTTATATTTCCCATATGTTTTTTTCATGCATGAATTATTAAGATTTTTTTAATCAAGTATGATACTGGTATGGATTATTGATATATGTTTCATTATGGTTTGGCTGAGGTTATTGTTCATACATGTGTGTGATAGGTTGTGGGTTTATTGGCCTTTCCACCCCAATCCCTTTATTATGAAATGGGTTTATCTCAACTGTCCTTTTTCTTCTTCCCATGATTTATAATGGTCCTCCACCCGTGTTGTCTACAACACATGTGTTTTTTCACTACCCTATATAGAATTAAATAATTTGATTTTTTTTTTGTGTCATTAGTTTTTTTATTTGTGTAAATTTTTAGGTGAAATGATGAACCATTGTGATACGATTTAGAAAAAAATATTTGATTTTATTCATCACTAAAAAAGGAACTATAAAAAGTAATTTTATCAATGCTAAAAAACAATGAAAAAATTACCCATTTACCAACAAATTTTATCCCATAAAAATAACATATTAATAATAAATATATTTATATTGATATTAATATAATATATTTTATAAAATACTGATTATTGTAATACAAAATATGTAATCACACGTAATATATAAGAAATTTAGTTAAAAAAGTTTTATAAAATAATAACTAATTTTAATTAATTAACAGCTTTCAAATTATTATTGAGTAAAATTCATTTAATAAAAATTTTAATTTATAAAAATTGAACAAATCAATTAAAAATCTATGATAAGATTAAAATATGACTCAAATTCCAAATGACATTGAATTTTTATTTGGGTATCACATGGTACCGATTCTTTCAATATAAGTGGGGTAATTACTTCCATTATTCCAAGGATAAGATAGAATATGGAACATATATTATTCCCAAATATATGTGTGTTTTTTAATTTTTACTGTTAATGAATTTAAATAGGGAAACTCCTAAAAATATTCTACTATCGTTGTGGTTGTAGTTGCTGAACTTGACGAACGTCATGGTTGTTGGTTGAAAATTCAATATCACATTGGTTTCCAAAAAATATGATGGCTCACATATATGATTCAATGGAAAATTCATTCTATCACCTATGAGTAATTAGACTGGGCCCTAGAAGGGCCATTGTTTTGGGCCAGAAAGACCACGGGATAGAGAAAATTGATCATAACAAGTGCTATTAAAGGCATAGGGAAGCCCATATGTGATGTTAAAAAGTGTATTTCTCAAAAACCCAATTTGAAAATAATAATGGTGGCCTATTTTAAACATGTGAATCCATGGTTCCTAGAAATCCGTGTCATATGAGATTTATAATTTTGTTTGCTTTTTGGTACTTCAGTGTAATAGAGTTGATGAAAAAGGTCATTTCCCAAAGTGACTCTAGTTAAAAAAACTTCTTAATGTTATCATGAAAATAAAGATAATATAAATAAGCAAAATAGAATGCTGAGGGTTGTTTGTTTACTTTTTTTTAAATAATAAGATGATGTACTCTAGATTACGATTATATTTTTATTCTTTCTTTTTGTTTTTTATAAAAGATTTGGAAAATTCCTCAAGGAGATGTTTTTTAGAAAAAAAAGTATAGCGAGTAATCAATATAACAACACTTCTTCACATCATCATTCATATTCATAAATAAAATTAATATCCACATAATTATTACTGCCATATTCGTGGAACCCCAAACCCTATGGGAATTAGCTTTACCACAAAGATTAACTGAATTAAATCGCAGGCTAGATTCGGAACATTCAATAGTAATATCCAGAATTTTTTTGTTATTATATGGCCAGTTTATGATAAATGGTAAATTAGGTATCATATTCATTCTATAATTGATGATGAATTTGGTTTAGTGATTAAATTTTAACTCTAAAAATATATCTCGTGTTGTTATATTGCACCGATTAGGATCATACTCTCAGAATTCACACATCACTCAACCTCATGTGTTTTGTGTTAATTGTTCAATTTCATCATTAAAATATTTTAATATGAAAAAAACATCATTTATAATATCATGTTAATTACATTATATAATTAATTCATAAATATAATAAGTCAATAATTTAATAATTAAATCAATTACTAAGAATAAATTATCTTCCTTGTGTGGTGTAGTCATCATAGAATCATTTTTCATGTGCAATGATTTAAAAATGGTATAACCCAATAATTTTTATACTCATAATTTCCATACAAAATAGGATGAATATAGATGAATAAATTTGATCAAAATTGTATAATTTAAAGGGGAAATAATAATTTTATATCATAAACACTAATATTACAACATTAAGAATGAGAATAAGGCTTAGATGAAGGGATTCGTGCTTTAGAATCACTGCCAATGATTATAGGGAGTTGAAAAATATCTAATTTTATGATTGGTATCCTATATATCTCTAAACAATAAACAATTTACTCATTGGTCTAAAAAACAAATGAGGTTCCCATGGTGTGCTGTTATAGAAAAAATGGGAAGTGGATTTGGGAACCAAGGTTATCAGATACTACCTATGTCTCGGTTTTATGATGGTAAATTGTCTTATCGTGACTTGACCAAAAATATTTGTATCCAGAATCATGTCTGTCTCTATTTAAAATTTTGTGTCCATTGGATGAATACATCTATCTAAATATATATTGTAAATATAGAAACAAAAATACGACTTTAAGAATATTATACTTATCGGCGATATAAGATAGGTGAGGACCATTTTTTGATGAAGTGGGGTTGTTTTCTCTCATATGAGATGTAGCAAAACAATTTGGATCACCCCACAAATTTTCAGCCCATTTGAATGAACAGATTTGTTGAAGTGGGAATTTTAATCCCCATGTCTTCTTGAGATGATGTGCAGTTTATCCTCCTTTACTTGAATTCCATTATGGGATCTAAAATTCACCTCTATATATAATGGAAACATAAAAAAGTTATATTTAATTTTTTAATAGTGATTAAAAAATTAAATTATTCCAAATTTTAATTGAAATTTGAAAAAAATGTGTAACTTACAATTCAAAATTATTTTAACACAGTGGTATAAGGGTGAAATAAAATAGTGAATCATGGTGCGGTCACACCACCACACCTAATGATATTCACTCTTAGGAAAAACCTCACATCTTGTAATACATAATTGTTTTTGAAAATATATCCAGGTTCATATTCCTCAATCCATAGCAGAAATATAGGGAATGACTGAATCCCGTCAAGAATCAATCTCAATAAATTTTAAATTCATTTTATCATAAATTGTAAATAAAAATTCTAGTGCAATTAATGACACTAATCATAGAATAACTAGTTATGGTTCAAACATGACATTAATTACCCATGTGTGTGTATGACACAATGTATTTAGTATATTTAGGTCATGTAAAACAATTATTCTTAACTGGTTTAATTAACTGAAACTTTTCTATATTCCTTTGAAATAAAATTTTAAGACACACTCATTTAGAAATTCCTGAAAGTCGAACCATAAGCTACCGATCGAGATATACACACATGATGTACATTTCATAACTCACATATTTATTAATATTACTTATTTTATTTTTTAGGGAATATAACATTTTGATATCTCGTACAAACACCTAGATGAATTCAGCACAATAATGAAATAGATCAGAAAAGAAATGCGTATATAGACTAACCTATAACGTAAAATGATTTTTACCTAACAAGGATATTCCTTAAATTTTAAAAAAAATGAGTTACATGTCATGGTTGTGTGAAAAAGTATACTGAAGAAAACTGAGAGACTATTTTCAATGAACAATGATCACAAAGAAGCATTTCCAAATATAAAAAAGTTTATAACAACACATCCAATCATATCATCTATGAATTATATATATATAAAACAACACATGATGACGAAATGTTTCTCATGATTTTCATTCTACCAATTAATTTAGAAACCATGTATTTTACATATGTTCAACATGTAAATGAGCATGTAACATGTTATGTATTTTTATTTATTTTTTTAAATTTTAATATAAAAACTAATAATAACACACACAAAACATATAAATTAAAATCCTAAATATCATTCCAAATTTTTTTACCTTTCCCCACACATATAATGTTATATTTTTCGAAATTTTATCCAATGAGAAGATATTTGAAAAATAAATTTATATTTTTAAAAGGGATAAAATATATTAAAGTGAAAGGGTTAGGAACAACCTTCTATTATCAAATGTTGATGAGGTCATTCACTGTGATGAAATCAACTATATGGGTGGGAATTCCATCATTTAATGAAATCAAACATATCACATTGAATTTAAAGATCCTCCATATGTCTTCTTGTGTTATCTACACTGAACCATAAAAAAACATTAGATAAATCATAAGGAATTTACCATTTTCAATTCAACTTACTGGGTAGCAGCTTTATACTTGAATAGTATAGAAGGATTATTTCTTATACATCAAACTCCTTTTTGAATCATTCTATCATGAGGTTATTTTGACCATTCATTGAAAATACATGAGTTATCACATGATGATAATCAAATATCCTCATGGTCTTGATTTTAATGATTCATTTGAATTTAATATTATCCCAAATCCATGTTTGATTTATTCATAGCCCAATATTGAAGATTCTCTACATCCAGGGGAAGATGATAGGCTCAAACAAAAATAATCTGAAATGGGGAAATTTCTATCAGAGAATTTTATATCGTCATATAATCCCACAATAAATCTCCTAATAACATACACTAATATTTACTATTCAGATGCATTATTTTCTCCAAAAAATAATTCAACACCAAATTTGAAACCACAAATAGGCCATTAATTTTTGTGTGGTATGGAGTTGAATTTATATTATTAACCAAATTATTACAAAGGGGGACACCAAATTATGATTAAAAAAGCAAGTCCCATGGTCACTAATGTTGTCCTTTGGAACTCCAAAACTAAATGAAATTCTATCCTTGAAAAAATCCAAAACAACATAGGAATCATCCGTCGTAGTTTCCTTAGTCTCCACCCATTTCCTAACATAATCAACATAGAACAATATGTATAATATCCTAACATAAATTTTAAAAGGACTAATAAAATCAATTCCTCAAACCTCAAAAATCTCACAAAATAATATGGGTTGTTGGGGAATTTCGTGTCTTCTCAATATGATTCTAGTGTGTTGGAAACATGAGAGTAACATACGAAAGGGGCGATTTCGTTTGCACCAGGATACAGGGGCACTGGTAATGAGGTATCCCTCTGATGAAGGCTTTAATCTGAACACGGATGGTTCCAAAAAAGAGGGTATTGCTCGCGGAGGTGGTGTTGTTCGCGACTGGACAGGGAGTGTCACCATGTCTTTCAAGGCTCACTATGGCAACGGAACAAGCATCTAGGCAGTGACAAACTCAATATTGATAGGGATCAAATTGAGCATCCAGAAAAATATTAAGATATCCCAATTGGAGACAGACTCAATGATTATCCATACCTCCTTAAAAGGTAAGAGTCAAATACATTGGTCGATTTCTTACACAATCAGAGAACGTAAAGCTCTTCTCAACAAAGGCATGATGGTCACTCACACCTGGAGAGAAGGGAATAAGGTAGAAGATCACCTTGCTTCCCAAGCTGAACATGGCCTTGAAATCACCAGTACTAAAAATATCTCCTTCTTCAATACATTGGGAATGGCTTTGATAAGAGGAGATGCCCTCGGCTTGCACCATTTCAGGCCTCCTTAGGACAGATGTGATTCTTGATGTTCTGGTTTCTCAAGCTGCCTTGTTTCTCTTTTCTTTAATAAAAATGGAACTTTGACTGAGTGAATGAAATAAAAAACACATAATAACCATGAAACATGATTGGGAATATATAATTTAGAGTCTAGGACATTTTTATTTGTCTATTGGGGTATAAAGTGTCCTCCAAAAGTAAATTTTTGAAAAAATTAAAACACACTCAAACTCTTTATTGAAGACACATCTCGATGTGACATGGTTAGTAAACAAGCACCATTGGTTGGTATCTTCCCACAAATCAAACCTATAATAACTATTTAATTTTTTGAACATAATTTTTGATTAAAATTTCATGAATTTTTTGCTAATAAAAGTCATCATGTCCAAGGAATGATAAAACATTACACACACATGTTGGATTTGAAATGTATTAAATAATGTATACCTCATATTTATAAACCTTAATACAATGTTTTGACCCTATATTCTCTAATAAAATTCCATGCACTACCATAAAATAAAAAATTTCAAATTTAAAAACCCGATTCTTCTCAATAAAATGATTCCACATCATTCCCAAAATAATGATACATTCATCATCTAAAGATCCATAAACAGTAAAATCATCCATAAATACATACATTCTAGTGTCATTGGAATCTAAAAAAATACTCACCATGAATCTCTATAATGTACCTGGTGAATTGAAAAGTCCAAATATAATCCTCTAATAAAAAAATATGGGCAATCGACAAGGGAATATTTTCTTATCTAGATCTTATAGAGATATAAGAACCTGAAAATATCTAAGAAATCCATCCAAGAAATAATACAATGTTTTTCTAGATAGTCTCCCAAGCATTTGATAAATAAAGGGTAGTGGAAAATGGTAATTTAAAGGGATTTGATTTAGTTTCATAAAACTAATAAACACATGAAAACTATATTGAACCCTCATTGAAACTTAATCCACTCTTTAATTTCTAATAACAGAAAAACCACATTTATTTTTCACAATCTAAATAGGAATCACCCACTAATAACATGAAATTGTGTAAATTATACCTACCTCGAGAAATTTTTAAACTTATTTTTAAACAACATCTAGAATATTTGGATTAAGTCTGCATTGTGGTTGCCTAACAGTTTTATCGATGTCCACCAAAAAAATATTATGCATAAAAATGGAGGTGATAAAACCATATATATTATGCATGGACCCCAAGATTTTCCTAATATTATCCCTCCAAATATTGAAAATATTTTCTTCATGTTAAAAAGATATTTTGTTAATAATTATAGTGTAGGTTCTGGGCGTAGCAGAAGCACGTTGGTGGGTTTTACCAACTTAAATTTCAGCGTTAAACAACGTTCAAATCGAGATCTATCATGATATAAAATGCCATATCATCAGAATAGAACGAAGAATGAAAAACAAAATAGGTAGTCTCAGAACCATAGAGATAAGATCATAATATATTGGTTATAAATAACTTAATTAATTCACAAGAATTACCTTGATGTAATTATTTCTTCGTTGATGTCTCCAGTCATGGTCCGATGTAATCCATCGTTGCGTCATAGAATACAAGTGTAGGATTCCTCTAGAGGTGATCCACACATGCACCATGTATCTTTGGACGTCGCTAAAGGGATCTACGGGTGCTATCACGGAATAAGCTTCACTTGCGATGTTCGCCTTCGATCGCCTTGATCCGATGGAGGAGGATATCTCTCAGTCTTGAGAGCGTTCTTGGAGGAATTAGTTCTTTTAGCCTTGAAATAATTCTCCAAAATTGTTGTGCACAATGATTGGGGAAAATTTTTGGGGTTGTTAGGATATTTATAATCATGTTTGAGGTTATAGAGTTATGATAATAAATAAACGCGTTACGCGATTTATTTATTTCATTAACACTTATTGAAAACCCCCATGTAGAATTATGAATTCCTTGACATGCAACTATGCTGATTATACTAAATATCATTTAATAAACCAATATTACATCCTCAAAATCCCAACTGGAAAAAATACACGGCATGTAATCATTAATACACGACGTGTAAACATTTTCCATAAAACTACACGGCGTGTATATTTAATATACACGGCGTGTACTTTTATTTTCCATTTTCCTTTATTTCCTCCACCACATTTATTAGTCCTTGAGTAATGGTTATTCATTTGTCAAATAAATGTAACTGCATTACTTGATAATAAATATATATTATTTCTCCAACAATATATTCTCTCGAATAACTAGTGTTGAAATAAATGTAATCAGTAATTCTTAAAAAATTATTAAACCACAGTCAGGTATAATATTTATTTAACCTGTTAAATTAATATTTAACTAAGATACATGGACACAGTTAGTGTGTGGCTCTTTAGGCCTCTTTCTCAGTGGCATTAGGTGGATCCTGCCTAATTTCCAAGGCTAGCATCTAGAAACACTTCAAGGTACCCAGAGGGAAAGAAGTTAAGACCACAATGACATGTCACCTCATACGAATGCTTACAGTGTAATATAATCTCTTTTTATTGATATCTCTAATCAAGCGGGTTGTATGATAGTTCCATCAACCCATGTGCTCAATTATTCTTTCTTTGACTTCCCGAAATTGAACTCGCCCATTCCTTACCATGGCTATAGATTTATTGAGGCTATATCAATTCCATCAAAGGGCCTGAGATATCTACTTCCGTTATGGAACAAAAGGGACAAATCCTTTCTCGCATTATCTATTAATGCAATATTACTCATGATGCACCCAACTTATCCTACCTCATTGCGAACAGAGTGTTGTCATAGTTTTTTTCAATAAATCTAAGTGCGTGAGTTATAATACCCATTAATAATAATATTAAAGTCTAAGGACCAATGCACACGTCCGAAGATAGGAACATTCAATGACACTATGAAATGTGGATTTTCTACTGGCGGGTCTCATCCTCATAATATCCTCCTAGATACTACCAAGGGAACACACCATGAGAAGAAGCCTCAAATTTTTAGGATCCCTCTCCCCTAATGGTCTGTATTATTTTTTCCCTCAAATAACATCATCTGGCCATAGAACATATATACAAGAACAATGTTATGGAACTTCCGGGTTCTCATCATAGTAGGGATCCGATATGACCCATTAATGCAATAGCTTTCCTTAGGATATTATCACATGCATTGTCACACATAAGAACAATCAAGATGTGATAAAGTATTTATTAATTAATAAAGTACAAAGTAGTTGGTTCTAGGCCACCAACTCCAACAGACTCCCACTTGGACTACAGCCAACTGATAAAAACCTTTAACCCTAGCTCTCACATGATATTCATGCCTCTATTAAGATAGTTCTATCCTCATGGGGTCAGACATGTTCTATTCCGTTTACACTCTTCTAACTGCATCTTCACCCCTCTGATATAAATTCCTCCAGAGGTGATACTTCCGGAGTATGTGTTTTGCCTGTTGTTGTGACCTTGGTTCTTTTGCAAGATCCACCGCTGTAGTATTATTAAAATACAATGTCATAGGGTATTTACTGCTAGGAACCACATCAAGATCCTGGACAAATTTTCTAATCCACATGGATTCTTTGGCTGCATCAAAAGCTGCTATATATTCAGACTCCACTGTATAATCAACAATAACTGGATGATTTGAAATCTTCCAGCTCACAGCTCCTCCATTGAGATAGAAAACATATCCAGATTGCGACTTCAGTTCATTATGACCTGTCTGAAAACCTGCATCAACATACCCTCTGATGATAAGCTTTTCATCTCCTCCATACACCAGGAACATATCATTTGTTCTTCTCAGATACTTTAGGATAGTCTTAACAATAGTCCAATGCTGTTTTCCTGGATCTACTTGATATCTGCCTACCATTCTCAGTGCATAGGCAACATCAAGCCATATACATACAATGTCATACATTCTGGATCCTATAGCCAAAGTGTATGGGATCTTACTCATTATATCTTAATCTTGTTGTGTCTGAGGAAACATTTTCTTAGAATGACCTAGGCCACGTGACGATGGAACCAATCCCCTCTTGGATTGTTCCATACTAAATCTATTTATAATCTGGTCAGTGTATGTATTCTGACATAGTCCAAGAATCCTCTTGGATCTATCACGAATGATCTTGATCCCTAGAATATAGGCTGCTTCACCCAAGTCCTTCATGGAGAAACACTTGTTCAACCAATCCTTAACTGACTGTAAGACTGGTACATCATTTCCAACAAGCAATATGTCCTCAACATATACTTCTAGGATAATGATCTCATTCCCATTAAACCACTTATAAACACATGGCTCAAATTTATTCTTAATGAACCCAAATTATTTTATGGCTTCATCAAATCAAATGTTCCATGACCTGGATACTTGCTTTAACCCACAAATAGATTTTTGCAACATGAAAACCCATTTGGATTCACCGGGTATCACAAACCCTTCTGGTTGTTTCATATAGACATCTTCATGAAGGTTCCCATTATGGAATGCTATTTTGACATCAATTTTCCAAATCTCATAGTCATGGTAAGATACTATGGAATGTATTATTCTTATGGATTTAAACACGCAACTGGTGAGATGGTTTCATCATAGTCAATTCCTTGATGTTGTCTGAATCCTTTAGCCACTAGCCTTGCATTATAGGTGACAACTTGACATTCCATGTCCAGTTTTCTATTGAACACCCATTTTCATCCAATAGGCTTTACATCAACTGGCACATCGACAAGAACCCAGACTTGGTTTTGATACATGGAATCCATCTCAGAATTCATATCTTCTAGCCATGTTACAGTTTCTAATCTTTCTACTGATTCCTTACAGGAGATAGGTTCATCATTGTCCAACAATAATTATTCACCATCCTTGGTGACTAGGAAACCAAATCTCTCTGGTTCCCTTACCTCTCTTGATCTCCTACACAGTACTTGTGTTTTTAGAACATCTTCCACGGGGACCTTTGGAACTTGTTCCTATACTAACTCCTGTGTATCTTGAGAATAATCTTCATTGAAGTCAATATTTCTCCCACTATCCTTCATTAGGATGTGCTCCCTCTCAAAAAGACGGCTTGTATGGCGATAGTCACTTTCTTGTCTGAAGGGTTATATAGGTAATATCCTTTTGTTTCCTTGGGATATCCTATAAAGATACACCTCATGCCCCGGGGTGCTAGTTTGTTGCTTGAGAAGGCCTTAACAAATTCCTCACATTCCCATACATTTGTATGCAACAAAATTGGTTTCTTTCAATTCCATATCTCGAAGGGAATTCCATTTTCCAACTTAGTTGGTACTCGATTTAATGTGTATCCTGTAGTTTTTAATTCATATCCCCAAAAGGATAATGGAAGATCCGCATGACTCATTGTCGACCTCACAATGTCCAACAAGGTGCGGTTCCTCCTTTCAATAACACCGTTACACTATGGTGTATAAGGATGAGTGAGTTGAGATAAGATCCCAGACTCCCATAGAAGATTGAGGAACTCTTGGTTCAGATATTCCCCACCTCGATCTGATCGAAGTTTCTTTATCTTCTTACCATGATGATTCTATACTTCATTCTTGAATTCCTTAAATTTATATAAGGCCTCTGACTTATACCTCATTAACTAGACATATCCATATCTACTCAAATCATCAGTAAATGTAATGAAGTAAGAATATCAACTCCTAGATTATACTAGAAATGGTCTACACACATTCGTGTGCACCAATCCAAGAAGCTCTGTGGCCCTTTAACCTTGTCCATCGATGGGCGACTTTGTTATTTTTCCTTGAAACAAGTGTGACATTTATCAAGTGGTTTTATCTCAGTAGAGTCCAAATAAATATCTTTGTAGAGCTTTGTTAAACTCTTCTCATTTACATGATCGAGACGGTGATCCCACAACTGGGTGATGTATGAGTCATGTGAGTTTTTCTCTTTATCAATTTCCAACACTTGGTTTTAGTAATTTAATACATGCAAACTATTATTTAAATGTTCCATACCATAACATACGTTGTTCTTATAAAAGAGAAAACCCTTATTTCCAAATTTGGAAATAAATCCATCCATACCAAACAAGATATAGAAATTATGTTCTTGGTATCCCTAGGCACATAAAAACAGTTATGCAAAACCAAAATCATCCCAATCAGCAATGAGAGGTGGTAATCGCCAATAGCCAATGCAGTCATCCTTGCGCTATTTGCAGCTGTATGATCCACCTCTCATATGATAATCTTTCTAAATCTACTAGGTTATTAAATTTGAATGAATATGTGATCCCCACAAGCTTTATCTAATACACAACGTGTAGAAATAGAAAGACTACACTTGATAACGAATGCACCATTAGAGTCCCCACACTTATGGGTGCAGTTCCTCTTCCAGTGGCCTTGCATGCCACATGAAAAATACACCACCTCCCTTTCCTTGCCCTGCCTCTGGATCTTCCCCTTCTTGGAGGGACGGTGCGTGGGGGCTTCAGACCATTTATAAGTCTTTGGCCCCTTTGCCTTGTCCTTCCTTTTCCTACTCACCATATGGACTACGGGTTTTTCAAGCCCCATGTCCTTATCTACCTATAAAATCAAGATCAGAAGTTTCTATAGACTCTTCTCATTGTTTCTTAGGTTGTAGTTGACAATAAATCTAAAGAGGGTCTTGGGCAGTGATGATAGGATGAGATATGTTCGCAAATAATCCTAGAATTTAATCCCTAAGATGTCCAGGCGCTCAATGTAGGCTATAAGTTTTACTACATGAGGCCCAGCTAGCACAAACTCTCCAAGATTAGTTGTAAACAAAGAATTGGAGATCTCATACCTCTCCTGTATCGCCTTCTCTTGGTAGATATCCTTAAGGTGAGACGTCATGCTATACACGTCCATGTTTTCATGTTTCTTCAAGAGATCATTATACATGGACGATAGCATGAAACATTGGACATAAGTGGCATCATACATGTGTTTCATGTAGAGAGATAGTTCCTCATCACTGGCCACCATTCTAGGCACAACTGGAATAGGCTCTTCTAGTATATACAATTTCCTTTCATGGTGAAGGATGACACGTAAATGCCTCTTCCACTCTTGGAAATTGGTTCCAGTGAGAAGGTTTTCCTTCTCTAGTATGGTTCACAATGATATGTTTGAAGTCATTTTTCTTGTCGTTTCTACAAATTAAGATGAGAAAAGGTTTAGTAATTTGTTACAAAGCTGAGACAAATAAATAAATTAATACTTATTAGTCTCCCCCTATTTTATCGAAATCCAATAGCCCTCACCATTGACTTCAGAATATTCTGTTGCCTGAATATTCTAGTGGCAAGGATCCATATTGCCCTTCTCATTACCCCAACTAGGATTGGTCAAGAGAATTGAAGGTTTTTAGGTATGCAATCTAAATTCCAAGTGCATTAAATCGTAGCTCATTGATCCACTGAGTGGACTCTCCAATCCTGAAATACTTTTATTTTACATTTCCTCAACCTTTGAATCTTGGTCACACCAAGTCCTGCTGTGGCAGTCAACCCTTGATGTGAACCAAGTTAAGTCAACCCAAAATCTTGAATTAGAATTCCCCAATAATTGAAATCACCCAAACTTGGGTTGGTCAAGCACTTTGAACTATGGTTCAATTATACCCAAGATTATGGAAGGTTATACCGACTTAATATTTCTTTGAGAGATTTTATCCTTATATGTAAATTTCCATTTTATTATATTTTATTTCATGATTTTTAATAGTAAGTGGGATATACTTAATTTATTGACCATGTCTAAGATAATATTTTTGCACAAGCTGATCATTATTTTAGTTTCATCTTGCATGCTTGTTTAAACCATTAATTGTGTGATCGTGACAGCACACCCATAATAAATAAAACATGAAACTGGAAGATATAAAATAAATGGTATGATCATGTGATTGTTCTATTGGTTAGTTTATCTAGCGGTTGATAAACTAAATCAATACCTAGGGGAGAAACACCTTGATCCATTTAGGTTCATATTTATAGCTTTCCACATGTCCACATTTGTATCTCCTTGGATTGGTTTCTCCTTGGCTCCTGACTTGAGCCGCCTCCACTATCATTGGAGCTCCATCCATTACATATGCATTTGTCTCACATGCAGATGAGGGGTAAAAGGGGTTTTAGATAAAAGAACCCTTGGGCGTGCATGCCCTTTATATTAATTAGGAGAAGGCTCGCCGGACAACAAATTTAATTTAAATAAATAAATTAAAGAAACCATTCAAATAAAAAGTTCTTGGTCTAGTATAGTATCATCCATACATGCAACGATATTTACACATAAATAAAACCAGCATTAAATTCTTTAATCATGCTTTTTTAAGATAGTTCATGCTCAAATCAATTAATTATATTTAATTAATCAACACTTTTATATTAAACCATTTTATGAATTTCCTTGAGATTATCATCCATCATAATTTTAAACAAATAAATTTATTTTAAATTATCTTTGTACGTAACTCGTACCTTGGAGGCAACCCGGTAAACTCATGTTAATTACGCATATGTTAAATTAAACACATATATATAAAACACCTATCACCTGTTGTGCCTCAACTTTATTCCTACACCATGGTACACATCTCAAGGTTCTATATAATGTAATAATAAATTTAAATAAATCTGCGTAATTTGGGTGAGTACATGGCATGTAGTTCCGACTTCATGGCATGTAATTTTCTTCACCGTCTATCTGATGTACATGCCTGAGGACATGGCATGTTAATATACATCGGAAATTTTCGGTGTACACGACGTGTTCAGTGGGACACACACCATGTAGTTTCCGTGTTAGATGTTTTCCATCCGGGAAAACTGTGTACATGGTACACGGTCCAACCCTAACCTCAAGGGACTACACACCATGTTCTATTGGACCAAACAGCGTGTAATCTAGAAACCATGTGCCACCTGTTCGTGGTCAACACACGGTGTCATAAATGACTTAGATAGGATCAAGAAACGACCAGATTTGGTAGACCATTCTGATGCATGAACCTATACTACATGGCGTGTACTTCTTAATACACACTGTGTATTCTCATGTTGTACGACCATGAATGTTTGGATCTTCCGGATGAGATTCTCTATTTTATTTTAATCAAAAATTAAATGAAAAGGTCGTTTCTGTATGGTGAACAAGAAATGATTGAGGAGGAACAGATCTCGATATTCAGATTTAAAGAACGATTAACTTGAATTGAAACAACTAAATTATTAAATGCATAAATCAGCAATGAAAAAACAATAATTATAATCAACGATATGACCCCTCAGATACCACTTGTAGGTTCCAGGCGCAACGGAACCTCGTTGGTGGGTTTTCCCAACATTAATTTTAGCATTAAAAATGTTGAAACTGAGATCCGTCATGATTTAAAATGCCAGATCTTCAGAATAGAACGAAGAATGAAAAACAAAAGAGGGAGTCCCAGAACAATAGAGATAGGATCATCATATATTGGTTATAATTAATTTAATTAATTCACAGGAATTACCTTGATGAAATTCCTTCTTCATTGATGTCTCCAGTCATGATTCGTTGTGATCCGCCATTGCGTCGTAGAATCCAAGTGTAGTATTCCTCTAGTGGCAATCCAAACATGCTCCACATATATGTGGACGTCGCTGAAGGGATCTCCGGGTGCTAGCACGGAAGAAGCTTCACTTGCGATGTCCGCCTTTTATTTCCTTGATCCGATGGAGGAGGATCTCTCTTGGTCTTGAGAGCATTCTTGGAGGAAGTAGTTCTTTTGGCCTTGAAATAATTTTCCAGAATTGTTATGCACAATGATTGGAATGTACTCGTTAATACATGATGTGTAATCATTTATAAATAGCGTGTACTCATTTTCCATAAAACTAAATGACGTGTACTTTTATTTTCCATTTTCCTTTATTTCCTCCACCACAATTATTAGTTCTTGAGTAATGGCTATTCATTTGTTAAATAAATGTAACTGCATTACTCACTAATAAATATATATTATTTCTCCCACAATATATTTTCTCAAATAACTAGTGTTGAAATAAATGAAATCAGGTATTCTTAAATAATTATTAAACCAAATTCGGGAATAATATTCATTTAACTTGTTAAATAAATATTTAACTAAGATACATGGACACCCTTAGTGTGTTACCCTCTAGGACAATTTCACAGTGGCATTAGGTGGAGCCTTCCTAATGTCCAAGGTTAGCATCTAGCAACATGCCAAGGCACCCATAGAGAAAGAAGTTAACACCACAATGACATGTCACCTCATAAAAATGCTTACCTTGTAAATTAATCCCTTTGTCTTGATATCTCTAATCAAGCGGGTTGCATGCTAGTGCCATCAACCCATGTGCTCTATTATTCATTCTTTGACATTCTGGAATTGAACTTGCCCATTTCTTACCATGGCCATGGATTTATTTAGGCTATATCAATTCCATCATAGGGACTGAGATATCTACTTCCATTATGGAACGTAAGGGACAAATCCTTTCTCGCATTATCTATTAATGCAGAATTACTCGTTACACACCCAATGTATCCTACCTCGCTATGAACAGTGTGTCGTCACAGTTTTCATCAATACATCTAAGTGCCCGAGTTGTAATACCCATTAATAATAATCATAAAGTCAAAGACCTATACACACATCTGTAGATAGGAACATCCAATGACACTATGAAATGTGGATTTCCTACTGGAAGGTCTTTTTCTCATAATATCCTCTTGGATAATACCAAGGGCACACACTATGAGAAAGTGACTCAATGTTTTTTGAGTCCTCACACCTAATGGCTTGTATTATTTGTGTCCCTTAAATAACATCATCCGACCGTAGAATATATATTCAAGAATAGTGTTGTGGCACTTCTAGGTTCTCATTATACTAGGGATCCTCTATGACCCATTAATGCAACAGCTGTCTTTAAGACATTATCACATGTATTGTCATGCAGAAGAACAATCAAGATGTGATAATGTATTTATGAACGAATAAAGTAAAATTTAGTTTGTTCTAGGCCACCAACTCCAACATATAGTAGGTAATCTATCATCGCACAATAAGTATAGGCATTTGATATTTGGTGGTGATGGATTGAGTTCCAGTTAAGTGGGTTGTTGCATGGATGTAGAAATTGAAGGATCTAAAATATGTGCACAATTAACATCAATATTAGAATAAAATAGTCAATATTATAGAATAATTTAACAAATTAGTCCCCATACTCAACAACCACGTCTTAATTATAGTGAACATGATCAAAATAAGAATATTAATCCAAATTAAAATTATATAAAATAGGTGTTTTCTCATTATAAATAGGCGTGTAATTGACCTTAGTCATAAAATTAATACCAATTATAATAATCTATATAAAAGTAGGAAAATAATAATTAAAAGTTTTTTTACATGGTGGTTCAAAATGGGATATAAAAAAAGAAGAGCGGTTCTATGAGGGGTACTTCATGGAGTCTATAACATTAAATACAACATATTAATCTCCAAACCTCATGGATAGTGTGCATTCATGAAAATTTATGATAGTTTTTGTAGTTATTGGAAAGGTAATACCTATGAATATGGAGGCATGATTAATTAAAAAATCATACACTAAAAAAATCATATATAAATCTATTGGAAATATCATGTATCTTACATGAACAAGTATATACTCAAGTACTCCCACTTGATATGTTGTAGCCACATTTTATAATGGCACGACTACTCTCATTGGAATCTACTCACCAACCTATAATGTAAGGAATATAGATAGAGGCATCACATTTATAGTTTCTCACAAATCACATTAGGCACCAGAAAAGTGTAAATCACCAATAATGCATGGGATGATGAATGTACCTGGATCCATTCACATTTGTGGAATTAAATAAGTTGGTATAATTAGTGTTAAAAAATTCTTTCCATGATTGATCCCCTCATTTCCCTTGATCCATTTTCAATTGTTACAATGTTCTTTTAATAATTTGGCATATGTTGTGATTTTCATAATGGTATTAATAACTGGTATTTTTATCTCAAATCACTTGAATGTGTCTATAACCCCTTTTTGGGTCATGAATTTAGCCACCAATTTGATTTGATCCACAATTTTTGTAAAGGTAATGGGTTTATGAGGTATATCAACAATTTTATAGGTATCTTTTACTATCTCCTTTTCTAGATAATCAATATGTTATGTTGGGGGAATATCTTCAAGATGGGTGAATCCCAGTGCAATGGTTGGTGCATATTTATCATTCATTTTCTTCATTCTAATTAATTTTATCACACATACATTCCCCTTGTGATTTGGAGTTGGTTGGAAAGGTATATTTTATGAGTTATTATTTACTAGTTCATATAGAGAAGCGGCAATATAACTCATTTGTGTCTTCAACTCCATCAACTTCAAAGCATGAGTCTTTTGATAATTTTGTTGACTAAGAACAATTTTTGAAAGGTCATCAGTTTTAGAATCTAACTTTGGTTGATAATTACTTTGTTTTTTTGAATTTTCAATGCATAGACATAAAATATCATTGGGGGTTGTTCAAATACATACTCGTAAGGTGGAGGACGGTGCATGTTTTGATATTTTTCGAATCTATACCACATGTTTGATTGATATTTTATTTATTAGATTTATGTTTCTTCAATAGAATCACACATCATCTAGTAATGTGGTTGTTTTTGATGTTGATATGGTCTATCAGGGAATACTATTTCACAATCCTCCATCAATTGTAGTTTGAGGGAAAAATCAGATTTGTGGTTCATTTTAGTGAAAATTCCACAAGGCCTTATAGGACTGGATGTGGATGTCATTTAAGCTAAAGAAATCTATCTCACCATAGTGGTTAATTATTACAACATGTAATATATTACATGATTTTATAGAGAAGAATTAATTACATGATTTATTCCTATAACATTTGGTGTACCTAGATCACTAAATCTCAATGAGTTTTTTTCCATCATGTCAATAAACACACGTGCATCTACTTTTGTTCTCAACCAATTCCCATCCAACTACAACATCCACCACAGTCCTCTCCATAGGTGTGTGTAGAGTCCCAATATTGACATACATAGACATTGCATTACTTTTTATAAATATCTAATACATAATAACAACAGACACCAAAGGACTGTAAAAGTTTAGTGTCTTTGGAAACACGGAATATAATCTTCTATTCTTGGTGAAAGATCTTCAACATCTCCCATAAAGATATTCATTTTTTTATTACCTAAAAAATTTATTTATATCATGGGGAAAAGAAAACATATAAAGGGTGAGATAAAATGATCAGTAAGGGTAAGCATGGAGAAAATAAAACAAACCATATACATTTGAACTTCAAAACAAGAACATAATATTTAAATATCAAAATATTGAGAAATAACATTAAACATGGCAGTACATAAGGCATAGATTATAATGGATAATAAATCATGATAAAATATCATGGGAATAAATCATGTAATTTTGGAAAACATTATTCACATGTTATCATTTCTATAGTAGCCAAGGCATTGCTGCCAAGACCATCTTAGTGGACAAAGTTTCTTTCTGAATAGATTTCACTCCTCGTTCCAGTCCTGTATCACTAAACTAGATTAACTTACCATTCTAGACATGTCTATCTCATGAGATATAAATCTTTACCCAATGAATTTTATGGAGATATAGGTCCCACACATCTCATAATGAAATCATTCTTACGTGTGACACTACATAAACATAAATCATTCATAATAACCAATAGAATAAAATGGGTTTCATAAACATCATCCAATCATAACATAATACATATAAAACAAATGGAAATCATTTCATAATAAGAGAAGTGAAACCATATAAATCAAAGAGACATTATACTTGAAACATACACATATGACATAATGCCTTCTTATATGTAAAATGGTTTTGACAAAACACTTGAAATGAATTCTTGAGGAAAATATCCTTTCTTCTTCAAAAGTATTTTCTTTTCACAAAATTACATGAAATTTTAAAAGAAAAGGATTTTTTTTGAAAATGGTCCTCAAATCATGTAGAGTAAGATTCATGAAAATAAAGTGTTGTGAAACCAAAAAAATTCATTCATGCAGTATAAGTAAAAAAACATTCTTCTCGTACTTTTTCTAGAAAAGTTAAAAAGTACCTCCTATGGTAAACAAAAAAAGATTCCTTACATACCATGTAGTAAAAGTCAAAAATGGGTAAAAAGGACTTTAAACATACATGAAACCATTTTTAGAAAATAGGGACATGGATGATAAATATAACCCCAGTAAATACTTACGAAAAAACAATCTCGGATAAAAATGAGATTGGAAAAGTTATCCCTTACCTTAGGTCCGATATGATTCGTATGTATCCGAACCGAACCTCCTTTATAATTATTTAAATAATGTAATTTACTTATTACAGTATCATATTCATTGTTATGATATCATATATGGTTCAATTATGACTTTATATTACCCATTATTTTGTAAATTCCATGTTAAAGCAGCATTTTGGGTAAAATCGTTATATTTATCGTACGTGTTTGGACTTGTTGTTCTTGATATTATTATTAATTATATCATGATTTACTTAATTCACGAATTTAAATAATGATTTATATATAATATTTATTCAGTATGTATATATATAATAGATAGATAAATGAAATGAAATACACCGTTCATGGAGATGGTAGGCCGTACGTATGTATGAACGCTGTTTTCCTTTCCTTATTGACTTGAATGAAAGTAAGTAGATGTCAAATATATATATATATATACACGTAAATATAGGAGCTTTATCATGTCATATATTTCATTATTCATCATTATATATACTTTATAATCATTCTTGAATGGTTAACATCGAGAATGAATCTCATCGGGTCGTGGAGACAGTAATCCGTACGTACGCACGAGTGATGATATCGTTCCCATAATTATTGAATTGAATTGTAGTTGATGATATAATATCTCAAAATTAGTATAATTTTATAATAACTATATATTGTTATTCTTTACACAATTATACCCATCCATGTAAGGTGGTGGTGGAAAAACAGCTTACACCACGATGTGGAGACGGTATTCCGTACGTACGCACGCGCGGTGATTTCATTTTCTATAGGACTGATAGAAGATGAAATGGGATTGTTTCATATTTATAATAACATATCAGTATATTATTTATACTGATATTATTAATTTATAATGAAACAACTAAAGAATAAGATGTTTAAGAATAAATAAACTTGAACGAATCTTTAGAAGAGATTACCTCTTCTTCAACGCACCACTTTAAGCTTCCACTTAAGGCACTAGAGTTGGTCTTTTTAGGTGACTAGAACCTATATAATATTTCTAGGGAAGTTGAGAAGGGAAATGGGCAGTGTTTGGCCGAGCTTGAAGGCTCAAAATTGTGTAAAGTGAAGAGGGAGGTGGTGCCCTTTTATAAGGGAAGAGAGGGGCACTTTAGGGAAAACTTAAAATATTATTTTATAATAAAGTAATATTCGGTTTATAATGGTTCCAAATTGATTTATTTCAAAGATAAAGTGGGTATGGGTCGAAATACGTTCAACCAATAAGTTTTAGATAAGTTTAGGTTACTATTTTAACTTTATCATTTAGATTTAACTCTAAGTTAAATAATTTAACTTTTAACGTGTCTTCTTGTTTTCATACACTATATGGTTAATAAACTTACTATAATAAGACAAAAGAATCCCAAGTGGTTCATTACTAATATATATAATCTTATATAAGTCATTTGACCAAACATTATATTTTTATGAATAGAATAACAATTAAAAATATAATATTTGTTTTAAAAAATATTTTATGTCAATTTTGACCCTATTTGGTAATTGATTTTTGTGAAAATCATAACAACATGATTAGTTCTAAGAAGGTTAATTGAATAAATAATAACATGTCATATTAACCTAAAAAATTATTGGAATTTATAAAAAGTCTCAAATTACATTTATTTGGGTATTTATAAGAACAATTATGTTAATATTTCATTAATAAAGTAATTACTGAATCACCATCGTGTCATAAATAAATTAAATGATTTAATGTTTAAAAATTATAAATAAAATACCATTATGAAGAAAATATTTTTATCTTTCTAATGAATATTTATATTTGAATGTATCTTTTTTATAACCCTATATTAAAATTTTTTAGTTATTAAACTTGGATTTTATCTATTTTAACTCTTTTTTAAATAAAATAACAATAAATTTCCTAATCTAATCCAAGTGGACATAAAGGGTAATATTTTATTCCTAAGATTGTTTTTGGTTGAATTAAACTTATCCAATAGAATTAGTAAATGAGTTAGGGTAATAATAATATCATTTTTACCCTTAATTACCCTATTTACTTTTAACCGTGGTAAATAAATGTAAAAAGTCACTATTCGCCAAAAATTATTTTTAACTTATTGAACCTTATTTTATGCCTCGATATTAACCGTGTCTCTCGGATTTTCAAAATTCCACTCATAGAAGCGTTAAAATTATGTTTTATGTAAATTTTCAAATTTTCATAGGAGGTGGGTAAAAGACAGTGAAAAGTTCAATAATTTTTTTTTATATCTAAAATTATTATAAAATGACTCCAATGAATTAAATTGAACGTATATAGGTATTAAGTATCAATTTTTACATAACATAAATTTAAATAAAATAATAATTATTTAAATAAAAAGTCAGTTTTTAAATATTAACTTAGTGTTTTTACTATTCATCAAAAATTGAATGTTTTAATAAAAATACCAAAAATTCACCCTAGGATAATTTAGATATTCCGAATCCAAAAATGAAGTCTGCTTTGAATGATAAAATTTATAAAAATTAAATTAGTGGGTATTACTATTAATAATGGCTATTTTATATAATATTTTAATAACATATCGTTGTTTAGTGAAACTCAGTATTGCGTACAACACACGCTATCATGGAAGGACTAGATTGCGTGTAATGAAAGCAAAGTCTGGGATGTGTGTAGAGAAAGATTCATTTGTTGTTTCATATAATAGAATCCAAACATATTTCATTTACACATTTCATATATATATATATACACTCAATGCTGCGTAAAGTAACTTTTATCAAATGAATTGAAATTGTGTGTAACAAGATCCAAGATTAGTGTTGTGTATACTGCAAGCTAATACGGTGTTGTGTATGGCGCAAGATAATCTTTTTTTAGTATACAACAGATGATATGAAATAAATTAAATGGAATATATCTTTCAAATTCTCGGGGTGTTACATTCTACCCCCCTTAAAATGAATTTCGCCCTCGAAATTCGTCAGGGTTATAAATCGTTTACTAATTGAATGTCTCTTTAATAGAAACCCACATCGTAAAAAGGTATACCAAAACATAAATTTAAAAACTAAATTATGAAACATAACGGTTAGCCAAATTAACTAATCACTGGGTTTCCACATAAGAGAGCATATGTGAAAATATGGATATGGAAGAGAAATCTAACCATCATGTTTTGATGGAGCGTGGTAGAGAACATGGATATGAAAAATCAAACAATCACAAATCTATAAATTTGTGATGATCTATGCTACCATCTGATTCATCCGATATGAGGGAAATAAGACAACATTTTTGGTTTTCAAGATCATTTCCTTAAAGTTGAAAAAATTACAATTAGAAGAAATACTTTCTTGATTTTGATACAATCTCACTGTTGGTCGTTCCTTTAACAATTTACACATCATCTATTAAATAAATAAAGATGAATTTGTCATTCGTGAAGTGTTATCAGATCATGCGATAGAATGATAGGTCATTCCATGTGTCTCAAACAAAAGGTTAGAAAAAGTTATTAAATATACATAAGTCCATCTACAGTGAGATTAATCATATATGGTTCCTAAAATGGACTTATAATTCATATATCATACAACTTAATAAATTTAAACTAATTTATACTAACCAGAGAATTCCTGTAGGCCAGTGGTATGCAATAATGTCCTGTCTCACTTTAGTTGTCGGTTCGATTCCCACAGCCTTGTACGATGCGACATGTTTTCGCTCATCCTATGGGTTGTCCTTTTTATAAAACTATACTATTATAACATTCCATAAATAATATCTAAAAACAAGTTCTATTATTAAATAATATTATCTTGTGTCCAACACAATCCATTCCAATATTTAGGTTTTTCCAAAATACGTCCTTCCAATCTCATAGTATAAAGAAAACGATTACTTGAAAGGTCACATAACAAGCACTTGAATATCATAAGATATATCTTGTTGGTCCCATTCCAAAAAAGTGAATACCTTAATCATGAATTCTTTTCAAACATCAATTACCATAGAACCGTAGTTAAAACATTAATGCTGTCAAAAGTTAACTCTTTCCACATACCAAAATCCCAAAATTTCTATATACTCAAACCATGATATCACTTTGTCCTTATATCAGTCATGAGCTCAAGAATACTATCAAACATATTATTTTCTCCTTATCCATTCATTATGCTCATATCATCTATTTTCAAAAAATATTTCAATCACTTTTCATGGTTACCGATACCATAAAATTATTAAAAACCACAATAGGCCAAAATATAAATATGAAAATATTCCCCAATACCAAAAAATTATTTTGGAATCCCATTACATAAACACTTAATCATTCCACCACATTGTTTTCATATTCAACATCGCCAATAGTTATCACATGTGACTTCCCTTTATCCTTTTCCTTAAAGGGTTTCTCACGTTGATCATCCTTAACCCTTGGATTAGGGAATTGATTTGCATAATTCCCTATTTCCTTACACTTGAAGCATTGAAGTGTTGGTGGAGCGTTCAGTAATGGCTCGGGTTTTAGGGGTACATTTCTTAGTAAAAATCTGATATTTGAGGTGTTCTGGGTGGCCTGGAAGGCCGTCCCAGCTTCTCAATGACTCCTAGTGGTAGCCTTGTCCTACCGGTCACCTCAGCCTACCGGTAGACCTAGCCTACTGGTTCCCTGGGGGTACCGGTAGCCCTCATCCACTGGTAGATCTAGGCTACCGATGGCTCTCAGCTACAGGTGGCTCTCGGCTACTGGTGGCTCTCGGCTACCGGTGGCTCTCGGCTACTGGTGGCTCTCGGCTATTGGTAGATCTCAGCTACCGGTAACTCTAGGCTACCGGTAGATCTCAGTTATCGATAGCTGTTGCCAACCGGTAGCTCTGGGCTACCGGTTGCTCTCGCCTACCCCCATGGGATTTCCATTAGCACCTCCTTTTTGTGCGAATTGGTTTTTAAACCATTTTTTGACCCCTTTTAAGCCTGTTTTAAGGCCCATTAATGCCCGTATAAATTAAATGATTGGTGAGGTACCCATTAAATGAAAAACCATGAGGTGTGAGTCGGTTTAAACTGTCCTGAAAGGCGGGGACCTTTAAGTAGCGTGTGGGGTGTCTCAACCACGTGGTCAACCGACGATTCCACTTCTTTTGTGGTTTAGAGTTTTTATTTATGTATCTTAACCATCTCGGGAATGCTATATCTCAGCCTTTATAACCAAAGGCTTCTCCCTAGGTATCTTTTTCTCGATCATCCTACGCTCGGAGTACCCTTCCTCCCGACGAGCCGTACCCCTGTTTCAAATATTTTCTTGATAGTGTTCCGTGGAGTTCCTGCTACTCACTCAAGGACTTAATGTTGATCCTTGATCCGTTAGGTAGGTATTTTATCCATCGTCTCTCCATATGTGTATCATGTGGGGTGGGCATGCTTTTGTGTCTGTGGAAATTGATGAAACCTAACTTAATGAAGACAATGAACGGACCTTTAAAGAATGAAGGGCATGTGATCGATATTCTGTTATACACTTTTTATGTTGTTATGTGTTGTGAATTGTACGGGCTCGTGCTCACTGAAAATCATTGTCGTTGGTGGTCTTTCCTTGCGCACTAATGAACCTCAAAACCCCTGTATGTCTAAATGACCGTAACATGGAATTGGTTAATTACGTATACTCAGTTAAATAAATTGAAAGCACCAGGATCAACCCTTTTCTTTGATAACCCCGGTTAAAGTACAATGGAATTGAATCCATGGAGGGTGTTAAATATTTTAAATATGAAAACACCTACATGGGCCTACATTGTGTTGGTTGTAGCGGTTTTCTTGTTTCTTTCGCGGGCCGATTGCTGGGGTGATTCAGGTGGGGATGGGATCCCCTGTTGTTATACTTTCGCTGGTTTTGAATTTGAGGTTGTGTGATTACTCTTCTTATATCACGAATTGGGGTGGGATCCTCTGTTGTTGATAAACCATTAGCTCCTAGATTTTGGGAATATGGGGCTGTATCTCGGGGTTTTCTTTGGTTCTTGTACTTCGAGGGAGCTCACTTATCCCTTTGTTGTGGTGACTTATCAAAAGAACCGGGTGTGAATGCTTAAATTGTTGTTGGATGTAACTTTTTCCCTTGGGTTGTGATTATTCTGTTAGTTTCCCAGTAGTGAAAAACTTTATTTAAATGATATTACATGAACATGGATGAAGGAATAGCTTAAATTGGAATTGGTTTTGGGGGGTGAGTTGTGACTCGGCTGTGAGTAGTGTGCTTCCTATGAATAGGGACGAGTGTGCTTTTGCTTGGAATGGCTTCAGAAAACCTATGTTGGGTTGAGTTTTTGTTACTTATACATATATTTTGTAGTTTTTATGTTTCTTATTCACTCCCCACCCAAGTTGATCACTTAGTGCCGAACACCCCCTTTTCATGGGGGAGGGTGTTTTTTCCAACACTTCTATTAGTGGCTACTTATTAGCTCCTTTATGATCCCTTTCCAGGATAGCCCAAGTATCTTCGGGCAGGATGTGATGGCTAAAGTCCATAATTATCCCAAGAATATTCGGGCGGGGTGGTTGTAGTGGTTGGACTAGGTTTTTATAGGCAGGTTTTTCCCCATGTATCTTCAGGATGGGGCCCAGGTGTCTTCGGGCGTGACGGTAGCTTTCTGGCCCATGTGTCTTTGGGCGTGGCAGTGGTTGTTCTGGCCTAGGTGTTTGAGGGCATGGTTATGTGAGATTGTTGTGGCCCAGGTGTCTGCGAGCGAAATAGCGGTTGTGGCCTAGTTGTTTGCGGGTGGGATGTGTGGTTGTGGCCTAAGTGTGTATGGGCGGGTGTGGCAGTGGTACTATGGTGAGAATGGTGGGATTGGTTCGATGCGTAGGATGTCTTCAATAACCAGTGGGAAAGTGGGGCGGGGTACCCAAAGATTGATGTGCTATTACTATACTTTACCTAACTTGCGTTATTTGGGGAGTGTGCCTTGGTGAGGCTTGGGTGGATAGTTTACCTTGTTAGGTGTTTAATTATATCTTTTTCCACGTGGCATTAGAATGTCTCCTCACTTGTTCACGAGAGTCATTGGTTTTCCCTACTAAGTGTACTTGTATGCTCACCCTATATATATAAAACTACTTTCAGGTTTCCAGGAAGAATTCAGGGATCGTGCGGAGCCGTACTAGCTTAGACCTTTGGGGTAGTTTCTGTTGTCATTTTCCTTTTTCTTGGTACTTTACCTTTGGAGTTTTGTGACTTGTATCTTTTACCTTTTAACACGCATATTGGAATGGTTTACTTTCAGCCGTACATGCACTTTCAGTTTTTATGTTGTGGTATTCACTATCTTACCTCCTGATCCTATTAAAAGAAAATGTGTAATGCCTTCCATTTGGTGTGTGATTCCATACCCTTGGTGTTGGTTTCCACTCCGGGACCTATTGAAGGCGGGTTTCGGGGGTAATTATCTCTCCTTCAACTTAAATAAGGAAGGGCCTGTCAATCTGCTAACCCTTCCCTCCTTTTGATGGAGGCGGGTCGTGATAGAATGGAATCAGAGGTGGGTTGAGAGATAGGATGGAGTCTGAAGTTAGGAATAGTGAGGATTGCATGGTATGGTAGGGAAACATTGTTGGGTGACCATAGTGCGTGAATTAGGCCAGGGAAGACCGGCTAGGACATGGGATTTTAAGGCTCCCTGTGATCCGATGCAAGGACTTTGGACCTACCGAACGACTAAGAGAGGCCACGCTGATTGCAGGGTAGAGACCCTAGGAATGGTACTTGCATCATAATGACTTGTGTTCTCATGTTTCTGGTGTGTTTTGGGAATTTGAAATAAATAAAATGTTTAAGGAGTTTTAAGAACAATATTCTGCACTAGTTGGACTTAGGAATTCTTTGTTTAACTTGCAGCTATGGCACCCAGGAGACAACAACGAGTTGTATGGGAGATCGAGGCCCAAGAGGTTGACTTGGCGATCAAAAGAGGTCTGATCGAGAGGAGGAGGATGGCCAATGGCAGAAGACGCTTCGAGCCTTTCACCGACAGACCCTCGAAAAGTAAGAGGGAAACACCTCTGACATGAAGACGAAGAGTTGGCTAGAGGAGCTGGTGATAGCTTTCAGCTTAATTCGGTCTCCGAAGGAGTACTAGGTTCCTCTGTGGATGATCCAGATGTGGGGGGCACCATGTAAGTGGTGGAATCTCTACCTGGGGGAGAGGAGAGAGGCTGAGGTGGCATGGGCTGATTTTGAGAAGATGTTCCGGGCATAATTCCTCTCTTCTACGATGAAAGCTGAGAAGAGTTTGGAGATACTCTCCCTCCATATGGGGAGTATGTCAGTAAGGGAGCTGGGGATCGAGTTCAAGGATCTTCTCCACTTTTCTCCGATCCTCTTTCTGGATGAGGAGTATCGGGCGAGACGTTTAGAGGAGGCGCTCCGACCTTCCCTCCATTACGATGTTTCCCTCTTCACCTTGCCGACATACTTGGAGGTCAAGAAGAAGGCATAGGTGGTGGAGAGGATGCACACGCTGGGCGGTGTGTCACGGGAGGGGATTCAGCTTGGCCCGTCAAAGGGAAAGGCCATCAACACCAGACCTCCAGCATCGAGACCCTCTAGGTTCCGACCAGCAGGGATAAGGCCGCAACAGGTCTAGCTCTGGTCCCCCGGTCCTCTCCCTTTCCCTTCGGGACCAGGACCGAGGTGCTTCTTCTGTGGGAGCCATGTACATCTCTGGAATCCGTGCCCAGACCAAGTACAGTAAGGTGGGGGCATATAGGCCCAGCACCCGCCTCAGCAACAGCTTCCAGCTAGACATTTTTAGAAGAAATAGTAGGGGAAGTGAACTCTCGCTCCTCTGAGGGTAGATGTTGCAGAAGGAGGTCTCCCCTAGGGCGCTCCTCAGGGACCTCGAGCAGGGTGTGGTCAGGGAGGCGGCCGATAGCCGAGGGTTAGAGGATCTGGGCGTGGACAGTTTCACACTGCAGAGGCAGCAGTTCCAGTAGGACCAGAGGTTGTTCGAGGTACGGTCAGTTTTTTCAGTACCCCTGCTTACGCCTTGTTCGATACTAGGGCTTCACACTCCTTTGTTTCCCCCGGTCTGGCCCGTGCCCTGGTTCAAGATGCATAGAGACTTCTAGTGCCCCTAGTGCTGAGAACACCAGTGGGAGGTCAGAACAACTTTTTATATGTTTGTAGAGGATGCATACTGATGATAGGGCCACATCAGTTTCTCAGGGATCTATTACTACTACAGATACAACCATACGATGTCAAACTAGGCACTGACTGGTGGTTCTCTGTGTGTGGCATCTTCGACTACTTCCGGGGAAGGGTTGTGTTCTCAAACATGGGTGGCCGATGTGTTACATTCACCAGTGGACGGAGTGGGAAAAAGGTCAGCAGGTGAGAGGAACCCCTCCTCTCCTTGTTATCCGAGCTCTCAGTAGAGTTAGTGGATACTGAGATGGTGGAGGTTCTAGGGATCTTCAGTGAGTTTATGGACGTCTTCCCTGAAAAGGTGATGACTCTACCCCCTCAACGTGATATCGAGTTTGGGATAGACTTGTAGCCTGGTGTTCATCTGATTTTGATGGCTCCCTACTGGATGGAGCCTTCAGAGTTATGGGAGTTGCGGATTCAGATTGACAATCTGATGAAGAAGGGTTTTGTTCGACCGAGTGTGTCACCTTGGGGTGCTATTGTGTTGTTCACGAAGAAGGCGGATGGCAGTATAAGGCTGTGCATAGACTACAAGAGGCTGAATCAGGTAACGGTCAATAATCGCTACCCTCTTCCAAGGATAGACGATCTCTTTGACCAGCTGAAAGGGGAAGTATGGTTCTCAAAGATCGGCCTGTGGTCTGGGTATCCCCAGTTGAGGGTAAAGGAGGGCGACATCTCGAAGATGGCCTTTAGGTGCCGATATGGGCACTTCGAGTTTGTTGTCATGCCTTTATACATTATGAATGCTCTGGATGTGTTCATGGGGCTTATGATCTCCGTCTTCCAGGATTATCTGGATTGGTTTGTAGTCGTGTTCATTGACGACATACTGAGATACTCAAGATCAGAGGAGGACTGCGCTGAGCACCTAAGGACAGTTTTGGAGGTCCACCGACAACACCACCTATATGGGATGTTGTCAAAATGCAAGTTTTTTATGCGAGATGTGCACTTCCTTAGGCACATAGTTTCCTAGAAAGGGGTAGCAGTGGAACCATCAATGGTTGAGGCGGTTGTTTCATGGGAATCACCCAAGAACGTGGAAGAGGTTCGTAGTTTCCTCAGGCTTGCAGGTTACTACTGGAGGATCATGCCCAAATTATCTCAAGTTGCAGCACCTTTGACGGCCTTGACCAAGGAGGACCAGGTTTTCGCATGGAGTGAGCAGTGCGAAGTAGCTTTCAGCTATCTAAAGGAGAAGTTGGTTAGTGCCCCAGTGATGATACTTCCAGAAGAAGGGGTAGAGTATGAGGTGTTTTGTGATGCTTCAGGGCAAGGACTCATATGTGTGTTGATGCAGTGACAAGGGGTGATCTCTTATGGGTCTAGGCAGCTACTCCCTCATGATCTTAATTATGCCACCCATGATCTGGATCTTGCAGCAGTTGTTCTTTCGCTAATGTTGTGGTGGCATTACCTCATCGGAGAACACTTTTTTGGCTTCACGGATCACAAAATCTTGAGGTATATCTTCTCCCAGTGGGACTTAATCTTACAACAGCAAAGGTGGATGGAGTTCCTCCAATATTAAGACTTCGAGATTTATTACACTTCAGGAAAATGGAATGTAGTGGCTGATGCTTTGAGCAGGAGGTCATAGAATGATGTAGTCCGAGAGTCGGCAGATGCTTGGAAGGTGATGGAGGAGTCGGTTGCCTTGCACCTGGATGCAAAGATGGATAGTGGTAGAGGTTTCCTATATCAGATGAAAATGCAGTCTTCTCTGTTGCGGCAAGTGGAGGAGTCTCAATGGGGAGACCCACACTGTGAAGTGATGCACGACCGAGTTGACCAGGGCGATTCTCTGGAAGGGTGGACGGAAGATGGACAAAATCAGATGCTCTTCTAGAGGAAGATGTTTGTTCCAGAGGCGATGCATGGAAAGGTTCTTAGTGATTTCCTCAAATCACCCCTAGCGGTACACTCAGGAGTTTCCAAGCTGTACTAGGGTCCGAGGAGATAGCTTTGGTGGCTCGTAGTAAAGAGAGCGGTGGAAGAGTTTGTAGCCATTTTCCTAGTGTGTCACCAGGTAAAGGCTGAACACCATGTTCCAGGCGGGTTGTTGCAACCTTTAGATGTCCCCTAGTGGAAGTGGGACGAAATCTTGATGGATTTTGTCACAGGACTACCCAAGGTGCAAGGGGGCTGCGACAACATCTGGGTAGTAGTGGACCGCTTGATGAAGTCGGGTCACTTTCTGGAGATTAAGGAGTCGAGTGTAGTGGACGCTATAGCATGGAAGTATGTGTATGAGGTAGTGTAGTTGCATGGAGTTCTGAGTTCCATATTCTCAGATATGGATGCATGTTTTACCTCACGAGTCTGTAGGGGTTTACAGCAATCTTTTGGAACCCAGCTATGTCTTAGCACTGCTTTCCACCCCCAGAAAGATGGGTAGACAGAGCGCACCATCCAGACGTTGGAGGACATGCTGCAGGCATGTATTCTGGACTTTGGTGGAACATGGGTGCGACACTTTCCTCTGGTAGATTTCGCCTACAATAATATCAATCACTCTACCATTGGCATGGCTCCATTTGACGCCCTATATAAAAGGCCCTGTCGCTCACCCGTGTGCTAGAATGAGGATGGGGAAGCAGGTGTTCTTTGCTTGGAGGTGGTGCAGAGCATGACAGAGAATGTTCAACTTATACGAGAGAGAATGAAGGCGGCTCAGGACCGGAAAATGTTGTATGCCGATAATAGGAGGAGAACCTTGGAGTTCGGGGTCGGGGACCATGTGTTCTTGAAGGTCTCCCCTCGATGTGGACAATGGAGGTTTGACAGGGGAAGTAAGCTTTCCCCCAGGTTCATCGGACCCTTCGAAGTGTTGTGATGGGTGGGAGAAGTGGCTTATCATCTAGCGTTACCACCACCGCTACTAAGGATACACGATGTATTCCATGTGTCCTAGCTTCGTCGATATCTATACGACGACTCCCACGTCATTGATTGGGGAGAGTTAGATGTTGAAGACGATACGACCTTTATAGAACGACCAATCAAGATCAAGGATAATAAGGATAAAGTGATTCGTGGATGAACCATCCCATTGGTTCATGTGTTGTGGAGGCCTGGTGGCCTGGGAGAGAGAACACGGGAGCGGGAGGCCCAGTTACCTGTTCAGTACCCAGAGCTATTTTGAATTCCTTGTTGTTTTTGTGCTGATCCTTGAGATACTGTACCTTGTGCTTTAATATATGAAATGCTTGTTTTGATTAGCTATTAGATGATCTGTTCCCCATTCTCTGTGTGTGTGTATGAATGTGTGATGATGGGAAAACCTGAATTCTAATCAGGACGCATTAATGTGGATGCGATTAAACCCGTGAGGGCGAGTCAGTGCCGCCCAAAGAGGATAATATCCCGACATGTAGGAGGGGACTCCCTGACATATCTGTTAGACATGTGATCCTTATGCTTGTTGTGAATGTTTTTGGTTGATAATTTATGGGGGAGTATTCCTGGATGTAGGGGGAGGGTTCTGTTCCATCTTTTGAACAACTCTGGGGTTTTACCCTAAGAACTATCTTTATAGGGTGGTTGTTTAGACCCCACTTTTCTCCTTTCTAGGCTGTTCTTATATTCTCAGGGACGAGAATAGTTTGAGAAGTATCTGATTTAATGGACCGGGTTTTTGGGGTCCATTACTTGGTAAAATGTGATATTTGAGGTGTTCTGGGTGGCCTAGAAAGCCATCCCAGCTTCTCGGTGACTCCTAGCTGTAGCCTTGGCCTACCGGTAGCCCCGGCCTACTAGTAGACCTAGCCTACCAATGACCTTGGGGTACCAGTAGCCCTCGGCTACCGGTAGCGCTCGGCTACCGGTGGCTCTCGCATACCGGTGGCTCTCGGCTACCGGTAGCTCTCGACTACCAGTACCTCTAATATACTGGTAGCTCTAAGATACCGGTAGCTCTCAGATACAGGAAGCTATCACCAGCCGGTAGCTCTCAGCTACCGATATCTCTCGCCTGCCCCACTAGTTTTCCAGTAGCACCTCCTTTTTGCGCGAATTGGTTTTTAAACCATGTTTTGACACCTTTAAGCCTGTTTTTAGTCCCATTAAGCCCTTTTTAAATTAAATAATTGGTGAGGTACCCCTTAAATGAAAAACCATGAGGTGGACATCAGTTTAAACCACCCCGAAAGGCCCTTTAAGTAGCATGTGGGGTGTCTCAGCCGCGTGGTCAACCCACGATTCCACTTCTTACGCAGTTTCATGTGTTTTCTTTCCGTATCTTAACCGTCCCGTGAATGCTGTATCTCAACCTTTATAACCAAATGCTTATCCATAGGTTTCATTTTCTAGATCATACTGCGCTCGGAGTACCCTTCCTCAGGATGAGCTATACCCTTGTTGTGAAGTTTTTCTTGATAGCGTTCCGTGGAGTTCCTGCAACTCACGTGAGGACTTAACATCGATCCTTGATCCGTCAGGTAGGGATTTTATCCTTCATATCTCCATCTGTGTATTATGTAGGGTGAGCATGCTTTTGTATCTATAGAAATTGATGAAACCTAACGAATGAAGATAATGAACATACCTTTAAATAATGAAGGGGGAGTGACTGATGTTCTGCTATACTCTTTTTATGTTGTTATGTGTTGTTAATTGTACAGTCCTGTGCTAACTAAAAAACATGAATGTTGGTGGTATTTCCTTACGCACTAATGAACCTCAGTACCCCTGTATGTTTAAATGACCATAACATGGAATTGGTTAATAAAGTATACTCAGTTAAATAAATTGAAAGCACCAGGATCATCCCTTTTCTATGATAACCTCGATTAAAGTACAATGGAATTGAAACCATGGAGTTTGTTAAATATTTTAAATCTAAAAATTCCTGCTTGGGCCTGTCTTGTTTTGGTGGTAGCGGTTTGGTTATTTATTTTGCGGGCCCATTGCTGGGGAGATGCTGGTGGCTATGGGACCCCCTGTTGTTATACTCTCGCTGGTTGTGAATTTGAGGCTGTGTGATTACTCTTCTTATATCACGAATTGGGGTGGGATCCTCTGTTGTTGAGAAATCGTTGGCCATGGATTTTGGGAACATGGGGATGTATCTCAGGGTTTTCTTTCGTTCCTTTACTTCGAGGGATCTCACTTATCCCTTTGTTGTTGTGACTTTGCAAGAGAACTGGGTGTGAATGCTTAAATTGTTCTTGGCTGCAACTTTTTCCCTTGGTTTGTGCTTATGCTGTTAGTTGCCCAGTAGTGCCGAACTTTATTTAAATGATATTACTTGAACATGGAAGCTAGAATAGCTTAAATGGGAATTGGTTCTGGGGGGTGATTTGTGACTCGGCTCTGAGTAGTGTGCTTCCTATGAATAGGGACGAGTGTGCTTGTGCTTGGATTGGATTTGGAAACCTTAGGTTGGGTTGAGTGTTTGTTAATTATACATATATTATGTAGTTCTTATGTTTCTTATTCGCGCCCCACCCAAGTTTAGAACATAGTACCGAACACCCCCATTTCATGGGGGAGGGTGTTTTTTCCAACACTTCTATTAGTGGCTAGTTATTATCTCTTTTCTGCTCCCTTTCCCGGATAGCCCAAGTATCTTCAGGCAGGCTGTGATGGCCTGAGGTCCATTATTAGTCCAAGAATCTTCAGGAGGGGTGGTAGTAGTGGTTAGCCCAGGTGCTTACAGGTAGGTTTTTTCCCAAGTATCTTCGAGATGAGGCCAAGGTGTCTTCGGGAATGATGGTCGATTTTTGGCCTAGGTGTCTTCGAGCATGGCAGTGGTTGTTCTAGACTAGGTGTTTGCGGGTATGGTTACATGAGATTGTTGTGGCCCAAGTGTCTATAGGAGGGATAGTGGTTGTGGCGCAGGTGTTTGTGGGTGGGTGTGGCAATGGGACTGTAGTGAGAATGGCGGGATTGATTCGATGCGTAGGATGTCTTCAATAACCAGTGGGAAAGCGGTGCGGGGTACCCAAATATTTATGTGCTAAACCTATACTTTACCAGACTTGCGTTATTTTGGGAGTGTGCCTTGGTGAGGCTTTGGTGGATAGTTTACCTTGTTAGGTGTTTGGTTATCTATTTTTCCATGGGGCCTTAGAATGTCTCCTCACTTGTGCACGAGAGTCTTTGGTTTTACCTACTGAGTATACTTGTATGCTCACCCTACGTATATAAAACTGATTTCAGGTTTCCAGGAGGACTTTAGGGATCGTGTGGAGCCGTACTAGCTTGGACCTTTGGGGCAGTTAGTATTTTCGTTTTCCTTTTTCTTTGTTCTTTACCTTCAGATTTTTGTGACTTGTATCTTTTAGATTTTAACATGCAAATGGGAATGGTTTAATTTCAGCCGTACATGCACTTTAATTTTTTCTGTTATGGGATTCACTATCTTATAACCCAATCATATTAAAAGAAAAATGGTAATGCCTTCCATTTAGTGTGTGATTTCATACCCTTCGTGTTGGTCTCCACTCCAGGACCTATTGAAGGCGGGTTTCAGGGGTCATTATCTCTCCTTAAACATAAAGAAGGAAGGTCTTGGAAATCTACTAACCCTTCCCTCTTTTTGACGAAGGATGGTCGTGACCCGTTCTCTGCAGTCTTTTCTTTATTCACATCAATAGCAACCCTTTTTCCATTACTTCGACACTTAGCTGCTCGATGACCTTATTTTCCACACTTACAACATTTTCTAGTCCCTTTAAGAAAATCTCCACCATGGTTCTTTTCCACACTTTGAGCATAAAAAACATTCATCTTCTTTTCACCATTATTCTGAGATTTCTCCTTGAACTCCATCTTTAATTTCTTGTCAAAACCATGAGATGGATATGTAACAAGAACTTCCATTTCAACCTTGATAGCACAACGCACAATTTCTTCATAGCTACTGAAATCTATTATAGCTAATACCCTTCGAAGACTTGGTTTTAAGCCACTGAATAATCGATCAACTTTACTTCCAGGTTGGATGATAAAGCCATATGCATACCTAGCAAGCCATGTAAAATTCGCTTCATATATACCAACAGATTCATCATCCATTTTCTTAATCTCAAGGAAATAATTTTCCATATTTGCTCGAAGAATACAAGGGAAGTACTTATTGAAAAATAGGTTCTTGAACTCATTCCATTCCATGGATTCAATCTCATCTTAGGGCCTCGTAATTAGAGTCCACCATTGATTTGATTCACCTTATAAATGGTAAATATACATGAATGATTTTTTCATGTTCCAAACAACAAAGTAAGGAAAATAACTTTTTAATGGTACTGATCCATTTTTCAGTAACAAGTGGATCAAAAGATCCACTGAAAGAAGGTGGAAATTACTTCATGAAGGACTCAATAGAATATTGTTCCCTTATCTGATCATTTGGATATCCAGATTGATTCATAGGTCGTGTAAGTATAAAAATAAGATTTTCCACTCCATCTCCCATAACATTGGTTTGTTCAGGAGGAAAATCATTGAATTTTCCATTACATTGATCAACATGGTTCCTTCAGGTTCCAGCCATCATCTAAAACCCAAAAAGAATAGTGTGGGAGACAAAAATCATGTTAGGGAAAACAACATAATAAAGGGGGAGTACCTTGAATATATAACATATTAGGGTCAATTATTCGATTGTGAACATAATTATATGACTATAACCTATACTTACACTTAATCTTAGGGACATACCTAGACATACCTTAGAAATATCTCTAGGGATCTCACTAAAGTTTTCGAATCCTAGTTTCTAAAGGTTAACTAAACCTTTCCTCTGATACCAACTGTAGAGTCCCAATCATGACATACACAGACATTACATTACTTTTTAGGAATATATAATACATAACAAAAATAGACACCAATGGACCGTAATAGTTTAGTGACTTTGTAAACTCGAAATATAATCTTCTAATCTTGGTGAAAGATCTTCAACATCTCCCATAAATATATTCCTTTTTTTTCTTACCTAAAACATTTCTTTATAACCTGGGGAAAAGAAAACATATAAAGGGTGATCTCAGATTCTCAGTAAGGGTAAGCTTGGAGAAAATAAAACAAACCATATACATTTGAACTTCAAAACATGAACATAATATTTAAACATCAAAATCTTGAGCAATGACATAAAACATGGAAGTACGTAAGGATTAGATCATAATAGATCATCAATCATGAAAAAATAGAATGGGAATAAAGCATGTAATTGTGGAAACCATTAAGCACATGTTATGATTTCCATAGTAGCCAAGGCATTGCTGCCAAGACCATCTTAGTGGACAAAGTCCCTTTCAGAATCAACTTCACTCCACGTTCCAGTCCTTTATCACTGAACCAGATTAACATACAGTTCCAACCATGTCTATCTCATGAGATATAAATATTTACCCAATGAATTGTAGGGAGATATAGGTCCCACCCATCTCATAATGAAATCATTCTTACGTGTGCCACAACATAAACATAAATCATTCATTATAACCCAAAGAATAAAATGGGATTCATAAACATCATCCCATCATAACATAATCCATATAAAACAAATGGATATCATTTCATCATATGAGAAGTGAAATAATGTAAATCATAGAGACATTATACTTGAAACAGACAGATTTGAAATAATTCCATCTTATATGGAAAATGGTTTTGATAAAACAATTGAAATGAATTCTTGATGAAAATATCCTTTCTTGTTTAAAATCATTTTATTTTCACAAAATGCCATGAAATTTTAAAAGAAAAGTATTTTTTTTGAAAATATTCATTATATCTTGTATAGTAAGCTTCATGAAAATAAGGCGTTATGAAACCGTAAAAATCTATTCATGCTGTATAAGTAAAAAAACATTCTTCTCATACTTTTGACGAAAAAGTCAAAAAATACCTCATATGGTAAACAAAAAAAGATTCCTTAAATACCATGTAGTAAAAGTCAAAAATGGGTAGAATTGAAATTAAACATACATGAAACCATTTTTAGAAAATAGGTACATGGATGATAAATATAACCCTAGTAAATTCTTACGAATAAACAATCTCAGATAAAAATGAGATTGGAAAAGTTATCCCTTACCTTAGGTCCGATATGATTCATACGTATCAGAACATCCTGTATAATGATTTAAATAATTTAATTTATATATTACAGAATCATATTAATTATTATGATATCATATATGGCACACTTATGACTTTATATTACTCGTTCTTTTGTAAATGCCATGTTATAGCATCGTTTTGGGTAAAATCGATATATTTATCATATGTGTTTGGACTTGTTGTTCTTGATATTATTATTACATATATCACAATTTACTTAATTCCAGAATATAAATCGTGATTTATATATAATATTTATTCAGTATATATATATATATATATAATATAGATAAATGAAATGAAACACACCGTTCATGGAGACGGTAGGCCGTACGTATGCATGAACGCTGTTTTCCTTTCCTTATTAACTTGAATGAATGTAAGTAGATGTCATATATATATATATATATAAATAAATCAAGTAGCATTATCATGCCATACATTTCATTATTATTCTTTATATATACTTTATAATCATTCTTGAATGGATAACATGAATAATGAATCTCATCACGTCGTGTAGATGGTAATTTGTACGTACGCACGAGCGTTGATATCATTCCCATAATTCTTGAATTGAATTATAGGAGATGATATAATATCTCAGAATTAGTATGATGTTACAATGACTATATATAGTTATTCATTAAACCATTATACCCATCCAAGTAAGTTGGTGGTGGAAAAACAGATTACACCGTGGTGTGGAGACGATATTCCGTACGTACGCACGCGTGGTAATTTTGTTTTCCGTAGGATGGAAAGAAAGAGAAATGGGGTTGTTTCATATTTATAATAACATATCATTATATTAGTGATACTTATGTAATTAATTTATAATGAAACAACTAAATAATAAGATGTTGAAGAAAAATGAAACTTGAAAGAATCGGTAGAAGAGATTACCTCTTCTTCGACGCACCACTTTTAAGATTCCTCTTAAGACATGAGATTTGGTCTTTTAAGGTGACCAGAACCTATATAATGTTTATATGGAATTTGATAAGGGAAATGGGAAGGGTTTGGTCGAGCGTTAAGTCTCAAAATTGTGTAAATATAAGAGGGAGGAGGTGCCCTTTTATAAAGGATGAGAGATGCACTTTAGGAAAAACTTAAAATATTATTTTATAATAAAGTCCTATTCAGTCTATAATGGTTCCAAATTGATTTATTTCAAAGCTAAAGTGGGTATGGGTCAAAAGAATTTCAACTAATAGGTTTTATACAAGTTTAGGTTACTCTTTTAACCTTATCATTTAGATTTAACTATAAGTTAAATAATTTAACTTTTACTGTGTCTTCTTGTTTTCTTACAATATATGGTTAATAAACATACTATAACAAGACAAAAAAACCCCAAGTGGTTAATTATTAATATTTATAACCTTATATAAGTCATTTTTCTGAACCTTATATTTTTAGAAATAGAATAACAATTAATAATATAATATTTATTTTAAAAACTATTTTTTTATCAATTTTGACACTATTTAGTAATTGATTTTTGTGAAAATCATAACAGCATGATTAGTTCTAAGAAAGTTAATTTAATCAATACTAACATGTCATATTAACTTAAAAAATTTGTGGAATTTATAAAAAGTCTCAAATTACATTTATTTGGGTATTTATAACACAAATAATGTTAATATTTTATTAATAAGGTAATTACTGCATCACCATCATGTCATAAATAAATTAAATTATTCAATGTCTAAAAACTATAAATAAAATACCATTAGGTAGGAAATATTTTTAGATTTATAATTAATATTTATAGTCAAATGTATCTTATGTATAACCCTATATTAAAATTTTTTAGTTATTAAACTTTGATTATATCTATTTTAACTCTTTTTTCAATAAAATAACAATAAATGTCCTAATCTAATCCATGTGGACCTAAAGGGTAATATTTTATTTCTAATATTGTTTTTAGTCGAATTAAACATATCCAATAGAATTAGTACATGAGTTAGGGTAATAATAATATAATTTTTACCCTTAATTACCCTATTTACTTTTAACCGTGGTAAATAAAAGTTAAAAGTTACCATTCACAAAAAATTATTTTTATCTTATTGAACCACATTTTACTCCTTGATATTAACTGTGTCTCTTGGATTTTATAAATTCCACTCACAGAAGTGGTAAAATTATGTTTTATGTAAATTTTCAAATTCTCCTAAGAGGTGGATAAAAGACGGTGAAAAGTTCAATAAAGTTTTAATATATCTAAAATTATAATAAAATGACTCCAATGAATTAAATTGAACTTATATAGGTATTATGTATCAATTTTGACCTAAAATAAATTTAAATAAAATAAATAATTATTTAAATAAAATGTCAGTTTTTAAATAGTAACCTAGTGTTTTCACTATTCATCAAAAAATTGAATGTTTTCAGAAAAATACCAAAAATTCACCCTAAGATAATTTAGAAATTCCAAATCCAAAAATGAAGTCCATTTTGAAAGATAAAATTTATAAAATCTAAAAAAGTGGGTATTACTATTCATAACAGCTAGTTTATATAATATTTTAATAATATGTCATTGTTTAGTGAAACTCGGTATTGCGTACAACACACACTATCATGGAAGGTCGCGATTGCGTGTAATGAAATCCAAGTCATGGTTGTGTGTAGTAAAAGATTCATTTGTTTTTGCGTATAATAGAATCCAACCATATTTCATTTATAAATTGAATATATATATATATATACACTCAATGCTGCATAAAATAACTTCTATCAAATGAACTTGAAATTGTGTGTAACACGATCTAAGATCAGTGTTGTGTATACTGCAAGCTAATACGGTGTTGTGTATAGCATAAGATAATCTTTGTGTAGCATACAATAGAAGATATGAATGAAATTAAAAGGAATATATCTTATAAAATCTCAGGCTGTTACAGTGTGAGTCTATCATATAGATAATGGATGGGGAGTTTCATACTGTTTATTTTATTCAAGAATCATGTACATAACTTCATGAATTTCTCCCAATAATCATACATTGGATAAATTTTGGCAAACTTGATTACTGAGATTTCATTTTAAATGGAAAATTTCTTTTTTACTAGTTAAATTCTCTATAAAAAATACTTTTCAAATCCTAAAAACTTGTTACATATACATGTTTTAAAAAATAAATCCTTTATTTTATAGTTCTATCATGTGAGAATGAGAATTCAATTTGTTTTATTTGGTATTAAAATACATTTTTTTGTTTTAGGGTTGAGAAAAGGAGATATTTTAAAAAAAATTGTTTGGTTGGATCCTCTCTAGGGAGTCCATGGAATATTTGAAGAATGTATATCAATCTACATTCTATTTCCATGTTTGATTGGATATTTGGGTATGGAATACCATTTGGTTGATACTTCATGTCTTGTACATCCAATTATTTAATGTTTTTGTTATGTTTATTACTATTATTTACTATCATTCATTCTTGATTTAGGTTTTATTATGATGTATCTCAAATTTCAATGTTTTCTAAATAGAGGAATTCTCTAACCTACTGAATGTTGAAAAATCATTTTGACTGATACTAACTGATTTTATCTCTAAGGATGAGTTTAATATATAGATCATGATCAAAAGAAATATCTAGATTAGTTTGCCTCATAAATAAAATAAAAAATACAATATTAAAAATTGGACCATAATAAAATGATGATATTTTTCTGTTAAAGACCCAGAACAAAGAATTAAAATGAAATAAAAATTAAAATTTTAGAATGGGATAAAAAGGAAGTAAAAAATATTATAAGGGAATGAAATTAAAAATAAAATAAATAATTCTAATTTTTTTAAATAATAAATTGACTTCTAAAAAATGGAACCAATTTGAAAGGAACTGTAGTGGGTGCCTTTAAATTATGTGTGGTTTTTGAGAACTTATGTGCAGTAGAGTGGATGAACAATGTCATCTCTCAATGAGACATAAAATAACATAACTTCTAAAAGGTATTATGAAAATATTGGTATGTTAGATAGAAAACATATAGGGATGGGGTTTTTAAGTTTATTATAGAATAAGAAAATGTATGTTGGAGAATATTGTATTTTTTAAATGTGATTGAGAAAATGCAATGAGAAGTTGTTTTCTTATAAGAAATTTTAAAAGGAGTAATAGATCTAAATATACATATTCAATTAATTATTATTCCTTAAAATTAAAATTAAAATCCTCTTAATAGTGATCCCATTATTTTTGAAACCCTAAAATGAATGATAAATAACATAAACACAAAATGTAATGAATTAACCCCTATGATAGCTTCCAAAAAAAAATTGTAGCACCCTGATTTTATTGAAATTATAAGGATATATTCTAGTTAGTGAAAAATTATGGCTCATATCCATTATTTATGTGATTATGAATTGAGTTTAGGGGTTAAATTTGAGCTCTAAAAATTGATCTCATGTTTTTATATTTCACTGATTAATATCACACTCTCATAATTCACACATCACTCTACAACACCCTTTATTGTAAATTGATCAATTTAATTATTAGTTACATATAAATTGAAAGCAAAATTCATGTATGATATTATGTGAATAGAGTAACTCATTTATTCAAAACAAATAAGTTGAGAATGTGATAATTAGATCAATTACTAAGAAAAATTAATGTTCTATGGCAGGTTTAGTAATTATAAAATTTTATTGCTTGTGAAATGGTATAGAAATGGTATAACACTAACATGTTTCTACTATTGATTTTGAGGCCAAATAGGATGATTATATAAGAATAATATTGAAAAAAATTTATAATTTAAATAGAAACTAATTTTTTTTATAAAAATAGAAATATAAAAACATGAGGAGTAGAAGGCTTCAATGAAAGGATCTATGCTTCATGATATATCAATATGAGTATAGGGAGTTTATGAAACTCTAAGGTGTTGAGAGGAATCATATAGTACCCAACAATGGAATCACTTCACTCTTTGGTTTAACTCCCTAATTAGGTTCCCCTGGGGCTGTTTTATAGACAAAATGGGATGTCTTTTGGGGACCTTGATTTAATGATACTAATTGTGTCTCAGTATTGGTTTAGTAAATGAACATATCTCGACTTGGACAAAAGAGAATATATTTGTAAATTAATTTTGACCATATCCATGTAACACTTGATGTACATTGGATTAATTAACCCCATTAAATTTCCATAATACAGAACAAAACATTCATCTTCACAAAAATTCAGTTTATTAGACATATTTGATTGTTTGGGACCCTTTTTGGATGAATTGGGATTGATGGTATTTATAAGAGTTGTACCACCACCAAATTTTAGATCAAAACACAAAATTTCATCCAATTTGGATGCACATGTTAGCTTCATCGGGTGTTTGATTCCATATTTGTTATTGGTCTCCTACTTATTTTGGCCCTATTTGATTTAATCCCACCAATAGATCTCCAGATCACCTCCACCTATAATGAAAACATTAGATGAAATGAGATTTATCTTTTTAAATGTAATAAAAAAATATATATAATTGAAACAAATGTCTTTTTAAATTTGAAAAAAAAATCTCTAATTTAAACTTAAAATTTTATTAACATATTGGTAAAAGGGTGAAATTAAAAAATAAATAGTGGTGAGATCAGTGCCTTATGTCGAATGGTATCCTAGTAGTAGTGGTTTGGTGTTTTCAATACACTAATATCAGGAATTAGTGGTGGTTATTTATGATACTACTGGTGGTTTAAACCTACACTTAATTGTTTCAAATCAATTAATAAAATTTTCATGTATTAATTGGTTGTTTGTCATTTATTGGAAGATATATTATTTTAGTGGTAGTTTTTGTATGTGTTGTTTCAGACCATTTATCCATAGTTTTGATTTTATTTAGTAGTGGTTTATTTAAAAAATTTACGCAAATATAAAATAGATAAGATAAACTTATCCACATTAAATTTTTTTATACTGTTTTTAGGTTTTTTTTCACTTAATATGTTTATTGCAGTTATGTTTTCCTCTCACTTCATGACAATACAACAAAATTTTATTGGTTTTCCCCTCTGCATAAGTTTTTAACATCTTTTGTACCATTAAATACACTTTACCGAGTCATTATAAACACACCACTTGTTGGATTGAACTGTTGTCTTCATATTCACATCATAAATAATTCAAATGTGGTTTTCTAGTGATTTCACATCAATATGAGGGTTTTCAATGGTTTTTAAGGTTACACAGATGTTTTAGTGTTATGAAAATCTATAAACACATTTATTGAAATCCCATAAAAAATATAACTTATAATGATGTTAATTTAGTTCCTACATTTCAAAAACAAATCTACGGTATATTTACCCTAATTTCATTGCAATCCGACATCATTTTCCATATTTTGACCCACTAAGTCATTTTTAAAGGCGCTGGTAACATTTAAAACTATTTACCAAGTCATTATTACCACACTACATGTCAGATTAATTTTATTTGTATTCATACAATTTAAAATTAAATCAACGGCGGTTTTCCCAGAATTTCATGTCAATCTGAGGTTGTTTTATTTAGTTTTGACTACTATACACACATTTCAGTGTTTTAAGACACTAACAAATGATTTAAATGAATATAGGAGAAAATATAACACATAATGACATTTTTTAGTTTAGTTAATTCAAAAATTAATATCTGATCATTTTCTAATACTTTCATGGACATTTGACTTCATTTTCATAGTTTTGACCACCCGACACACATTTTTAAATGATTTGGTACCTTTAATATTTTTACATAATCAGTCAGACAACACCACTCATCAGATTGATGTATTGTTTATAAGTATACATAAAAAATATATAAAAGGCTGTTTTACAATTATTTCATTTAAATATGTGGCTTTTTATATGGGTTTGACTATTATATGCACATTTTAGTGTTTAAAATTACTCAAAACAAATTTAATATAATCATGAAAAAATTGCAACTCAGAATACTCATTCGTTGGTTCCTAAATATCAAAAATAAATCTATGGTTATTTTCCTATGATTTATTGATAATAATATATTATATTTCTTTTTTTACCCACGCCTCCCAAAACACATTTTAAATGTCTTCAGTACCTTTAAAATTTTAGGATCTAGTCATTCTAATAACATCATACGTCTGATTGAAAATTTTCCTATTAATATATAATTTTTTAAAAAATAATGTTTCTATTATTTCACAAAAATATTGTCTCATTTTCTTAGTTTTTCACCATTACATGTACCTTTTTGTATTTTAAAAAATAATAAAATGTTTAGAGGCATCCCAGGCATACGATTTCTCATAATTATGTTCTGTGAGTTCCTAGATTTCAAAAACCGATATAAATTCAGTTTCCACTGATTTCATGACAATAAAACATCATTTTCTTGTTTTTGACTTCCCATTACGTGTTTTTAAAAGCTTTTGTACAATTATAAAATGTTGATTGATTCATTTACACAACGCCAGATGTTGGATTAATGTGTATTCTATGAATACATGTCCAAAATAATTGAACAACTGTTAGTCCTTGATTTGTTTTCAATATAATGTCGTTTTCTATTGGTTGGACCAATACATCCACATTTTAGTGTTTTAAAACACTAAAAATTTGGTTAGGGGCATCTAGATAAATTGTTACTCAGAATGACATGTATTTGGTTTCTACCTATAAAATAATATATACACAAAAAATTTACAATGATTTCATTTCAATCTGATATATTTTTCTTTATTGACCCCCGGCTAATGTTTTTAAAGGATTTGGTACCATTAAAAACTATTTACCAAGTCATTCCTACCACAAAACATGTCATATTGATGTGTTGTCTACATATACATGTAATAAAAATTCAACAATAAGTTTTCCATAATTTGACATTAGTAGTTTATGTTTTTTTATGGTTTTAAATGTTACATACACATTTTAATGTTCAAAAACACTGAAAACATGTTTACAGGAATATCGTGAAAACCATTATACAGAATGATGTTTCTTTAGTTCCTTCATTTCAAAAATCAATCTATGTTATTTATCTATTATTTCACGTCAATACAATGTTGTTTTTCAGTTTTTGAGCTTCGTTCATACTTTTTGAATCATTTTTGCACCTTTACAAACATTTTACTTATTCAAACTGAGAAAACCTACATTATTAAGGATAATGATATATAATTAATTTTTTATTTGTTTAAATGAACCATTTGTCAATAGAAAAAATATGTAGATTTTATAACTTGAAGTTCACATTTTCAACATAAAAGATTCATTTTAATTTTAGATATAAATGATTTATTTATTCACTGGAAATGTGTAAATGATCTATGTAATTCAAGATTTAACTCATCAAATCTATCTATAAGGATGAAAATTTCCCCACGGGATGATCCAGTCATCCCAAGAGATAAAAAATGAAATAATTTTCCATTATCGACTATCAGTGATCCTATATTTTCCTATAAAAAGTACTCCGCCCATGCGATGCACGGTACTATAAAATAATAATGATTATTATATATAGATTACTATTTATAAAACATAATAGATTATATTAATATTGAATATATTTAAAAAATAAAATGACATACATAATGAGGAATAAAAGTTACATAAATTAAGGAACAAAATTTAGAAATTAATGTGAGTAAATGAGACATACTACTATGAAATGAATGTGAGTAAATGAGAGTAGAAGTTTGTCATGTTTTTTGACAATTATATTTATCCCTGCAATCTATAATTAGAAATGAATTTGAGTAAATGTTACATACTACTATGAATAAATAACTGGTAAATCTATTGAAGTCAAAAAAATCATGTCATAATCAAATGGCCTATTTGTTTATTAATTTTTAATCAGATAGTATTGGTACATATTAAGAATATAAGGGGAAAAAATATTGATACAAAAAAATTAAATTTGAACATAGAAAGTCTATTTAAGGTGTAATAAGTATTTTTTAGAAATAGTTGAATAGAAATATAATGCATAAAGAAATAACTTTATATGGAAAAAGTACAAAACTAATTATATGTATATAATTTTATACAATAGTTAAAGAAATAAATGTACTGGAATATGTAGATCAAACATTTAGAAAAGTACAAATTGATAATAAAAAAAGGTTTATACATCTGAAAAAGGATGCGTTGAGGAGAACTTGAGTTGAGAGGTGGTCTCCATAACATACTTGATTGTGGTGTTTGAGAAGATATTTCCCACAGCAGCAGTAAATGATCAGCATTGCACAAAAACGATGCACTACCATCAGTGATGTGTTGGTGTGGTTGATTTTATGCTACATCAAAACATAAAAATGTTAGTCCTGTAGTAAATATCAAATTTCTAATGTATCACCACTAAAACAAAATAGTATGTCAATTGGTTAAAATAAATCCAACCCAAATTCATCGTCATGCACATTGTAGCTTCACAAAAAAACTCCACTAAATCATTTTTTAATAGGGACATAGGGAATGTGATACTAAATACATATAAATAAGGTTGAAAAATAATCCAAAAAACCTTGTTACATAATAATTTTCTCATATTTCATCAAAATACATCCTCATGGTTTGTAAAACGAACTACTATAAAAGAAAAATAAATTTACACTAACAATTAATACAAAATAATCTGTATCAAAAGCTATAAATCGATAAATATTTCACCTTTTTTGTAGGACTTCAAGATTCATAGATTATTCCTAATGTTCCTAGAAATCCGGGTCATGTAGCGTTTATAGGAACTTTGGGAAAGAGGGTTTTTTATTTTGGTGATCTTCATTATCCAAAGGGCGATGTGGCCTAAAATAATGCCTCTGGTCAAAGACCACCTTGCATCTCAGCTTCATTTACTCTCCTTTCCTGCCCAATGCCACTATAGGCAGCTCAAACACATGGAAAATCTAAAACATGAACCTGGCGAAAAAATGATGTAAATTAAACAAAAAAAAGAGACTTATACATAAAAAAAATTAACTTTAATTATCAGAATTTGAATAGGCACATTTAAAAAAAACAGACCCACTATTATCCAGATTTTTACCTTCCTGGATGCAAGAACATATGACCCTTTCTTAGATCTCATTGGAATGAATCCTCAAGGAGAATTCTAAATCATCACCTTTGGATGCACCAGAAGTCACACGAACCGAAATATTAACAGGAGGGCATGAAATTCCCATCAACATATCCTCACCCCAGGCATTCATGGGATGTAGAACACCCCATGAATAGATGTCATCCACAAGATCCACCATGAATTTTGTTCCATCAGTGTGGGGATCATAGAATCCAACCATTTAATTTCAAATATTAGTGAGAGATATTCCATCTATAATAAGATATTTCAACACTATTCTAATCATAGAGAGATACAGATGGAGTCTCTATGTGTCATTGGGATTGGGTAAGATGATGTTTTTGTCATCATAAGGTTCTATTTTTTTGCATTCACAAGGTTTTCATAGAATTACCTGTCTAGATAAAAACAATTATGTGAAATATTGTTGAATAATCTACCTATATGATGGAAAATGACAAGAAACACACCCATACAGTTTATCTACAACAAAAAAAACACACTATATTTTTACTGACGGTTTACCTATATTTTCCATCCAAGGCCTTTTATAACATTGGGGTGTGTTTGTTAACATAAGGTTATTTTTTTTTCAGGCACCATGTTTGCATAGAAGAACCTATAGAGAAAAAAATAACTGATATTGTTTTGAAAAATCTGCCTATATGGTAGAAAATTTTAACAAAAACTCCCATACATGTAATCTACAAAAAAATAACACTATATTTTAATGGCTATTTTACCTATATGTTTCATTGATTGGATTTGATTACATTGGGGTGATTTTGTTAACATAAAGATCTATTTGGTTGCATGTGATATGTTTGCACAGAAATGCCAATAAATAACAAAAAAAGTGAAATGGTGTTGTAAAATATGCCTATATGATGCAAACTGATAACAGACACACCCATATAACTAATCTACAACATAGAACACTATATTTTAATAGATAGTTTACCTATATTTTTCATTCATTATATTTGATAACATTGAGGTGTTTTTGTTATCATAATGTTCTGTTTGGTTTCATGTACCATGTTTTCAAAAGAAGTACATCTACATAATAAAAAAAAGTATGTGAAATGGTGTCAGGAAAACTGCCTACATGCTCAAAAATGATAACAAACACACCCACCCGTATAGGTAAACTGGCCTCATATGGAATGTATTCATAGGCATAGAAGTACCTATACAAAAAATAATAACTAAAATTGTTTTGAAAAATATTCCCATATGCTGGAAAATTATAACAAAAACTCCCATACATGTAATCTACAACAAAAAATACTATATTTTAATGCCCAATTTACCTATATATTTCATTGATTGGATTTTATTACATTGGGGCGAGTTTTTTAACATAAGGATCTATTTGGTTTAATGTGATATGTTTGCACATAAATGCCTATAAATAACAAAAAAAGGGAAATGGTGCTGTAAAATCTGCCTATATGATGCAAAATGATAACAAACACACCCATATAACTAATCTACAACATAGAACACTATATTTTAACAGAAAGTTTACTTATATTAATCATTCATTAGCTTTGATAACATTGTGGTGTGTTTGTTATCATAATGTTCTGTTTGGTTTCATGTACCATGTTTTCAAAAGAAGTACATCTACATAATAAAACAAAATTAAGTGAAATGGTTTCAGGAAAACTACCTACATGCTCTAAAATGATAACAATCACACCCACCCATACAGATAAACTAGTCTGTCCAGATATTATATTGTTGAGTCCTTAACCATAAATCTAATCTAGATGATGATTTAGGTGTTAAAAAACACCATGATCAAACCATCTTGAGCCATTAATGATATGTGTATCTTATTTTTGTTCTTTGATATGCAAGGATGTGATAAATGGAAGTATTTCCAGAATATCTTAATACACGTCCCACTAAATCAAAAATTTCATCATATAAAAAACACTACCTTGTTAAGGTTTGGAAATTGTTGTTCCAAAGATATTTTTCAGTAAAATTATAAACAGTAAGGGAAACTAACATTCAAGTCGATTTTACAGAGAGTGATTTTTACAGTGCCCGTCATCTGATGGAATGAAAGTTGAAACAGTTTGTAGATTATTTTAATAGACCTTTGTAGTTTTGGAGTCACACAAAAAAATACAGGTGATGTGGTAATTTCTAAAAAAATTTAACGGAAACTACTGAAATTCTATTTAATCAAACACATTCATAATTATTCATTATGTATTCACATGAAATGAGAAAACAAATAGGAAATATATACCAACTACTCGTTTCCATGTAAGTCCAGTATTATAATCCATTGACCGCATATTCAACTATAGGAGAAAACATAAAATCATTAAATTAGAAATCCATAAAAACATATTTATTTAACAAAAACAACACATAAAACATTAAATTAATTCATATACAAAACAGGAAAAAAATACAGTAACAATGCTAAAAATTAACAGTGAATAAAATAAATAAAACATAGCACACAAAATTAATCCATATAGTGAATAGATCATAATTTATAAAATAAAATAAAATATTAATACGTATCTGACAACCTGTTTGTAGTTGTTTCTTTAATATTCTTGACAGAAGCTCCTATCAAATATTGGTGACATTTTCATCAAACAATTCCTGAATAATAAAAAAGAAGTCAATAATATGAAAGTGAAATGTTCTATTTAGAAATTAATGACATGTACGTTAGGGAATAACATTACAATGAAATTAAAAATTTAAAAAAAGAATGTATGTTTACAATGGTAGTTGTATGATGAAATGTAAGTTTAAATGGTTCATAGATGACTACCAAAGAACTTGATGACTGAAAAAAAACATTGGAGACTGGGACTCAAGCAAAACAATTAGATGAATTCCTTGTTTATACCTATCTATAATGGAATATATTGGAATTTTGGTAATGAAAGACATTTCCAATTTATGTTGATGTTTTCACATTCACACTGAGGAAACAATTAGAAACTAGTCCAATTAAACTGGTAATATTTAATAATGAAAATAAGTCAAAAAAATTCTTGAAATGAAGATAGAGCACCTTTTTCATAGATATTGATCTCTATAGGTCAAAAATAAGGCATTGACATTGATATGTGTTTTAAATATTCAAACGTATTCATAGGAATGGATGAAATGTTTTTGTAGTCAAGGATGAAAGAATTATAATCACATGTTTCATATGTTTGCAGTGCATAAAAATCAATATATAGTGGATTCAATAGTGAAAACAAATTACCTGCATTTTTATGTTGGACTGTAGGGAGGTTAACTCCGTGATTTTTGGAAAAATAACCTGCATTCATTTCTAAATCTTTTTTCTGTGTTCACATACACTGCTGAGAAAACAATTATAAAACAGATCAATAAAACTACTAATATTTATTCATGAATATAAGGAAATTATTTTTCAATAAATGAGGATAGAAAACATTTTTCACATATTATATTTCTATTGGTTGAAGATGAGGAATTGACATTGATATGTGTTTTGAAGTTTGGAACATATTCAAAGGCCTCGATTAAATATTTTGGTAGTCAAGAATGAAAGAATTATAATAATCTGTTTCATATGTTTTTAGTGCATAAAAACAATACACATTGGAGTCAACAGTTAATAAAAATTAACTGCATTCATATGTATAATGAAAGGGCGGTTAACTCCAGGATTTTTGGATAAACTAACTGCATTCATATAGTGTGTTATTTCAAATAAAAAATCAAAGACAAAATGGAGGTTAGATCCACAATTTTAGGAAAACACCCTTGTTGCAGAGATCTGGACATGTAGGCTATCTAAAGAATATTTTTAGTGAAAAAAAATATATAGTGGAGTTAATAGTGAAAAAAAATCGCATGCATTCATATGTTAGACGGTAGGGAGAATAACTTCAAGAGTATTAGGAAAAATTATCTTCCTTATATGTGATCCCATATCCTAAAATCAATAGTGTCCACACATCAGTTACCACAAAAAAAACAAATCCCAGTAAGTAGACATGTTCGAGAAAACAAATAAAAACATCCAGTATGAATTTGAACATGTAACCAAGTACAAAGAGAAGGGAGGTTTCAACCATAAATAATCTCAAAATAATATTCAGGTTATAATATTGAAGGAGAATACATATAAAGCAGTGATAATACCAACTGAATTTCCAGGTACCGATTTCATTTTGAACCGATACCTTCCCATAAAAATACATGCTTTTTATGAAAACCCAACTCTTGAAATCCAAAAATGTAAATAACATATGACATGTCTCCTATTAACAATTTTTTACTATGTACAACTATACTCTTGAAGGATAACTGGATTCTATTGTCACAAATGTGAAAGAAGCGATGTATGTTTGAGAAGATAAATTGGTAATCATGCCATTCATAGGGATAATAATCTATGAATATTTAAAAATGAACTTCAATTTGTGTTTTTTTGATTCTATAAAAGGGAAAAAATACCAGTGCATCCATTTTTCTATTTATTTAGAGATATCTATGGAAGTGTGGTGTAATAAAAATCATCATCATTTAGAAAGGACATAATACCAATTAAAAGTTATATTGGAGTTATTCAAATGAAAAATAAAACATAAAAGTATCTTATAGTTGAACAACCAGTAATTAGAAGGCAACTGTTTAAGGTCCCAGGAATCCCTCATAAAAAAGTGTTCTATAAGTCACTAAACCCAAGAAAACTAGATTTATTTTCATTTTCATTGTTTTTCCATTCATGATAATCTATAACTTAGACAATTTAATGCAATGCCCAAGGAGAGACATACCTCATTGTTTCCTAACCCGGAGAAAAATGGAAGCTTCAGGATATGAAAGGCTGTTCAAATTATAGAATTTACTAAGACTAACCTACACATGTCCAGTGTCAGCCTAATATGTGCATATATGTGGACTTTTGAGTCATGAACATATACGGTAGACACATCCTTCATGTGTATCCTTGCGAAAATGTTAATACACATTGAAGCGGTAAATAGATAGATAAAAATTGATTCAAGGAAATGATGACACGAAAATGATATATTTTAGAATGAAATGTAAATAAATAAAATTTGAATTGATCAAAACAAAAGGTAACATGGAAAACAGAGTTCTGATATCCTCCATACTTCTCATCTTCATCATCTTCACCAATTTAACTTCTATCACTACCAATTTCAGATTCATTAGAAAAAAATTTATTTTTCACAACATCTCACCTTTTCCCAGAAATGTTTGGTAGCTTTAATATCTCAACTGAGTTCCAATAGGCTCTTTATGCCAGTCAGATGGTGGCTGTTAATGCTAAGGATGAAAAAAAATCATGCACCATGTTTGCACATAGATTTGGAATCAGGAAACACATATCCTAGATATTTCAAATCGCAGGATGGAAATAGGGAAAAACATACCTTGCATGGAAGTTAGATAAAGTTGTGGAATTCTACAACATCCCTGGTAAAAAATCCAAATCTAGTAACATTGGATAAACAAAATAATTACACGGTGTAATATTCAACCAAAATTAATATTCAAACGAAATTAATATTCAACCGAAATTAATAAATCTTGGACAGAATGGATAAATTTTCCAAAAATTGAGAATAACATGCGTTTTTCTTACCTTTGGATCTGTAGGGTCTCTGAAGACTCATATCCGTATAAAGATGGAGGAAGACTGAACAACGTGGATCCCTATTTCCGGAGTTGTGACTGAGATTATATTATATATCAGCATATAAATTTTAGTATGAATATAGTGAAATGTGAAACATTGAAATAGAGTAAAATGTTACAGATATTTTATCAATGAAATATTACAGTATTCAGGATCTCTTTTTAATAGTTGTCACGACCCGTCCTCGTGGCCCATGCCGTGACTACCCCAAGCCCGCCTTCCATAGGCCAGGGGCTGGAGACTAGCACCAAAGGCGTAAATCCCGATAACTGGGAAGGCATTGCCTTTATAAATGTAAACAAAACACCACGAAGTACAAGAGGAAGTAAAACACTAAGTACAAAGAGAAGTGATGAAAGGTAAATGGGACAGAATACAAACCCAAAAGAAAGTACAACTACGGCTGAACAAAGTACAATAGAAAAAACAACAGCTGGAAGGATGGAAGCGGCTCCTGTGTCGTCCTCCCCAGATCCTACCTGAAGGGTAGGTACAGATGGCGCAGCTCCTGGATCGTCCACCACGGATCCTACCTGAAGGGTAGGTACATATAGCTTCCACAATGCTCTCGCCCATCAACCTCCCCCGAGTGTCGTATCACCGTGAAGTCCACCTCCGGAAACTGACTCGTCATGTAGTCCACCATTGGGTACTGACTCGTCGTGTAGTCTACCTCTGGGTACCGTCCAGTCCTCGAACACTCGGCCTCTGTCAGCACTGCCCGTCGTCTGCAACCAACACAACGAGGTGCGGGCATTGCCCATGTAGGGGTGAGTATAGCGATAATCAGTAAGGACCCCGAGACCCTCAAGGTATCACTAAAACCAATAAGGATAACCACAAAGAATATCTCAACAGATAACCTCTACTAAGGTATATGTCCATACATATACCTAAGTTATCAAGTAACCCATCTAAATCATGAGGAAACACAAGGATTATGAAATCAACGAATAACCACTACCCAGGTATATGCCCATACATATACCTAAGTTATCAAGTAACCCATCTCAATCATGAGGAAATACAATGGTCATAGACTCAGCTCAAACCGGGATATTCATTATCGAAATTGTAACTGCTGAAGAGCCCCGTCTCTGGAGTGTACAGTGGTCATGTCACGACTCCGAGGTACTGCTCACTAACCTAAGACTGCTGAGGTACTCGTCCTGTCGAGTACTGTGGGCATGCTGCTATAACCAAGCGCTTCCCACCATGGGTCTGCCGCTACAACCAAGCGCTCCCCCTCATAGCCTCAAGAGGTACTCCTTCTGTTGAGTATCGCGGGTATTCCGCTACAACCAAGCGCTCCTTCGCTGTGGGTTTGCCACTACAACCAAGCGCTCCCCCTCATAGACTCCAGAGGTACTCCTTCTGTTGAGTACCATGGGTCTGACGCTAAAACTTAGCACTCCTCGACCGTTGGTCTGCCGCTACAACCAAGCGCTCCCCACTGGGCTATCCAAAACACAACGAGTCGATCGGTCAAGCAGTCATCAGGTCTCATTCGGCTACACGGTCTCCGTATTCTGCATGCTCATCTCTGGGAGGGTTCGCTCCACGAGCTGTTGGTCGATACTACAAGTATCACAAGGTTCCATGAAGAAGTATCTCAAGGGACCGCCTTGTCACAGGGGTCTCAACACAATAGACAGCGCGTCAATCGGACGCCGGGTCTATGAGTTACTAGCCTTTTCTTCCCCAGGGCCTGGTTGGTTTCGTGTGCGAACCAAAATGGCCGTAACTCAACTGTACCCCGAACTCTCATAGGGTATACTCAAAGGGACCGTTTCTCAACGTGATCACCAACGTCACTGACGGTTCGTCAAACAGACGTCTGGTCTGAAAGATATCAGTTTTTCCCATTCCAAGGGCCCAGTTGGTAAAATCCAACCCGACCACTATCCAACATCAACCAAAACTCGGGAGAAGTATGCCAAAGGTTCCATCTCATCAAGAGTAATTCAACGAGACAGACGGCGCATCAATCAGACGCCCGGTCTGTGATTTATTGGCTTTTTCGCTCTAAGGGCCCGGTTGGTTTCGTGAGCGAACCAACCCGACCGCACTCTGACAACATCCAAACCTCAAGCGGAGTAAGTCAAAAGATCCGTCTCACTTAGAGGAATCCATCAAAGTCGATGGAACTTCAATCGGACGTCCGAAGCTCAAGATATGAGTGTTTCCGCTCCGAGGGCCCGGTTGGTTTCGTGTACGAACCAACCCGGCCGAACGCCAAGTATTTCGAAACCTTGAGTGTGGTATACCGAAACGACCGTCTCGATCCAAGGATCGCATCGCCACTGACGGCTCGTTGTTCGGAGGCCCGTAGCTCAAGTTATGAGCAAAAGACTGAAAAGGTATGGAAACGGGGGGTATGGGCCTGGGCCGACCCGGCCGGACCCCCCCGGGGTCGGCCCGAACCCGGTCGACCCGACCTGGGTCTGGGGGCGACCCGGTTTGTCATGACCCGGCCCGGCTAGGGCGGCCCGACCCAGCCTGGGTGCGACCCGGCCGGTGGGTCAGCTCGGCTCGGCTCGGCTCGGCTCGGCCGAGCTGCCGAGTAAGTGGAGCCGCGGGGCATGCTACCCCCGCGGGAAGAGGAGCCACGACCCCACGTGGGGCCGCGCTTGGTCAGTGGACGCGGCTCCGCCGCGTCCCGTGTCTCGCCGGACCCGCGCGGTCACAGGTCTGGCCGGCCGCTGCCGCCGTGGATTCAGCTGCGGTTGCTCCATCCGACGGCGCATCGGGACACCACCGCCTCTGGCGACCCGTGCTGCCGGTGGATTCCGCAGGACACTGGAGTTGCTCCGGTGGTCCGATTCCATTTCCGTCTATGACGTAGCTCCTCCCGGGTCCCATTCTTCACTGTCAGGCCCTCAAATAGCCATTGCGGCCCCGTTTGTCGTTGTTCGCCGTTCCGCACAACAAGAATAAAAGGGCGGTGGGTTCAGACTTGTTCGTTGGTCCGCACCCACCGCATTAGCGGTTTGAAACAAGACCCTAAATCCCATCAATTGATAAACCACGTCCCACAATAATAATCCGCGGGCTAACTTGTTAATTGGTTGTTCCGCGTTCTTGCCTTGGAGGAAAACAAGCATAGGTAAAATCATTTTCAAAACGACCCCTACCTCATCTAAGTCGTTGAACGTGCATTCTTCGCAGAATTGATCGTCGCGGAAGAAGAGGATCGTCACGTTGCGGAAGGGCGTCACGTCATCTCGGTATAGGGTGTCGCATCGACGATCTCCGAGGGATAAAGAAAACACATGGATTTAATTTACAAGAATTAAATCCATGTCAAGTATAAAATACACAAAGGAATTTAAAAGATTCGTAAACTCCTACCTCAAACGGATGCTCGAAGATTTGTCGCGGAAGAAGGAACGTCACAGAAGAACGTCTCAGGAGGAGAATTGTTGGTGTCGCGGAACACAACGTTGCATCATCAATCTCCGAGGGTTCGGCGTTCTTCGTCTCCTTTCTTCGATGGTCAGCGTTCTTCGCGTTCTTCGCGTTCTTTGCGAAGGAGGATGATGGACATAAGGTTTCTGTCAAGTCCTCTCAACGAACAACACTCAAGAAGAAAAGTGTTGGTCTTATTTTGTTACATGACAACAAAAGAAAATTCTATGTTAGGTAACAAACAATTAATTTGATGAATTAATGGTATGAGTTAACTGCCCAATTAATAGGGGCGTTAAGAGTTTAAGAAAACACCCCAGTTGACTTTCGTTTAATAGGGGTTTTCGCGGGTGCATTACTTAGCGGAAAAGAAACGGTGGGGCTCGTTCGGGCCCCACCTCACAAATATCCTACGAAGAGGGTAGGATATTTTGGATTGCACCCTATCAGCTTCAACTTAGCTCAAGTGGCTTTAAGTGGCTTTAAGAAACTTTAAGTGAAATAAAATAAAGTTGTCGCACCACTTTATTTTATTTTCTTCACTTAACCCCCAAAAAATTAAAAAACCACACCCGAGCAAATACGACTCCGGAAAAGGCATTTCTAAGAAAATACTGACGCTGCGATTCCATTGGTGCCCTCAGAATTCGATTCCGAGCACCAGTTCAAATGTTATAAAAACCCGCTCATTCGTTCACTGAACGTACCCGAGCCTAAACATCAGAAATCGATTTCGGGCACACCGGGCCTCGGAATCAGGCATTGTCAGAAGCTGCGTTCTTGTAAAATTCCAAAGAAAATTATGAAAAAATTTTCCCTTGAAATTTCCGGGTCTTTACAATAGTTTTAATATGAATTTAGGGAAAATGTCAACTATTCGGCGAGATCTGCAAAGAAAAATGAAGGTTGATTATTTCCAAGATATTAGAAGAACATACCTGTTTCCGAAATATAGATCTATAGGATCTCTGAAGAATGTATATGGGGTTTACAAAGAGGCTGACGGGCGTCCTCGATGACGATTGATGGTATAAAAAAACTAGATGGGCTTGCGGCATAGGGATCAAAGGATAAGGCAAGGAAACTCACGAGCTGAGAAGACGGAGTAGAGAAATATGAATTCTAGAGGTAAAGAAAAGAGGTGAAGGTAGTCGATGACAAAGGAGCCGTTGGAGGAGATCATGAAGGAGTGGAAACCCTAGATTGGGGAGACCGAACAAAGAAGTTGGTTTCAGGAGTCTGGATAGAGAAGGTTAGGAAACCCTAGTTTGGGGAGGAGGGTAGAGAAGGAGGCGTAGGCGAGGTGTTTATGGAGGCGTGGCGAGAGAGTTGATATGGAGCAGAAGATAGTATCGACAGAGGAGTCAGTAATGTTGGGAGACGAAAATCGTGGTGGAGGCACGGTGGGAAAGATGAGTTCTTGGGATGGATTCGACGATATTCCGCAGAAAACCTAATACGACCCGAGCAGAATAGTGAGTGGGAGGAGAAGCCGGTAGGTTGCAACAAGCAGGATTTTTCGGATTGGACGGAGGAATGGAAATTTTTTGGTGATGTGGCCTTATATAGAAGTGACACATCAGCTGATGGAACCCTAATTTAGTATAGATAATAGATATTCTTAATCATTCAATTTGTGTTTCTTCCTTTAAATTTATCTTTATGATTGATGATCAATAGAAATACACAACCCCATCCCCCAAGGTGTATTAGTAATTAATGATGATTCGCTACCTAGGAAAACTAATTTAGTTTTCCCAAAACAAATCTCCCTGTTTGTTTCTAGGATTCTCCTTCCCAAACATGATTACAACCAAAACGTTTTGGGGAACTGATGATGAGTATGAAACATTCACACCCCATATGTCATTAATTTTAACATATTAAAAAATTATTAAAATATATTTTTATAATATTTGAACATCATAATAACATCTAATTAATAAATTTCTCATTACTATTTATTTTTTATTTTATAATTATTAAAAATTATCATTGAAAAATATTTCATAATAAAAAACAAGCCTTAATCCAAATTAATTATGACCGACTTGATTTTTCAAACTATGAAAAATTGGCATTGTTTAATCCATGTAGGTGGCCACATTTAATTGGGGTTAATGATTTTTTATTAGGATTTTTTATAGTAATGAAATAATATGAAGTAGTAATGGATTTTAGTTAGTCCAACATTTTTGGTAGGGTCATTTAAAAAATAATCATCAGGTTTCCTATGCACTTTAAACCAAATAACTATTTGGCCAATTGAGTGATCTAATTAATTATCCTTTATAAAAATATATAAATACTTTTTAAATACCTTAACATATAATAAAAAGATATAAATAATAATTAATAAATTTCAATCCTTTTTTTTCTTGAAAAAAACCGAGACCTAATGATTCGAGGAATGACTTATTTCTCATGATTCTTAGTTTTTTAAGATAAACCACACAAATCATGTAAATGTTAATAAAAAATATAATTTTATTTCATTTATGTTATTAAGATTATGTAAAAATTAATGTACCGCCTGAGATTCATCTCTAATGACAAAAAAACCTTTGTTGCTCCTGTGAAATAATTTTATTGACTCTCTCGTACATCTGTCATGGGCTAATAGATGTGTCCTAAAACACTTTCCATAATTCCCATTTAAAATATTCCTTTTTTTATTTCCCAAAATTTTTCAATATCCATGTTCAGGAAACAAAGTTGGTGACATAAAATGAAAAAAAAAACATCTATAAATAAAAAACATAACACTTCAAAAGTTTATTAGAAAAATTTACTCATGCCATTTCATTGAATATTAAATTAATATTACCTTAAATTTAGTATCAAAGAACTAAATTTTCCATAATATAGAAATATGCCTCCAATTTTAATAATTAATTGTAAATATCACCATCTCACAAGAAAGATGCCTATGAATCTTCACATTGATTCTTACAACATTACTAGTGAGAAGCCCAAATACATCAAATAAAATGACAATCTTTTAGTCCTTCATGTCCCACACATCTTCTATGTACATATTTATATCCTTAAATTTATTATCATTGTATGTTTTATAAATTCATTAAAAAAACAATTTAATATATAGTTTCTATTACACAATGACATACATACCATTATCAGTAACTCACCAATATCCTCTAGATGGATGGGTAACTAGCTTCTCTATCACCAGAGGTGAATCATATAGTGGGATACCAACAACATCTAGGGAAATGGTTGGCTCTATTGTATTATTTGGTATAATGGAATCACTCGGATCCTCCAAAGCAGGTAGTAATGGTGACCTTCTCTGAGATTCTGAATGGCTTGGATATTGAATTTTTATTGTTCTTCGCATTCCATAAATTCAAATTGTTCTTATATATATATATATTAAAATTAGAAGTATTGAAAGATTAAAATTATTTTACAAAAAAAAAACAAATTAAAACCATTTATATATGTAGAGAACATTTATCTATAAGAAATTGTAATATATTTTCATTAAAAATTTATATATTCAATTATATTCATCATCATTATTTTCTTTGTTAACAACCTACATTTTGACAAGTGATTCGTTTTTACCCTCTCTTTAATGTTACATTATTTTGGTATTTTTAATAATATGTTGTTCAATGTTTTTTGGTTGATAAGGGTCATTGTCACAATGTACCAATCAATCTTCATTACCTATATCATATATGTTTATACCCATTAAGTGTAAAATAACACTCAATCTATCATCTATTTCAAAAACCCCATAATAATAAATCTTCATATAAAAATCCAAGATAAATGGATCGTTCTCTCCATGCACATCAATACATATCATGCGAGTGAATTTTACAGATGTAAAATGAAACAAATCATTCATTATACCCCTATCAATGTTTATGCACTTGAAATTAAATAACACAACTAAAAACCAACCATGACTCTTTAATTGAAACGTCCCGGTTCCGAGTTCTACACAATGGGTGCCCCGAACCCGGTTCGCCACATGACCTCATGCACATTTCCCCAAACGCCAGAGGCTGCAGACTAGCAGCGAGGGCCCAGGTATGATAGTGGGGGAAACTATGCCCTCATAAGTCATGTGCAGTACAACAGAATAGATAAATCGCATAAAACAAGTGGAAGCGGTAAACAATATATTTAACAGAAATGGATAACTGATAATAACAAGGAAACTAGCAGTCATATATATTTGAAAATGCAGCCTATCACTATTCTATAAAACAACCAAAACATGTCACACTGCAATACAATACAAATGAAGTACAAGTACAGAAAATAAAAATAGAACAGCCAGCGGCATCGCGAGCCCAAGCTCGGTCCCTTGCTCCCCTACTTCCTAGAAACAATCAAGTACCTAAATAGGGACCCTTGCCCTTATCCACACCTGTAGAAACGTAATCTGTTTGGGCCGAAGACATGACCCAAACAGGGTGTGAGAATTAAATCCCAGTAGGCACACACCAATGTCCCGTGCCCAACTGTGTGAAAATATGCAACAATAGTATATAGTAGTAAAATGCAATAAACTAAGAATTACTCAAAAGTAAATAACTTTACCAGTTATATTTCCATTTTATTATTCTTTTAAACATTTAATTTAATATATCAACATAGTGAAAATTCTAAGTAAAACAGCCAGTGTCCTCAGTTACGTAAACCCTTACCCTCAGGTAAATAGAATCCAAACACAGGAATCTGTGCATAGGAATATCGAATATTTCCCACAGGTGTATGAGGTGTTTCCCACAGGCATATAATGAACTGCCCACAAGCACATAAGAAGTTTCCCACATGCTATGTAGTACATTTCTCACAGGCTAATCACAACACTACCCTCAGGATAAATAAGTAACCGGGCCATGCCCAACATGTAAACAAGAAATAAACATTCTCTTACTCTCAAGGAAACTCTATAATCATTATTATAAAGTCATACCCTCGAGTATCCGGGCCAAATGGATAAAGATAGGAACACACCACCGGGGTGGTCCGAGATCTAAGCAGCGATCCCAAACAACAATTTATCACCACATTTAATCACCTTTACAAATCTAGGTATTTAAAATAGCCACAACCTCAGACACACGACACCCCAACATGCGTTCTTGGCATAAACGTACACAAAAACACACAACAGTTTGAAATTAAACACTAAGAAACCTACCTTAAATGCCCCTGAATGATATACGCAAACAATGATTCCAAAAACCTCCAAGAACGACATAGATCTGGGATAAGAAAATTCCCGTTCAATCATAAATAACTTCCCCTCAGGAAATAATTGGTATGAACTACACAAGGAGTGGAGAGGTATTACCCGTACAATTCTAGGGAGATTGACGGTGCAGAAAATGGATTCATGGTACTCAATCTAGAGCTCCTCGAAGATCCATCCGCCCCTACCGAGCCACCCTCCGGTTCTAAGCTTCCTCTGTGAACAAAAGAGGCTTCTGCCCATTTTAAGCAAAATAAACAAAATAAGCGGCATGTACTCTCAAGTACACGACATGTAATTTCCATTTTTTAACTGTTCCGCTGGCGGCCTCTCGCCAGCGTGGCAGTGTTCATCTATTGACATGAGTACACAGCATGTATGTCTCTATACATGGCGTGTACAGTCGCCCAGCTGGCCACCACCTTACTATTCGCCTGCCGACTGACTACACGGCTTGTAAATATCTACCACACGGCGTGCAGTCAGTTTTTACACCCTTCATCGCCGACATGGCTACACACCATGTGTACTCATTCCATACGGCCAAAATTACACGGCGTGTGGAAAAGTACATAGTGTGTACTTCCAAAATTATGGGATTTTTCCCCATTTTTCCTTATTTTCTAAAAAACAATTATGGAAAGGAGAAACGTAGAAACCCGTACATGAAGAATAAGAACCAGATTCTTACAAACTTCCCCCCTTAAAGAAATTTGTCCTAGAATTTCCCTTCCAAGGGTGGTGAAGATATAGCCGTGAACAACTCCGACCATTGATCATGTATATTGGTCTCTCGCTACCAGGTTTTGTCCTGCACTGTGCCATGCTGCCATATCACCCGTACGAGAGAAACTGACTGACCTTGGAAAACCTTTGTGCTCCTATAGAAGATACAAATCAGATGCTCCTCAAAGGACACATCTATTTCATGTTCAACCTCATCGGGAAGAATGACGTGAGATGAGTCTGAATGATAGCGATGCAACTTAGATAAATGGAAGACGTCGTGCATGTCTCGGTACCTCTGTGGTAACTGTAACCAATATGCAACCAGCCCGACTCTCTCCAGAATCAAAAATTTCCCCACATACCTTGGTGAAATTTTACCACATCTCCTGATCCGCCTGTGTCCCAACCTTGGTGAAACACACATGAAAACCTGATCCCCAACCCCAAACTCCCAGGGTCATCTGCGACGATTATCATAAGATTTCTGATGAGACTGTGTGGTAGCCATCTATGTCTAAATCAACTAGACCTGCTCAGAAGTTTCCTGCACGAGATGTGGTCCTAGTAAAGATGCCTCACCTGCCTCTAACTAGCACAAGGGTGATCAGCATGACCTACCATATAAAGTCTTGTATGGTTCCAACTCAATAGTTTCATGAAAACTATTATTATTACCAAACTCGACTAGGGGTATATGCTTCTCCCAAGCTACCCCAAAATCTAGGATGCATGCACACAACATGTCCTCAAGCACCTGTATCGTATACTCTAACTAACCATCAGTCTGAGGGTGGTAAGATGTGTTGAGAAGCACCTGTGTACCCAACTCCCTCTGAAAACTCTGCCAGAAACGAGATGTAAAACGGGCATCCCTATCTGAAACTATAGAACGGGGGACCCCATGAATACGTACAACCTATCGAATATAAAACTTCCCAACTCATCTACTCCAAAGGTCTCCCAGATTAGAAAAAAGTGAGTTACCTTTGTGAGTTTGTCCACATCAACCCACACGACATCATTGCCTCAAGGTGACCTTGGAAACCCAATCACAAAGTCCATCACAACATTATCCCATTTCCATGCCGGAATGGGTAACTACTGTAAATGACCAGTTGGACTCTGATGATCTGCCTTCACCTGTTGACAGGTGGAACACCTCTTAACAAAACCAGCTAAATCCCTCTTCATTCTCCGCCACCAGTAATGATGTCTCAAGTCTCAGTACAGCTTGGTAACCCCGGGATGAACTGCCCAATCTGAAGCATTAAACTCCCTCATTAGCTCCTACTGTATATCTCCTGGAACCCACACTCATCCATGGAAACACAATACTTCATCATTGTTTATCGTCCAACCAGGAGAAGGGTCCTCACTGGTAACCGAATCCTGTAGAACTAGGCCTTCTGAATCAGATTGCTGTCTCAACCTCACTCTATCCAGGAGGATATAAGTCACAGCTAAAGATGAAAGATAGGGTGTCCCCTTACTGTCGTGAACCTCCAAATTCATCTCAGAGAACAAATCCATAAGATGCCATTCACCACTGGCTTCCTGCACTACCTGTATCTGAGTCTTCATGCTTAATGCATCAACTACTTCATTACCCTTACCAGGTGTATAGGAAAGCTCGAATCGAAGGATTGAAGTTATTCAACCCACCTTCACTGTCTCAGGTTCAAGTCACGCTGGGTAAAGATGTACTTCAGACTTATGTGGTCCATGAACACCACAAAATGTTCTCCCAAGAGATAATGTCTCCAACAGTGAAACACATGAACAACTACTGCCAACTCGAGATCATGCGTCGGGTAATTCCTCTTATGTGGCCTCAACTGCCGAGACCTATATGAAACTATTCGATCACCATCCATCAACATAGCTCCTATCCCAATACCTGATGCATCACAGTAAACTATATAGCTATTCCCCTACTCTGGGAGTATTAGGATCGGTGCAGATGTCAACTTCCCCTTTAGCTCTTAGAAGACCGTCTCATAAGCTTCTGACCAAAATAACTTCATACCCTTCTTAGTCAAACCCATCAACGGTGCTGATAAACGGGAGAAGTCCTGTATGAAGCATATATAGTAACCAACCAACCCCAAGAAACATTGTGTTTCAAACACAATCTTAGGCTGCTCCAAGGAAACTACTGCTCTCACCTTATCTGGGTCTACTAGAACTCCTGCCTCTTAGATGATATGACCTAGGAAGTGTATATGGTCCATCAAAAATTGGTAATTAGAGATCATAGCATATATTTTATGCTCTCCCAGTGTACTAAATACGATCTCATGATGGGTGGCATGGTCGTGTCGAGTGTGAGAGTACACCAAGATGTCGTCCATGAATTCTACCACAAAAGAATCTAGATAAGGATGGAACACACGATTTATTAGAGCCATGAAATCTGCTGGTGCATTCGTGAGTCCGAACGGCATAACTATATACTCTTATAGATCATTCCTGCTCCTGAAAGCTTTGAGAGGTATATCAAATGGTCTAACGCGCATCTGATGATATCCTGATCTCAATTAAATCTTTGAGAACACTCGGGCTCCATGAAGATGATAAAAATGATCATAAATCCTTGGCAAGGGATATCAGTTCTTAACCGTCAACTGGTTCAACTTTCGATAATCCACACAGAGTCTGAGGGTACCATCCACCTTTGTCACAAAGAGGACCAGCGAACCCCAAGGAGAAGTACTGAGTCAGATGAAACCCTTTGCCCGTAGCTCCTCTAATTGTCTCTTGAGCTCCTGCAACTCTGGTGTAGCCATATTATAAGGAGGAATAGACACCGGTGCTGCTCTTGGAACAAGCTCAGTAGAGAAATCCACCTCCCGCTCTGGTGGAAGACCTAAAAAGTCATCAGGAAAGACAACCCTGAAATGATCAACCATTGGAGGGAAATACTTCTGACAAGTCCCCTGGTGGTCCAGATATGAGCTCGCAATCTGGGTTGTGATACCACCTCGCCCATGATAGTCTGGTCCATATCAACTCACCTGAACATCCCACTCGCACTTGTATTGAAACTCTCCACCCTCTGTTGACGTGAAACTCACCCTAGAACGATATAAATCTACAAAGGCTCGAAAGGGAACCAACTAGTCCATCCCGAGAATGAAATCATAGCTTTTCATATCTAATACATATAGGTCCCAAAGTAAGTGACACCCACCAAACTCAAGGGGGCACTCCTTGCACTGATGCACACTAGCCGTTATAGTTCCCAACAGAGTTTCTATTGTCATAACATCAGAGGAAGTAGAAACACCGAGCCCAAGGATCTTCACAATAGGTACAGATATAAAGCTATGTGTATCAACCGTATCCAAAAGTACTGAAGATAAAACAGAAGCTACTAGAATAGTAACTCTGACAGTAGAAGGTCAGGGATCCTGCTCTTGTTGGGTCTGTTGCACTGCTTATGTCTTCCCAGTGTCACGGCCCTGCGACACAGCCTGGATAGCTTGAGCCGTCTCGCCCTGCTACCTTTGAGATCCCGGTGTATGGCTATCACAGCCACGTCCACCATCCCTTCCTGCACGCCCCGACGTATTCCAATTCCCCGACTGGTAAGAAGATGCTGGTCCTACCCCCACATGCAGAGTCTGCACAGAACCCCTCTCACTAGCCACTGGTGGAAATGCCCTGCAAAAGCACTGCAACTGACCCATCCTTCCACAAAGACTGACATTCCACTAGGTCACGTGGACACTGAGGTCGCTTTTTCTCCTCCTTAACACACTATTAGCACATGACCTGGACACCTGAAACATTCTTCTAGATGGTACTACCACCCTGAGAGAAGTCCATATGTCTCTTCCTCTTACCAGTAGAAATAGTACCAAAAACTGGTGCGGAACCGTCCTCGCCCACACCACTAGCTTCTCGCAGGTTCCTCTATGTAATCAGCGCCTGGTTCACAATAGCATGTATGGAAGGAAACCTGAAAACATTCACTAGTGCTCATATGTCATATCAAAGACCATCCTCAAAGCTTCTAGCTCTCAGCATCTCATCACCCACCAGAACGGGTGCAAAACGCTAAATCTCAGTGAAACGAGCAGAATAATCCATCATCGACATAGAGACCTACTACAGATTAATGAACTCTCGAGCTCGATCTACCCTTAGCGTCTCTGGGAAGAAGAATTCATAGAAGGATTTCTGGAAATATTCCCACACTGTGTCTCTGCGATTTTCTGACTGGGTGGTAAAATCCCACCACCTCTTGAAGGAATCACGTAGCATATAAGTCGCGAGCTTGACCCTCCTCCATGGAGGCGTCTCTAGGTGCTCGAAAGTAGTCTGCATCAACCCCACCCAAGACTCTACAGCCTGTGGTCCACCATTCCCCAAAAACATAGGCAGATGCTGCTGTTGGAAGATACAAGTAAGATCAACCATAGATGTGTCAGACGACAGTGCTCCCTGAAAGGTCTTCATCAACCGCATAAAGCCTTCCTGAAATTGCGCCTCTACGCCTGTGTCCGGTATTACGGCTGGCACCACATCTGACTCTGCTGGAGGATCAACTGGTATCCCATGGCCCACTATCTCTAGAGTATACTCATTGCCTCTCTCCTAGTGAACAAAGCGTCAACGTCTCGGTGACATGACACTACAAGGTCAAATGTACACCTTAGATCAAGATTATCACACTCTGAAAACGAATGAACCAAAAGGGGAATAGGAGGAAGAAGGCATTTAAGATTGTACAACAAGACTACACGATGTGTATACAGACTACACAGCATGTACCTGAATTATCTTCACCTTCCCGGGTCCTTCTACATGGCCAAGCCACATGGATCCCGTTAAACAAAACTACACGGTGTGTATATAATCTACACGGTGTGTGTGTGGTAATTTTCCAACTACCCGTGTCATTTGTGACACGGCCGACTACTCGGATTGATACTACATGGCATGTTACACCCGCACACGGCATGTACACAACCCCGTTTCCCAGCCACACAGTCAGGTCCACATGGTTTGTCACTGGTCAAGACTACATAGCGTGTCCCACAGGTACACAGTGTGTACCGGAAGAGCTTCGCTGACTCGTGTTGTTAGTTACATGGCAGGATACATGGCTCCAACTACACGGCATGTTCAATATACACACAGCGTGTACACGAAAGGATTACACCAACTCGTGTTGTTAGTTACACAGCGAGATCTCAGGTCAGACTACACGGTGTGTTCCAAAGTGGAAACATCGTGTATATATTAAGGTCTCCCCCGTCCGTGTTGTTAGTTACATGGGCGGATTCCAGGTCAACACTACACGGTGTGTACTTCTGGTACACGACGTGTTCGCCCCAACCATTTACCTTTCCCATGTCCCCGCCCACACGGTCTGTGACACGGGAAGAGACTACACGGCTTGCACTTAGTGTACACGGCGTGTACTCAAAAAGTTTTCTTTTCTTCTTGAACATAAGATCATACACGACGTGTTTAAGGTACTACACAACCTGTATAATGGGTTTCTGGACAGTATGCCTCAATAACTTCTCTGGAACATAGAAAATACTGAAAAACAACACCTATGTGCCAAATTCTTATCCGTGAGGGCCCATACTCCCCACGAATCAAAGTTTTCCATCTTATATGTTTTATAACTGGTTAAACAACCAATGATCTACCAAATTTCGGTCAATGAGGGCCCATACTCCAAAAAAACCAAAGTTTGACATCCATTCTATAAACAGGATTACACAATAATACCCTATCAAACAACAAGTATCTATCAAAGAAGCTATCACAATATCATGATTTTACTAGCACAACATCTATCACAACAACATGCAATTTCTAATGCACATACATGGGATGGAAACTATGCATGGCAAGTGATTCTGGAAAATTCCTAAATGATTCTTGAGATGGAATACCCTCATCTCATCGGGACGAAACTAGATATAACCCATGAATAATATATAAACAACACAATCACAAGTGCATCACACTTCGGTGAAAATCAATTCAACTGTAAAATTGAAAAATCCGAAAAATTGCAGCACGAGGTACATTGGCCTTTCCCTATACACGGGTTAGCTATGCCTGGGAACAACTTATTACCAACTATCGTTCTCATCCTATCCCTAACTAAGGCTCCAAATAGTATGTCAATGAAATTAACTCCTCTGATACCACATTATAATGTCCTGGTTCCGGGTGCCACTCAACGGGTGCCCCGAACCCAGTTCGCCACTTGACCTCAAGCGCATTTCCCCGAACGCCAGACACTGCCAACTAGCAGTGAGGGCTCAGGTCTGATAGTGGGGAAACTATGCCCTCATTTGTCAAAGTGAAGAATAGCGGAATAGATAAATAGCATACAACAAGCGGAAGCAGTAAACAATAAATATAACAGAAATGGATAACTGATAATAACAAGGAAACCAGCAATCATATATATATGAAAATGCATCATGTCACTATTATATAAAATAGCCAAAACATGTTACACTAAAATAAAATAATACTGAAGTACAAGTACATAAAAGAAAAACAAAATAACCAGTGGAATCGCAAGCCCAAGCTCTTTCCCTTACTCCCCTACTTCCCAACAATAATCAAGTACCTGAATAGGGAACCATGCCCTTATCCACACCTGCAGAAATGTAATCTATTTGGGCCGAAGACATGACCCAAACAGGGTGTGAGAAATAAATCCCAGTAGGAACCCACCAAAGGCCCGTGCCCAACTGTGTGAAAATATGAAACAACAGTATGGAGTAGTAAAATGCAATAAACTATGCAGTACTCAAAACTATCTAACTTTACCAGTTATATTTCCATTTTATTATTCTTTTAAACATAAATTTAAGATATCACCACAGTGAATATTCTAAGTAAAACAGCCAGTGTCCTCAGACATGTAAACCCTTACCCTCCGGTAAAGAGAATCCAAACATAGGAATCTGCCCATAGGCATATCGAATATTCCCACAGGCATACGAGATGTCGCCCATAGGCATAGAATCAACTGCCCACAGGAATGGAAGAAGTTTCCAACAGGCTATGTAGTACATTTCCCACAGGCTAATCACAACACTACCTTCTGGCTAAACAAGTAACCAGGCCATGCCCAACATGTAAACAAGCAATACACATGCAATTACTCTCAAGGCAATTGTATAATCCTTATTAAAAAGGCATACCCTCGGGTATCCTGGCCAAACAGCTAAACAGAGGAACGCACTCCCGGGGTGGTCCTGGATCCAAGCAGCGATCCCAAACTGCAATTTATCACCACATTTAATCACCTTTACAAATCTAGGTTTCTAAAATAGCCATATATTCAGGAACACGAAACCCCAACAATCGTTCTTGGCACAACGGTACACAAAAACGCACAATGGTTGGAAATTAAACACCAAGCCACCTACCTTAAACTCCCTTGAACAATATAAATGAACAAGGATTCTAGAAACATCCAAGAACGACATAGATCTGGGATAAGAAAATTACCATTAAATATTAAATATCATTCCCACAGGAAATAATTGGTAAGAACTACGCAAGGAGAGGAGAGGGATTACCCGTACGGTTCCAGGGAGATTGATGATGCAAAAAATAGATTCCCAGTACTCAATCTGGAGCTCCTTGAAGATCCGACCATCCCTCCTAAGCCTCCCTCTAGTTCTATGGTTCCTTTGTGAATAGAGGAGGAACCTGCCCATTTCAAGTGATAAAAAACAAAATACACGGCATGTACTCTCAAGTACACGACATGTACTTTCCATTTTTTAACTGTTCCACTGGTGGATTCTCGCCCACGTGGCATTGTTCATCTGTCAACATGAGTACATAGTGTGTATCTCTCTATACACGGCGTGCATTGTTCATCTGTCTACATGACTACACGGCATGTAAATATCAACTACACGGTGTGAAGTCAGTTTTTACAACCTTCATTACCGACATAGATACACAACATTTGTACTCATTCCACATGGCCAAAAGTACACGGTGTGTGGAAAATTACATGGCGTGTACATCCAAAATTTTGGGTTTTCCCCATTTTCATTATTCTATAAAAAACACTTAATGAAAAGAAAAAAGATAAAACCTGTACCTCATGAATAAGAACTAGGTTCTTACATTAATCACATTATATAATTTATCATTCAATATAATACAACCTCTAGAAGTTTAAATACACTCATATTTATAGTATTTATGTCTTCTTCATGATAAATTGTATGAAAACTTTTACAATAAATATTATATGTATCAAATATCTTAACCGTCATTATAGGTACTCAATCCCAAAACATCAAATCATTCGAATCTTCATTTGGATTTTCAACATTAATTTTCTAGGAAAATATATATATATGGTGTTACATTTTACATATAAAAAATAAATACACTTAATTAATAGGAATATGAGAATATACTTACACAATGAAAGAACTATTCGACAATCACCTCCTTAATATATTTTGTTAATTCCATCTCATTTTGAGATCAAACCCTTAGTCACCTCTTTTTTTTCAATGAAAATACTTCAATAAATGGATATGGAATAAGACTATTGATAAACACGTTTCTAGGTTCTTGTAAGGACTCCAATTCAGTTGGTGTAGAATTTATCCCCTTTATAACTATTCAACCAATACTTGGAAATATTAATCACTACTTTTTAGATTGAGAAATAGTGGATATGTATTACACACATTAAACATGATATAATATACACTAAATCCTATCTAAATTCATATAATAAAATTTAAACCCCACTTCTTCAATGAATCATTCATAAATTGAGCCTTTTGGTCAAGCTTTATTCCTCACATATTATTTCTAATGACCTATGTAATTCATGGAAAAGTAATAAACATATTAAATAATTTTACATAATGATTCGATAAAATTTTATTCACAAATGAAAATAAAAATAATGTCAACATACCACTCAATTGGATAAATCCAACAATGGTGTACCTGTCTTCTATGTATATATTCAAAAAACAAATGAATGGTATAATGAATAATTCCTATGAATTATGAAGGGTAAAATAACATCTTAAAATGAAAAAGTCTAAAAAAACTCTTCAATGAATATTATCAAGATTATTTGGATTTATATTTCTTCCAAAATTCTCCCTAAAAAGGTACAAAATTAAACTAGAACGATAGTTACATTTTCAGGTAACGTATTATGAAATGCCAAATACAACAACTGATCCACCATAATAAATGAATCTTTTCTTTTAAATTCATGTATATTTTGATGTTTTAAGTAGACAGACATTGATATATTAAATGAATATCCATATTTATTATTAACACTCTAAAAAGTCAAAATGAAAAAAATATTTATCTTGATTTTACATTGTAAAAATAGTTTATGATACTTTCCATTCTAATTTACCTAGAAGATATTCTTTATATTAATTTTCTAAAAATCCTTATGAGCATTCGGGTGATCCTAAATTTACCATTCTAATTAATAAATGTAAAAATTACATTGTGAAACATATTATTCTTAATAGTAATTACATCAAGATTATGATGTCTCAAATTAAATAATAAAAGGAAGTTTAAAAAATATATTCTTCTTCTTACAATTCAATGTTCTAAGGGATTTGGATATTTCACCTCATACCTATCTCTCCATTCATTAAACTAATTACATTGTCAAAAATCATCAGTGACATTAGATAATTATCTCATGATTTCTGAACTAGATTACACCATTAGTGGATTTACCAATTCAATATATCTTTTTAATTGTGTCTTGTTAAGCATTAATATATCTGAAGAATCATGAAATCCATGATGAAACATAAAAAACCAATTTCATCATTGAGGTAATCATTGATGTTCATAATAAAATATTCAAACAGGATAAGCCAATTTAGTATGAGTATTCTAATCAGATAAAATTTCTAGTCCAATAATGTCACTAACTACACACATTAAAAATGAATTCATTTTGATTAGTTTTCTTATTGAAGCATCATATGTTTCCATGTTACCATCACATAATTCTTGAAATTCATTAATTAGTTATTGGAGGTATACATTAATTCCATTTCAAAGAATTTTATATCCATGTTAATCCTCAAAATAATGAATGAAGTGTTCGTCAATCACATCTATGGAGTTATATTATAGGGGATCCAAAAAATTTCCCAAATTAAATAATTAGTACTTAAAGTTCCAAACAGGTTAAAACCATTAGAATAAAATCCCAAACATATATTCAATGGAATATAAGGAAAAAATTGGATATAATGAATTAATCAAATTCAATGATGCTTAATATTTTGGATGTATCATCATGCCATCATTACTATCCATAAAATTCCACTTTATGTCTTGTTTAGTCTTAGATGACATGAATAATATTTTCAAGTGTGATTTCAGAAGAATGTAAAAAAAATAACATTGCTGGATTCTTATTATTCTACTTATTATTGGGAATTCATTAATTTATACTCTCTTAATTTTTCATTAACATCCAAATACTTTCATGAAATATTATGCATTCTTTATTTGCAGATCCTTATACCCAATAAATCTTGAAATCCTTAGATAATATATGTATCTTTGTATAATCATGTCCATGTTTGTTAATTACAATCACCATCACATAAAATTATGATGGTATCTTATCTTCCTTAAAATAATAATGAAGAAACTCTAATTTTTTTGACATTAAATTGTTTTTAATTCCATAGAGACACTTTATATGATACAAACTAAGTAGACAAGATTACATGAAATAATTGGAACACCCTTCAAATAGTTCATTATGTATGTATTTAAATAATTTATAAAACCCAATTTTTTATGGTTACTAATGTTTTGACCAAGATTAACATACTCAGGATCAACTGAATGTTCTATAGATCTATTAAAATATTTGAAAATGAATCCTTAAAATACAAATGCATCATTTATTAAATTTCAAATTGAACTCTCCTCTAGCTGGTTACACTGTGTTTTGTTGACATTATTGTCTTTTTTTCAATTTCCATAACATTTTGTTTACCAAGAGAAATAAAACATATGTATCATGCCGAAAAATATTTCAATACCATATTATCATATAATTTGTTTTTATTCAACCATGGAATGTATATATAGTCATGAGATATAAATTTTATTCTACTATCCCTAGATAGGTTGTCAATTTAATAATCTAAATATTCTTCCCAACCCTTTGGAATATTGAGGGCTATTTTTACCTATTTATTCTAAATTTTATCCAATGGTATTAGATTTTTACTCTTCTCCTTATACATTCAGATACAAAGATATAAAGTTTTAACCAAAAAACTATAATAAAAATTAAACATCACCCAAATTATTCATTAACCATGATAGGGTTTTGATTCGACATAACAAAAACTAAATATAAAAAAGATTCAATAAAACCTTAAAAACATATACAACACTCAATTATAATAATATTTGTATAATTTAATTATAACATATATAAATAATCTTCTAATCATACCTTTAACAATGTCAACAATAATAGTCCAAGAAAAAATGGGAAGAGAGGCCATTTGGGAACTCTGACGAGGAGAAGGGGAGAGTTTTGGTCACGTCGGTCACCGGTAGGGGGATCAGTGTTATAAAGATCACCATCAGGGGGGAGGGGGTTAGGGTTTTGACCATCACCATTAGGGGTATAGTGTTCATAGAAATAGAGGTAGGGAATGGAGAAAAATGGCCACCTACACTACTGGAAAACTAACATATACCAACGGTTTGGAACCATTGGTATAGGCCTCCAAACCGTTGGTATAACCTATACCAATGGTTTGGAGAACCGTTGACAAGTAAGCCGCTGGGATAGGTCTATACCAATAGTTTTGCGAAAACCGCTGGTATAGACCTATACCAACAGTTTTGGAAACCGTTGGTATAAGTAATATGAAAATCTATACCAACAGTTATGGAACCGTTGGTATATGTATTTCAAAAAAAAATTCGCTGGGATTTGATCCCAGGAACCCGAGTTTATCATTGAATGACTTAACCACTAACCTAATATGAATTCTGTGAACATAATTACATATATATATATATATATATTGTCATAATTATTTTAAATTTTGATTTATATAATGTTCTCGATAATAAGATATGATATAAATTCTCAGTAACAATACCAACGGTTGTCAAAACCGTTGGTGTAGGTCTATACCAACGGTTTTGACAACCGTTGGTATAGTTCTTGATTCTGGAATTTATTGATATTTCTAGTGGACCTTTTCCAACGGTTTTGGAAAACCTTTGGGATAGGTATACCCTTTCCCCACAGTTTGGATAAACCATTGGGAATGGTGTCCAAAAAGTAGACTTTTCCAGACTGTTTTCCAAAACTGTTGGGAAAGGGTATACCTATCCCAACGGTTTGGCCAAACCGTTGGAAAAGGTGGCCACAAAGTGGACTTTTCCCAACGTTTTGGCCAAAATATTGGGAAATCCATAACCTTTCCCAACGGTTTGACAAAAACATTGGGAAATGTGGCCAGCACGTGGGACTTCCCAACAGTTTGGCCAAACTGTAGAGAAAAAGGAACTATACCAACAGTTTTTACAAACCGTTGGTATAGAAGCGTTGGGAAAAGTCAGATTTTCAGTAGTGCTATAGGTTGGGGGGGGGTCATGGATGTCACCGAAAGGGGGTTTTGGGTCACTGTGGTTTTTATTTGGGGGGTTGCGGTCTTAGAAGTAGCTTATTGAAAGATTCAAGGTCATGAAGGTCCCAAAAATTTGGTTCGGGGTGGCAAGAATATTCATATGTGTGGGTTGGGGTCATGATGGTCTCTCTGTAGAGTAGTTGTGTCAGGGTCATGATGGTAACCAGAAGGGGTTTGGGGTCATGATGGTTGTGGTCAGGGGGGGTCATAGAGATAGTGTCATCCTTCGATATTAGTAGGAGTTGAGGTCATGGAGTTGGCCATTGGGAGAAGGGGGTTAGGTTTGAGGGTCACAAAGGGGAGAAGGAGGTGGAGGGGTAGTGGGTTAGATAGAAGGATATAAGGGGTTTGTGGGCCTAAATTATGGTTTCTTAAAATATTTAGCAATATCTTGAATATAACCAACATAAAATTTTAAAATAAAATAAATTATGGGGGTTATATAAAACCACCACAATATTATGATTTATTTAATACTATTTATTTTATTGTGGTTATTATAACCACAAAAAATAAACCTCCACCATGAACAAGTTACTTGTGGTTAAATTATCAGTGTTGAGAAAATAATGGTGCAAGATTTTTTGATGAAGTTGATACTAATTTAATGGGAGGCCTGATTGTAGAGTTTTTGGTTTTAGAGGGTCATTTTTTGGAGCATATGTAAACCCAAATCATCTTCTGAAAAGTATTCAGGCTCACATATTGACATGAAAATAAAATTTCTCCAAGGAATCGATGATATTTAAAATTGAACTTCAGAAGAAACCATTTTATGTGCCTCAAATACCTAGAGATGAAGGAATTATCTCATGAAAATGGAAGGGAATAAGTGTGATAACGAAGAGATGACCACGAGTCCCTGATGATGAGGAGATGCTTCATGGTCACATTTATTGATTGAGAATCTATACATATATGTCATAGAAGGTATTGGGGAGGGTATATGGGAGTACAAAGTGAATGGGTATCTTAAAAAGATAAGGACCCTAGGCCAAGCATACACACACTTGAATTATTATATTTCTCTCTATATTTTTTTACCCTCACATTTTGGGGGTCCATATTTTAGTGATATGGGGATTAAATTAGTCACTCAAATTAGGGATTCACATAAACACTCTAGGTGATAAAAATAAATATTGAGTATGGAGAATGAATATGTGTCTCCTTTTCCACAAGTCATTGTAATGTAAATTTCATTTCGATTTGGTTTGAAATAGTTTTTCGCTGATTTGATCAACCATTTACACGATTAATTAGATATTTATTGTATATGATACATAATGAAAACTTTTTTCTTGATATATATGGAAAATAAGCTTTAGAAACTATTTCTTTGTAATTTTAAATGATAGAAAAATTGGTTTTTGGTTGGAAAAAATAAATTATTTCCATAGAAAACTGGGAGATAATTAAGGTAGAGTTTTATGATTTTCCATTCTTGTATTTGTTTGGGGATAAATTAGAGTATTTTCTGGTGTGGAATTTGGTTTCATATAATATTTATTAGGAAGGGAAAAAATATTCATTTCTATAGAAAAATTGAATTGTGATGGTGTTTTTAAGTCATTTTAATTTATCAATTAAATGCCATTTAAATAGAGAGATTTCCATTCATAGAAAAAGTATTGGACACTGGTTTATTTATTAATCAAAACAATGTATTATTGGTGTGATTTTTTGTCTTGTAAAATGGGTAATTAAATAACATCCTTCCAAACCCTTAATTTTACACCATTACACATTGAAGGAACCCAATGATACACAATTCATGAGGAACCCAATAGTATACTAGTTGATAAATTAAATTTTTATTATATAAATAAATATTATAAAATGGTGGAGTCCCATACTCATGGATCCTGGCTCTTCTCCTTCTTCTGAATATATAGTGTTTAGTTTTTGAGGTAGGTGAATATGGTTCATGGGATGTGTGGGCCATAGTAGGTGCATCTGAGACAGTCCTCTGCTGCCAGTAGCACGCCCATAAATTCACTACCATTGTGGCATCTGAACCAAAAAATTTAATGAATAGAAAACTAATCCATTGAGTGGACAATAAATCAGCTTGGAAGGGCTTGAGGGTGGCCAAATAATATGGGGGATTCTGAAAAATAGAGGCACATACCCATAGGAATTATGACCTTTCTCGTTATACTATTATTTATCTTTCTTTAATGGATTGTAATTTTTAGGCACTGGGATTCCATTGATCATGAATGCCAACTGCTAAAGAAAATTTTAATTAAATTAATAAAAAATCACACATTTTTTGTTATAAAATTTAATGGGTCCACATTCGGTTTAATTGTGGATATATGGGCATCATGGTCATTTTTGGGGTTTATCTCAAAAAATTTATAACATCTAGTTTTTTGGGGGTGTGAACCGAAAAGATCCATATAAAGTGAAATTTTAGGGATAAAATCACAAATCTCAAAATTCTGTGTTGTTCTTATAAGAAAATATTAAAAGAAGAGAACCAAATAAAGTGGACCCCTTGAAAAAAATCCATAATGGCTACACTTCAAAGTGAGCCTTCATTTAGTTACCCTATAAAAGGGAAATCCCACAATACCCTCTATTGATTCCAAAAAACCAAATGTTCCTAAATTATTTATAATATGCCTCTGAAGCCTCATTGATCCTTCACATTAAAACCACTCCCAAACTATTTTAGGTGCCACCCTCTAATGATGAGGTGGGCATGACATGTTGTCCTGGTGTAGTGGTTGCAGTGGTGAGGGATTTTCGATATCATTTTAATTTGACATCTAGGATGAACATTGGTTCTGTTCACATGGTAATTGATGGAGAATCCAAGAACTATGAGCCTCCCATAATATTTCTCCTCTAAGATTTGGTATGAATGGACTATATACACTATTTTAAAACCATATAAATCCTTCAAAATCAAGGTTACACTTATAAAAATTTCACACCATCTTCTATAGTTCCATACCATCCCTCTATGTTTATTTAATCAAATTTTTTATATGGATTAACAATAATGTAAAGACCCAGAAACATCAAGGAATTTTTTTCTTAAATTCTTTGACATTTTACGAGTCTGCAGTTTCTGATGACACCTGATTCTGAGGACCGGTGTTCCCAGAATCAATTTCTGAAGTTTTATTCAGATAAGTTTAGTAAACGTACGTGCTGGTTATTCTATCTTTTTTAATCGGGGCTTGGAATTGAAATTAGAAGACACTAATGAACTCACAGCACCAATATTCACTTAAGGGGACCATTACCGTTGTTGTGTTTTATGCCGGTTGAGAGTTAATTTTGGAGATTTAGAATAAAATAAATAATAGTGTAGTACACAATTTTATATAAAAATGTTAGTTATATCCTACAAGGGGAAGTTATAGGTTGGGACCACAACCAGATAAACTCCCATGAGAGGATAATGTTAGGTGGGGCCCACACAACCCCTAACCTTTCAGCTCCCTTAAACTCCCCATTAATCCCCTCATAATTAATTTGAAAACTCTTCCCTTTAATGTGATCTCTTCACCTATTTCTCTCCCATTAATATTTTCCAACACTTTTAATTAATAAATTGAACCCTAAAATTAATTAATTAAAGTGTTTAAATTTTGAAAATTCATGGTTGAATAAAATAATAGCCTTAGATATTATTTTATTTGGCACTCGTTGTGTTGGGAGTATTTTGGGGAATGCTACGGAGAAATAGAAGTGTTCTTCCCTCGACGAAGAACATCATTCTTCGATGAAGAACGACACCCTCTTCGATGAAGAACACTGATTCTAAAAAAGAACGACGACATGTCTTCCTTTCTCTTCCTCCAACGTTGATGGGATGACACCGTTCTCTGCGATGCCGTCTTCCGGGACGCCCGACTACCGTGATGCCGTCTTCCGTGACGCCCGACTACCGCGACGCTCGTCTTTCACAACTCGTTGACGAACGAACCTCAATTACGATGTAGAGGGATATTTTATAATTTTATATATGTGGTTTATAACCTCTAACATGGGAGTTTATTTGTTGGGTGATTGTTTGAACCACTAACGTAGTTTGTAAAGGCTAACGAACAAGTCCGGACCCACCACCAACATGTTTGAGATGCGAGTTTTGTTGGGAGACGGATGAATGGAAGGGAAACATTGATTTGAGGACATTTTATTGAAGAGAGGGACCTAAAGAGGCTGTAGGCATAGACGGGATTTAAAAAGGACCACTGAAATGACCCTGGTGGCCCGCAGAAGACCACAGCGGAGCCGGTGCGGCAGCGGCGGTGACCAGAGGGAGCGGCCAACACCGGCCGACCCCCTGAAGGCAGCGACGCCCTAGCGCACCGCCGGCAGAAGACCGTCGCAGCATCGGCTGGGACGGTGGAGGAGCAGAACACGTGGTGCACGGGTTCTGGGGAGGCCGGGCGGCGCCAGCCTGGCGCCGCCGTTACGAAGACCCCCCCGGCCGGCCAGCCTGGCCAAGCCGCGGCCGGCCACTAGCTCGGACCACTTGCGCGCGGGCCGAGCCGCTTGAGTGTGGTATGGGCCACCTACCGCGCGGTCTGGGCCTCAGCCGCCAGGCTGGTCCACACCCTACTGGGCCGGACCCAGACTCGGGGCGGGGGGGGGGGGGGGAGGGGCTCGGACCGGGTCCAGACCCCCCTCTTCGTACCATTTTCAATTAATTGCCCATAAAATGAGCTACGGACCTCCGATAGACGCACCTTCAGTTGCGTAGGATTTATCAAATCGAGATGGTAATTTTTTTATATTACACTCATGGTTTTTTGGAGATGTTTGGGTACGTACGGGATGGTTCGAACACAAAACCAACCGGGCCCTTAGAGCGGAAACACTTAAAACTTAAGGACCGGGAATCCGATAAACGTGACGTCAACTAAGTTGGTTTCCTTTTGATGAGATTGTACATTTGGAATACTCCAAATGATGTTTGGCTGCCTTTGGAGTACGGTCGGGTTGGTTTTAGCTTAAAAACCAACTGGGCCCCTGGAACTGAAAATCCAATAACTCTCAGACCGGACGTCCGTTTGACGAACCATCGGTGCCGTTGGTAATTTTTTTGAGAAGCGGTCCCTTTGATTATACCCCATGGGATTTTGGGGTACAGTTGACATACAGTCAGACTGGTTCGTACACGAAACCAACTGGGCCCCCGAGACAAAAAAGGCTAATAACTAACAGTCGGGGTGTCCGATTGATGCACCGTCTATTGCGTTGAGACCCATATGTCATGGAAGTCATTTGAGATAATTCCAACTTATAATTAATGGCACATGGAGTATCGATGAGTAGCTCAGGGAGCGGATCCTCCCTGAGATGAGCATATGGAGTACGGTGACCTTGTAGCTAGCTGAGACCTAATGACTGCTTGTCCAATTCATTTCTGAGTGACATGACTAGCCCAGTGGGGAGAACTACTATGTGAGGTAGAAGTCCCATGGTAGATGAGCACTACATTGTGAGCTGGAAGACCCACAATACTCGACAGAAGGAGTACCTCTATATGCTATCAGGGGGACCGCTACTGTGTGAGGCGGCAGACCCATGGCGGGGAGCACTACTGTGTGAGGTAGAAGACACGTGGTACTCGACAGGAGGAGTACCTCAGTAGTCTAAGGTTATTGAGTAGCACCTCTGAGTCATGACACATCTATTGTTTTTTGACAAAGGAGGAGTTCTCCAAAAGACGTGGTTTCTACATCATGAATAAAATCCTCATTTGAGATGAGTCAATGATATTTGTGTTTTCCTCATTATTGAGATGGGTTACTTGATAACTTAGGTATATGTATGAGAATATACCTAAGTAATGGTTTTCTATTGAAATAATACTTCTTGGATTATCCTTGTTGGATTTTGTGAGACCTTGAGGGTCTTGGGGTCCCTACTGAGTATCGTTATACTCACCCCTGCACGGGCTATGCCCACACCTCGTTGTATTGGATGTAGATGACGAACATCGCTGACCGAGGTGGAGTGTACAAGTACTGGACGGCACCCGGAGGTGGACCTCAGGATGAGACCATACTTGGAGGAGACTTATGGACGTGGATCACTGAGGAGGCTATCTATACCTACCCTTCAGGTAGGAACCCTGGAGGACAATCCATGAGTATCTTTCTCCTTTCAACTATTGTCCATTTTTAGTTGTACATGATTTCAGTTGTTTTTTTTACTTTACAGTTGGGCATGTATTCTGGTCTGTTTACTTTAAGTACTCATTTCATACAGTTTTCACTTAGTGTTTGCTTCCGCTGGTACTCTGGTTTTGTTTTATTTGTGTTATAAAGGAAATGCCTTCCTAGTAATAGGGATTTACACCTTTGGAGCTAGTCGCCAGCCCCTGGCCTATGGAAGGAGGGCTTGGGGTAGTCACGATATGGGCCCCGGGGGACAGGTCATGACAAATTGGTATCAGAGGACGTCGGTTCTACCGCAGAACTAGAACTCTGATATTTTCTTTCTATGAAGCAATATTGTTAAGGGTACTAGGTGTGGTTTTCAGTTCAGGGAGTCCAGTGTTGGTGTGGGTGGACAACGTATCCATACACCAGGACCCCGACATCTGACATCCAACTTAGTGCATTAAAAAAGTGATTGAGAGTGTGTTTTCAAAAGTTTTTTCTTTAAGTCAACTCAAACCAGGTCAGCTCACAAGGTATAGTCTTTTGATCATGAAAAGTCTGTTTCTTTCAGGATGCCACCACACGGACGACCAGATAGGGCCCCGAGATTTGTACGTACTAAATTCCCACTGAGCGACGAGGCCACAGTACAGGGCTCACTTCAAGTTTAGGCACCAGCGGAGGCACTATCTGTACTACCACCCATTGGGCCACCAATGGCAGTAGCCCCAGTAGCAGGCGATCCATGCCGCTTGAACGCACTACATGAGTTCCAACGCCAGATACCACCTAGGTTCCGGGGAGATATAGACCCACAGGTGGCTGAGGATTGGCTAGAGGCTGTGGTAAGAGTTTTCTGGCTAGTATGGACACCATCAGACTTCATGGTGATCCTTGTTTCCGAAATCCTTCAGGAAGCAGTAGGCAGATAGTGAGCCTGATGCTCCATATTCATGACAAGGCGACACTCCTCTAGGCAGACCTCGAGAGACTGTTCCGGGCGGAGTTTGTACCAGCCACCCTTTGACCGGTGCAGATATAAGAGGTACTGCATGTACAACAGGGTAGCATGACGGTGGCATAGTACTCAGCGAAGTTCACAGACCTCTAGCACTACTCTACAGATATGTTATGGGACCTGTTCTTCAGGGCCCATACTTTTGAGAAAGGACTCAGGTGGGAGATCAGAGATTCAGTTATCTCTCACAACATCCTGACATAGACATGGGTGTTGGAGTGAGCCCTCTTAGTGGATATTTTCCTTCCTAAGTAGTCTCTAGTATCGGGACCCACCACAAGTCGACATGCAATGGAGTCTTCTGCAGCTGGCAGTAGACATATGACACAGAGGTCCAAGAGGACCATACCTAAAGGCGGTCGACCGAATGACTCAGGGTTGGTAGTTTGGGGCACCCAAGGTGAAGACATAGCCAAACATTCTAGGCAGTTTTATTTATGCGGCAAACAAGGTAACATGGCTCGTGACTATCCGACCCTCCGCTCGAACAATCAGCAGATAAATGAAGGACATCCCAGGAAGAGGTAGAGGTTCGATCGTGACAGACCGCAAGGAGCAGGAGACCGTGGCAGAGGAGCTTGTCGTGCAGCTGGTGGTGGATGATGCTTCAAGGTGTTGCCACCACCACCACCAGGAGGTCCCCCCCAACCGCAGGGAACAAGTGGATAGGGGAGAGCACAGCTTCAGGCAGCTGAAGCATACAACCATGGATCTCCCGAAGCATGTGGACAAAAGCAGGACTAGTTCCAGGCATGGATGCCTTTGTTCTTAGTGCTTCTATCTCCCTTGATGTCATTGTTTGTGGTTGCATTTTGTTTTCGTACTTTGTGCTACAGTAATAAAAGACACTTGTCCTTGTAACGTTTGCTTTCCTTCCTTTTGGTGTGGTTAATACTAATAGGTTAATGTCAAAACTGTTCACTTGACCCTCACTTTTGATATTTCTACTGGAGGGGACCCAGTAACCACACACTGATGCCGACAGTGTGACTCAACCCTTGGAGGAAAGAGTAATGGTTGGATCTATTGGTAGTAGCGTCAAGGCCTTACGACATTGTCCATGGCACGAATTATTATCATTCATGTCAGGATAGACTTTATTAGGCAAAGGACATGGTCCATCCTGGGTATGAGACTGGATTTATCTTTTCAGCAAAGGAGAAATCTTAGCAGCTCTTGTAGAATATAGGCGAAGAAGGGTGAAGTCGAGTTCTAACAATTGGCTAGTCTCATCCATTGTTCGTTGAGCGAACAGTTTACGGTTCACTCCAATCTCAATAGTCTCAGGTGTGTCTTCTCTCAGAAGGACCTGAACCTAAGACAACGACGATGGCTTGAGTTCCTCCAGGACTATGACATCGAGATAGTCTATACTTCTGGGAAGGGGAACATGGTAGAGGATGCTCTCAGCAGGATATCTGGTATTCAACTATTAGGATAGGAAACTAAGAAGCTGTCTACCTTACATATATCCTTCATGGATAGAGATGGTGCAACCTATCTATAGTCTCTTAAAGTCACTCATCCCCTTCTTTAGCAGAGTAGGCAAGGTGGATTACGGCCTGGCCCTTCCACCTCCGTTGCACCAGGTTCATGACGTCTTCCATGTATCTCAGCTGAGGAGATGTGTGCATGATCCATCCCACAACATCAACCATGGTGAGTTGGACATCGATGATGGGGCGACTTTCATGGAGATTCTAGTGGTGATTGAGCATTGATTGGAGCGGGTCCTGTGTGGATGGTCGATTTATCTGCTGCACATTCGTTGGCAGCATGGGAAAATCCAGGAGATCTCATGGGAGTAGGAGGCTCAGATGCATGCCCAGTACCTCTTTTGTTTTCTCTATTCTGTGTCGTAGCTTTACAAGTACGTAAATCCTTGTGGTGGGGGTAATGTAAAGACCTGTAAACTTCAAGGATATTTTTTCTTAAATTCTTTGGAATTTTATGAGTCTGCAGTTTCTAACGACACCTGATTTTGAAGCCCAGTGTGCTCGGAATAAATTTTTGATGTTTTTTTGGGTACATTCAGTAAACAATCGTGCGGGTTTTTCTATCTTTTGAACCGCTGCTCGGAATTGAAATATGAAGACACTGAGGAACTCGCAGCGCCGGTATTCGCTTAAGGGGACCTTTACTGCAGTTGGGTTTTATGCGGGTTGAGAGTTAATTTTTGGGATTTAGAATAAAATATATAAAATTGTAGTACACAATTTTATTTAAAGATGTTAGTTATATCCTACAAGGGGAAGTTATCAGTGGGTCCCACACCCATATAACCTCCAATGAGAGGATTATGTGAGGGTGGGCCCACATGAACCCCTAACCTTTAAACTCCCTTAAACTCCCAATTAATCCCCCCTTAATTAATTTGACAAATCTTCCCTTTAATGTGATATATTCACCTCCTTCTTTCCCATTAATTTTTGCCAACACTTTTAATAAATGAATTGAACCCTACAATTAATTAATTAAAGTGATTGAATTTTGAAAATTCATATGTGAATAAACTAATAGTCTTAGTTATTATTTAATTTTGGCACTTGTTGTGTTGGGAGAATTTTGGGGAATTCTCTAGAGAAATAGAAGTGTTCTTCCCCCGATGAAGAACAACTCTGATGAAGAACATCGTTCTTTGATGAAGAACGACGCCCTATTCATTTAAGAATTATGATTCCACCGAAGAAAGATGGCATGTCTTCCTTCCTCTTCCTCCAACATTTATGGGAAGACAACGTTCTCCGCGACACCCGACTACTGCGATGCTGTCTTCCATGACACATGATTACCGCGATGATCGTATTTCATGGCTCATCGAAGAAAAAACCTCAATTAGAAGGTTGGGGGATATTGTATAATTTTATATATGTTGTTTATACCCTCAAACATGGGTGTTTATTTGTTGGGTGATTGTTTGAACCACAAATGAGGTGGGTACGGGCTGACGAACAAGTCCGGACCCAACGCGAACTTGTTAGTGATGCGAGTTTTGTTGTGTGATAGATGAATGGAAGGGAAAAATTGATTTGAGGCCGTCACAGTGAAGAGTGGGACCCGAGGAGGCTGTAGGCACAGACGAGAGCTAAAACGGGCCACTAGAATGACTCCGGTGACCCGCGGAAGACCGCGGCGGCGGCCGGCACTGGCCGGCCACCTGAAGGCACAAGCCCCCCAGTGCTCCGTAGGCGGAAGACCACCGTAGAACCGGCCATGATAGTGGTGGAGAGAATCCTGTGCTTCCCAAGTTTCGGGGTGGCCAGGCAGTGCCAGCCTGGCCCCGCCATTATGAAGACAGGGGGCAACGCCCCCCCTGGCCGGCCTGGCCAAGCCACGACCAGCCACCGGGCCGGACTGCTTGCATGTGGGCCTGGCCGCCTACCGCGTGGGCCGGGCTACCTTCACGTGGGTCAGGCCTCAGCCGCCAGGCCGGGGCGCACCCTACCAGGCCGATCCAGGGCGGGTGGGGCCGAGTCGGACTGGGCCCAGACCCCCCCTCTTCATACCATTTTCAATTAATTGCCCATAACATGGGATACTAACCTCTGATCGACGAACCGTTGGTTGCACAGGATTCCTCGGATCGAGACAGGAGTCTCATTATATTGCAGTCAAGGTTTGGGAGTTGTTTGTGTACGTCCAGGTTGGTTCAAACCCGAAAGCAACTGGGCCCTCAAAGAAGAAACACTTATAACATTAGGAATAGACGTCTGATTGACGTGCCGTCAACAACTTTGGTTTCCTTTTGATGGGATTGTCCTTTTGGAATACTCTTATCGAGTTTTGGACGCAGTTGGAGTATGTCAGGTTGGATTTAGCATAAAAACCAATCGGGCCCTGGAACGTAAAAAACAATAACTCTTATACTGGATGTCCGATTGATGAATCGTCAGTGGCATTGGTAATTTCGTTGAGAAGCAGTCCCTTTGAGTATACCCCATGTGATTTTGGGTACATTTGAGATATGGTTGGATTGGTTCATTCCCGAAACCAACCAGGCCCCCAGGGACAATAAGTCTAATAACTCACAGACCGGACGTCCGATTGACGCTCCTTCTGTTGCATTGAGACCCCTATGTTGTGGAGGTCCTTTGAGATAATTCCACCTGAGTCTTCGTGGCACATGGAGTATCAACCAGTAGCTCATTGAGAGGATCCTCCGGGATATGAGCATACCGAGTACGGAGACCTAGTTGCTGGCTGAGACCTGATGACTGTTTGTTCGATTCGTTTCAGAGTGACTTGACTAGCCCATTGGGGAGCACTACTGTGTGAGGTGGCAGAACCATGGAGGAGGAGAGATAATTTGTGAGGTGGTAGACCCACGTACTCGACAGAAAGAGTACCTTTGTAGGCTATCAGGGGAGGCGCTACTTTGTGAGGTGGCATACCCACAGAGGGGATCACTATTGTGGGAGGCGGCAGACCCACGATACTCGACAGGAGGAGTACCTCAGCAGTCTAAGGTTAGTGAGTAGCACCTCGGAGTCACGAACGGTCTATTGTGCTCAAAAGAGGAGGAGTTCTTCAGTAGCCGTGGTTTCGACATCATGAAAAAAATCCTGGTTGGAGCTGAGTCAATGATCTTTGGGTTTTCCTCAGGATTGAGATGGGTTACTTGATAACTTAGGTATATGTATGGGCATATACCTAAGTAATGGTTATCTGTTGAAATCTAACTTGTTGGATTATCCTTATTGGATTTTGTGAAACCATGAGGGTATCGAGGTCCCTACTGAGTATCGTTATACTCACCCCTACATGAGCTATGCCCTCACTTCATTGTGTTGGATGCAGACGACAAACATCACTGACCGAGGTGGAGTGTATGAGGACTGGAGGGTACCCAGAGGTGGACCTCATGATGAGACAATACCTGGAGGAGACGGATGGATGTGGAGAACTACAGAGGCTATCTGTACCTACCCTTCATGTAGGAACCCCGTAGGATGATCCAAGAGTTTCTTTCACTTTCTAGTTGTTTTTTCCTTTTTAGCTGTACTTGCTTTCAGTTGTACTTTTACTTTAAATTTGGGCTTGTATTCTGGACCCTTTACATTCTGTACTCTTGTTATACAGTTTTCACACAGTGTTCTCTTCTACTTGTACTCTGGTTGTGTTTTTTTAGTTATAAAGGCAATTCCTTCCTGGTACTAGGGATTTATACCTTTAGTGCTAGTCACCAGCCCCTGGCCTTTGTAAGGCGGGCTTGGTGTTGTCACGATATGGGCTCCGGGGGATAGGTTGTGACAACAAATTTGAAATTGAAATGACTTCCCCATTTATTAAATATTTATATATCCATCCTTTAAAAATTCATAATTATTATATATTTATTTAGAATAATAATGGATAATGTTGGATTATATATTAAAATCAAATCACCAGAAAACCTGTTCACTTGTAGGTTGGTAATGTACTGAGAAGTTGTAATAAATTATCATCTCTGAACAAATTCACTAAATAACAGTCAACTATTTCTATGTATATAAATAATTAAAACTAGTATGATATATATATTTCAAACCATTATATGTAAAGATAATTCATCAATACAATTAATTCAAAAATTAGAGAAGCTTACTCGAAGTCACTGGTTGTGGATTTTTTCTCATGAAACATTAATTATTATGGGTAATAACCTGTAACCATAGATTTCTCCAAGAGAACACATCCCAATCACTTATTCTTTTAATCACTATAGATTAAAACAATCTATCTACTGTAGGGTAATTTAAGCAAAGGTTCACTGAATAACCTTCTCCTTACGTGAATGAAATATTTCTCACATTCATCAGTCTAAAGAATCATGGATCCCCTATGAGTTAACATGATGATTAGACAAAATAATAGTGATAAATCCTCTACAAATCACCAATAATATAATTAAAAACCTAGAAAACGGTGTATCTCATTCATAGTGGTTGGTATAGACCATCATTCAATAACTTTCATCCTTGATGGATCCAACGGTACTACCTCTCCTAATATTATGTTAACAAAAAATAAATCATTTTTTAATCAAAAATTCATCCTTTGTAAATTTTTCATTTATATTCACATTCATTAGGTGATTCAATACAATCCTCAAGTGATCTTCCTGATCATCCATTTTTAATATATAATAATAATATATATTACGACTACCATAAAATGATTATGGTAATTTCTAAATACTCTATTAATTAAATCCATGATGATATGGGGGGAATTAGTAAGAAAAAATGACCAAAATATATATTCACAGTGTCCATAACCTGAATATAATGTTTTGTTTTGTATATCTTCCTATTTTACCATGAATTAGTGATATCATGAATGGAGTTCAATCATGGAAAAGTAATAGGATCCGTGTATTAGATCAAAAATATCATAAATATGGGTTAGAGGACACTTGTTCTTGATTGAGATCTTACTTAGTTCCTAATAATCACTATAGAGTCAAATCAAACCATCTTTTTTCTTAACAAAAAAATTTACGCATCCCAAGATGAATTATTTAGAAAAAATATCCTTTATTATGATTATAATAGAATTCTTTCATTAATTAATGAAACTCAGTCATGGTCATTATATATGGAGTCTTAAAAATAATTGTATCACTAGTTCTGTGTTCTGTTGGCGATTCAACTTCATAATTCAGTGGAGAACCATGAAACTCTTCTGAAAAGACATCAATAGAACACATATATTATAGTAATATCATTGGTATTATGTTTCTCTAAAACTATCTGAGATAGTAAACCTTTATATATTAGAATAAAGACCCATACAATAGATGTGATTTCCATTGTATGTTCATATTTATCATCTCATTGATAGATAGTAATAGGTTTCTTCATAAAATCAAATGTGAATTCCCATCATCAACAATTAATGTGTGATTTATTTAGATAATGTTAATCCATACCTACAAAAGAAGAAAATTCAAGTAGGGGAGAAAAACAAGTTTTTCAGGATTGAAAATCCCAATAAAATCAATTGGAGAAAAAATCATAGACTTAAGATTACATTTTAATTTCATTAGAGGTTTCACTATACATTCAACATATAATTGTTTGGTGAAATTTTTATACCCATTGAAAACACATATGTTATAAAAGAGTGTGTAGTTCTAGAGTCAAATAAGAAAATAACAGTTTTATGTTATATGATATGTGTACCTATCACCACATCATTACCATACACATCATCTGAAATAGTGATCACATGAGATTTCAATTTGTCTCTGGATTAAGAGGATACTGTCACCGATCATCATCATTATCCTTTAGATACTATAACTAGTAAACATAATTATCATTCTCAGTTCATTTGAAACAATCTAGTGGGGGTGGTGTATTCTACAGATCATTCTATCTATTCACATTATTAACTAAATTTTTTCCATAACATTAGAATTTGATTTCCCAATAGGCTTCCTTTGCAGACATAAAATATTTACCAGTCCCCTTAAGAAAATTTCCTCCCTAATTCCTTCTAGACATCGAGTACAATGGAAGGATCATATTATTATACACATGTCTTTTATAATTTTATTTTTTATTCCATCCTCTATTTCTATAGAAAACATAAAATTGATATGACTATATGAATCAAATTTATTATCATTTACTTGAATTCTTGATAATATTACACCATTTATATTCTTATCCTTCCAAATGAGGAATCTACAATAAAATTTTCATGCACATAAGAGAGTGGTAACAATTTTTCCAATTGTACGGATTCGTTTCTTACTATTTTGTGGATCAACTGAACCACTAAAATTTTTTGGAAGTTTTCTCATGAATGATTAAATAGAATATTGTTCACTCATTTTCTCATTTTTATGCTCATCATGATTCATATCTTGAGAAAGATCCATATTTATAGTAGAAATATTTCTTATTTTAATTCCTATGACATTTGGTTTCTCTTGAGTGGAATTCATAAATTGTCCATAAAATCAAACATTTACATAGTTCCTTGAGGTTACTACCTATAACGAAAACCCAAAATCATATTATGAGAAAAAAAAATCTAATTGTAAAACCATATAATTATATAAATAATTTATATCATTCCTAAATCCAGACACCTTATTTACAATCTATGAAACATTAGGATTTATTAGTTCATTGATGATAATAATATTTTTCAATACTTCATGATAGTTTATAAATAAAATGTAAATAATGCTAAGAGTATTCCATTGAATCATCAAACCTGGTGTGCTGTAAGGGTATAATTACCATGAACTAGAATAATAGAAAAGATATACCTAGCCAGCTATTTTCTTTGTTGTTACCCCTAGATGCATCTATAATAAAACAAATCCACTAGTAGTATATAATCAATGATGTTTTACTTAGGAAAAAGATACTCCATTCATTAACATAACATTGGAATTTTTCCATTACACAAGATAATCCTAATGTTTCGTACTGAAGTGTTCTCTTCATATTTACTAAAGTTTACTAACCATTCGATGATACCATTTATAGATACCCATAAATTTTATACATAGATATCACATATTAATATATGAATAATCATTAAAATAACATATATATCAACACTTGAATCATTAAGTTGTATTACCATTGGAAAAATGGATACATAAAATGTTTTTTCATAAGTTAATTGTGTCATGTACCAATATTTTATTCATAATTTTCTCGCTTCTTAAATATATCATACATAATATCTTTATTTATTACCTAAGGAATGAAAACATAATAATGGGTGATCTTTATTTATCTTAAGGGAATAAATTTGAGATATTAATAATCACCTATGGATAAAATTATAATAAGTGTATTAGAAAATTATAATAAAATTTTATAACCATACATTATATATAGTGAATAATAATTTCAAATCATAGAATAATGGTTGGAATTGATTATGACATTAATCATAAATGGATAAAAAAAATGAGCTACAAGATAATAAAATTTAAAGATGAAATATTTTTGAAGTATAAACTTAATACTAGAAAATCATTTGTTTAATGTTAAAGTATTACTACCAAGACTATCAAAGTGGATAGTGTTTACTCCACAAACCTTTTTATAAGTCGATTTTAACTCCAAATACAATTATAGTGGAAAAAATCCCTCACTGAACTGGGTTACCTCCCCATTCATGTTCTTTTTATCTCATGAGATATGCATATATACCAAATGCATTTGCGGGATATAGAATTTTTGGCACACCCATTTCATAATAAAAATAATATGTATGTGTGATTTAAGATCATGAAACATACATCATATCATCATAATAGAACCCAAAGAAAGATAATAGTTATCATAAAAATCCATTCCTTGTAATATTTATTCATCAAGATAAAGAATAATGATTTTATCATTAGTTCATATACCTAATAATGATTTGGAAATTTTAAATAATTCAATCATATATGTATAATTATTTTAAATGAACACTATGATCATTTATTGAGAAAAACCCATTTTTCTAATTAAATAACTTATTTAAAATCTAAAAATTCCTTGAATATTTAAGAAAAAACATCCTTTAAAAATAACCTTGAAATACTATAATGTAATATTAAATTCATTGAGAGATCATTAGGGAAATAAATTCAATTCTTGTTGTATATGTTGAAACATTATGCCTTTCACATTGTTGTTAAGAAGAAAAAATTACCACATTCATAAAATAACATGAATATTAATTTTAATCAATTTTTTAAAAATTAAAATATGGATAAAAATTACTTTAAACTGTCAATATATAATTTTAAAAACATTATTAAAGGGATTTTTAGAAAGAATTGACATCAATGAAAATGTATTGTTTATCTAAGAGATAAATAAAGTAAGTTTCCTAAAAACTATTTCTTTTAGTAACATGAGTAAATTAATAGAGGAAAATTAATGAAAAAATGTATAATATATAAAGAAACATAATAAAATAATATTCATTATATTATTGAGTGGTATATCATGAAATATCATTATCAATAACATTATCGTAGATAACTATGAAAAATAATGGGATAATAAAAAAAACTCTTGCTTGAGGTCAAACTTCTTTCATACATGTTCAAAACTCATGTATAATAAATAAATATATACATATTATACATATACTATTGTAAGAACCCAGGTTTTTGGAATAGGTCAAAATCATGACCCTGTTTAAATTATTGACTGGTTTATGAGGAAACTTGATTAAATGGGAAGTTTCTGGAAATTTCTAGACTACACGCCATGTACATTAAGTACACGCCATGTACACGTAAGCAAGTGACCGGCTGTGTGCTCTCCCTGTACATGCTGTTGAGTGACCGTGTATAATTTTATTACTACACAGCGTGTATTTTTGAACACGCCGTGTATACCCCCGGCCGTGTGAGGCCATACATGGTGTGTAGGCCGTTGGCCGGGTAGAACCAGGTACACGCTGTGTTCCCTTTGGACACACTGTGTAGTCTGCCCATGTATGTGGAATATACATGGCATGTGGTCAAGTCGGCGAGGTAGGGAAGAGGAACCACGTACACGCCGTGTACACCTAGGTACACGTCGTGTACTCTTGTCGGCAGGTACGAAAAGTAAGTCGGCGGAACCTTTCCGTATTATGAACAGTTAAATGAACCATACACGGCGTGTAGTCCCAAAGTATACGCCGTGTACTTTCTTTTTTCACTTATAATGGGAAGAAACCACATATTGAGGCATAACCTCATCTCCTTCGCTCGGATACGCGAACCAGGCCGGCCGAACCTCTCTTCCACTCCCGATCGTCCATACGAGACCCATTTCGAGCTTTGATTAGTGCGTTGGAACCCCATAAGTAAGGCCTCAATTCCACTTTCGCCGTTTTGTTTGATTTTAATTCTAGAAAGAGTTATAGGAGTTTGAGCGGGTTTGAATCTTTTGTAGATTTACTGCGTTTTAGACCGAATTGGCTAGTGTTACAGGAGGAGTACCATCGTGGGAGTCTCAGGTAGGTGGTGCATAATTAATTTTGTGTTTTCGTAGATGTTTGGGTGACTCGGCCTTCAGTACGTTTTCGGGTATTTTGAGCGGGACCCGTTTTATCTGCCTTTTCATACTGTATTGTTTATGGGACCTTTGGGATGCCTTTGGGTATTACTGGCTACCAGTTTTTGTGAGCGGGGCCGGGTGAGGGGTCATTGCTCATCGGGGAATTTTGGACGGGGAACGCCAAAATGATTTTTAAGTGAAATATGATTACTATAAACTATTTAGTTTAATTTGTTAAATCTTTGTATAAATTGTTAGAGGCATTTAAGACTTCTGTGCTGATATGGGACAACATCTGGTATAGTGCAATTCGACTTTTTAGTTGGTTTTTCCTTGTTATGTTTTCTGCTTAACTATGTTATATATGAGATTGTTGAATTGCATCTGCTGGACCCTTTGGGTTGTGTTGGGATTGGCCCGGTTACGCTAGAGTGATATTGATCACAGGATGGGGTTTTAACCGGGTTACTTTCGGTGGTTTTGACCATGGGATTTGGCGTCATGGACGTCGGCTTGAGGCAGTACGACTGCCTGGTTGGGGCATGTCCTGGGTTACTAGGATGGCGATGCCATCGGACTTGAGTGACATGGTCGTAGGGACATGAGGTGTCAGATGTTTTGGTGGATTAGGTACTATTTTGGTGATTACCGCTCACCCAGGACTTTGTGTAGTGTGCACATAGAGATGCTCCGTGATGAGGTGGTTTTGACCACTCGTGTGGGTAGAGGACCCCGTAGTTGCGGTTAGGAATTTTTGTTGAGGGTGCTTGTCGTAGAAATCAACGAGGAAGGTGAGGAGTCTTTAGGGAATGGGCGTGCCTTTGGGATGTCGGTACTTGAGACACGAGGTGTCAGGAGGCACTTGGTGCCGGGTTACTACTTTTGGGCATGCCTTCGGGACGTCGGTACTTGAGACACAATGTGTCAGGAGGCACATGGTGTCAGGTTACTATTTTTGGGCGTGCCTTTGGGATGTTGGTACTTGAGACACGAGGTGTCAGGTGGCACGTGGTGTCGGGTTACATGACAGAGATTCCAGCATTGACCGAAGCAGGTGACGCTCCATGGTGGCTATTGAGCACCAATGGAGTTTGTGTTTATTTGTGCATTGCACTGATTACTTCTTTCCTTGTAAATTCATGACTTCTAAAACACATATATTTGGTACACACCATTGTGTGGTATCCTACTGAGATTTTTCTCACACCCTACACGGACCCTTTGGGACGTGTGTAGACTTTATGGATTTACGTGTAGGAAAGAGGCCAGCTTCAGGAGCTGGGCTGTGTTAGTTGTTGCATGGAGATGGTATGGACCTAGAGGTCATACCTAGCTGGGGTTTACATTGTTTTGTTTACTTTTCAGTATCGGCATGCTTACTTGTTGTAGCTACTTTTGGTTATCCATTGGTGCCCTTTTATATTCACTTGTGTATGACCCACTCTGGATGCATGTTTTACTGTGCAGTTGTAGTTACATGATCTTAGCATGCTGTTCTGTTTATTTCCGCTGCTGTCGTTATATTTACTACTTCCGCTATTTATCTATATTGATATGCTTCTGCTCTGTGGGTCTGGTTCGAGTCTACTTAGTCTTTCTTTCCGCTGCATCTTTACTGTTATACATGGACCAGTAACCTTATTGTGATCCTCGGAGAGGTTATAGCATCCCCACTATACCTAACAGACACTCGCTGATAGTCGGAAGCCTTTGGCATTCAGGGATGTGTGCCTAATGTAGTATCACCCGACCTGTTCGACACTGTTCAGGTGGGTGGTAGGGTTTGGGACGTTACAAAGTTGTATCAGAGGAGTTCTTAACATTGATTTAATAGCAGCGTTTTACTGGCTACTAATGAGTTTGAGGCTTCTCGTTTTTGTATGCTATTTTTACTATTTGGGATATGGTAGACTAGAGATAGGTTGTTACAGGGTCTAGGTTTCTAGCTTGTGCTTGGGTTCCTGCAGCCCCAGGTACGAGGGATGGACCTAGTTACCATGGGTGGGAATTGGTGTATGCTTTTGACCAGATTACATTTTATATGATTTCCAAATTGGTGGCTCACTTGATGTGTGATGTTGTTGATTGTGATATGTGACCATTGACCCGATGTGGTAAAGGAGAATTTGACCTTGGTCCAGTATGGCAAGGCTTGGTTTCTTGGCTTTTGATAGGCACACTTTAGGGTATTTCAATTTCATAATTGCACATATGCTTTGTGAAGTGATAATGCCATGAGAATTAAATATCAAATTCCATGCTTTATATGCTTTAAAATGTGAATTAGTGAAATTCCTGATAGAACTTCTAGTTGTGAAAATGAGTATGCCATGCTTTATCTTTTGTATATTTTCATGTTGTAGGATATCTGGGTCTGACTCTAATGAAAGCGGTCATGTACTGTGATTGAGGTAGTGTAACTGTCAGGATTGGGCGACTCGGTCGTCGGTTTGAGGCAACGTGAGTGGTCAGGATGGGCATGGCCCGAGGTACTTTGATACTTGGCTCTGTTGAGTGGGTAAGGAGGCCATGAGGCCGGGATGCCGTGAGGCATGGGTTGTGGTGAGGGGGAGTAAGGGTAGTTGTTATGCACTGCCTTTTACTGCTTTCCTTCTCTACATAGTATATATTGTTATCTATATATATGTTTTTCTAACCATTTATGGTATTCAGCGGGTTACTCCATCATGGCTCAATGGAGCGTTAGGCAGGAGATGATACAGTGCCGCAGGATCTGGGTCAGATTTCGGTACAGGCAGAGCACGAGCCGCAGGTACAGGCTCAGGGACTGAAGCAGGTTCAGGATCCAGTTTAGGCAGGACAATAGCCAGGTTTGGCGTCGTTCGGGCCGTGGCTTGACGATCAGCTCCAAGCTAGCCTGGTACGTGTTTTGTAGGGGATTGGCAGAGGCGTGCAGGGTACATATCCTTCTATGGCGTATCTGACACAGGAGTTCCAGTCGCAACATCCATTGATTTTATAGGTTGAGGGTGGTCCATGGGCAGCTGAGGATTGTATAGAGAGTATGCAGATGATCTTCGAGCAGCTAGAGACACCTCCGGGGTGGAGGGTCAAGCTGGCGATGTACATGCTGAGAGGACCAGCAAAGCGTTGGTGGGACGTACAAGTACAGGCTCGTAGGCATGAGGGACTGTCTTGGAAGGACTTCGAGGACAGGTTTTTTGAGCACTTCTACTCAGAGACACTGAGGGAAGAGAGAGCTGGGGTGTTCTTGAGCCTTCAGTAGGGAGACATGTCCGTCATGGAATACACATCTACTTTTACTGAGCTATTTCACTTCTCACCTGGTATGGTGAGCGATGACACAACTAGGGTGAGGCGCTTCGAGGATGGCTTATGACACGCCATTCGGGTCCAGGTGAATATCTTCTGGATAGGTTCTTTCTTCAGGGTGGTAAATTAGGCGCTCATAGCTGAGGGAAACGAGAGAGAGAAGTCTCTCTTGGGCAGGGCGACAACTTTAGGTGATTGTTCGGACAACAGGAAGCGAGGGCGGGATGAGTTCCAGCAGGGTAGTCAGGCCGGGGATTCAGCTAGACCACAACATGGTAGTTCTTCGGAGATTTGCTTCCAGTGTGGGCAGTCGGGACATGTTCGGTATCAGTGCAGTAGGCCTATGATGGAGTTCCAAGCATGTGGACAGGACGGGCATCTGGAGAGGTTTTGCAGGCAGCTTTCTCAGATAGCCGGAAGTTAGGGACCAGGAAAGACTGTGGTGTCTGGAGTTGGCTCAGGTTCGGTACCTAGAGAGGGAAGTCAAGGTTTAACTGTACGCGGAGGTCGTGACAGAGACGGTGGGACCTAACTGAGGGGTCAGTGGCCGGTGACCGGAGCAGCATCAGGAGGTCAGTCGTCAAGTAGCCGTGTTTCAGGCCAGGTGCACGCCGTGTAACTACCATAGGCTGAGTAGGCTGGTGAGCCGATGATGGTTAGAGGTACACCGCAGTGTTGCCGTGATCTCCATGTTTCATTTTTGGCATGACCTGTAGAGGCATGTCTGTTTTGAGTGAACATGGTGCACAAGATCTATGTGAAATGACTAGATGCTAGTCAGTGGGATTGGCACCATCTCAGGTGCGTGATATATATATATATATATATATATATATGTATGAGGTGTCGTGGGCATCAGGGCATCATGGATGCAGGTTACATGAGGTTTCGTGGGCATCGAGGCATCGTGGATGCGGGTTACTTGAGGTGCTAGGCACCAAGACCTCGTGGAGGTAGACACCGATGCGGTGCTGGTTTCGTTGGGTGTTGGAAGCGAACCAGGGGCACGAACATGGTGTAGGGGTGATGATGTGTCACGGGAGGACTATGCATCTAGTAAAGTGGTTAGTAAACCTTCTTTGCCTTAAATTTTGTTGGTTGAGACCGAGTAGGCAATTCCTAAGGTGGGGAGCCCCTTGAGGAATTTAGCCATAACCTTGGGACCAGGGTAGTCCAGGTTTTTTAACTAGGATGGGCGTGTTCGGTGCCATCTCTGGGTTTCGTTTGGTAGCTCGTAGATGTGCTACATTAAGGTGGGGGAGTTTGTAAGAACCCGGGTTTTTGGAACGAGTCAAAATCCAAAACCTGTTAAAATTTTTTAATGGTTTCTGAGGAAACTGGATTAAATGGGCAGTTTCTGGAAATTCCCAGACTACATGCCCTGTACTTTAGGTACACGCCGTGTATGTGTGAGCGAGCGACCGGCCGTGTGCTCGCTGAGTACATTCCGTGTAGTGACCATGTAGAATTTTCTTACTACATGGCATGTAGTTTTGAACACGTCGTGTATACCCCCGGCCGTGTGAAGCCATACATGGCGTGTAGGCCGTTGGCCGGGTAGAACCAGGTACACGCCATGCTCCCTTTGGACACGCCGTGTAGTCTGGCCATGTATGAGGAATATACATGGCGTGTGGGCAAGTCGGTGAGGTAGGGAAGAGGAACCACGTACACGCCGTGTACCCCTAGGTACACGCCATGTACTCTTGTCAGGAGGTATGGAAAGTAAGTCGGCGGAACCTTTCCGTCTTATGAACAGTTAAATGAACCATACATGGCATGTAGTCCCAAAGTACATGCTATGTACTTTTTTTTTTCACTTAAAATGGGCATCAACCTCATATTGAAGTAGAACCTCATCTCTTCCACCCAGATACGCGAACCAGGCCGGTCGAACCTCTCTTCCCCTAACGATCATCCGTACGAGACCCGTTTCGAGCTCTGATTAGTGCGTTGGAACCCCCTTGGTAAGGAATCAATTCCTCTTTGGCTGTTTTGTTTGATTTTCATTCTAGAAAGAGTTATAGGCATTTGAGCGGGTTTGAATCTTTTATAGATTTTCCGCGTTTTAGACCGAATTAGCAGGAGTTACCAGAGGAGTAGCATCGTGCGAGTCTCAGTAGGTGGTGCATACTTCATTTTGTGTTTTCGTAGTTGTTTGGGTGACGCGGCCTTCGGCGCATTTTTAGGTATTTGAGCGGGACACGTTTTATCTGCTTTTTCATACTGTATTGTTTATGGGACCTTTGGGATGCCTTTGGGTATGCCCGGTTACCAGTTTGCATGAGCGGGGCTGGGTGAGGGGTCGTTTCGCATTGGGGAATTTTGGCCGGGGAACCCCAAAATTGTTTTTAAGTGAAATATGATTGTTATAAACTGTTTATTTTAATTTTTTAAAGCATGTTATAAATTTTTAGAGGCATTTAAGACCTCTGTTCTGGTATGGGACAACACCTGGTATATTGCAATTCGACTGTTTAGTTGGTTTTTTCTGGTTATGATTTCTGTTTAACTATGTTATATATGCGATTGTTGAATTGCATCAGCTGGACCCTTTGGTTTGTGTTGGGATTGGCCCGGTTACACTAGAGTGATGTTGATCATAGGTTGGGGCTTTGATCGGGTTACTTTGGGTGGTTTTGACCACGAGATTGGGCGTCATGGACGTCGGCTTGAGGCAGTACACTGTCAGGTTGGGGCATGACCCAGGTTACTAGGATGGCGATGCCATCAGACTTGAGCGACATGGTCGCAGGGACACTAGGTGTCCGATGTTTTGGTGGCTTAGGTACTATTTTGGTGATTACTGTTCACCCGGGACTTTGAGTAGTGTGCACACAGAGATACTCCGTGATGAGGTGGTTTTTACCACTCGTGTGGGTAGAGGCCCCCATAGATACGGTTAGGTATTTTTGTTAGGGGTGCTTGCCATAGAAATCCATGGGGTTGGTGGGGAGCCTTCAGGGAATGGGCGTGCCTTCGGGACGTCGGTACTTGAGACACGAGGTGTCAGGAGGCACATGGTTCTGGGTTACTACTTTTGGGTGTGCCTTCGGGACGTCGGTACTTGATAAACGAGGTGTTAGGAGGCACATGGTGCCAGGTTACTATTTTTGGGCATGCCTTCGGGACGTCGGTACTTGAGACACGAGGTGTCAGGTGGTACGTGGTGCCGGGTTACACGACAGAGATTCCGGAATTGGCCGAAGCAGGTGATGCTCCATGGTGGCTGTTGAGCACCAGTGGAGTTTGTGTTTATTTGTGCATTTCAATGATTACTACTTTCCTTGTAAATGCATGACTGCTTAAACACATATATTTGGTACGCACTTTTGGTTGGTATTCTACTGAGATTTTTCACACACCCTGCACGGGCCCTTCGGGACGCGTGTAGACTTTATGGATTTATGTGCATGAAAGAGGCCAGCTTCAGGAGCTGGGCAGCATTAGTTGTTTCTTTGAGATGGTATGGACCTTGAGGTCATACCTAGTCTGGATTTACTTTGTTTTGTTTACTTTTCTGTATCGGCATGATTAATTGTTGTATCTATTGTTGGTTATCCATTGGAGACCTTTTATATTCAATTGTATATTACCTACTCTGGATGCATGTTTTACTATGCAGTTGTAGTTAGATGTTCTTAACATGCTGTTCTGTTTATTTCTGCTGCTGTCGTTATATTTACTACTTCCGCTGTTTATCTATATTGATTATGCTTCTGTTCTGCAGGTCTGGTTCGAGTCTCCTGAGTCTTTCTTTCCACTGCATCTTTACTATTATACGTGGACAAGTTCCCTTATTGTGATCCTGCGAGAGGGTATAGCCTCCCCACTATACCTAACATACCCTCTCTACTATTCGGCAGCATTTGGTGTTCGGGGAGGTGCGCCTAAGGTAGTAACACCAGACCCGTTTGGCATTGTTCCGGTGGCTGGCCAGGTTTGGGACGTGACAACTATATATCCACAAACATATATATGATACCAAATATTTTTAATTTTATACTTTTTTCACATGTTGATTAGTAATTTCTTCTTAAGATTTCTATTTTGGTTGATAACTACTTCATTTTTCATTTTTATTTTGGTTTAGCAGGTTTGTTCTTGTACTCTAATCAGAGATCCATATTATTCTGAATTCTAATAATTAAATAAATATATAATATTTTACAAATATTCTTATTTATATCTTTCAAAATAATATATATATATTAATTAAACCATTCATGGCGAGAATATGTCATACATATGCGTGAATGATGTTAACTTTTTTTGATGGCAGGAACAAAATAATGATTAATAATAAGTCATAATTTAACATTTATTATTATAAAAAATAAAAAATATATATTCATCAAATCCAAATTTTGTTGACATTCATTTAAAATAAATACAAATCATATTTCTTTATAGAGGTGGTTGTCTATATATATGCACTAGTGAAGTAATAGTTTTCAAATCGATATTAAGGTAGGATAGTAGATGTGATATTAAAATAATAGAAGTATAATTTAGTAAAAAATATCATATATTTAATTTAAATCCAACAGTATATTTATTTTTTAGAGGCAATGATGGAAATGATATCACATCAGTTCAAGTGGGGGTAGTCAACCATACACACGATCAATGGCCTGATTTTCCGTTTGATGGAAGAAGTGATGGATATAGGTAATAAAAATAACATAATAAAATATGAATATATTAATGATAATTTTTTATTTCACCATGTTTAAATAATTTTATATTTACATAGAAGAAGAAATTATATGAAAATTCATGGTTAAGAACTATAAATCATTTTCAAACAACCAAATTAGGTTTATACCAAAAGACTTCTTATGACGGTTTTCTAGAAAAACATGCAATTTATGTATTTTTTATGTATTTAATGTAGTGTTTTTGTTTGGTATTTCTAAATAAAAATTTATCTTGATGTGTGGAGAGGAGAAAAGAGGGGCTATCCTTTTATATGTGTCAGGGATGAACCACTAAAAATTAATGAAAAGAATAAAATATATTAATTTCAGATTCACACAATATGGATCCAAAATATCCCATTAACTAATATGAGAAGATATATAGTAAAAATAATGTTTTAACATATTATTTTGACAAATTTCTATGTCATTTTAACCTTTATCTCTTTAGTTCTACCCCTAATAAACCATTTTAACCATAATAATGGTAACAAATTCTTATAGTTTTTTCATTTCAATATTAAAAAAATTAGTTTGAACTTTTACCTAATATTAATTATTCTGATTCAAAAATTTAAATAATTTTTATAAAATTAATTTCATATATGTGGATGTATTTATTTAAAAATTAAACAGGAAAAGGTGTTTGAATTTGTTTTTATTGTTCACAATATTTTCATAAGTATAATTTTTTTATATAAAATATCAATCTAAAATTAATTTCAATAACTTATATTGAATAAAAAATAATATAATTGGACTAATTTTAATTTTAAAACATTTAAAACAAAATCTAGCATTTTAAATTCATAAAAAATTTATATTTCTTAATAAGAAATAATATTTTTCATTAATCATAATAAAAATTAAAAAAATTAAAAAGATAAATCTAAGATAACTGAAGATGCTTATTTAAAAAATTAAGTTGATATTGAAAAATAATGTTTCTATAAGTAGAAAAATTATTTATATTATTTTCTAAAAAAATAAAAACTATTTTAATTTTTTTAAAAGAATAAATTCGCTTTATTAATAATTTATTTTGATTATCTAAAATCATTCTACATTTTTTGAAAAATATTTTATTCATATTCATACCACTAATGTAATGACTAGTTTATAAAATAATAATATATTAAAACACATTTATATTAATTTTTGCGGGTGCCACAGGCTATTAAGGAAAAATTATTTGAAGAGAAATATATCATAAAATCTTGGGGTGTTACACTAAGCATGTCATTTCGGATTATTTATGATGAGTCATGGGTATATTTTCCTTTCTATATACCAAATCAGAATCTATTTCACATGTCATATATCATCCAACAATGATCTCCACCTAATAATTTATCATGGATGTCCACATATTCCATCTACCGAATTTTGGTTGATTAACCCCCCCAAAACACAATAACTGATTTGATTTGGTTGTTTCACTGATCATTTGGATAGTTTTACTCATTTTGGAAATTGATGGCCCAAATCAATGAGATCAATTAATTATTTGATAAGTTATTCCTGTATGGTTCATTATCTCATTTGGTATAGAAAAACCATAGTGTTTTGTAGATAAAATCATGAGAGAGAACATCAATTGAGGCCTTGTGTCATTTGGAGATATTCATTATGCACCACTCCTAATGGATCATTATATTCCCTCACATTTTGTATAATAGGAATTAAAACTCTCGATAGATCTTTTTTCGATGAATGTTCTATTGAAGTTTATTTTGGTGTGTAATTATAGATCCATGAATAAAATATATGGTTTCTAAATCACTAAAACATGTCCCCAACCTGCAGTTAAATGTCCAGTATTGAAGGTATTCCTTTCAGTTTTTTTAATATTTGAATTTTATTTTTCAGGTCCATCAGTTCTTGATCAATATTATAAATATTTTTTTCGTTTCATTTTTTGAGCATAATAAGGTATGTGAGTGGGTGGTGTTTTTTCAAATAAAGTATGTCCCAAATTGGATTTAATCAAGTTATATCATTTATTTATTTATGTATTTAATTTTCATTAATTTAATCTCTATTTCTATTCATTATTTATCATACAAACTCATCTTCAATCACCCTAATATTAACCGATTTAACGATTATATTTAATGTTATCACAATTATTTATTCTATTTTAAATATACACAGTTATACCTAATTGTTATTCAGGGATCCTTCTCATTTCTTGGGTGTGTACTCCTCATTGTTTATAAAAATCAATTCATATTAGATATGAAGTATATTAACATTAGATTCATATAATTATTATATTGTAAAAGTTTTCATGATAAAAACTTTAACTTGTGTTAAATAAAGATGAGGTCCCTTCTTATTTAGAATGGTCTAATTAAATATTTTCATTTTCCAAAGATTCCTATAATAACCCGGTATGAAAATAGTCATACCAGTATAAATTATTTTGACATCCCATCTAAAATTTTAGAAAATTCATATTCTTCATTTATATTATCCTTAGGTCATAAATCATTTAAAGAAGTTATATATGAAACATAACTTTTTTTGGAATATGTTAAAAACTGAGAAATTATATATTAAATCATCTTTAGATTTTATATAATATATGAAACATAAGATTTTTACTTTTATGTTGTTTTCTAGTGTTTATAATAGAGACCATCTTGTTGAATTCAAAAAAATTATTCTTGTTCAATCACACATAAATGTTGGTGTGAATGATGAGGATCAATAAATGATGATGATTATTTCTCTTGAAAAGTATTATATAACCCTTACAAAAACCATGATGTATGGTCATGATTTCTTGATCCAAGATTATGTTAAATTATCTTTACTATCTAACAATATTTACAGTTGACCTAAAGTAATGTTTAAGGAATAGGGTTTGTTAACTAGGGTTAGACCCAAATTCAAATATAAAATGAAATATTATAATAAGGGTAATGGAAAGATGAATATGAAAAAAGAATTGGTATAATTATAGTGCATGGTAGGTTAAATAATATAAATATAGTATGATAGGGAATATAATTCCTAATCATATGAATCCAAGATAAAATCCTTTTCATAATGAAACTGATGATCAGTTAATGTTTCTAGATATGATCCATAATAGTGAAAAACTCTTCAATGTTTATATTAATGTCCTCACTAATTAGTGGTTCCTTGATTAAGGTGACCACTACCAATGATAAAGCCGAGTGAATTGATAATAAGGCCAAAATTTTTCTTAGAGTACATAATATGGGGAAGATAAAAAAGGACGAATACGTACTTTCTTTGGAAAACATGGTGCATCTATATGAAGGGACCTTAAAATACTATAGTAACACCCAGGCACATTCTATCCCCTAGATATTGTTTAGGGAGATTGATTTTAAAAAAATCATACTTTTATTCAACAAATCTATGGTATCATTTTTTCATGACACTGGTAAAGTGTGAGGGTTCCCTGTTTCCTTTAAAATATTCTGAAAATAAAAAATTAACATCGGATGGATGTATTGGGTCATCGATTCTAGTTTTTACATTTGAATTTTTCCCAGTAGAGGTCCATTTAATGAGAAAACTTGGTGACTATGGAGAGAATTAATTCTTGGAAACAATAAGAGATTCCAAGTTCTAGGTTGATGCAATATATTTATAATGATTTATTACCATTTGTTTATCTCCATGATATAAGTTATGTGGGTACCTGAAAAATATAGAAACATGATCTATTTTCATTTTTTAAACTAGATTCAATTCAGTTTCATGTATATATCAGGTATCATTAATTTTTTCAAATCATATAGAATAATTATCGATGGTAACATAGAAATGGTCTTTATGTCTATTAATGGGAAAACAAATTTTAGGAAACATGGAAGTGTCTATGTTTTAAATACTGACCACATGTTACATTTTCATAGGAATTTGGGATATTTCATCTATATTGTACATTTGGAATTGAGTAAATAGAGATTCTTGAATGAAATTTCACTTAAAAATTTAACATTTTATGAGTATTGTTCTATGAATATGTCTAAAAATGATAGATTTACTAGATAAAAAATTAAATAAAATCATACTTTAGAGTATGTTAATTTTAATGTGTGGGGTCCTATAATTACGCAACTCTTTATTAAAAAAATAATATATAGTTTGTTAAACGAAATAAAACTAATAAGATTGACATGTTTAGTGTCGTTGGGAAATTGGGTACATTACATAACAACATAGTACAAGAAAAACAACATCTTTTTTGGAAACATGATGGACATGACCAAAACGTTCCTTCGTACTTAACACTGCATGGGATAACCTAAGGACATACATAAGAAAGGGGTGAGCTATAACGATCTATAAGGTAATAAACAAGGTATAACATGAGGATGAAAATACATGTTAGATAATAGGTATATCAATGTATCATAAAAATAACATGAATAATAAGGAATGATATAACATGATAATCAAAACATGGGAAATGTTTAAAAAACATAAAAGAGTGCATCATAAACATAGGTCAATGTAAAACCCACCAAGGAATCATGGTGGACATAGTCTTATAATGGAATATGGTAAAACAAATATCCCTATGTGATAAATCATTAAACTAACCATTACCCATGGATTTGATTGATATCAGGGTGCACCCTTCATACTCAATTCATTCTAATTCTAAACTGTGCAACATAGATCATGTAACATAGACTCATTCAATATCAATAGTTTTACATGATCAATGAATGTCGAATATATAAATGTAATTATCCAGAAAATTTGTATGACATCATAAAGTTGAAGACCCTTGATAGAAAAATGTGTGTGGTATTCACTACAAAATTATTTTGTCATGGAAAACCATGGTGAAATTTCAGCAACAAAACAACATCCTATAGAAATTCATAAAATGGTTTTATGAGGGGGAAAGGGATATCTAACCATTTAGAAAATAAATGGAAAGTAATAGGGAAATTTAAATACATTACCCAACATAAGGATTATGAAATATATAGTGTAACATAATAAAGAAACTTGATTAAAGAGGAGAAAGGAAAGACCCCTCACAAAATTATCGAATGGTAACCGTTTTAAATAGATGATCATTGGGGAGATAAATTAGAGTTAATGGTTATCTCATAATTTATACATAATATTTATATTATGGGGGATATATAATAACATATATCATTATAAAAAATATAAATTTAATAACATAATATTAAAATGATATCTTGATAAAAGTGATGAGTGTAAGATGAGGTTCCCTTAGTTCAGTGTGTGACTTCAAAGTCCGGGGAGGGGAAACTTGAATGCTTGGGGGCCTCTTGGGAGGACTCTAGACAGTAGAGGAAAAATTTTGGTCATGATAAAAGGAGTTTGAAGGATTTGAAATAAGATATTGGGTTGGTTTATGTAGGGAAAGAGGTGGATTTCTTCATTATTTGGGTTTTGGATTTTACATACTAAAAAAAACAAACAATCCAATGATTTGTTCACATATTTTCCAAAAAAGGTGATTGTTTTCAATAATTTTATATGAAAAAAGGATGAAGAGAATAACATAATTCCCTTTTTTATGTGGAGGTGAGTCACACTCTGAAAAAATGATAAAAATTATAAAATATATTATAAGTCTTGGAGGATATATTAAGGCTTTATAAAATAAATAAATAAAATTAAAATTACATTATTTTAAAGGAAAAAAGATATATTTAGATGAAATTTCCTTTTATTGTTATTATTAATCATCTATAGGGTCATTATGTTGTCATAAAACACATAATATAATTATATAGTATTTAATTTTTTACCACAAAATTTGACTATCTCCAAAAGTTATAAAAAATTCACTATTATAAAAAAATTGACATCCTGATTACAAGAAATTTATTAATTTTATCTAAATAATTTTTGAAATATGTGAGTTTTCACTTTCTAAATAAAAATTGATAGTTATTTAAAATAATGGGTTTTTATAATATCATTAGTTTGAACCCTTATAAAAATTACATATGACTTCATAAAAATTATTTGATCATTTCTATTTAATAGAATTTATTTCATGATAAATTTTTATTAAAATATTATTAATTCAAAAAATAAATAAATTAATAATTGAATTTAAATTTCAACCAAAAAAATTCATTCTTTATTGAATAAAAATTAAAAATCATTTATAATGTAACACTAATAGGATGAAAAAATATTAATTATTATATAAAAAATAATGTTCATATTCCTATTTCTAGGGTCTTTCTATGTATTCATTTAATACACTAGTATACCCTCTAATAGTAAGGTTCCCGATGGTGGGACACTCATGGGGTTATTCAATTATCATGGTTTGGTTCGTGATCTCAATGAGCTTTAACTTATATCGTAAAAAGATTCACATAGGCAGAAGTTGTTGGATCTCATCTTAGGATTGGTCTATGAAAAAGCTGATAATTTCTATCTCCCTTGGAAGCTCCAATTAATTTTCATCATAAGGTATAATCCTACTAGTTTAGTCCATCAATTCATCAATCCATGCCAAAAGCATTTTTATAGACTCTATATTTATACTTGTCATGTAACTACTGTTCAATGGATATATTATCAATGGTAAAGATACATAATGGAAAATTAAATCCAATTGTATAAAAAATAAATAAGAACACATTTTTTATATTACCATAAGACATATAATTAAATAAAAAAAGTGAATTTTATTCGTAATATTTTGGGTCATTATAATCATCCCCCATTAAAAATTTTCTGCCTCAAATTTTTTATTCCCTCAATAAAATTGATTATAGTATCAATGCTTAATAACCTCCTTCAGTTGCCACATTTCTTCTTGAAACTTGTGGTTTCACCAAAACACTTTGACGAGGGTCATTGTGTTATTAAGTTGAATATTTTATCTATGATATATGATCTTTTCATAGGAAAGGACATTCTCTAATTGTACCAACTATGGATTTAGTACCTGTGATGGGTATGGAATGTAATTTCTCAAAAGAGATTCATGAAATATATCTTGTTCTCGAGAAAGGATTATTAATAGTGCAAGTCGATAGGCAACTGCTATGATACAATCTAGGATCTAAAAAGGGGGGATGTAACTTGGAATAATATTTCCTTTCTTCTCTAATATCATCACTCCCTTCTGTAGATATCTGAGGAGGAATACCATGTCTCCAACATCAGACTCTAGGTCATGTTCCAGATTTTCAACATATCTCTTTTGTGAACAATAATTATATTGGATTAGCAGCTGAATTGTCTTAACATTCTCCACCATTTCTTCGACTATTTTGGGACCTAGAATTTTTCATTCGCAAACATCATCCCAGCATGCTGCTGTTATGAACCTATTCCCATAAAGGGCTTCATAGGGACTCATTTGGATGCTCGAGTGGAAACTATTGTTGTTAAAGAACTTGACTTTATGGATATGTTGGTATTATAATCTATTGATGTCAATTAGGAATTCTATAAACATGTCCTAATGCGTTTGAATTGTCCACTCACATAAGAGATCAATTCGAAGGTGATAATACGTACTAATGATTAGATCAGTGTTCAGAGCATCCTGGAGACTTTTCTAAAACAAAGAGGTGACTCTTGGATATTGATTAGTCAAAATTGATAATAGTACACCATATATCATTTCCACTTCTTTGAGGTATATGTATGACAGTTGATCTAGTGATAAACCATCTCAATTCTCAATGATGTGTGCATTATTTGTATGATGATCCACAACAACAAAGATAACATTGATTCCCATGGATGTATTTGAATATCTAGTGAGAAATTACATAGTGATGTTTTACCTTTTATATTTTGTTATGGGTAAGGGGTAATGGTTGTATCACCCCTTATATATCTTTCTTTAGACTTGAATTGATATCATACTAGACAGAATGATGTAAAATCATCGATCTAATCAATCTCACTATCCATGTTTTACGACTAATAGTTCTCTCATTGATCTCGATACATCATTGTTATACCTGGTTGAGTGGATAAACTCAAACTATATGCGTCATACAATAGTTCCCTAATAAAATTAGGATTTTATAGTACACATAGTCTGGACCAAAATCTCACAATTCCTTCTTCATTAACATTGAACTCTAGAGATTCAATTTTCTTATAGTTTCCACTTTCTTCTGAATTCCCACAACTAATCTTTGAGAATCATTTAACCATTCAAAAAGAAATGGTTAGGAAATAATTTTGGAATTGATTGATGATGTTCCTTCCATTATGATTCCCATTTCCATCCTCTTTAAATCTATGAATATCAAATCTGTCTCAATTCTCATTGATAATAGAATTGTTTAATGCTTTCTACATAGAGAAACCAATCATTTTTTTCTTTAAAATAATAATAGTGGATTGATTAGTTGTTATCCTTGATGAGATATAACTACATTAATTGGAATATTTTTAGATCATTCTATGTGAATATATATTTAAGTATTTTGTGATCGGTATATATTTCACACTTCTCCTGAAATTGATAATGATGCCAAATTTTTAAAGCAATGATCAAAACCGACCACTCTAGATCATGCATGGGAGAGTTTTTCTCATTAATTTTGATTGATATTGAATCATGGGTTATGAGTTTATCATTTTTCTACATAACATAGCACATTACATTCTTTGAGGCATCACTGAATATTATGAAATTTTCCCCACCTCTGGGTAGTGTGAGCATAGGTGCGGTGTTAAACCTACTTTTCAAATCAATGAATATATATTACTATTCATTAATCCAAGAAAAGTTTACTCCCTCTTGAGTTATCTTGGTAAGAGGGATTAACAACCATGAGAAATTTCTCTCCAATCAGTGATAATATACAGCTAACCCAAAGAAAATTTAGATATCTTTCACAGATACAAGACTTGACCATCCCTCAATTGCTATTGTCATTGTAGGATTCACATATATTCTATTTGTTGTGAGGATATTTTACAAGAATGAGACTTCCTTCAACCAAAACATACACTTGCTGTACTATTCATATGGCTTATCCTATCGCAAGTAAATTAATATAGTTCTCAAATACTCCTCATGGTCCTCATTGGTTTTGGAATATATTAGAAAATCAACTCTAAAAACTAACATGCATTTTTTTAGATAACCATTAAATACACTATTCATAATATCCATGAAGATTAATGATGAATTAGTGAGTTTTAATGGCTTCACTATAAAATCATAGTGCTTCTACCTCATATAAAAAATATTCTTGAGGATATCATCCTTCTTCACTCAAAAATAGTAAAATCCCGACCTGATATGCACCTTGGAGAACTATTGTACTCTACATAACTGATAGAAAATGTCATGAATCTATGGAAATAGATACTTTCTCTTTATCATGATCCTATTTACCTAATGATAATCAATGAAAAGACACATTTATCAATCATTATTATTGAATAATAGGACTGGTTCACACCATGGTGAAGCACATGGGTGTTTGAATCCTTTATCCAGATTCTATTGTAGATGCTACTTCAGTTCCTTAGGTTCCAATACAACCATACTATATGGATTCTTGGATATTGGATACGCCCTTAGTTTAAGCATGATATAAAATTTGACCTCTCATCTAAGAGGAGTACTATAAAATTAATTCAGAAACCAATATGTCTCTTCCATCACAATAGGAATGTATTTAAGGATTATCCTTTCCTTAAACTCAATCATTTGAGATCGATAAACATTCTCATAGAAAAATAACACCCATGCTTGAGTTGATGGTTCTAAATAAGATTTATCCTCCTCCTTTCACTTTTATAGAATCAAGGGTCGACTATCTATATGGAGAGTGAATTTATTCTCATGGGAATATATTTTGGCTCTATATAGGGAATGCCAATCCATTCTTAGAATTGAATAAAATTCAACATAAGGGAGTTTAAAATGGTTTTTTGGGATGTTCATCCCACAAATGTTGATAGGGTCATAGTTATATACATGGGATGGAAAAATTGAACCATCTTCGATTTTCAATGTTATCTTAACTACCATAATCTGTGGTGGTATTTGAATGGTTCTACTAAACATTTATGATATGAAAGAATGAGTATAACCAGAATCAAATATTATGATATATATTCATGAATGAATAACTTTTGTACCAGTCACCACTTCATTTTTGGGATTTACTTTGGTGGTAGTTAAGGAAAATACTCACCCTTGACACAATAAAAGTTTATGGTTACCTCTAAGATACGTTGGAATATTAAAATGGTTCAATAAGTACTCTGTATCCTTTTAAATGAAATAGTGAGTAAGGAATTGAGGTTTGTCTAGAGAATTCCTTTCCTATGTCACATTGTTGGGGTTCTCCTTTTAGTAATCATTTACCTGGTTCCTTTATCATCCACACCTAATACATTTCCTTGTTCACTATAGCCAATTTTTTGGGCTCTTATTTCCACACATTTGATAAGTGGGATGATGAAATTTCATAGCACCATTGTATTTATCCATTAGACTGTTCGAATTAAATTGTAATTTTTTTATTATCCCCAAAATACCCATGGTATTCTTTAAAATCCATTTTTAATTTACAGGCACTTCAAACATTTTCTTTATAGCTATCAAATTCATGGATCGCTAAGGATGTTCGTAGACTTGTATTTAGACCACCAATGAATCATTCAACTTTTCATTAGAGGGTATCAAAAAATCTAGAGGCATATTGCGCATGTCTGTTGAATTTTTTCTTGTATTCTCTAACAGATTCATTTTTATTTTTTCATGAGTTTAATTAAATCCATTTCCATTTTAAAGCAGAGAGTATGAGGAAAATATTTATCGAATTTTCTTTTCCATAATTTCTTCCAATATATTATTTTGATCTCATCATCAAGTATTATATTCTTGATCAATTCACACCACTGATCAGATTCTTTCTCTATATGATATAAAATTAGAAAAACCATCTCTTTTTTTGGAACAATGACTGATGGAGAATATAATTTCAATGGAGTTGATATGCTGTTCCATTATTAATGGATCAGATATTCCATAAAAATTAGGAGGTATTTATTGCATGAATCTCTTGATGGTGGGTTGTTCTATCTTAGTGTTCTTTAGATGGTCCTCTTGTTCTACGTTTATATTCAGAAGATGAGTTTTTGAGAGGGTATATTGGCAACATATTTTATTCCCTCTCCCATTAGATTTGAAATCTCATTGGGGTAGTGATCACATTTCCCTTCTCATTGGTTTCTAGCTTGATTTCTAAATTACCAACCATTGTATTGAATAAACAATGACATTAGGGATGAGTATATTAAAAAATTAAACATGCAAAGGCGTATCCATTGACATTAAAGGGAAAAATAATAATTTTACAGATATATTATTATCTTATGAGTTTTTAGACTTCAATATATGTGATCTATGATCTATTTATTAACATATATTCATATGGGGATCCCCCCAGGTGGATGGGGTGGTAGAGGGTGGGGTGTGGGGTTTTGATCATAGGTTCAAGTCACCGTATAGTTTTATATTCTTATGATGTTTTATTTTTTTAACTTAATAAAGGATTGTAATGATATTATGAATTTACCAAAAAATATCCCCATGGAGTATCAAACCAGGTGTGCAATAAGGCCCATTGTTGTGTACCCGATTACCTCGAGTAGGGACCATAACATCTTGTTGGATTTGTTACTCATATGTACATATATTCTAGAACCACATACACTAGTAGTATCCCAACATGGATGTATTTTATTGACGAAAAACATAAACTATACTGACCAAAATTTTCTGATGTTTTCATACATGTTGTCTTATCCCTAATGCATTCTTTATAGATCACTAATCCTATGTCTTTCCCTATATTTTTATAATCCAAAACCCAAAGGTTGGTAATCCTTTCCTCCAATACCAACTAAAATGAATGGGTAATTTATTACACATTAATACTTGTTTTATTACACATAATAATACATAAAGAATCAAGAGGTATTGTGTATTTAAGAAAATAAGAACATTACTTACTGACATGAATTATGAGAAAGAACATATTTATTTAATACATCTTTGACATGATCGAAAAATTCATTCATACTTAAAACTACATGGGATAATCTGAGGACATACATAAAAATGGAGTGAGATATAAATACCAATATGTAAATAAACAATGCATAACATGAATAATGAAATAAATATTTCACAATAGGAATATCAATGGAGAATATGAGGAACATGAATAATTAAGAATGATATAGGAGGATAATCATAACATTCTAAATGTGGAAACAACTTCAAACACTACATCATAAACATAGGTTAAGGATAAACCATCCAAGACATCATGGTGGAAAAAGTACAATAATTAAATCATAAAAACCCCCAACAGTAACAAGACAAATCATGATACTATCCATAACCCAATGCATTGGAGTGCTATTTGAGCACACCCATCATAATCATTTCATTATCACTCTTAAGTGTGCCACATAAACCATATAACATGGATTCATTCAACACCATAATTTATTCCAAGATCAAGGGATGTGTAATACATACATATTAATATATAATCAACAATTATATGTCTATAAACATGAATTCCATTGATATAAAATGGGTCTGGTATTCACTACACAATTATTTTGGCATAAAAAATCTCTGTGGAATTTTGGTTACATAACGACGTCATATAGAAATTAATAAAATTGGTCAGTGAGAGTGAAATGGGAATATTACCATTTATCCATGAAATTTATAGTAGTAGGAATATTTAAAGAAATTACCCAAAAAAACGAATCAGAAATTCAAAGATTAAGAGAGTAAAGGAAGATGAAGTTAAAGGGGAAATGAAAGAACCCTTACAAAAGTTCAACATTGTAACAGCCATGCATAAAGGTTCATAGGTGGGATAAATTAGATAGAAATGGGATCTTGCATAGAACCAGAATTTTCAAGGTATTTTTTTAAATACTTTGTAATTTTACGAGTTTTTAACTTCTGACGACGCTTGATTCTGAGGCCCGGTGTGCCTGGAATCAATTTTTGAAGTTTATCTCGATTATGGTCAGTGAACGAACGAGTGGGTTTTTCTAACTTTTTAACAGGTGATCAGAATTAAAATACGAGGGCACCGATGAACTCGCAACACCGGTAATTGCTTAAGGGGACACATACAGTAGTAACATTCGTAAAAGAGGAGAAGTTAATTTTTGGGGGTTTGTTTAAGAAATAAATAAAAATTTTCGGAACAATTTTTAATACTAAAGGAGGTTACTCCCTCCAGTGGGTAGTTAAGGGTGGGGCTTGCAGTCACTTAATTACCCATGTGAGGAGGTTAGAGAGGTGGGGCCCACACGAGCCCCACCATTTAATTTCCTCTGACCTCATTTTTCCCCTACTGTTTCCATGCCGTTTCCTCCATTAATATCCAGCGATTAATTATTGGGTAACTCCTCGTTTTGATTAATGAGGATCCTTCCTTTTCCCTTTTAAATTTAAACCGCCAACGCGTTTAATTATGGGGAACCTTCTCTCTCCCATACTTAATTAAATGTGAACCCATTTTAATTAGGGTGGTGAATTAATTTTGAGAGAGTTTCTTTGCGTGGATAATAAAATAATAGGGGAAACTATTATTTTTATTAAGGAGTAGAACTTCATTGTGCGACAAAGAACGCCAGCCTCCGATGAAGAACGACGAAGAACATCGGCCTCCGAAGAAGGACGACGAAGAAAACCGGTTCCTCAGAGATCGACGACACGCCACCTTAGCTTTCTCCACGGCAAGAGAGGAGACACCGCTACCTCCTCGGCGTGCCCCGATGACACCTAGATCCTTACCCCCACGACGCCAACGATCATCTTCCGTGTCGAGGTAGGGGAATTTGAATAATGTTTCCTTATGTGATTCCTATATCCCGGGTGTGGCATACAATTGTTATTATTCATTGAACCACTAACGCGGTGTGTGCGGACTAACAAAAATGTCCGAACCCACCACTAGTCTATTCTTCGTACAATGGAAAATCATGTTTAGCATTGGCTTTTGTTATCGGCTAACGCGGAGGGCGCATGATGATCAAACACGGCCCGACGACCCTCCTCAGTTTAGTTGTTTGTGCGTATATGGATGGTCAACAATGAAACGGGACCGCAATGGAATATGGAAGCCGTCGCGGTGAAGAGCGGGCCCATAGAGGGACACAGGCGCAGACGAAGGGAAAATCAGACCACCAGAGCACGTCCGGTGGTCTGCAGAAGACACTACCGGTGCGCCCCGCTGGCGCGGCGGCATCGGCAGACGGACGCAGCGGCCTATACCGGTTGGCTTCCCGGTGGAGGCGGCGCCGCAGAGCGCCTCCGGCAGGAGCCGCAGCGGTGGCAAGGAGCTGGATCCCGTGACCACGCGGGATCCTAGGAGAAGCGGCATCGGTCGCCGCGTCCGTGGAGCGCCAATGGGGCGGGAGACCGCGTCCCACCCAGCTCGGCCTGCTGGCCGCACCCGCGCACCCCCCCGTCTGGGCCGGGGCAGATCACGCAGACCGGGCCGATCTGCACCCATCCGGGCAGGGCCATGCCCTACTGGGCCAGACTAGGACCCGGGTCGGGCCAACCCAGTTCGGGCCGACCCAAGGGGTATTGGGCCGGGTCGATCCGGGCCCGAACACTCTAATTTCCGACAAATTTGTTCAAATGCCCATATCGTGGGCTATGGACCTCCGATCGAAGAACCATCAGTTGAGTTGTGATCCTTGGATCGAGACGTTCATTTAGGTATATTACACTGAAGGTTTCAGGGAATTTTGGGTATAGACGGGTTGGTTTGAACATGAAACAAACCGGGCCCTCGGAGTGGAAACACTTATAACTCGAGCTTCGGACGTCCGATTGGTGTGGCGTCGACTTTGTTGGTTTCCTCTTAGTGAGACGGTTCTTTTGGATTACTCATCTTGATTTTTGGACGTAGCTAGAGTACGTCCAAGTTGGTTTTAGATTAAAAAACCAATCAGGCCCCTGGAACTGAAAAGCCAATAACTCTCAGACCAGGTGTCTGATTGATGCACCGTCTATCGCGTTGGGTTTCTTTTGACGAGACAGAACTTTGGGATACATCAACAATGGACTTCATGATAGTTGATTTATCGACTCTCTCTCTCTCTCTTGCTCGAGGAGCGAACACTCCCCGAATTGAGGATGCTGTGTGCAGGAACCCTAGAGCTGGCTGCGACAGCGATGCTGACGACTATACTTGGATTCTCCATGGGTTCGGCAGTGACGAAGACTGTACGGGAATCCTCCATGGGTTCGATGGAGATGACTACTGTTCCTGTATCCTGTGTGGGTCTGGTAGTATTTACCTTTGTACTTGAATCCTGTGTGGGTCCGGCAGAGTAGCTAGACGTGTTTCCTTTGTGGGTCCGAAAGCTTAGCTGGTCTTGTATCATATGTGGGTCCGACAGCTTAGAAGAATTAGTGGCTACACCTGATCATCTCTATCGCCTTACGAAGTGTATACTTGTGTGAGATGATTCTTGATTCTCAATCCTATCACCGATGTGATTGACTTGATTTTCTTGTGGACTGATTTATGCTTTCCTTTGTGGACTGCGTGGTGCTTGGGAGTTGGAGACGAACTGTAACTGATGAATTAGGTATATGTATTGGCATATACCAAAGTAGTGTTGTTGATACTTTGTGATTGTTTCTTACCATTGTGGTTTATCCTTCATGGATTCTGAGAGACTATCGAGGGTCTCGGGGTCCCTACTGATTATCGTATACTCACCCCACCATGGGATATGCCCGCACTATGTTGTGTTGTATATAGACGATGAACATCATTGATCGAGGTGGAGGCTTGTGGAGCTGGACAGTATGTAACATCCCAGGTAATTAAAGAATAAATAATTTTCACATTTATTATTATTTGAGAATTAAATATGAATTTTAATTAAAAGGGGTTGCTATGTTCGATAGCGTACCTGATACGCAACGATGAGTTTCTTTGAAACTTACGTAGCACACTAGTAATATAATAATATTATTTTAAATGTTAGTTAACAAGTAGCCGTTGTACTGGCGGGAATGAATAGAAATAACTAAAATATGAATAGATATGTTTTTAGATGTTTTTACATTTACCCAATAAAAGATAAAGGCTTAAAATACGGAAAGAGTTCAATTTTAGGCTTTTATACTCTAATTTTCACTAAAGGTTCACTTATCACCTTTTAATGGTGAAATGTCATTAAATATAGTTTTGATCACTCTTATACATTCTTTTGGACCAAATAAAACTTTTATTAAGAATCGGGACATCAAATTTTACTTTGTGTAATTTTTGGTACCTTTCTGATAAAGTTCATTTTTTTTATGAATAGTGTAAAATGTTGTATTTTAATTCAAAACTGCTTTCTAACCTAATTTATTTATATGATTAGATTATCTTTTGAATTTGTTTTAAAGTGAAATTAGAATATATTTTTACCATTTTATCCAATGGTGGTCATTGGAATCAATTTCACTTTGAAATTAGACTTAAACTGGTGTCAATCTTTTGATACTTATTGTTTTGTAAAAACACGCTATTTGCTCTGGCAGCGGGAATTAATTATTAAATTAATTAATGTGACTTATATGATTTGAATTTTGTAAAATGGACTTCATTTTTGAATTCGGAATATCAAATATAGCTTAGGGTGAATTTTTGGTAATTTTCTGAAAAACTTCAATTTTTGATGAATAGTGAAACCACTAAGTGGTAATCAAGCAAACTGATTTTTCGGTTAAATGAAATTTTACCACTAATGTGTGTTAAATTTTGAAAATCCGACATACATGGTTGTCATTAAGAAGTAAAATGTGGTTCAATGAGATTAAAATAATTTTTTGGTGAATAGTAACTTATTAAGTTTTAATCGCGATTAGTGGTAATTAGTGTAGTTTAAGGTATAAATAATACTTTAATAATATAAAATGACCTAGACACATGTCCCAACCTCATTGGTTGTGTCATGGCCGACCAAGACAAGCCATGGCCTAACTTGGGGACCCCATGTATCCACTTTTGTTGGGAAATAACATAAATTACTTTTTATTAAATGTTAAAGTGAAAATGACACAAACATAATATGTTTTGCGAAAACAATTTTTAAGTGGAGTTATACAAGTCCAAATTTAGATTATAAATAGTCATTGGAAAGATAAAAAGATTTCCTATATCATAGTATTTTTTTTATAATTTTTAGACATTAAATAAATTAATGTATTTATTACATAATAATGATGCAGCGATGACATCATTATTTGGCGATTTAAATAAAATGGAAAGATAAAATAAAATCTATGAACTACACATGTCCAAAACCAATTGGATGAATGGATTTCGATGCCTTATCACCTTATCCACGAATTCCATCAATGTGGGACCTTTTAAAACCGAAACACATTTTCAAATAATGTAATGTTTCTTTACTTTCCAAAAGTGCCCCTCCTCTCCCCTTATAAAAGGCCCCCACCTCTACCTCATTTCACACACCTCTCAAGCCTTTGGCTCGGCCAACCCCTGCCCATTTGCTCTCTCCACATCCCTCTCCTCATCCTAGAGGATTCCCTTTGGGAAGAATCCTTTCAAAGGAAGCCTTTAGGCTCAAACCAAAAGAAGTTACACTTTTTAAGGTATTTCATTCTCTCATGTTCATTTGTTTTATTTTGCTTCTCCGACCCCCTAAACTCTTTTTATTTACTTCTTTTGTAACAACACCAGTATCTTCAATATACTAGGATGTTGTTATAAGATTTATTTGAGCTACACTCTCACACAACTACATCAAATGGTTAAAGAACATACGTTTTCCGTGGATGGCGAAATTATGCCTCCCGAAACGATGATTGTTCAATACTCATTTAACACCTTCAAAGGTGGCCATTATGATGTCACTATTTTTATATATGATATATAATATGTTTATGTTTTCCTTAAGCTTCTGTTTTTTCATTTTGGGCATACCTTTATGGTTTCCATTATGGGTAAAACACGATATCTTCATTTAAGGAAGTGCGGACTACCGCCCCCTCAAAGTGATGTGATTCGTTAATGCCATATGTGGGACGTGTAAAGGATGGATTTAAAGTTATTATATATGATGTTATACTGGAATTATAATATACCTATATATATCATTATCATTTATTTCCATTAAAGTATGAGATAGAAATGAAAGTAGCGTTCATGCGTACGTACGGACTACCGTCTCCATGAACGGTGCATTTCATTTCTTATCCCCAAATGTAATGTACTATTAAAAGTACATGTATATAATGGATATATATAATTAATGATATATCTAAATGATGAATATAATTCTGGAATTAAAATATACATAAGTCTCATTTAGTTTTAATTCCATTAATATGACAAAGAAATGAAAGTAGCGTTCATGCGTACGTACGGCTTACCGTCTCCATGAACGGTGCATTTCATTTCTTACCTCTAAATGATTATGTAATATTTTAAATACATGTATGTACTGTATATATATGACATATATGATATCTACATCATGAATACTATTCTGGATATAATGAACCTTTGACCAAATTAACAACTTGTAAGTATAAGAAGTCAATTTTTGACTTAAGAACCAAATACCGACAAAATGAACATTATTAACTTAAATGATTACATGATGTTCATAACATGGTATAAAAGGAATAATGAACTTGGAAAAGATTCATAAGAAAGTAGAGATTAACTCAAGTTTATTATTCAGGAGTTTAAAGAACGGTCGGGTCAAGTCAGATACGAGGTATGGGAACTTCTTAACCCAATTTCCATTCTTTGGGTTAATCTCCTACTTTCAAATTATGTCATTATATTATTATGTCGTATCTTGTATTTGTACTTTATTTATGTGTACTTATAGTGAATACACATAATGTATCTATTTTATTTTAAAAATTATCTTTGTATGGGACTTCGTCTCAATCTCCTTTCATTGAGGCATATTTTATTTTATACACAACTTTCTTTTATACGGTGTATAAACCCCTTTGACTTTTACGTTTATTCAAAAGGAATCTTTTTTATACGAAACGTTTACTAAACGAAAAAAGGGAATGTTTTTGTCGTACGTATGCGGCGACAACGACTTCTCCGTCGTCGTAACCGTTGTTTCAGTTTCGGCTTCTTCTACAAGCCATTCCTTCTTTTTAAAAGAAAAATAAATACCATGTTTTACTTTTCCTTTATTTTGGTATTGAAAATGGTTTTCACAATATTTTTTTATATCAATGTGTGGTATTGATATCTTGTGATTGAATGGTGGAAATTTTATGTTTCCTTTATTCATGTTTTATGTGATACGATTATGTTGAGGTTCTTGGGCATTATTATGAAGAACGGGTGGTTCCGTGATAAACTAAGGGCGGGTGAGCCCGTTATAGCTCTCCAATGCATTGGGTAACGCGAAGGAGTGAAACGTTAAGGTTTCTCCGAAGAGATTTTAGGGAATATACTGTGATGGGTATTCCAAACGTAACCAAGAGGGTTACCCCCTACGTAAGAATGTTATGAATGCCTCAAGTTACCTTTACGTATTATGATTTATATGATTTATTCATGTTTTTATGAGGTATGTTAAAGTGCCTATGTTTTATGGGTAAAGTATGATTTCATTCTTATGTATATATGAACTCATGTTTCCTTTCCATGTTTTTATAACCCATACTGAGTTTTTATGCTCATCCCAAGTTTTTGAAATGTTTTTCACAGGTCAAGGGAAAGGTACATGATAAGATGATAGAGTCAAGGATGTGTCAAGAAATAATCCATGTTTTATTTTAAATGTGATTCCATTGATGGGAATGAAGAATACTATCTTTATGTAACCACTTTGTTTATATGTGGAATGTAATGCAAGTCTTATGATCTAATTCTCTAAAACTCTAAACCCGAAAAGATCCTCAACGTGTAATCTTGTAATAACTCAAGATTAAGTAAGGTTTAAGGCTGGGGCCTTATAGTTGGTATCAGAGGTCGGTTTAGACAACTTTAGGATTTAGAAAAGTGTTAAATTATAATATGATTTAAATGATATAGCATTTACAGATTACCATGTTGCTTCGCCTAAGATATTTCGATTTTCAGAATGGTTTTCCGCAGAGGAAACAAAGCATCTATGTTGGGACGACATCAGGAGGAAGACAACCTTCCAAATCAGCAACCTGAGATGGTCGGAATCGGAACTGAACAGTTTGTTGCAGTGATGGCACAGTTGACTCAGGCTATAAATGGTGGTGGTATCCATGCACGAGATCAGCCAGATCAACCGCAGAGGAACATGTCAGTGGTGGAACATTTCATGAGGCAACATCCACCATCATTCAGAGGATCATCTGACCCTGTGCTAGCTGAAGGGTGGATTAAAGCACTGGAGAAGATTTTTGTTGTCATGGGCTGTTCAGACAATCAAAAGGTTAGTCTTGCTATTTACCGTCTGGAGGGTGAAGCAGATCAGTGGTGGTCTATGGTTAAAAATATCACGGATGCCGATGAGATTGATGCTCTTGACTGGGATGAATTCAAAGGTATGTTTCTTGAGAAGTATTTTCCTAAGGCTGTTCGACTTAGGATGGAAAAGCAATTCTTGGAATTGAGGCAAGAGGAAGACTCAGTGGCTGTCTATGAAGAAAGGTTCACTCGATTGGCAAGGTATGCTCCAAATTTTATCCGAGACCTTGATAGTAAAATCAATCGTTTTTACTCAGGATTAAAGCCAAAATATCGAAGGGCATTAGCTTCTCGTGAGTTTAAAAGTTATGAAAAGCTTGTTCGATGTGCTGAGAAGGTGGAAATGGAGTTTGCCGATGACCAAGTTTTCTATAACAACCAGCAGAAGAAGAGACCGAGGTGGCAGGAGAAAGGTAAGAATTCTTCAAAAAAGTCTGATGGTAAGAAAACTAAGTTTCCAGTTTGTGATAAATGTGGCAAAAGTCATGCTGGGGAATGTCTTTTGAATTCTGGGAAGTGCTACCGATGTGGTAAGATGGGACATAAGGCTCGTGATTGCACTGAAAAGGATCAAGGTGAAGGTAAGAATAAATTTGATTTACAGTTAGTGAAATGTTATAAGTGCAATGAGATGGGTCACTATGCAAACGAGTGTCCGACAAGGAGCTTGAGTGATGGGAAGCAGTTAGACTACAAGAAGAAAGGGGTGGTGAAATCCTTTGCAACTACTTCAGCAGATGTTGGGCCATCGAATGAAGTGGTATCAGCTCCAGGGAGCTCAGTATTTTTCGAAGATTGACTAGAGGTCAGGGTACCATCAGTTGAAAGTAAAAGAAGCAGACGTTCCGAAGACTGCGTTCCATACTAGATATGGCCATTATGAATTTGTAGTTATGCCTTTTGGGTTAACCAATGCACCTACTATATTCATGGACCTTATGAATAAAATTTTCCATGAGTTCTTGGATAAGTTTGTGTTTGTGTTTTGAGGTTTGTGAAGAGGTTATGTGTGCCTTGTGATTTACAGTTGAAGAGAGAGTTGTTATGTGAAGCTCATAGTTCTCCGTTTTCAGTTCATCCGGGCAGTACTAAGATGTATAGAGATCTGCGGGAGTATTACTGGTGGGATGGAATGAAAAGAGATATTGCTGATTTTACTGTGAAGTGTTTGACTTGTCAACAGGTTAAAGCAGAGCGGCAGTTACCGAAAGGGATGCTTCAGCCTTTACCAGTGCCAGAGTGGAAATGGGAGAATATATCCATGGAATTTGTTGTTGGATTACCGAAGACATCTCGAGGTAATAATGCAATCTGGGTTATTGTTGATCGCTTGACCAAATCTGCTCATTTCCTTGCTATACGAGATACTTTCTCTCTTGATCAACTTTCCCGTTTGTATCTTAAAGAGATAGTCAGGTTACATGGAGTTCCCCTCTCCATTGTATCAGATCGTGATCCCAGGTTTACTTCTAACTTTTGGAAAGGCCTTCAGAAGTCGTTGGGTACTGAGTTAAATTTTAGTACAGCTTTTCATCCTCAATCAGATGGACAGTCAGGACGAACAATTCAGACATTGGAGGATATGATACGAGCTTGTTCTATGGATTATCAGGGAAGTTGGGACCAGCATTTTTCTTTGGTTGAGTTTTCATATAATAACAGTTTTCATTCCAGTATACAGATGGCACCATTTCAGGCATTATATGGGAAGCGGTGTCGAACTCCAGCTTTCTGGGATGAAGTGGGTGAAAGAAAGTTGATGGGACCAGAATTGGTAGAAGAGATGGCAGAAAAAGTTCAGCTGATTCAGAAACACATGAGAACAGCTCAGAGCAGGCAGAAGAGTTATGCGGATAACCGGAGGAAGGATCTATCTTTCGAGGTAGGTGATCATGTTTTTCTCAAGGTTTCTCCTTGGAAAAGTGTGATGAGATTTGGTAAGAAAGGAAAGTTGAGTCCAAGGTTCATTGGACCATACGAAGTTCTAGAGAGAGTTGGATCAGTTGCATACCGAGTGGCTTTACCTCCGAGTTTATCTCAGGTACACAATGTTTTTCACGTTTCGATGTTGAGAAAGTATATGCCAGATCCATCTCATGTTTTGAGTCCAGAGGTAGTTCAGCTGGAAGAGAACCTATCTTATGAGGAACAACCGGTCCAGATTCTTGACCATAAGGAGCAAGTGTTACGGAATAAGGTGATTCATCAGGTAAAAGGTTTTTTTGGAAAAACCATGTGATTGAAGAGGCAACGTGGGAATCTGAAAATGCTATGAGGGATAAATACCCCCACTTATTTTGATAAGTGAATAAAATTGCGAGGACGCAATTCCCAAAAGGGGGGAAGGATGTAACATCCCAGGTAATTAAAGAATAAATAATTTTCATATTTATTAATATTTGAGAATTAAATATGAATTTTAATTAAAAGGGGTTGCTATGTTCGATAGCGTACCTGATACGCAACGATGAGTTTCTTTGAAACTTACGTAGCACACTAGTAATATAATAATATTATTTTAAATGTTAGTTAACAAGTAGCCGTTGTACTGGCGGGAATGAATAGAAATAACTAAAATATGAATAGATATGTTTTTAGATGTTTTTACATTTACCCAATAAAAGATAAAGGCTTAAAATACGGAAAGAGTTCAATTTTAGGCTTTTATACTCTAATTTTCACTAAAGGTTCACTTATCACCTTTTAATGGTGAACTGTCATTAAATATAGTTTTGATCACTCTTATACATTCTTTTGGACCAAATAAAACTTTTATTAAGAATCGGGACATCAAATTTTACTTTGTGTAATTTTTGGTACCTTTCTGATAAAGTTCATTTTTTTTATGAATAGTGTAAAATGTTGTATTTTAATTCAAAACTGCTTTCTAACCTAATTTATTTATATGATTAGATTATCTTTTGAATTTGTTTTAAAGTGAAATTAGAATATATTTTTACCATTTTATCCAATGGTGGTCATTGGAATCAATTTCACTTTGAAATTAGACTTAAACTGGTGTCAATCTTTTGATACTTATTGTTTTGTAAAAACACGCTATTTGCTCTGGCAGCGGGAATTAATTATTAAATTAATTAATGTGACTTATATGATTTGAATTTTGTAAAATGGACTTCATTTTTGAATTCGGAATATCAAATATAGCTTAGGGTGAATTTTTGGTAATTTTCTGAAAAACTTCAATTTTTGATGAATAGTGAAACCACTAAGTGGTAATCAAGCAAACTGATTTTTCGGTTAAATGAAATTTTACCACTAATGTGTGTTGAATTTTGAAAATCCGACATACATGGTTGTCATTAAGAAGTAAAATGTGGTTCAATGAGATTAAAATAATTTTTTGGTGAATAGTAACTTATTAAGTTTTAATCGCGATTAGTGGTAATTAGTGTAGTTTAAGGTATAAATAATACTTTAATAATATAAAATGACCTAGACACATGTCCCAACCTCATTGGTTGTGTCATGGCCGACCAAGACAAGCCATGGCCTAACTTGGGGACCCCATGTATCCACTTTTGTTGGGAAATAACATAAATTACTTTTTATTAAATGTTAAAGTGAAAATGACACAAACATAATATGTTTTGCGAAAACAATTTTTAAGTGGAGTTATACAAGTCCAAATTTAGATTATAAATAGTCATTGGAAAGATAAAAAGATTTCCTATATCATAGTATTTTTTTTATAATTTTTAGACATTAAATAAATTAATGTATTTATTACATAATAATGATGCAGCGATGACATCATTATTTGGCGATTTAAATAAAATGGAAAGATAAAATAAAATCTATGAACTACACATGTCCAAAACCAATTGGATGAATGGATTTCGATGCCTTATCACCTTATCCACGAATTCCATCAATGTGGGACCTTTTAAAACCGAAACACATTTTCAAATAATGTAATGTTTCTTTACTTTCCAAAAGTGCCCCTCCTCTCCCCTTATAAAAGGCCCCCACCTCTACCTCATTTCACACACCTCTCAAGCCTTTGGCTCGGCCAACCCCTGCCCATTTGCTCTCTCCACATCCCTCTCCTCATCCTAGAGGATTCCCTTTGGGCAGAATCCTTTCAAAGGAAGCCTTTAGGCTCAAACCAAAAGAAGTTACACTTTTTAAGGTATTTCATTCTCTCATGTTCATTTGTTTTATTTTGCTTCTCCGACCCCCTAAACTCTTTTTATTTACTTCTTTTGTAACAACACCAGTATCTTCAATATACTAGGATGTTGTTATAAGATTTATTTGAGCTACACTCTCACACAACTACATCAAATGGTTAAAGAACATACGTTTTCCGTGGATGGCGAAATTATGCCTCCCGAAACGATGATTGTTCAATACTCATTTAACACCTTCAAAGGTGGCCATTATGATGTCACTATTTTTATATATGATATATAATATGTTTATGTTTTCCTTAAGCTTCTGTTTTTTCATTTTGGGCATACCTTTATGGTTTCCATTATGGGTAAAACACGATATCTTCATTTAAGGAAGTGCGGACTACCGCCCCCTCAAAGTGATGTGATTCGTTAATGCCATATGTGGGACGTGTAAAGGATGGATTTAAAGTTATTATATATGATGTTATACTGGAATTATAATATACCTATATATATCATTATCATTTATTTCCATTAAAGTATGAGATAGAAATGAAAGTAGCGTTCATGCGTACGTACGGACTACCGTCTCCATGAACGGTGCATTTCATTTCTTATCCCCAAATGTAATGTACTATTAAAAGTACATGTATATAATGGATATATATAATTAATGATATATCTAAATGATGAATATAATTCTGGAATTAAAATATACATAAGTCTCATTTAGTTTTAATTCCATTAATATGACAAAGAAATGAAAGTAGCGTTCATGCGTACGTACGGCTTACCGTCTCCATGAACGGTGCATTTCATTTCTTACCTCTAAATGATTATGTAATATTTTAAATACATGTATGTACTGTATATATATGACATATATGATATCTACATCATGAATACTATTCTGGATATAATGAACCTTTGACCAAATTAACAACTTGTAAGTATAAGAAGTCAATTTTTGACTTAAGAACCAAATACCGACAAAATGAACATTATTAACTTAAATGATTACATGATGTTCATAACATGGTATAAAAGGAATAATGAACTTGGAAAAGATTCATAAGAAAGTAGAGATTAACTCAAGTTTATTATTCAGGAGTTTAAAGAACGGTCGGGTCAAGTCAGATACGAGGTATGGGAACTTCTTAACCCAATTTCCATTCTTTGGGTTAATCTCCTACTTTCAAATTATGTCATTATATTATTATGTCGTATCTTGTATTTGTACTTTATTTATGTGTACTTATAGTGAATACACATAATGTATCTATTTTATTTTAAAAATTATCTTTGTATGGGACTTCGTCTCAATCTCCTTTCATTGAGGCATATTTTATTTTATACACAACTTTCTTTTATACGGTGTATAAACCCCTTTGACTTTTACGTTTATTCAAAAGGAATCTTTTTTATACGAAACGTTTACTAAACGACAAAAGGGAATGTTTTTGTCGTACGTATGCGGCGACAACGACTTCTCCGTCGTCGTAACCGTTGTTTCAGTTTCGGCTTCTTCTACAAGCCATTCCTTCTTTTTAAAAGAAAAATAAATACCATGTTTTACTTTTCCTTTATTTTGGTATTGAAAATGGTTTTCACAATATTTTTTTATATCAATGTGTGGTATTGATATCTTGTGATTGAATGGTGGAAATTTTATGTTTCCTTTATTCATGTTTTATGTGATACGATTATGTTGAGGTTCTTGGGCATTATTATGAAGAACGGGTGGTTCCGTGATAAACTAAGGGCGGGTGAGCCCGTTATAGCTCTCCAATGCATTGGGTAACGCGAAGGAGTGAAACGTTAAGGTTTCTCCGAAGAGATTTTAGGGAATATACTGTGATGGGTATTCCAAACGTAACCAAGAGGGTTACCCCCTACGTAAGAATGTTATGAATGCCTCAAGTTACCTTTACGTATTATGATTTATATGATTTATTCATGTTTTTATGAGGTATGTTAAAGTGCCTATGTTTTATGGGTAAAGTATGATTTCATTCTTATGTATATATGAACTCATGTTTCCTTTCCATGTTTTTATAACCCATACTGAGTTTTTATGCTCATCCCAAGTTTTTGAAATGTTTTTCACAGGTCAAGGGAAAGGTACATGATAAGATGATAGAGTCAAGGATGTGTCAAGAAATAATCCATGTTTTATTTTAAATGTGATTCCATTGATGGGAATGAAGAATACTATCTTTATGTAACCACTTTGTTTATATGTGGAATGTAATGCAAGTCTTATGATCTAATTCTCTAAAACTCTAAACCCGAAAAGATCCTCAACGTGTAATCTTGTAATAACTCAAGATTAAGTAAGGTTTAAGGCTGGGGCCTTATACAGTACCTGGAAGAGGATCACTGGACGGGACATACACGGAGTGGACGGAGGGAACCGAGGAGCTGAGGCGACTATCTGTACCCACCCTTCAGGTTGGAATTCCAGTGGAGGACTTGGTGTTTCTGCTTTACTTTTCTGCTGCAGTACTTTCTTTTCAGTTGTACATTACTTTTAGTTGGGTTTGTATTCTAGCCCATTTACATTCCAACACTTACTTTTGTACTCAGTTTACTTAATGTTTACTTCAACTTGCATACTCTGTGGTGTTGTTTAATTAATAAAGGCAATGACATCCCTTTTATCGGTATTTACACCTTTGGTGCTAGTCGCGAGCCTCTGGCCTATGGAAGGCGGGCTTAGTGTAGTCACAACACGGGCCCTGAGGACGGGTCGTGACAAACTGGTATCAGAGGAGTCGGTTCTACCGAAGAACTTAGGACTCTGATAATTTTTTCTGGGTGAAGCCATAGTGTTTAGGGTATTGAGTGTGGTTATCAGTCCAGGGAGTCCAGTGTTGGTGCAGCGGCCGACATATCCATACACCAAGACCCTGAATTTTGATTTCTGACTCAGTGCATGAAAACCTTGATTGCATGTGTGTTTCAAAAGTTTTCTTATTGATTACTTTGTGTCAGCTCAACGGGTATACTGTATTAACCGTGGAACACCTGTTTCTTTTCAGGATGGCCCCACGATGACAGCTAGCTAGGGTTCCAAGATTTGTGAGAGACGGCAGCCCACCGAGCGACGAGGCCTCGGTGCATGGCCCCATGACAGCATAGGAACCGGAGGTACCACTACCCACCGAGCTACCAATGCTACCAGCCCCAATGGCCGAGAGTGCATGCCGCATGATCACGTTGCAAGAGTTTCAGAGGTAGAGTCCACCCAGGTTCGGCGGAGAGACAGATCCTTAGTTAGCCGTGGATTGGCTGGAGGCCATCGTCAGAGTCATCAGGTTGGTAGGGACACCAGCAGACCTCATGGTGATCCTCGCCGCGAGTCTCCTCCACACAGCATCAGGTAGATAGTGGATCCGGATGCTCCAGGTTCACGTTGAAGCATCTCTACTTTGGACGGACTTTGAGATCCTCTTTTGCTCGGAGTTCATTCCATCCACCCTTCGTGTGGTGCACATCCAGGAGTTACTATAGCTGCAGTAGGGCAGCATGTTGGTAGCCCAGTACTCGGCAAGATTTACCGACCTCTCGCGCTAGTCCACAGACGTGGTACGTGAACCATTCTTCCAGGCCCGGACCTTTGAGCAGGGGTTGAGGCATGAGATCAGTGCTTCGACGATTCCACTCAGCATCCCGACTCAGGCGGGGGTGCTAGAGCAATCCCTACTAGTGGAGAGCTTTCTCGCCGAGTAGCCATCTGCAGCGAGACCCACTGTAGGACGGCACGAAGCGGATTCTTCCACAGCAGGCAGTTGAAAGACAACATAGGGGTCCAAGCGGACCAGGCCATCAATTGGGAGACCTTAGGACATGGGTTCGGCTGTGCGGGGCACACGACGTAGAGAAAGACTTCTGAGGAGAAGACAATGTTATGCATGCGGCAGGCAGGGCCACATGGCTTGTGACTGCCCGAACCGCCATGCAGACGAGCATCAGACAGTGGAGGGACCTCCCAGAAAGAGGAAGAGGTTCGACCGTGGCAGTCCATAGGGATCAGGAGGATGAGGTAGAGGAGCTGGCCGAGCAGTGGGTGGTGGACAACGCTTTGAGGCTCTACCACCACCACCCACAAGAGGTCCACCCCGACCATAGGGAGTTGGCGAGAAGAGGCAGGCTCAGCTCTAGGCCGTAGAGGCTTATTACCACGGTGCACATGAGATGATTTGAGGTACTATATGTTTCTACTCCACCCTTGCTTCAGTTCTTATAGACACAAGTGTGAGTCATTCTTTCATTGCCGCTGCTCGTGTTCGGAGCTCAGAGATTCCGACAGAGTCGAGGGCTCGATACTTGCGGCTAGAGACTCTTACGGGAGTAGAATCGATGATTACGCACTAGTACCGGAAGTGTGTGCTTACTCTAGGAGGTGAGATCTTTGACTGGGATCTTCTTGTAGCGGCGTCGAGGGCTTACGACGTCATCTTGTGTATGGACTAGTTATCTACATTCCATGCTTAGATCGACTGTATTAGGCGGAAGGTGCGGTGTGTCTGCATGGATGGGACCAGGTTCACCTTCACCGGTGAGAAGGTAACCTTATCAGCACAAAATGGACTCACACATAGGAGAGGTCAGCCAATCACACATCATTTGGCTAGTCTCATCCTCAGAGCAGTTGACATGAAAAGTCCATGTTTTCCTGTAGTGGTGGATCCGTATGCAAAATTTTTTCCTGAAGATATTCCAGGACAACCTCCTCACATGGTGGTAGATTTATATATAGACCTATGCCCTGGGACATCACCGATATCCACTCCAGCATATCAGATGGATCCCGCCGAGCTTCGTGAGCTGCGGGTACTGCTAGAGGACTTACAGGGGAAAGGTTTCATCCGACCCAATGTTTCACCTTAGGCTTCTCCACTCTTATTCACCAAGAAGGATGATGGGGGATTGCGAGAGTGTGTTGGTTACTGTCGCCTGATCCAGGTGACCGTGAGGAACGAATATATGATTCTGAGGATTGTCATCATCTTTTATCAGCTCAAGGGAGCACGTTGGTTCTTGAAGATAGACCTCAGGTCATGCTATCATCAGCTCCGAGTTCGGGACGAGGATGTGCATAAGACAACTTTCAGGTTTCAGTATAGCCACTATGAGTTCTTAGCTATGCCCTTCGGTGTGACCAATGCTCCAGAAGTGTTCATGAGTCTCATGAACATGATTTCCATCCCTACCTCGATCAGTTTGTCATTGTCTTAATTGATGACATACTGATTTACTTGACCACTGAGGATGAGCACGCCTACCACATACGGGTTGTACTGGATACACTCCGAGAGCACCAGCTTTATGGTAAGCTCTCTAAGTTCCAGTTCTGGTTTCGATAGGTTTGCTTCTTGGGGCATGTCATCTCAGAGGGGGGAGTTGCAGTGGATCCCGCAATGGTCGAGGTGGTAAATACTTGGGAGCCACCCGGGAGCGTGACAGAGGTGAGAAGTTTCCTCGGTCTAACTGGGTACTATCAGAGATTTGTTCCAAACTTCTCCAGAGTTGTAGCACCGCTTTCATCTTTGATGAATAAGGGGAAACCCTTCGTGTGGTCAGACATATGTTAGCAGAGCATCGAGGAGCTGAGGCAGTGATTGACCAGTACACCCATCTTGAGGAAACCAGAGGAGGGTGTAGGGTATGTAGTTTACTATGATGCATCAGGGACCAGACATGGGCGTGTCCTGATGCAGGAGAAATCAATGATCGCTTACGGTTCACAACAGCTGAGGCAACATGAGAAGAAATACGCTACCCATGACCTGGAGTTAGTAGTAGTGATATTTTCCTTGAAGATGTGGTGGCACTATCTGATGGGCAAGTGCTTTACTATCTATTCTGACCATTAGAGTCTTAGGTACAAATTATCACAGAAGGAAATGAACCTGAGACAATGACGATGGCTCCAATACCTCCTGGATTATGAAATTGAGATAGACTATACTCCTTGGAAGGGGAACATAGTAGCTGATGCTCTCCGAAGGAGGCCGGGCATCTAGCTACTTGGAGAGGTGACAGAGTAGTTCGCAGCTTTGCAGATATCCTTCGTGGATAGTGATGGGGCAGACTATATTCAATCCCTCATAGTCATTACTCTACTACTTCAATGGGTCATAGAGGCACAATGTGGGGATGTGGACTGTGAGACGTGACGTGCACAGATATCCTCAGGACATGCACCTGATGGATTTTCTGTAGGATGAGAGCACGTAATCCTTTTCGGGGGATGTACCATGGTACCAGTTGCATTTCAGGAGGAGGTGCTGAGGGAGTTCCACACTTCCCCTATAGCAGTACATCCTGGAGAAGCGAAGACGTTTTAGGACCTCAGACAACATTACTGGTGGCTGGGTATGAAGAAGGCTCTGGCGGAGTTCGTTTCTCGATGCCTCACTTGCAAGCAAGTGAAGGCAGAGCACTAGGTACCTGCATGCTTGGTACAACCCTTAGAGGTCCCAAAGAGGAAGTGGGACAAGATATCCATGGATTTCGTGATGGGGCTTACACGTACTTCTAGAGGACACGACGCCATCTGGGAGATCGTAGACTGACTTACCAAGTTGACCAACTTCCTACAAATCAGAGAGCAGTGCTCGGTAGAGAGCTTAGGACGCCTTTACGTTTAGGAGATCATACGGCTTCATGGTGTGCCATCATATATCATCTCCGATCGAGATGCTCGCTTTACTTCCCGGCATTGGAAGGGGTTGTAGGAGGCCTTTGGGACGCAGCTACGCCTGAGCACTGCCTTTCACCTACAGACAAATGGGCAGACAGAGAGGACCATTCAGACACTCGAGGACATGCTCCACGCATGTGTCATTGACCTTGGTTGTAGCTGAGAGGATCACCTACCCATGGTGGAGTTTGCGTACAACAACATCTACTACTCCACCATCAGGATAGAACCTTTTGAGGAACTGTACGGCCTCCCATGCAGATCACCTTTGTGCTGGACTAACCCTCGTGAGTCAGCACTCGTAGGACCAGAGATGATTCGGACTACGACAGAGAAGGTGCAGGTCATCCAGGAGCTAATGAGGACTTCACAGAGTAGACAAAAGTCCTATGCTGATATGACTCGGAGACCACTAGAGTTCTAGGATGGTGAACACATTTTCCTACGGGTCTCACCTCAAAGTGGATTATGGAGAATTGGCCGAGGAGGAAAGTTATCTCTGTGCTTCATCGGGACTTTCCAGGTTCTCAGCAAGATAGGCGAGGGGGCTTATCACCTGGCTCTTCCACCTCAGTTGCACCGGGTGCACGACGTATTCCACGTATCTCACCTGAGAAGATACGCGAACGTCCCGATGCATATCATTGATCATGGGGAGCTGGACATCAATGACAGGGCGACTTGTGCGGAGGTCCCGGTGGAGATCGAGGATCGACAGGAGCGGGTCCTAAATGGACGGTCGATACCTCTTGTGCACATTCGTTGGCAGCACGAGAATCTCCAGAAGAGAGCATGGGAGTGGGAGGCTCAGATGCATGCTAAATACCCTCTTTTGTGTCCCTACTTTGTGTTGTAGCTTTACGGGGACGCAAAACCCTGAGGTGGGAGTAATGTAAAGACCCAAAAATTTCAAGGAATTTTTTTTAAATACTTTGGAATTTTACGAGTCTATGGATTTTTAAGGCGCTTGATACCGAGGCCCGGTGTGACTGGAATCAATTTTCGAAGTTTAGCTCGGGTACGTACAGTGAACGAATGAGCAGGTTTTTCTATCTTTTGAACCGGTGCTCGGAAATAAAATCTGAGGGCACCGATGAACTCGCAGCACTGGTAATTGATTAAGGGGACACTTACCGTAGTTGCGTTCGTAAAAGTGGAGAAGTTAATTTTTAGGGGTTCATTTAAGAAATAAATAAAAATTATCGGAACATTTTTTATTACTAAAGGAGGTCACTCCCTCTCGTGGGTAGTTAATAGTGGGGCCTGCAACCACTTAATTACCCAATTGAGGACGTTAGAGAGGTGGGGCCCACACAAGCCCCACCATTTAATTTTCTATGACCTCATTTATTGCCCTACTATTTCCAGGACGTTTCCTACATTTATATCCCTTGATTAATTATTGGGTAACTCCTCATTTTGATTAATGAGGAACCTTCCTTTTCCCTTTTAAATTTAATCTGTCAACACGTTTAATTATGGGGAACCTTCTCTGTCCCATACTTAATTAAATTTCTACACATTTTAATTATGGTGGTGAATTAATTACGAGAGAGTTTCTTTGCGTGGATAATAAAATAATAGGGGAACCTATTATTTTTATTAAGGAGGAGAACTTCGTTGTGTGATGAAGAACACCGGCCTCCGACGAAGAACGACGAAGAATGCCGGCCTCCGACGAAGGATGACAAAGAACGCTGGTTCCTTGGAGATCGATGACGCACCAAATTACCTTTCTCCGTGGCAATAGAGGAGACGCCGCTTCCTCTTCGGTGCGCCCCGACGACGCCTACGATCCTTACCCCCGCGACGTCGGCGATCGTCTTCCGTGTCAAGGTAGGGGAATTTGAATAATGTTTCCTTATGTGATTCTTATATCCTGGGCGTGGAATGCAATTTTTAGTATTGGTTGAGCCACTAATGCGGTGGGTGCAGACTAACGAACAAGTCCGAACCCACCACTAGTTTTTTATTCGTACAACAAAAAACCTTGTTTATCCTTGGCTTTTGTTTTTGGCTAACTCAGAGGGCAATGGCTGAACAAACACGGCCCGATGACCCTCTGAAGTTTATTTGTTTGTGCGCATATGGATGGGCGACAATGAAATGAGACCACAATGGCATATGGAAGCCATCGTAGTGAAGAGAGGGACCCGAGAGGGCCATAGGCGCAAACGTTGGGAAAATTGGACCACCAGAGCGCATCTGGTGGTCCGCGGAAGACATTGCCGGTAGGCCACACCGGCGCGGCGGCGCCGGAAGCCGAAGGCAGCGGCCGGTACCGGAGGCGGTGGCACCCTGACGCGACGCTGACAGGAGCCACCCCGGCTTCAGCCACGGCTGCGAGGAGCTAGATCTCGCAGCCGCGTGGGATCCTGGGAGATGCGACATCGGTCGCCACATCCACGGAGTGCGAAAGGGGCGGGTGAACGCGTCCCCACTTCTTGGCCCACTGGCCGAGCCAGCGCACCCCCCGGCCGGGCCAGGGTGGGTCACGTAGACCGGGTCGGGCTGCGACCAGCCGGGCCAAGCCGCGCACTACTGGACCAGACTAGGACTCAGGTCGGGTCACCGGGTTTGGCCCGACCCATGGGGTATTGGGCAGGGTCGATCCGGGCCCAAACCCCCTAATTTCGGACAAATTCATTCAAACACCCATATCTTGGGCTACGGTCCTCCAATCGACGCACCGTACCTTTCATTGGGATCATTGGATCTAGATGGTCGTTTCGGTATATTACACTCAAGGTTTTGGAGAACTTTGGGTACAACCGGTTTGGTTCGAACATGAAACCAACCGGGCCCTCGGAGCGGAAACGCTTATAAATCGAGCTCCGGACATCCGATTGACGTGTCATCGACTTTGTTGGTTTCCTCTTAGTGAGACGGTTCTTTTGTCTTACGCCACATGAGGTTTGGATGTAGCTGGAGTATGGTCAGGTTGGTTTTAGCTTAAAATTCAACCGCGCCCCTGGAATGGAAAAGCCAATAACCCTCAGACCGGGCATCCGATTGACGCACCGTTTGTAGCGTTGGGTTTCTTTTGATGAGAATGAACTTTGGGATACATCAACTCTGGACTTCATTATAGATGATGTATCGACTCTCTCTCTCTCTCTTCCTCAAGGAGAGGACCCTCCCGGAATCGATCATGTTGTGGGTGGGAATCCTGGAGCTGGCTTGGACTGCAACGATGATGACTGTACTTCGATCCTCCATGGGTTCGGTAGCGACGACGACCATACTGGAATCCTCCATGGGTTCGACGATGATGACTACTATTATTGTATCTTATGTGGGTCCGACAGTATTGACCTTTGTACTTGTATCCTGTGTGGGTCCGGCAGAGTAGCTGGTCTTGTATCTTTTCTAGGTCCGACAGCTTAGCTGGTCTTGTAACCTATATGGGTCCGACAGCTTAGATGAATCAGTGGCTACATTTAATTATCTCTATCGCCTTATGAAATTTATACCTGTGTGAGATGAGTCTTGATTCTCAATCTTATCATTGATGTGATTGACTTGCTTTCCTTGTGGACTGATTTGTGCTTTCCTTTGTGGACTGCGTGGTGCTTGTGAGTTGGAGACGAACTGTAACTGATGACTTAGGTATATGTATGGGTATATACCTAAGTAGTGTTATTGATACTTCCTGATTGTATCTTTCCTTTGTGGTTTATCCTTCGTGGATTCTGATAGACCTTCGGGGGTCTCAGGGTGCCTACTGAGTATCGAATACTCACCCCTGCACGGGCTACGCCCACACTAAGTTGTGTTGGATGCAGACGACATACAACACTAATCGAGGTGGAAGCTTGTGGAGATGGATGGTACCTAGAGGAGGATCACTAGATGGGACGTACACAGAGCAGATGATCGGACCCAAGGAGCTAGGGAGACTATCTGTACCCACCCTTCAGGTGGGAATTCTAGTGGACGACTCAATGTTGCTGCTTTACTTTTCTGCTGTTGTACTTTCTTTTCAGTTGTACTTTACTTTTAGTTGGGTTTGTATTCTGGCCCATTTAATTTCTAGTACTTACTTTTGTACTCAGTTTACTTAATGTTTACTTCATCTTGTGTACTCTGTGGTGTTGTTTACTTTATAAAGTCAATGACTTCCCTTTTATCAGGATTTACGACTTTGGTGCTAGTCGCCAGCCCCTGGCCTATGGAAGGGGGGCTTGGGGTAGTCACGACACGGGAACCGAGGATGGGTCGTGATAGATCTCATTATTTATAGGAAAATTTACATAAAGGGTGATATTTAAAAACATATCCCAAAATAAGAAAATTTTAATTAAAAGAAATAACATTAAAATGATTCCTTGATAAAAGAGAAGAGTGGAAGATATGGTTCTCTTGCTTGACTGTGTGACTCCAATGGCTTGGGAGGGAATTCTTGAAAGCTTAGGGCGCCTTAAGAAGACAATAAGTAGTATAGAAAATAGTTTAGTTGTTCTAAAAGGAGTTTATGTGGGGATAAGTTGGTTTTTGGGTGTATTTTTATAGGAAAAGAGTGGGATTTCTTCATTATTGTGATTTTGGACTCTACATAATAAAATACTCAAACCAACAAAAATTACCCTGGTTTTTGGCCATGGTTTCTTTCAAAGGGGAGTGGATTAAATTATTCTCTAAGAAATGGACCAATGATAATAAAATAATTCCCTTGCTTCAATGGATGTGAATCCCACACTCAAGGAAATGATTTAAAAATATTAAACTATATTATATGTCTTGGAGGTTTCATTAAGGATTTATAAAATAAAATAAATAAACACAAATTAACATTAAATTTAAAGGAATACATATATTTGGCCGTAGATATATTTAATATAATTTATTACATCCCTACTGGTCAATTATGATTTCACAAAACACAAAGTATAATTATAAAGTATTTAATTTTTTACCCAACAATTCAACTCTCTACGAAAATTATGAAAAATTAACCATTAGAAAAATTAAATATTATAATTCTTAAATTAATATTCATTTAATATAAATATAAAAATATTTTAAATTTCAATTTTAAAATAAAAACCAACATTTATTAAAAATAAAGGGTTTTGGAAAATAACTGTTTTTCTGAACCCGTGTATAAATTACATTTGACATTATAAAAATAAAATTAAGTTTTATATTAAATTAATGTTATTTAATGACAATAGTTTTAAAATTATTATTTATTTAAAAAATAAATTTGTTAGTTTATTGAATTATATTATCAACCAAAAATACAATTTGTGATATATTATATCAAAAATAAAAATCATTTTTAAGTAAATATAATAGGATAAAAATATAATTAGTATTATATACAAAAAGGTGTACATAATATTATTTCTATGTTCTTGATAGATATCTCTTTAACACACCAGCATAATCCTTAAGGAAAGGTGTGTGGTGGTTGATATTTCATGGCACTATTCGGTGAACATGGGTTGGTTAGTGATCCCGATGAGATTGGTATTCTCCCTTATATAGATTCAATCATGCTGAAGTTGATGGATGTCATATTGTGATGCGTCTAGGGGAAATCCCAAAAAATCTATATCCATCAGAAGCTCTAATAAATGGGCTTCACAGTGTATGATTCTACTGGTTGAGGCCATCAGTTTCTTTTTTTTGTACCAAAATGTTTTGTTAAAACCCTATATTTATATTATTCTGGTGATCACTATTCAATGACTATATCATCAACGATATTTATAAGTAACATTCAATTGAATAAAATTGGATTAATGAAAATAAGATCATGTGTTTTCTAGAAACATAGGACATTTAGTTGAATAATAAAGTGAATTTTATACATAATAGTTTGGGTTGTTATATGTCTTTATAGGACTACCTCACATAGTTGATGCTCTTAAATTATAACATTTATTTATGACTATTCCCAAAAGGTGTGGATTCAACATATTTTAAATAAATATGATGTTTTAAAAAAAATTAAAAAACATGAAATATCTCATCAAAAGTCATATTTGAATAAAAACTAATTTTATGAAATATGATAATGGGTTATAATAATTTTGTAATTATTTCATACAATTATCTGGGTTGGAGGGCATTTTACGCCATATACTAATACAAATACCCCCAACAGAATGGGCTATATGAGCATGTGAACTAAACCATAAATGAGTAGGTCCACAACATTCTTATATGCTCTGGCCTACCCAAATAATTAGTATTTGAAGCTACTACAACTGTAGTATACAAGATAAATATATTTCATTCCTATGAGAATCAATATAAAACTCTATATAAATGTTGGAATAAAAAATAACCTTCATAAAAACATTTAAAAGAATGTATGTGTACATAATACTCCAACATAAAAATAGATAAATTATAACATAGATATCATAAATGTGTGTAATAAAATTATAAATTAGTGGTTAACTGTAAAAATATTCAATTTTAAAAGAATACAATTTTCATCAACATGTAGAACAAAAAACAATGAATTTAAACAAACCATGAAATATTATAATATGACAGTTATAACATAGACATTGAATTTGTGGGTATAAATATGAATCATCACATTATGAAATAAAAATTTAGATCATAATGAATAAAAATTTATTTATAAATTATCAAGAAATTAAGACTATTTTTTTTAAATTCACATTATTCTTCAAATATAGGTTTACTTCTATAATGATTTTTATTGCATAATGTGATAAAAAAAATATAATTATCGTTTTCCCATTTTTAAAAAATTCATTTCATTAAATTAACTTAATTTTTAACAGATGATATAATAATTATATTTGGTTGATTTTTAGGAAATTTTTGAAATGTGTTATTTTTCAATGAATTGTGAAAAATACTTTTTTTATTGAAAACTTTATATTTGATTCATGTATTTAAAATTTTACATATGAATTTAAAAAATAATAAAACTAAAATTATTTCAATTAAATTATTACTAATGTAATTAATTTTATATTAATCATTTTTATAATTGAATTTTGATAAAATAATCTTTTTATACATATGAGGTAGTTTTCTGAGAAACTATTTTTTTTGTGTTTTGTGTTTTTATTTTTAATTAATTATATACACTTATAAAAATATAATTTTTAAAAATGGATTATATATTTTAAATTAGGATGTATATAATTTATAAATTACCCCCTTTAATTTATTGATATTAGGAATAGTAACCATATATTTTAATTGTCACAATGATAAGAGTAAATCAATTAATTTATGTTAAAAATAATATGATAAGAACTAAAAATTGACCATAAAAATTTACCTAATTTCATTGTATTGACCTTATTCTTACATAAACATCCAATATTAAAATTTATGAGCATTTTATTCCAATTATTTTTGATTTTGTTTTCTTTTATCTTATTTAATGAAAATAAAAAATTTAATTTTCATTTAGTTATTAAAATTAAGAATTTGAAATAAAGACAAAAAAACCAAGTGTAATGACCTGAAATATTATAAATGATGTTTCCCTTTAATTTTTAATTAAATGTCTTATTTTGTAATATGGTTATGGAAAAAAATTCATTTCCTTGGATATAAATTATTGGATATAAAAAACCTTTAAGAATATTTACGATTGTTAATATAGATGTTTACTATTGATCACATGATTAGTATAAATATAAGGTTACAAAAAAACAATTGATTTAGATAGAATATGTGAATACTTCAACCCATAGAATTATTCCCTATAAATCACATTTATCAATGATTCTGAGAGATATAACAACTATAAGATTTTCCTTGGACCAAGTCCAAGATGAGATCCAACATCATAAGCATGAGAAAAACTATTTATGGGAGAATTTCATGTTCATCAAGATCACGAAGCAAACCATGTTTTTTAAATGGCCCCATGGAAGATATATCATCACACACATTACTCTTATGGAACATTCCTATATCATTAAGGGATACGTATCAAGAAATTAATAATATTAATATGTATATTGAATAAAATAATTAATTTATGTTCATTTTTATTTATACATTATAAATGATTTTGATTTGGATTCAATTAAACAGACATTATAATGTCATATAATGTTGAAATTCAATTAAGGGATTTATTTTTTATGAATTAATGGATTTTTAAAATAAATATTATTTGAAACAAATTTTATTATTAAATAATTATTTTTCATTATAAATGGTGATATAATTTTTTTGAAGTGAAATGTTCATTCTATAAGGGTTTAGAATAATGTTACAGTAAAAAATATGTCATTTTCAATAAATGTAAATTTTTATGTTGAATGTGAAAATTAATATATTTAGAAAATTATTTAGATATAATTTATATTAATTTATGAATCAAGACAATGAATTTATCTAATGGGTATTTTTTCATAATTTTCTGGGAAAATGTTTTTTTGGTCAAAACATTATTACCATATAAAAATACTACATGTTTTACTAAATCATAATGTACCAATATAGATAAAAAATACTATAAAAATTATCCCTGTCCAAATATATGTTTTTTAGGAAAAATAAAGTAATTTTACTTATTTTTGATTTATTTTATAAATCCATAATGAATCCTCCTAGATTTATATTATATTTTATGGTTTTTAAATCATTTCCATGAGAGTGCTACTAAACACTACATGAGAAAGGGAATTATTTTATTATCTTAATCCATTGGAATTATAAAATAATATAAGATTTTCCAATTTTGTAGAAAATAGGGTGAAAAACCATGGGATGGTTTGTGGTTTTGAATATTTTATTATGTAGAGTCCAAAACCTAAATAATAAAGAAATCCTCCACTTTTCCTATATTAACCAACCCAGGATCTCATTTCACTTCTCCCAACCTCTTCGAAACATGAAAAAAACCCCTCCCTCTACTCCCTTGAGTCCTACCATGTTTCCCCAAGCATCCAATAATCACCTCTCAATCCATTGGAGTCACACACTCAAGTAAGGGAACCTCATCTTCTACTCTCCTCTTTTTCCAAGCACTTCTTTTAATGACATTTCATTTAATTTCCATTTTCTTAGGTTGGGGTATGTTATTCCATAACATCATTATTTTAAATTTTATGTATGAATTATTATATCCCATATCAATCTCATTTATCTCCAATATGGGACTTTATACACACCCATTAGCATGCAAAAATATTATAACGCTTCTTTCCGATTTCCTATTTCTTCATGTTTATTTATTATATCAAGCATTAAATTTCTTATTCCTTATGCTGGAATATGTGTTTAAAAGGACCTATTATATTCCATTTCATGTCCATATTATGAGATACCACTTTAACTCTCATATATCCATTTTATGAATTTCAATATGATGTAGTTTTGCTGTCGAAATTACACTGTGGTTTTCCAAGACAACATAATTGTGTAGTGAATACCATACACATTTTTCTATTAAGGGTATTATCATTTATGCACATATAGTTATTTATTTGATACATAAATTTATATATTCTACAATAATTTGTCTTGGAATAAATTATGATGTTTAATGAACCCATGTTATATGATCTATGCGGAACACATAAGTATAAGAATGAAAAGATATGTAGGGCTGGCCCAGATAGTGCTCCAATGCACTAGGTAAAGGTTAGTATCATGAAACATTACATTGGGAATGTGGGTTTACCTGATACTTTTATGGTACATTTTTAACCATGATGTCTTGGTGCGGTTAGCCTTAACAATTTTTATGATGTAGTGTTTTAATTTTCTTCCACATTTACCATGTTATGATTATCATGTTATATTATAAATTATTATTCTTATTATTCATTTTATTGTACACTAATATTCATAATATCTAAAATTAATTTCCTTAATTACGTTATTCCTTTTTGTCTTATAATAGGCTTTATATTTCACCACTTTTATATATTTAATCATGTTATTCTATATAGTGTTACCTATGAAGGAATTTTTTGGTCATGTTAAAGATGTTTTCAATAAATATATTGATTTCCATATTTTATGTTGTTATGTAGTGTACCTAATTAACACTATAAACTAGGCCTTTTGATCTTAAATATTTTATTAATTATAATTTTATGTACCAAATCACATTTAAATGTGAAATATGGAGCAGGGTCGTTACAGTTTGTATAAGAGGACATATATAATTTTTTTGGAAAAGGATTAAAAAACATTAGATAAATCCAAAGGAATAATACTATGTATAAGAAATAATACCAAAATTTGGTAAATATAGTGTAAGGGTTTTATCAAGAAAATACATCCATGTCTAGATTTTATAAGTGAAATTTCTTTTGGCACGTATTTACCTAGGGGTAACAACTTAGAGATGATGTTCTGGGCCTGACTTGATGTAATCCAGTACATGAAAATGGGCCTTATTATGCACCAAGATTTACACTCATGGGACATATGATTTGATAAATTCATAATCTCATTATGAAACATAGTTAAGCTAACAAAAAATTGTCCAGAAGAATATATGATATGAATTATATAATAGATTACACTGATTAATGCCTTGAAATTCATATATAAAGTAAATAAATTTAATTTATAAGTTATCCCTTTATTTCCTTTGGATTCCCCTTTTTGTTTATAATATTTTTTAAAAAATATTTCCTAAGTCTTTTTTCGAAGAAGTAAATGAGTAGAACTTGAATAAAAAAGTGAATTGTAGGGTTATAGTACATAGCTGTACGCATTATTTCACATCTCAAATGTTTATTATAACTCTCAAAAAACCATCACATATCATGGAAGTAGAGATGTTGGTGAGAGTGAAAAATGGGGAAATTATTTCATATCAAGTATATAACCCTTCCCTTACCAAGGTTAGTGGGATGAACATCTTGTAAAACCTTTCCATACTCTCTTTGGTGAAATTGGATTCAATTTTAGGAATGGAATGAATTTATCTATATAGAGATAATATAATGTGCCAGGAGAAGAAAACCACTCTCCATTTGTTGAATTAACCCCTGATTCTATACAATAGTAAGGATGAGTATGAATCTTGTTTATAACCATCATCCCAATCATAGATATTAATTCCCTTTGATAAATAGTATATTTCTCAAATGAGTCAATGGAAATAATAATAAATGAACACATTTTTATTGTGAGGGAATACTCAAATGTGTTTTCCATAGAATTTCGTTGTCTTACTCTTAGCCGAGAGGTCAAAATCTTATTCAAAAATATACCTGGGGTGTTTTCTATATCTAAGACAATGTCATGGATGGATGTTTTGGAACCTTTGGAACTGAAGAAACATCTATTGGGGAATCAAGATAAAGGATTCATATGCCCAAGTGCTTCATCATGTAGTGCACCAGTCATCTTGGTTATGAAGAAGGATGGGTCAATGCACATTTTCATTGATTATTGTGATCTCAACAAGATCACAATAAAGAAAAAGTATCACTTATTGATAATTTAAGATATTTCATATCAGTTATGTATAGAAAAATACTTTTACATGGTGGATATGTGGTAGGTATATTTTCTGTGTTTGGGTGTTGAAGGAGGATATCCCCAAAACTACTTTTCATACAAGGTACGAGCAATTATAATTCATAGTAATTCTATTATGACTCACTAATGCTCAATAAATATTCCTAGAATTTATTAATAGTGTCATTAAAGAATACCTAGAAATATTTTTGGTAGTCATTAAAGATGATATTATAATATACCCAAAAAGAATGGAGGAGCATGAGAATCATTTGAGAACTGTGAAAAATATGATGAGAAAGTAAAATCATTATTTCATGTACAAAAAATGTCAGTTCTGGTTGAATTATGTCAATTTCATAGGGAATATCATCATATGAAATGAGATATCATTGGACCCTACAATGAAAAATGAAATTATAGGATGGACAAGGCCATCTTCTGTGATAGATATTCATAGTTTCCATAGGTTATTTGGATAATATCACTAATTATTGAGAAATTTAACAATATTATCAACCCCTTTTACCAAGATAACTATGAATAGAGTATAAATTTCTTGGAATGATGAATGTGAAGAATGATTCATGGAGTTGCAAAGGAGGCATATCACTACTTTTTTCCTCATATAACCCACTAGTGTGGTAAAGTTCACAATTTTTAGTGATGATTTGAATAATGGATTAGAATTTTTGTTGAGGAAAAATGATAAATTCATATCCTATGATTCCAGGAAGTAGAAAATTCATGATAAAAACTATCCCACACATGATTTGTAGTTGGTAGTGGTGATCTTATATTTGAAATTTTTTCAGAATTGTATCTTTGGGGGAGAAGTGTGAAATACATTCGGATCAAAAATGTCTTAAATATATATTCACATAGAAATAGCTAAATATGTGCCAACGAAAATGGTTAATTCTCATAAAGGTCTATGAATTCTCAATCCACTACAATCCATGGAATAAAAGAAAAGTGAAGGATAAGCTCTGTAGAATCGATCAAGAAATTATATCTTCAATGATATTTGATACGGACCAAATCTTTTTAGAATTGAAGAGGACGTACATGAGAATAATAAAGGAACATCATCGATAATTTCACAAATTATTTCATTACCATATCTTCATGAAGGGTTAAATGATACTAAAAAATATGATGTGGGGATTTATATTAATTTGTAAACTATAAAGGTAAATCCTCAGAGTTCAATGATAATGAATAATGTTTTGTAAGATATTTTTCAGCACACTATATACCATCAAATCGATAGTTAATGTAGTATCTGTTAGATGATGCACATAACTCATCCATATCTATCCATCCTAGAAGCATAAATTTGTATCGAGATCTCTGAGAATACCATGTTAGTGAAAACATGAAGAATGAGGTTTCATAATATATATCAAGATTCCTTGTACATCATCATGTGATAAAGGAATGGAAAAAATATAAGGGGATGATGCAACCATTACCCATACCTACATGGAAATGGGAAAAAATAAACAAGGAATTTCGAACCAGGCTTCCTAAGATATCTAGAGAAAATAATGCAATCTAGGTTATGGTGGATCATCTTACAAATACTAGACACTTCATTATAATTCTAGAGGATTTATCATTGAATGAACATGCATGGATATTAATCCGGGAAGTGGTGAATCTGCATGGTGTACCACTATCAATCGTATCTAATCGTTATCCATTATTCACCTCTATATTTTAGAAGAGTCTTCAACATTCTCTAAATACTGAGTTGAACTTCAAAATGGCCTATCACCGTCAAACTGATGGAAAATTTGAGTGGACTATTCTGACACTATAGGCCATGTTGAGAGAATTCTAAATGGGCTTTAAATGAAGATGGGATCAAAATATTTATCTTTTTGAGTTCAATTACACCAACAGTTTCCACTTGAGAAAAAAACGTCTATCTATGATAACCCTTATGGGAAGAGGTGAAAAGAACATTCATGTCCTGATGAAGTTGTGGAACGAACACTTATATGTTGTGAAAAGGTTGATGAAATGGTGGAAAAGGTTTCGAGAATTTAGCTATACATTAAGGCTCCTCAGAGTTGATAGAATATATTTGCTAAAAATCATCAAAGAGACCTAGAGTTTTTTTTTAGAGACATGGTTTTTTTAGATATTTCAATGGATGAATGTGATGATTTTTTAAGTAAGGGAATGTTTAGTCCAATATACATTGGCCTATTTGACATCTTTGATTGCAACAGAGTGGGAACCTACCAACTAGAGTTCCCACCCATCATATATAATGTACATGTATCCCTATTGAGAATGTAAATACCAGAACCATCACATGTACTCAATCTATAGGTGGTAACATTGGAAAATAACCACTCTTATGAAGGGAGGCCTGTGATGATCATAGAGCATAGAGACAATGTTATACCAGATAAGACAATGCACTTGGTCAATGTATTGTAGAGAAACCACAAGTTTAAAGAAGAAATGTGGGAACCATAAGAGGAGATAACACAAAGTAATCCTCATCTACTTTAATTTTAGAAATTTAAATTTCGACTGTGAAATTTCATAAGGGGTAAATATTGTAATGACAGAAAATGTTAAAAATAAAGTATCCCATTTTTATTGAAATAAATGTATGATTATAAAATATAGTTACAAAAAACACATAAAATTACTTTTATATATATTATTAGATTTAAATGATTTATATTATATTTATGGTTGTTAATATAGGTGTTGAATAGTGATCACTTGGTTTTTATAAATTTAGGGTTTTTTAAAAATCCAATTGACTTGAAAAAAGGATGTGATGGCCCGAACTAGTAGAATGATGCCATATGAAGCCCATTTATCTGAGACACTGAGGGAGATATCATCTCATGGATTATCCCTTGACCAAGTCCATGGATATATCCATCAGCATAACAATGAGTGAAAATTTTTACAATACAATTTCAAGCAATTCGAGGTCATAGACTAATCCATGTTAGCTGAACAACCACATGATAGTCTTACTGTCACACACATTAATTACAGGGTGTACAAATTTTTAATAAAGAGTTGTGTATCAAGACCATAATAATATGAATATGTCTATTTTATAGAATAATTATGTTATTTTAATTTTTTATTGTTAGAATCCAAATGATTTTAATTATGAATTAATTAAATAGAAATTGTAATTTCTGGTAATAATCAAATTAAATTAAGTGATTTATTTTTTTAAATTAATAGATATTTGAAATAAATAGTATATTAAAAAAATTATTATCAGGAAAAATTTATTAGTTATAAATTTTCAAATACTTTTTTTATTTTAGTTGTACTTATTATAACTGTTCAATAAAATGTTAATTTCAAAACCCCATCATTTTAAACAAATGTATTTTTTTATTTTAAAGTGGATATGGACATATTTAGAAAATTAATTACATTAAATTAATATTATTTATGATAATTTTATGTAGAATTTACATAATGGGTATTTTTTCTTAATTTTTTGAGATAATCAATTTTTTTGGTAAAAAAATAGCCAAAAAATAATTTTTTCTTATTTCAGAAATAACGTTATTGGAAAAACTGGGAAACCAAATGAATTTAGAATATATGAAAATTCAAACCTCATAAGAACTTTTCAGGCCATTCTAGATCAAATTAATGTGATTATAATCCTTTACCTTGACTAGACACCATTTAATGGAGGTTGCCTCCGAATCAGGGCTGTCTTTAATGAGATCCTCAAAAGTGGGATGCCATCTTGTCAAAGGTCTTCACATGATCCTCTAGGTTTTTTTCTCTCATTGAAACTACATATCATAATCCTATTAAATTTTTCAATCCAAGAGGATTGATCTTTACTAAAAACAATATGGAATGGTCTTTCGAACATTTTTTGTACACACACATCTGAAATCATGATATGGAAATATTCCCCTATAATTTATTCATTAGAATTCATGAGAATATTCTCAGTAAAGATTGATTAAATGTCCCCCTTAGTCATTGGGATGTTAGCATCAGATTCTGATATGTTTTGAGGGACGTTGCCTTTACTATAATACCTTGTAATAGAAGGACTAGGTAAGGTTGAGTAGTTCTTTCGTCTCATCAGCCTCCGAATTTTCTAGATAAACCCATATGTATTCGCGAGGGTGTTCTTCCATTACTTTGATGAGGAAAAAAGGTACTATTCTACTATTTAAGATTCATTAGACTCTGGGGTCCAGTGTTCTGAGGCAGGGTCATTATATTATGCTATATCATCTGACTTTCCTTATAAAGGATGGAGCTCTTCATGCACATCCTTAAAGAGAGACACTTCTTTAAATGGACTAGGATCATCAACACTCAGCAACCCAAAACGGTTCTGATAACTACCAGAAAACCTGGTGATACGTATGCGAACAAAAGATGGAGGCTTGGATCCCTCACCAAGGACATGTTTTGTCGACATTCGGATCATAACTGGGAATGGGATGTAAACTGTACTCACACCAAACCCATGATCAGCAATAACCGCAAGACTTGTAGATCTATTAAAACTGGAATATTTGTCCTTACATAATCCCAAGGATATATCCTCTTGGGGAGAATTACAAATAGATCTCGGAGCCTCTTCATATGTGGGAGTATTCCTCGGGCCCAAGATTACCGCATAATCCTCCCTTGATCCACCTATGAACAACCTTGGTGTAGGGTTGATACCTAAATCCTACCATAGATATCCAAAAACATATTCTACCCTCGTCACTAAAATCCTCTGTCCCGTTTCCTTCTGGGGGACAGTTGGAAATCTCACTTCCCCAATAACCCTATAATCCACTTAAGAAGTAATAAAAGAAAAAAAATTATTGATTTATTTGTACCATCATTCACTACGACCTAAAAAGGCTGATCCTCTCTCAATGCATGCCGACATCTACTGGATTCATGATAGAGACGCTTGAAAAAAAAATAGAATAAAACACCCGATTCATAGTATACCTTCTAATAACAATGTAATTCTCTATCAACCTCTATATAGTTTGAATCCAGTGGGTTCTTGGATTTTTTTACTTCAACGTAAATCCTCAAGTAAACTAGATGACCGATAGAGCGAGTATGAAGGTCAGAATAAAGAAAAAACCCACCATATTTCCGATCAAATGAAGAAATTTTGGATTTTGAAAAGTACAAGGGAGACCAGGAATAGAAATCCCTATTGACGTAACAGGAGTATAGCACTGCATATTAAAATCAAACAACCAACGGGAGAGAGAAAAATAGAAACTTGGAATAAAAAGGGGAGCATGAGCCAAGGTAGATATGAGATCATCTTCATATGTGAACCATATCATAATGTGCCTCGATTCTCAAGGCCATAAAATCGCATGATCATATAGCTTATAAGATGAGGAAACATATATGTCGAAGGCGTCCATAAATGGGAGGAGCTTCCCAAAGCAAGAAACCAATGATATATCCAATATTTCTGAAGTAGTGGTGAACTCTAGGGTAGAAATAAGTACCAATAAATTTCGTGCTCGAGTGACTGGATCTTAGAGAAAACATCGATTATGGGAAATCTAGGGAGGGCAGTTGGATGTGTGAAAGGGGAAAATGAGGGAGCAAAGAGAGATGAAGAGGGAGGGGAGGACCATCCTCCTCCCCGGGTCGGGAAGGGCCAGGCAGGGGAGGCGATGGCTTGGTCATGACCTAGGCCATCGATAGTGAGAAAGAGCAGCTGTGACATGGTCCAAAGGTCATCCCCCCTTAATTTGTTTAGGGTAAAAAATTAAGTACAGTATAAATATACTATTTTTTTTATGACATCATTATATCCCAATAGTTATGTAATAAATAAAATAAAAGGTATAATAAAAATATACACATATTCTCATTCAATTAATGTAATGTTATGTTTATTTTATTTATTTTATAAATCCTTAATAAATCCTCAAAAAAATATAAAATATTTTACGATTTTTAATTCATTTGTTTGAGACTGTGACTCACCTATATATATGAAAGGGAATTTTTTTTTCTTCATACATTGGTATTTTAAATTATTTTAAAAGACTACCCTTTGGAAATATCTTGGGCAGAGACCATGGTATAGTTTTTGGTTTTGAATATTTTATTATGTAGAGTCCAAAACGTAAATAACAACGAAATCCCCCTATTTTCAAATATAAAACTAAAAAAGATCCAATTTATCTTGATTAAAAATCTTTATATCATGATAAAATTCTTCCCTCTACTCCCTAGAGTAGTAAAAATATTCCCCAATATTTCAATATTCAAAATCCCAAGCAATTGTAGTCACACACTCATCTAAGGGAACCTCATATCCCACTCTCCTCTTTTATCAGCAACTCTTTTTAATGTTATATCATTAAATTTAAATTTTATTCTACTAGGATATGTTATTTCATATCCCACATACAATAAATTTTATTTTTAAATGATTATACCCCATTTCCCCCCTCGTATACCCTCTTACAAAGCTTTAGGAACACTAATTACCATATTCGGAATTTGTAATCTTTCTTTGAATTATCCACATTCTTTGGGTTTCTTTATTATGTTTTTTCTTCTATTTATAATTAATTATGTTTTGGGAATAAAGTTATGGGTGCCTATTACTTTACATTTCACGAATAAATCACGATAGAATCTTTTATATCTCAATAACCCGTTTTATTAATTTCTATACGATGTCATTTTGCTACCGAAATTGCACTACGATTTTCAATGAAAAAATAAATGTGTAGGGAATACCATAGCCAATTTTATATCTAGGGTATTAAAATTTATTCACATATACTAATTCTTTTAAACATACAAAAATTTATTCCACATTCATTGATTATGTAATAAATTATGATATTGAAAAAATCCATGTTATATGATCTATGTGGCACAGTTGAACATGAGAATGAAATGTTTACTAAGGGTGAACCTAGATAGTGCTCTAATGAATTAGGTAGTGTCTAGTATCATGATACATCATGTTGGGATAGAGGGTTTACCTAATTCCTTAATTGGAATTTTTCCAACATGATGTATTAGTGGTTTTAGACTTGACCTATATTTATGATGTAGTGTTTTAAGTTGTTTACACATTTACCATTATATGATTATCAGGATATATCATGCCTTATTATTTACCTTTTTTATCCACTATTGATATGCTAATTTTCTAACATGTACTATCTTCATCATGTTATACCTTTTTATCCCAAACTAGGCTTTATTTCTCACCCCATTTTATGTATGTCCTTAGGTTAACCCATTAAGTGTTAAGTACGAAGGATTGTTTTGGTCGTGTTAAAGAAATTTTCAATAACAATTATTCTCTTAATGTTATATATCTTCATGTAATGTACCTAATTTTACAAATACTCAGGACCTCTAGATCTTCTGCGTTGTATTAAGATTAATTTTATGTAATAAATCATGATTAAAAGTGATATAAAGAGAATAGTCATTATAGGACATGTTTGGTTATAAATAATTCATTAAAATAAGAATAAATTTTCCTTATTTGGACAATTTATTTTTAATTATTAGTTTTAATATAATTACCTTAAATACATACATAACACAAACAAAATATATTACCAATTAATATGAAAATAAAATAAATGATATTAAAAACATTAAAAATTGATATAATGTAATTAAAGTATTTTCCCACATATTTCATATATCTACATGACATTTTAGGGATGTGTTAAATGACAATATTTTATTTACATTTTTATCAATGTATTAAATTTCAAATCAATCTAATAGTTCCAAAATGACATTAATGGTATTTTTAACAAATAATTGGTAGTAATTTTTTTTAAAACTCATGAAAAATAAAAATGCATTCAAATCAATGGTATATGGTTTCGAATATCATCCATGACCTATTTAAGGATATTTTTATTTTATTTTATTATAATATTATTGATATTTAAATGGAAGAAGACACTAATAATGAGGTAATTCTCATGATAATTATCGTGGGTTAAAACTAAAAGGTAAGGGAAATAAATAATATAAAATTATAAAATATTATTGTATTGTAGTATTTTGACCCATAATCATCGTTTATTTGAATTATTCCTATTTGGATCAATTTTTATATGAATAATAGTTTATTTTAAATTTACACATTATTAAATTTCAAAATTGGCCCTCTGATCACTTATAATGTTTCACATTCACTCTACATTTCTTTTCACTTAACATATATTTTGGATCAGAAAAGTACAAACCAAAAATATTAATGAATCCACATTACACATATTATATTTCATTTTTTCATCAATCTTTCATAGGAAGCCTTTGGGTATAATCCTAAAAAAGTTTCTTAATGAAGATATATCATTCTTTACCTAGGAAGTTATGTTTTATTTTTTGTTTCACTTACTTAAAAACATATTAATACTTTAAAATATAAAAAAATTATTAATTACCATATATTATTATGTTATTTTTTAATGGGAAAACCTATAATATTTTCCCGTTCAATCAAATGGGAAACAAATGATCATTCATTTGCAAGACAAACTATTATCTCACAATCTAATGTAATTTTTTTTCCATCAATGCCTCTCATAAATGGTAATAATGATGGGTTAAAAAAACAAACAAATATATTAATTATATTAATTTAATAACTATAAATATATAAAATCAATATATTCAATATTTATTACCACCCAATTCATCAAAATATCATAACTCCTTTGTGCATATGTGTGGACTACCACATCCATGAAGCGATGTGAAATATTTTTCACCACCTCATCACATTACTAGTTTATATAACATTATATGAGGAAATTATATGGTATTTATGATGTAATTATCATTATATAAAGGTAAAATAATACATACAATCATTCCATCCAGACCATTGAAAAATGTATTATGATACCTATTCATACTGTCTCCTGGAGTATAATGTCGTACATTATTCCTAATCATATATATACTGATTGGATTTAAAATTATAAATCATGTAAAAATGATAATTATTTTATGATTATGATTCTATAGATGATCAAATAGTGTTATCATGTACCATATTTATCCAACTTAATTCATCGTGGACATATGAGTCGAATATCATCAAAACGACCTACATGAACTGAACTAAGTAAGAAAATTAATATAAAATTGTAAAAATAAATAATAATAACATTGAAATATATTATTAATAATGCAAATAAGTAACATTATTTTAAATCTCAATAAGATAATGAATGCATATGGAAAGTCAGTAGTGAGTTAATGGATTTCGTCTAGATTTCTATTCAGTGATGTACATATTATTGTTATAAACCAATTTATTTTATATGTTGTATATATTTCTATTTTAGTTGTTATATAATGAATCCTTGATAATTTTTTGTAATTTATCATTTAATTCAAAATATTTCATTCAAGGGGATCTGATGTGAAATTTATTATGTTGTAATGAGTTTCATAAAAAATTATTTTAACTGGGATTTATTACATCTTCATTGACTATGATATTTTAATATTACACATGTATTCCATTTTTATTACTCTATGTTTTACATAAACTAGTTTTGTATGGATTCAAATTTGGTACACATAATCAATTACATGATTAAATTTCACATCAATATTGTGATCATTATAAGGGATTTCATCTCACTTTTTATTCATTTTGTTCATCATTTTTTATAAGCCATATTTTATTCATATAGTGCATACATTTTCCATTTTAAATGAGATGTCACAAATACTTTATAATATAGGGTAATATTAGTTTCAATTAAAATTATTTCAAACTTGGAGATTTTACAAGAATGTTACAATGTGGTAATGAGTTTCTTAACTCAATTTCAATTATTTTGGTTATACTTATAATTCTTAGATTATGTCATTCCATGATTATTTGTGAAGTGAACCTTAATATTTTTACATTTTATTTATAATTTTTTACATGGATTGACATTTTTACACATGTTCACATCATCAATTAATTATCACTTTAATTTTATGATCATTTTATTGGATATCATCACAATTTATACTCTAGTGAGACATATTTGGTATGATGATGCTATATACATTTATGTGGTCTATACATTGGATAATTTAGTTATTTACCATTAATATTTTTTTATTCATAATTATGGTGTATCAAATCAATTATTTATTTGAAGGGGAATGTTTAAAATATATTCTAATAACATTTATATCCATTATCAGGTATATTTTTAATTCAAATCCACATTTTTCAAAATGATTTTATGTCAATTGTTTTTATTTAAAAATATGATATATAAATGTTATTTAAAAAAATTCTTTAATTATTACATTTTATTAAAGGAATATTTTTAATGTTTTCATGAATGTGGTCATTTTCATCTTTTGTTACTCAAAAGTCAAAAATAATTTTTTTAACTTGTATGGTGTAAATAGAACTTCCCACTTCCACAAAAATTTTACACTCATTAGCTACATAAAATAATACAAGATCTTACAATGAAAATTTCTTTGAGATAGTTTTTATTTTATTCCACAAAAGGATTTAATTTATTTATAAAAACGAATTTCTAAAGAAATGAAAGATCATCATTTTAATTTGTTTGTTGTAAACATTCGCTTGGAAAAATAAATTTCATGAAATAAATGAAAATTAAATTTTCTTTAAATATAGATATTATGTGAATCATGTATATGATTATTACATAAAATTTTTACAATTTTTACATATGGTGTCTTACTAAGAATACTATTTCACTAAATGGGGAAATATTGATATTCTTTATTCATTACTCAATAAAAATTGTTTTTTACAAGGAATAATTTTCCTGAATTATTTGATCATTCAATATATGATTAATTTACTTGACATGAAGTGGTGAGTAGGACTTGGAATTATTTATCCCTCCAATGAGTCAAATATTATTGGGATTCAAACCGATAATCTAGTACTAAATGGTTTTATGGTGTATAACCATGCATCAATTAAACTTTATTGGCACGGTTTTTTGATGAAATTGATATCTTTATATTTTAAATAATGATGTTCAAAATTTATAATTTCCATCATTGTGAATTAAATTATTGTTAATCATTATATTACTATATTCATATTATATATCATCACAACACCTACCCTCCAAAGATTCTTCTCTCGAGCTGGTAATGAAGGAAAATAGATAATGAACCCCGGAGTCCCACCTTCTGTAGGCCTCAGTTTGGCAGCAATCAATAAGTTTATAAAAATCTCAAAAAATGGGAGGCATTGCCATTTTTATAGTATCCATGATCTGGAAAAAATATTTACCAACCCCAAAAAAATCAAATACTTATATATATAGATATATATAGATATATAAAACAAAAGGGAAACCATCCCACATACATGTTCAAAAATGAATACTGATAAAAATACCAAAGTCACTAAAGAGAGTACCAAAAGTAAAGATAACAGTGACACAAACACTATTATGATCCGAGCTATGATAGTCTGGAATGGTCCACGTAATACTATTAGAAACTTGAAAGAGGTTTTATAATTAAAGATACAATTATAATTAGTAGGAAACAAATTTATCTTATGCACAAGAGGTGAAGCATACTAATTCACTTATGAGAAAACAATAGAAATCAAAAGCACCTAACAAGGTATACTAGCCACCCCAACCTCAACAAAGGCACAATCCCAAAATAACACAAGTCATGTAAAGTAACATAGATCACATACATTATAGATTACTAAGCACCAATTTTACACTTATTATCCACTTTCACAACCTAATGGAAAATGTACTCTCACCCCCACCTCTTCTAATTGTAGCACGTCACAACCCAACTACGCACATATGGGCCTCCAAGCTAGTCCTGAAACCTGGGAAATCAATGTTCATCACATCTTGATCAAAAAAATATGTGCCTCAAAACCACATTCCTCCTACAGACACCTTGGCCACAAACCACGTAACATCTAAAAAACACCTTTGAAAGCACAACCCATTTCCTCAAAAATATACATGGGAAATAAAACATGCCCGCACACACCTGGGCCTAAAAAACCAGTACCTTCAAGATGGATTTTAGGAAATATCTACATGGAAGAGGGAGTAGGGAAGTGCGGGTGTCTAGAAATCCATCATCCCATCTGGATGGTTGGAAAAGACAACTTCCCCCATGATAATGGGATTGTTGGATGCATATCTCTCAACTACGGTGTGGTGCATATAAAATTCACAAGGAAATAAATGTGTATATATAGATACCAAACCCTCATCCAAACATATCCATTCCCAAAAAAACAACGATCCCAAAAAACAACTTTTACTGCTACCTCTAAAAGAATGTATGAAAATGAACAAAGATCACTTTTAATGATGGAAGAAAATAAGATGATCACCCAATCCCTTTGGCCTTATTGCGAATTTACCAGTTATTTCATACCTACCCAAGAAAATAACAACCACAACACACAACCCACCTCATAACCAAGAAAAATAGAGGATGAAAAATATGATAAGACACCCCACTTCACACTTTCTCCCCACATAGCACCCAATCCAAACACTGCCATTATCAATATTCAATATCATGTCTCCCTACCATTTCTCTCAAAAACCAAACCCCTTAAATTACATCCTAACACTAAAACACACCACATCACAACCAACCTAACACCCTTTCTATAAAACATCACCACACACATCATGCCCAGTAACATAAACACAACATAACCTAAACCTATAGCCCTGTAGTCCAAACATTTCACATCCATTCCATAATTAGTCAATATCTCAACTTGGGATTCCTCTACACCATCTGGAAAGCCCCATCTAGAGCCGTACCATCAATAGAAGCCCCATATAGTCTTACAAGGCATAAATCAGAACAAAAACACACACAACTCAAGGACACACCAAATAAGTCAAACTACATTCAAATTTATCAAATACTTGTTCATTAATTCCCAATGGAAAAAACAAGGGTTATCATAGAACAAGTTCGATCATGGGGCATCCATTTATTTAATCAAATATACATGGTTAATAAATTGAATATATATAATCATTCAACATGAAATAAATATAAAGTATTCATTATCCATATAGTTTCAGAAATAGAGACCACTAACAACCATGATTTTCAGATGGTATACAAAAAATATAAATCACAACATGGATCAAGGATGGCATACAAAATAAAAAATTCATTATTATAACAATCATATACCCTCACATATATTTTGTAAAATGAAGTTGGTTTCATAAATTTTCATAATATTTCATCAGTACACCCACCCCACATGATACACAAAATAAGAGAGATGAATGGACCCCTATTTAAAGAAACATATGATTAATACCTTCTCCAAATTCCAAAACATGGGGTGTACAAGAAGCAAGAGGAACCTGTAGGGAAAAAAGATCCAAGCTCTACCAAAAAATCACATGAATCTATGGGAAGGACTGGATCTTGTCACACCATGAGAAAATGAAACACATAATGGAGGTATGGGTCATTACGTTAGAGAGGATAAATCCAAATTAGATGGGAAAAAAGTTTTGATGACCATTAAAACTGGATAACAATAAACACCATGGGGATTAGGAGTTAATGGAAACATACTATTTTTAAAAGATTGATACCTTTTTAAATGGTCCAAAAACTTATTAAATATGGTATTTAACTCATATAACATCAAATGGGAGAAAATGGAAATACTGGAGAAAACTGGAAATGACACACCATTGGGTTAGTCACCGATGTGACTCAAAAAATTCAAGTCACTGATGGGACTCACTAAATCTACCAACCAAATCCACTCTCGAGTGCCACTTACAGACTCTACTCACCAACGCTACTCACCAACACCACTCACTGATGTTACTCATCGACTCCAAACACCAACAGAGACCTACTAATAGTGAGTCACTGATGTGACCCACTAATACAACCTACAAACAGTTAGTGATTGACATGACCAACCGACACAACATACCGATAACGATTCTTCAGTGAAAAAACTCAAAAACTATAAACCTCTTGAAATGAGTCTGCATGACCTCTCAAAACATCCCAATCACTAGAGTTTCATTATGGAATGGACCTAAGGGGTCCACGTCATTAACTTATATACCTCTCAAACTATTCTCACCTTACATAATTCAAAACCAACCAAGAAGAAATATGGGTTTAAAAAACAACCTTTCAAGATAGCTCTCAAGGATCATTCCATACCCAAATCATCGCTAAAACCATGCATGAAAAATATCAATGATAAACTACCCCGTGTTGTTATAATTATATGGAGAAACTGAAAAATCCAAGAACATGTCCTATGACATCTTCTAACCCAAAAAACCAAAACAAACTCCACACAATCACAAAAATCCACACTACCTGAACACATAAAATAGGTAATTCCATACTCCATGTCAAGATACTATCTTATTTGAGTGGCACTAACTCATCCTCATAGGTTTAATAACAACTACATTAATACATCTTGATTATGTATCAGGTCCTACCATCTTCATATGACAAGAATTTATCAAGAATTATGAATCATGGAATCTATACTTGTAATATAAAAAAAGTTTCATGAATTTCTATTAAAAACAGAACAAGGTGGAACTAAAAACAACACTGGTTACATGGCATGCATCTACACTTCTCACTCCCATGTACACGTCCATAGGTCACATTTCCTCCAAAACACATGAACCAATGGAATGGTTTTACCATACAACATCTTCTTCAAATGATCCGAGATATCCATTGGCCTCACCAAAAATGTTGCATCGTCTTCAACATCATACTCTCCCTAGTCAAAGAAATTTGATTCATCAAGAAGATACTAAAAATTATGTGAGATGTGAAATACATTTAAATTTTTTATATATGAGGTGGAAGAACCAATTGTATTCAACTTTTCCAACTATCCCCAGCACCACGAAGGGTCTGACGAAACTCGTAGAAGGATTAGTCCCTCTTCCAAACCTCCACTACCCACGTAGAGGGGAAACCATCAAGAAGTTATTGTTCCCATCCTCAAACTCCAAGGGAACCCCCCTATAATGATCATAATAATTTTTTCATTCCTTTTCTGCCTTCATCCTATAATGGACAAGATGAACCTTCTCTATCATGCTCTACACTAACTCAGAACCATGAACAACTGTCTTCCCAATATCTCTCTAGCATGGATGTGATTGACACAACCTTTCATACAAATCTCGAAATGGATCCATGAAAATGGAGGAGTGATAGCTATTATTTTAAGAAATATCTACCTTTGGAATGTGTCATACCTAGGATCCTTTAATGTTAGGAAGAAATCTCACATCATGTCCTCCAATGTCAATATTATTTGTTCTTTCTTCCCATCCGCTGAGTGTAGAAAGATGCGCTGAGGCATAACTAAATGCCAAAAGCATGCTGAAATCCCCTCCAGAATCATAAGGTAAAATGTTTATCCCAATACGAGATAATGGATATTAGAACTCCGTGAATCCACACCACCTCATCCACATACCTCCTATAAAAGGCATCTACTATGCCCGATTCTTTTATTTTTGAGAAGTCTACCGATTTCATCCGTCGATGCACTACTGCCCATATAGAATCACAACATCTCTAACACCTAGGTATTCCTATTAAAAAATACATTGAGATGTCATTCCACATCCACTCATGGACATCTATGAGTTACAAAATCCTCCTTGAATATGGTGCTCATCCTTCACCTACTAGAACAGTACGCACTTTTCCACAATTATACCATATCCTACTTTATACCATGCCCCCCAAAACATCTTCCTCATGCCATGGTAAATCTTGTAAACAACAGTATGAACTGATAAAGATGAAATATTAAACCCACAAAGGAATCCATCATTAATATTCACTACAAATAACATCATCCCATGGAACAACATCTGATTCTGACCATTCTCTATCCATCTTTTCAGTGCGTCATCCAGATCAACGTGATCGTACATCATCTCTGCCTCAGGGTCTCCCCAATGAGATGAATCCACCTACTATATCAAAGATGAATAAAAAATAATCTGAAACATACTAACTATACCACCATCTATTCCAATATCCATGTGAAGTGCTTCAAACTACCCCCATCACCTTCGAAGCATCTGCTGATTCCCAAACTACCTCCTTTTGCGGATTCCTACTCCAGGAATCAACCATGACATTCCCCTTTTCTTGATGTGTAAAAGATATTGATATGATAATCATGGAGAAATTCCATCCACCCCCACATTCATATGTTCATACATCAATGGTAAAACATATGAATAAAGATCTTATGATCTATGAAGACTAAAATGTACTCCCTAAAGAGGTAATTATTCAAAAACATTATTGTAAACATGGCCATTGCTATCTCTAGATCATGGGTCACATAGTTACATTTATGGGGACATAACTTCCTAGACCCATAAGTGATCACCCCCAATTTTTGTATCAACACTCATCCCAAACACTTATGGGAAGCATCACAAAACACCTTGAACAACTCCCCTTACTCTGGAAACTAGAGCACTAGATCAATGAAAAAATTCCTCTTATGATACCTGAAATTTTCCTTTCACTTGTATATTTGCATCAAGGACTGACCATTTCTAGTATGATCCATCAATAAAGCAGAATCGTGGGAGAAATCAGGTACAAACCTCTAGTAATTGTCTTCTAGATAATGGAAACTGTGAACCTCCACCACAATTGTTGTTGCTATAGAAGAAACAAATACCTAAAATATCAATGGGTCTACTGATATGACCTGACGAGACACCATAATTCCATGGATTTGGACCTCCCAGTTAAAACAAATTCACTTGGACAACTTCCCATAAAGATAGTGTCATCAAACAACTTCCAAGATAGTCTTGATATGCATGGTATGCTCCTCTTATGAGTTTGAATAAATCATAATTCGATTGATTAATATGATGATAAAATATCCTAGAAACTCTCAAAATATTGTGTTCATAAGTCCCATGAACATGAATGATGCATTTGCGACACCAAACAGCATAACAATGAACATGAAGTTCCCATACCAGCACCTGAAAGCAATATTCGAGAGGTCAATCTCCTTCACCCTCAACTGGGGATACCCAAACCACTGATTGATCATAGAAAACCAACATGCCACCCTCTAGTAGCCTAGAAGATCAAATATCATTGGGAGAGGGTAACTATTCTTGACTATCACCTTATTAAACCTCTATTAGTATGTGAAGAGACTTAGAGAACCATCTATATTCTTTTAGAACAAGAATGGAGCCACCTACGATTACACACTAGGCCAGATAAAGCCCTACTTCATCAAGTATTTGATCTAAATTTATAGTTACTGCAACTTATAAGGTTCCATCAGATAGAGATACATCAAAATCATACTTTCACCGAATTATAACTCTATATTGAACTCAAGGTAGGGTCGAGGGGGTAGAGTCACAAAAATATTTTGGGAAAACATCCAAGAACTCCCTAAAAATTCTATAAAACTCGACCTTCCTAGAATCCAACAATTCCACTAAATTATCACCCAACAAGGAAATAAGAGACTCTAAATTTCTTCTGATGACCTAAAAACTCTTCTCTCTAACGAAAGTGACATGTTTTCCATCAACATCTAAAAACATGACTCTTTTCTGAAAGCAGTTGATAACAACATGCATGGAAAACAACTAGTCGATGCCTAGGATAACATCATATGACTGCATCTATGGAAGACAAAGATCCCCACTAGACTGATGTGGCCCCAACATTAGTCCACATCACCAAAAAATGTCAAAAATGTTTATCAAGAATCCGATTGATGTACTCAAAACCAGGGGCAGAAAAATCCTCAAAATTTCTAGTCCTAGAGCATGGGCCTGACCAGGTGAAACAATGGAGTTCCAAACTCCCGAATCTACCAAATAAAGAGAAATAGTACTACACACATAAATCGGAACTGGACTAATCTCTCATCATACTAGAAATTCTACATCTATGGTGTGTAACTCACTATGTCTAGCTCCTCTAACCCTCTAGTGACGACCGCCACATTGACCATGCTCGGGTCAAGGTCCCTAAGGAATTCTCGGAGGCAGACCTCCAACTTCTCTACCTACACTCAATAGAGAAGGAGACTACTTTCCCTACAGCTGAAATAGCTGGGCCGGAAACTATTACTGAGGGGGGCACTGAACCTACCCACCTATAACATAATAATCTCAAATGGACATCGAGAATTGATTCTGACATTACCCCCAAAATCCATAGATAAAATACACTGGTCCAGATATGCAGGAGAGGCATAGGGACTAGAAGGTCAAAACATAAACTACTGAGGTAGACTCCATAATGAATAACTCCTCTAAGACCCTGGTTCCTAAGACCAACTGCTGCTAGCCTTTCCCTTCAAAGAAACCTTATGGATTTCCTCTAACAGTATAACTCATTACAGTTACATTCTATAAAACAACTCCACCATATTATGTACTTTTATTTATGTAGGAAAGGTGAATGGAGTAACACATTACTACAGAGAAGGATGAAGTGCGTCCTCTATGCGTCTCTCTTAAGACTACTCAACTGGAAAACGATTATAAGAAAAGAAATGGAGACCCTTTAACTTTATCCTATACTCTCGTACTAACATACCCTATACTAGAGGGAGATTACCTCTTGTTGCTTCTCATAATTCATGTTCGATGAAAAGAAATCTTCTGGGAAGTTCTTCTCAAAATAGACCCATAGAACATCATCCTCTTTTATCTCCCCAAAGTACATTGTCCACCCCTGATGTGAATCTCCCATAATCTGAAGAACTAATAATGGAATCCAATAATCTATCAGATCCCGAATTAAGCTGTAGGTGATCACAAGATTCTCCAGACACTCTCAGTCTTCATTCCTGATACACCACCCTTTCAATTTCCCAAGGTATACCACTAGAAATCACACAAAAATCACTACCACTGGATGTTTTTATTATCTAGATCAAAAATAAACCTATTAGTCAAATTGGCCAAATGTGCCACCACATCCCGAGCTACTCATGGATGATGATCGAGTTGCATAATTGAAATGTAAATAAATAACTCCTAATCCTGAGTAGTATTATTTTTAGTGTTTATTTCACTTTTTTACTCATTTCATTTCCTATTTAAAATTTACAAAACAATCCAATTTAAATAAGAACACATGTAGTTATGGTGCATATACCTTTACTAAAGTCACTAACCTAAAAATGGTGTTGCCTCACATGGATGTTCCGTAGGCTCAGAGACCTTGCATCAGATCAGGGGAGGCCCTAAAATCCCCTATTCTAGCCAGTCTTCCTTAGACTATGTATCATAACAAGACCACTTGGAACTTTTTTCCAACCAAACCATGCAATCCTCAATGTTCCTAACTCCAAAATCCATATTATCTCTCAACCATCACCTCTAATACCATTAAGTCATTAATAAATCCCCCAAAATATGCCCATATTGAGTTGGAAATAAAGGAAAATAGATTTTGACCCCTGATTCCCGCCTCCAGTAGGCCCTATAGTAGTGAAATCCCCAAGAGGATAGAAAAATCAAAATATGGGTGGGATTTTCTTTTTAATAGTAACCATGGTCAATAGATAATATGTACCAACCTTAAACAAATCCCAAAAATATATATAGATAAACTAAAATACAAAACATTCAACTTTCATGTTCAATAATTTATACTGATACAAAAAAAGTCTCCATAGAATTTTCAAAAAATAAAGCGACAAAGTGACACAATAACTATTGAAATTTGAGCTAGTATGGTCTTACACATTCTATATAATCCTCTTAGACAATTTAAAGTAGTATTATAATGTAGGGTTTTCCTACAATTATACTCAGTTTGAAAAACAATGTCCGTCATGAACATGTGTATAAGCATAGTAATTCCTATGTGGGAAAAAAGAAAAAAACAAAAGCTCCTAACAAGGTATACTATCCATCCAACCTCACCAAAGTCACACCCACCAAATAACACACGTCATGTAAAGTTATAAAGATAACATAGATGATAGGGTTCACCACACAACATTCCCCATGAGTAGAAAATCTCACACCGTAATGGAAATTTTCAAGGAACAACCACATCTTTCGAAAAAACCATGTCAGAAGCTGATTGCACACACATGGGCCTCAATGGTAGTCCCAAAAACTAGGAAAACAAAACACATCACATCCTACACACACACACACACACACCTGGGCCTAACAACAAAATTATTCCCATAGATACTGGAGCCAAAAACCACATTATATCCTAAAAACACCTAGGGAATTAGAACACATATAATTCTAAAAACAGCTTAGAAAACACACACCAACCGCACACGCCTTGGCCTCACAAAACACTTCATGTCTGAAGAATCTGGGGTTGTCACTACTAAGAAGATGTATTATAGAAGATCATGTGGCCAACCATCCATAATCACACCATGTTGTATGGGAAATACACCCTCCCCCCTGAAAGTGGGTGTTTTCGGTGCATAACAATTAACTGGGGTGGGATGTGTATATAATTAAAAATGAAATTCCCCACATGAAATAAATTTGTGATGAAATAACCCACATGAAACTTTCTCCCCACTTAGAACCCATGAAAACCACTCCCATTATTATTCTTCAAAGTCATGTTCCCAAGTACTTTATCTCAATAAGAAAACCCCCAACTCAAATCCAACCCCCTCAACTCACATAATCACAACTAACCTAAAAGAAACACTATATAATAACACCATATCCTTCACACCCGGTAACATAAATATAACACATCCCAAAGATTCTATCATTCTTCCCAAACTCAGCCTACCCATTCCACAACCATTCAATATATTAAACTATGATTCCAATAAACAATCCAAACATCCCCAACAATAGCATCACCCTCAATAGAAGAACCACACAATCATACAAGGAACAAATCAGAATGAAACAACCCATATAACACAACCATACTAAACAAGGAAAAGTGTATTCAAATTTAGAAAACACTCGATCTTTAATTCTACTTTGATAAAATGGGTGTTATCATAGAAAAAGGTCAATCATTGGGAATAAATTTATTTATCCAAATAAATATAAAAAATAAATTGAATATATATAGATATTCAACATGAAATCCATAGGAATTTTTCATAATCCATAAAGGTATGAAAATAGAGACCACCAATGACCATGATTTTCAGAAGGAATTAAACTAATTCAAATTACAACATGGATCATGGATAAAATATAAAACAATATGATCATCACTATCTTATTTCCATCCCCTCAGTTATATTTGTTAAAAAGAAATTGGTTTTTACTATAGCCACCGGATAAAATTATTGTACCAACCCAACATGATACAGAAAATAATATACATGAAGGGACCAATACCTCGATAAAAAATTATCAACACCATCACATTGCACCAGAACATGGCATGAGGAATTAGTAGGAGGAATCATGGGGGAATATGGATCAGAAGGCCATAACACAACACATGACTCCACAGGGGAGAAAAAATCAGGGAACACCAAGATAAAATAAAACACGCAAGAGTGGAAGGGGCCTCATCTTTAGATATGCTAGATATTAATTCAATGATGATAATAGATTCAAAAGCCATTAAAGCCAGATCATGATAAATAACATGTAGTTTAGGAGTCAATTGAAGATTCCAGTTGTTAAGAGATAGATACCTTTTAAAATGTCCCAAAAACACATTAAATATGGAATTTAACTCATTTAATGTTAAAAGAAATTTCAAAGGGAAATAATTGGAAAAACTGGAGGACATGGAAATGAATCACTATTTTGCGAGTCACTGACGTGAGTCACCAACATGACTCACTGGCGTGACTCATCGATGCAACTCACTGATGCCACCTACCATCACCACACTATGAAACCACTCACTGAGGCCACTCCCTAATGCCAAATATCCACACCACTCACTGATGCCACTATCTGACACCACTCACTAAAAAACACCTACCAATAGTGAGTCACTGACATAACCCACCAATGAGACATACTGACAAAAAGACATCAACGCGACCAACTGATGTGATCCACCGACATCGTGTCTCTATTTGAAAAAATGGAAAACTGTAAAACTCTTGAAATGAGTCATTGTGACCTCCCAAAACACAATAAACACTGTATTTTCACAGTGTAATTGAACTTATGTGTCTCAGACATTGCATCTTTGGATTAATTTTGTGCTCAAGATATTGATTAAATGGAATTTGTTTTTAGTTATTTACAATTTTTTATTGATTATGCCTTATTTAATCCTGATAAGAACTTATATAAATACCACTTACTTTGATTCTAAGATCATCATTTCATATTTCATTTTCTTTTCCCAATGACATTGATAATTAAATTATGAATACTATCGATGAGTCATGAATTATTTTTATTCTCTGTAAAAATCATCATAAAATATAAAAAGGAAGATTGTAGGTATATATTTTTTCATGAATAATAAACTAATCAGTCTATCGGGATTAAATTCCTTATATATATGAAAATTTAATAATTTAGACACTAGAACAAGGTTATTTTAGAATGGATATTTATATTTGGAGTCATAGGGTGTTTAGTAGAAACTATAAGAATGATATTTTATAAGACAAATATTAGGAAATGTTACCCAATTATAACATTTGTGGATAATTTTCAAATAATCATTTTTTATTATTTAGATGAGAACAATATAATATTTATATGGCCAATAAAGGGTTAATAAGTCTATAGATGATCAAGTGTTTAAAGAATCATAGTACCCTTATGTGATTTTATGTTGTTAAATTACCTTGGAGACATTTATTATGTTTTAATAGATATTTAATGTCTACATAAAACTTATGTATAATTTTTGTTTTAGTGAGAAATTTATTTGGGGAGTAATTTTTTTTTATTTTTATGGTCATATGTTTTATGTTCTCAAAAAAAATTATGATTTATATGATCATTGATAATAATTTAATAATTATAAATTAATATTACATTATTTTAGGAAAAATAGGTTTTATAGAAAAAAATAGTGGATAAAAAGTGATTTGATAACTATTTTAATTTTTAAGATGTTAATTATATCATTGAGAATGTTATAGGAATTTTATTATTCTAGTTTTAGAAAAACAAAAACCTAATGATAGGTTATAACCCATCACATCAGGCAAGGCTATGTGGGTTGAACCAACTACCGAAGAGAGAAAACATTTTTACACCTACCACTAGTCTATATGATATCCTTGTTAGTATAATACAATTTTAATAATTTGTTCGATTAAGAATGAATAATTTAATTGTGGGAATCATCTTGTACATTAAAATTATTTTTTATTTTTTGTATTTTTAGGTTATTAATGAAATTTTTGGAGATTTTTTCTTGGTTCATGATATTTATAATCTTTATTTTTAAGATAAATGATTATTTGTGAATATGTTTATTATGTTTTTATATTTTTATGATAAAGGGTATGAGATAACATATTAGGTTAATTTGTTTCAATGTTTTTTAATTGAGGTTATTTCAAATGCACGATTGTTTATTTGTAAAATAATCTTACTTAAACCCTTGATATTATATTAATTTTTTTGATATAAAATGTAATATCTATTCACATTATTTATTATACATTTTTGGTATTATCTCACCATATTTTAGAAATATCTATTTTAGTTAATCTAAAATGATATGAGGAATAAATTGTTATACTTTTTTTGATTATATGATCTAATAGAAGTTGATTTTAGAGCTTCATGTATAAAAATTAATCTTGAATAATTTTAATTTGTAGATAAAATATACTATTTATATAAGTATATTTCAATATGTTCTTAGTTTAAATGGTAATTGAATTCCTCAACTCTTGGAAAAAGGATCTTGAAATAAAAATTTTATCCTATTATAATAATTTTTGATGAATTGATAGTTTTATATACCATCACATATATATGGTTTTTAATCATTATCTTTATCATTTCCATGGTCTTTATAACTCTCAATATATCCTTTTTTCGTTATTCATATCTTCAAAGTATATATTTTCACTTTTGATTAATGATATCCTACTTGTAATCCCAATTTTGAGTTATTTTATATGGAATCAACAATTACCAATATTTTTTCTTAGGAGATTGTCTTATCATGAATTTTTATTATGTGGGTATTTTATTAATTAATTTTAAAAATTTATGACCATTTTTTCTAAGAACATTTGAAAATTTAAATAATTCAATTAATTATAGTGGAAGATAATTTAAAACGATGAGATTTAAAATTAAATTACGTTTGATATCATATGAAACATTCCAAAAATATTTTAAGTAAATCAAGAAATATTATAATATAACAATTAAAATCTATTCATTTTACCAATTAAATAATATTTTTTGTGAAATGATATTAAATTTTGAAATTATCATATGAAAATCTGTTTTATATGGAATTTTGTGAATTTCGTAAGATGTTATAATTTTTAATTAATATTGAAACATAATTATTTTTATTTAAAACAATAATTTTTGTAACAGCCCAAGATTTTATAAAAAAAATATTCTTTTTAATTTTATTAATGTCTTTTGTTGTACGCTACACCAAAAGGAGCTTGCACAACACGCATCATTGACTTGCCTTGCATTACACGCAATCGCGACCTTCCTCGATAGTGTGTGTAATACGCAATACCGAGTTTCACTAAACAACGATATACTATTAAAATATTATTAAAACTAGCCGTTATGAATAGTAATAACCACTTTTTAAAATTCTGTAAATCTTATATTTCAAAATGAACTTCATTTTTGGATTCGGAGTATCGAATTTAGCCTAAGGTGAAATTTTGGTACTTTTCGGATAACTTTCATATTCTGATGAATAGTGAAAATTATTAATTATAATTAAAAAACAACTTTTTTAATCGAAATAATTAATAGTGATAAATTATTAATTTGAGTGGTTTTAAAGTATATTTAGAATATATTTTTACAATTTAATTCAATGTTGGTCATTGGTTGTAATTTCACATTTAAACCAGACATAATCAAGTGTCAATCTTTTGATAGAAATTGTTTCTTAAAAACACGCTATTTGTCTTCACAGCGGGATTTAATTATAAAATTAATTAATTCAACTTCTATGTTATGAATTTGGTAAAATAGACTTCATTTTTGAATTTTGAATATGAAATATAGCTTAGGATTAAATTTTGGCATTTTTCTGAAAACCTTCATTTTTTTGATGAATAGTGAAACTACTAAGTGGTAGGTTAAAAAACTGAATTTTGCATAAAACTTAATTTTACCGCTTCTGTGAATGGAATTTCGAAAATCCGACAGACACGGTTGATGTCAGTAAGTAAAATGTGGTTCAATGAGATGAAAATAAATTTTGGTTAATAGTAACTTTTTACTTTTTTTTCCACGGTTAATAGTAAATAGGGTAACTAAGGGTAAATATGATATTAATATTACCCTAACACATGTCCTAATTCTATTGGAAAAGTGTAATTCGACCAAAAACAAACTTAGGAATAAAATATGACCATTTAGGCCCACTTGGATTAGATTAGGACATTTATTAATAATTTATTTAAAGAAGGGTTAAAATAGTTAAAATCAAAGTTTAATAAGTAAATAATTTTTAATATGGGGTTATACATAAGATAAATTCGACTATAAATATTCATTAGAAAGCTAAAAAGCTTTCCTACATAATGGTATTTTATTTATAATTTTTAGACATTAAATAATTTAATTTATTAATGACACAACGATGATGCAGTAATTATCTTATTAATGAAATATTGACATAATTGATGTTATAAACACCAAAATAAATGTAATATGAGATTTTTTTATGAATTCCACTAATTTTCTAGGTTACTATGATATATTAATGTTGATGTAATCAACTTGGTTCGAACATTTAATTCTGTTATGACTTTCACAAGAATCATATATCAAATAGTGTCAAAATTGACACAAAATAGTTTTTAAATCAAATATTATATTATTAATTGTTATTTTATTCCTAAAAATCTAAGGATCGGCCAAATGACTTAGATAAGGATATATATATTAATAATAAACAATTTGGGGTTCGTTTGGCATGTTATAGTAAGTGTATTAACCATATAGTGAAAGAAAACAAAAAGACACGGTAAAAGTTAAATTATTTAACTTAGAGTTAAATCTAATTGATAAGGTTTAAAATAAGATCCAAACATGTCTAAATTTGATTGGTTGATGAGATTACAACCCTATCTCATCTAAGCTTCGAATATGAGTCATTTTTGGAGGTTTTTATGTGGGGTTAAATTTATTATAAATTAATATTTTTAAGAATTCCTAAGGTGCCCCTCTCCTCCCCTATAAAAGGACACCTCCTCCCCCTCCTCCTCACACCAATTTGAGCTCTCAAACTCGGCCAAACCCTGCCAAAATCTATTCTCCACTTCCCTAGAAACATCCTAGAGGTTCTGGTCTTCCTCAAAGACCAATTTTAGTGCCCTAAGAGGAGGTCTCAAAGAGGCGCTTCAAAGAAGAGGTAATTACCGTTACCAATTCTTTCATCTTTATTTCTTCTTCCACTTCTTCTTCTTAGGTTGTTTCATTATGAAGTAATAACATCAGTATCCCTCATATACGGATATGTTATTATAAGTATGAAACAACCCTATTTCACCATCTATCCATCCTACGGAAAAAGAAATCACCGCGCGTGTGTACGTACGGAATACCGTCTCCACGCCGTGGTGTAATCTATTTTCCACCACCACCTTACATGGATTGGTATAATGGTGTAAATAATAACTATACATAGTTATTACAACATCATATTGATTCTGATATATTGTATAATTCACTCCAATTTAGTTCAATGTTTATGGAAATGATATCATCGCTCGTGCGTACGTACGGACTACCGTCTCCACGACGCGATGAGATTCATTCTCCATGTTAACCATTTAAGAATGATTATAAAGTATATATAAGAAATAATAATGAAATATATGACATTATAAAGCTACTGTATTTATGTATATATATACATATGTATGTCATCTACTTACTTCCATTTCAAGACAATAAGGAAAGGAAAACAGCGTTCATGCGTACGTACGGACTACCGTCTCCATGAACGGTGTTTTTCATTTTATTTATCAACCTATTATATATATATATACTGAATATATATGATATATAAATCATATTTTATATTCTAGAAGTAAGTAAATCATGATATATGTAATAATGATGTCAATAACAACAAGTCAAAACACCTACGATAAATGAAACGATTTTACCCAAAACGCTTCTTTAACATGGAATTTACAAAAGAACGGGTAATATAATGTCATAAGTGAACCATATATGATATCATAACAATGAATATGATTCTGTAATAAGTCAATAACACGATTTAAATCATTATACAGAAGGTTCGGACACTTACAAAGCAAGTCGGACCTAAGGTAAGGGAAAAATCACAATCTCATTTTTATCCGAGATTGTTTATTCGTAAGTATTTACTGGGGTGTATTTTATCATCCACATCCATGTTCCCTCAATATGTAATATTATTTCCATCCTTCTACAATAGTTTATATCCAATTTTACCCTTCGGTGAGTTTTTAGTAAAAGATACGAAAGGAATCTTTTGTCGTTTTTTTTCGTACGAGGTACTTTTTGACTTTTCCGACAAAAGTACGAAGAATGTTTTTTTAACTTCTACGGCCTGAATGGATTTTTAAAACATTATTTCCAAGAAGCTTCCTTTACAAGTTTTCAAGTATATTTTTAATCAACTTATTTTATTTTAAAGTTGTATGACATGTTATGAAAGGAAAAATGTTTTTGAAGTAGAAAGGATATTTTCCTCAAGAATGGAGTTCACGTATTTTATCAAAATTATTTTCCATCTAAGATAATAAAAGGGTTCTGTTTTTATCCCTATTAATACATTTATTTGACTATGTTGTGATGGAATTATGTTTATGAATTCTTTTATGTTATATGAATGGATTTAGGATGTCATGTTGTTTAAGAATCCCTTTTTTATTACATGGGTTATGCGATGATGTATGATTTATGATTATGTGGCACACATAAGAAAGGATTCATTATAAGATGGGTGGGACCTATATCTCCCTCCAATGCATTGGGTAAAGATTTTATATCTCATGAGATAGACATGGCTGAAATGGTAGGTTATACCGGTTCAGTGAAACAGGACTGAAACGAGGGTTACTCGATTCAGAAAGGGACTTTGTCCACTAAGATAGTCTTGGCAATGAGTCTTGACTAACAAGAAATGATTCTCTATGATTATGTGTGTATGCCACAATGTTTCATGTTTTAAGTTATGATTATTGGGATTTCATTTCACTACTATGATTTATCCCATGTTATGAAATTATGCTCTCTTTTGCAGGTTAAGATTTCCAAAAGTTATGTTCTTATGAATATGATGTGATTGATTTTTCATTTGTATACCCTTACTGAGCATTTGAGCTCACCCTTTTATGTTTTCTTTTCCCCAGGATATAAATAAAGGTTTTAGGTAGAAAAAAAAGAAGATCTTTATGGGAGATATTGAAGATCTTTCACCGCGATTAGAAGATTGCGTTCCGAGTTTCCAAAGACACTAAACTATTACGATCCTTTAGTGTGTGTTTTTGTTATGTACTAAGTATTCCACAAAAGTAATGTAAAGTCTATGTACGTCAGGCTTCGGGTCTCTACAGTTGGTATCAGAGGAAAGGTTTAGTCAACCTTTGGAAACTAGGATGCGAAAACGTTAGTGAGATCCCTAGAGATATTTCTACGGTATGTCTAGGGATGTCCCTAAGGTTAAGTATACGTATAGGTTATAGTACTAGAATTACGCTAACGATCATAGAATTAAACGTAAGATGTTAGATATTGAAGGTACTCCCCCTTTATTATGTTGTTTTCCCTAGCATGATTTTTGCCTCTCACACTATTCTTTTTGGGTTTTAGATGATGGCTGGAACCCGAAGGAACCGTGTTGATCAATGCAATGGACAATGCAATGATTGCACTCCTGAACAAACAAATGTTATGGGAGATGGAGTGCAAAATCTTATTGCTATACTTACACAAGCTATGAATCATTCTGGACTTCCAAATGAGAAGAGGAGGGAACAATATTCTATTGAGTCCTTCATGAGGCAACGTCCACCTTCTTTCAGTGGGTCTTCTGATCCACTTGTTGCTGAACAATGGATCAGTACCACTGAAAAGATATTTTCAGTTCTTCAATGTTCTGAGCATGATAAAGTCATCTTAGCAGTATATCGTTTGGAAGGTGAGGCTGATCAATGGTGGAATCTTATCAAGAATACAAGGCAAAGAGATGAAATTGAGTCCATGGAATGGGACGAGTTCAAGAACTTATTTTTCAATAAGTACTTCCCTCGTATTCTTCGAACAAAGATGGAGAAGGAGTTTCTTGAACTAAAGCAAAAGGATGATGAATCTGTTGGTATATATGAAACGAATTTTACAAGACTTACAAGGTATGCATCTGGCATTATCATCCAACCTGAAAGTAAAGTTGATCGATTTTTCAGTGGCTTAAAACCAAGTCTTCGAAGGGCATTAGCTATAAGAGACTTCAGTAGCTATGAAGAAATTGTGCGTTGTGCTGTCAAGGTAGAAATGGAAGTTGGTATTACATATCCATCTCATGGTTTTGACAAGAAACGAAAGATGGAGTTCAAGGAGAAATCTCAGAATAATGGTGAAAAGAAGATGAATGTTTCCTTATGCACAAAGTGTGGAAAGAAGCATGGTGGAGATTGTCTTAAAGGGACTAGAAAATGTTTTAAGTGTGGAAAAGAAGGTCATCGAGCAGCTGAGTGTCGAAGTAATGGAAAAAGGGTTTCTAATGATGTGAATAAAGAAAACACTGCAGAGAACGCACCACCAACACTTCAATGCTTCAAGTGCAAGGAAATGGAGAATTATGCTAATAAATGCCCTAATCCAAGGGTTAGTGATGATCAACATGAGCAACCACTTAAGGCAAAGGACAAAGGGAAGTCACATGCGATCACAATTGGCGATGTTGAATATGACAACGATGTGGTGGAATGATTAAGTGTTTATGTAATGTGATTCCAAAATAATGTTGTATCATGGAGTATTGGAATATCTATGTATTGGTCTAATGTGGTATTCAAAGTGATTGAGATATTTTTGGAAATAAGATGATATGCACATAATGAAGGGAAAATGAGAAAATGAAATGTTTAACAGTATTCATGAGCTCATGATTGATATAATGACTAAGTGATATCATGGTTTGAGTATATAGAATTTTGAGGATTTTGGTATGTGGAAAGTGTTAAATTTTAACTGCATTCATGTTTTCACTAAGGTATTCAAGAGTATACATGATTAAGGACTTTGAATGTTTGGAATGTGACCAACAAAACATATCTTATGATATATGGGGATCAATGATGGTATTAAATCTCTGGTAATCATTTTCACTATATTATGAGAGTGGACTGCAGTATTATGGATAAGCCTAAAGATTACAATGGATTATGTTGGACATAAGTTAGTATTGTATAAGGATATAAGTTATTTTTTCGATATTATTGATGGGATGTTATAGTAATATTGTTTTAGAAAAAGGACAACCTACAGGACGGGCGACATCCCATCGCTTCGGACAAGGCTGTGGGAATCGAACCCACAACCGAAGTGCGACTGGCCTTTATCGCCTACCACTGGCCTACAGGAAGTCCCTATTTAGTAGAAACTAGTTTTATTATATTAAGCAGTATGATATATGAAGTATAAGTCCATTTTAGGAACCATATATGATTAATCCCACTATAGATCGACTTATGCATATAATTTTTACTAACCTTTTGTTTGAGACAGATGGAATGACTCGTCATTCTATCACATGATCTGCTAACACTTCACGAATAACAAATTCAACTTCATTTATTTAAGAGATGAAATGGAAATTGTTCAAGGCACGAACAATAGTGAGATTGTACCAAAATAAAGTAGGTATTTATTCTAATTCAAATTTTCAACTTTAGGGAAATGATCTTGAAAACCAAAAATGTTGTCCTAGTGATCTTATACCTGATGAATCAGATGGTACCTTATATCATCACAAATCTATGGATTTGTGATTACTGGATTTTCCATAGCCATGTTCTCTACCACTCTCCATCAGAACATGATGGTTAGATTTCTCTTCCATATCCATATTTTCACCTATGTGGAAACCCAATGATTTGTTTATTTGGGTAACTGTTACGTTTCATACATTCGTTTTTATAGATTGGATTTGATATTCCTTTTTACGATGTGGGTTTCTATTAAAGAAACTTTCGAATAGTAAACCATTTATAACCCCGACGAATTTCGAGGGCGAAATTCATTTTAAGGGGGGTAGAATGTAACATCCCAAGATTTTATAAAAAAAATATTCTTTTTAATTTTATTAATGTCTTTTGTTGTACGCTACACCAAAAGGAGCTTGCACAACACACATCCTTGACTTTCCTTGCATTAAACGCAATCGCGACCTTCCTCGATAGCGTGTGTAATACGCAATACCGAGTTTCACTAAACAACGATATGCTATTAAAATATTATTAAAACTAGCCGTTATGAATAGTAATAACCACTTTTTAAAATTCTGTAAATCTTATATTTCAAAATGAACTTCATTTTTGGATTCGGAGTATCGAATTTAGCCTAAGGTGAAATTTTGGTACTTTTCGGATAACTTTCATATTCTGATGAATAGTGAAAATTATTAATTATAATTAAAAAACAACTTTTTTAATCGAAATAATTAATAGTGATAAATTATTAATTTGAGTGGTTTTAAAGTATATTTAGAATATATTTTTACAATTTAATTCAATGTTGGTCATTGGTTGTAATTTCACATTTAAACCAGACATAATCAAGTGTCAATCTTTTGATAGAAATTGTTTCTTAAAAACACGCTATTTGTCTTCACAGCGGGATTTAATTATAAAATTAATTAATTCAACTTCTATGTTATGAATTTGGTAAAATAGACTTCATTTTTGAATTTGGAATATGAAATATAGCTTAGGATTAAATTTTGGCATTTTTCTGAAAACCTTCATTTTTTTGATGAATAGTGAAACTACTAAGTGGTAGGTTAAAAAACTGAATTTTGCATAAAACATAATTTTACCGCTTCTGTGAATGGAATTTCGAAAATCCGACAGACACAGTTGATGTCAGTAAGTAAAATGTGGTTCAATGAGATGAAAATAAATTTTGGTGAATAGTAACTTTTTACTTTTTTTTTCCACGGTTAATAGTAAATAGGGTAACTAAGGGTAAATATGATATTAATATTACCCTAACACATGTCCTAATTCTATTGGAAAAGTGTAATTCGACCAAAAACAAACTTAGGAATAAAATATGACCATTTAGGCCCACTTGGATTAGATTAGGACATTTATTATTAATTTATTTAAAGAAGGGTTAAAATAGTTAAAATCAAAGTTTAATAAGTAAAATTTTTTTAATATGGGGTTATACATAAGATAAATTCGACTATAAATATTCATTAGAAAGCTAAAAAGCTTTCCTACATAATGGTATTTTATTTATAATTTTTAGACATTAAATAATTTAATTTATTAATGACACAACGATGATGCAGTAATTATCTTATTAATGAAATATTGACATAATTGATGTTATAAACACCAAAATAAATGTAATATGAGATTTTTTTATGAATTCCACTAATTTTATAGGTTACTATGATATATTAATGTTGATGTAATCAACTTGGTTCGAACATTTAATTCTGTTATGACTTTCACAAGAATCATATATCAAATAGTGTCAAAATTGACACAAAATAGTTTTTAAATCAAATATTATATTATTAATTGTTATTTTATTCCTAAAAATCTAAGGATCGGCCAAATGACTTAGATAAGGATATATATATTAATAATAAACAATTTGGGGTTCGTTTGGCATGTTATAGTAAGTGTATTAACCATATAGTGAAAGAAAACAAAAAGACACGGTAAAAGTTAAATTATTTAACTTAGAGTTAAATCTAATTGATAAGGTTTAAAATAAGATCCAAACATGTCTAAATTTGATTGGTTGATGAGATTACAACCCTATATCATCTAAGCTTCGAATATGAGTCATTTTTGGAGGTTTTTATGTGGGTTTAAATTTATTATAAATTAATATTTTTAAGAATTCCTAAGGTGCCCCTCTCCTCCCCTATAAAAGGACACCTCCTCCCCCTCCTCCTCACACCAATTTGAGCTCTCATGCTCGGCCAAACCCTGCCAAAATATATTCTCCACTTCCCTAGAAACATCCTAGAGGTTCTGGTCTTCCTCAAAGACCAATTTTAGTGCCCTAAGAGGAGGTCTCAAAGAGGCGCTTCAAAGAAGAGGTAATTACCGTTACCAATTCTTTCATCTTTATTTCTTCTTCCACTTCTTCTTCTTAGGTTGTTTCATTATGAAGTAATAACATCAGTATCCCTCATATACGGATATGTTATTATAAGTATGAAACAACCCTATTTCACCATCTATCCATCCTACGGAAAAAGAAATCATCGCGCGTGTGTACGTACGGAATACCGTCTCCACGCCGTGGTGTAATCTATTTTCCACCACCACCTTACATGGATTGGTATAATGGTGTAAAGAATAACTATACATAGTTATTAAAACATCATATTGATTCTGATATATTGTATAATTTACTCCAATTCAGTTCAATGTTTATGGAAATGATATCATCGCTCGTGCGTACGTACGGACTACCGTCTCCACGACGCGATGAGATTCATTCTCCATGTTAACCATTTAAGAATGATTATAAAGTATATATAAGAAATAATAATGAAATATATGACATTATAAAGCTACTGTATTTATGTATATATATACATATGTATGTCATCTACTTACTTCCATTTCAAGACAATAAGGAAAGGAAAACAGCGTTCATGCGTACGTACGGACTACCGTCTCCATGAACGGTGTTTTTCATTTTATTTATCAACCTATTATATATATATATACTGAATATATATGATATATAAATCATATTTTATATTCTGGAAGTAAGTAAATCATGATATATGTAATAATGATGTCAAGAACAACAAGTCAAAACACCTACGATAAATGAAACGATTTTACCCAAAACGCTTCTTTAACATGGAATTTACAAAAGAACGGGTAATATAATATCATAAGTGAACCATATATGATATCATAACAATGAATATGATTCTGTAATAAGTCAATAACATGATTTAAATCATTATACAGGAGGTTCGGACACTTACAAAGCAAGTCGGACCTAAGGTAAGGGAAAAATCACAATCTCATTTTTATCCGAGATTGTTTATTCGTAAGTATTTACTGGGGTGTATTTTATCATCCACATCCATGTTCCCTCAATATGTAATATTATTTCCATCCTTCTACAATAGTTTTTATCCAATTTTACCCTTCGGTGAGTTTTTAGTAAAAGATACGAAAGGAATCTTTTGTCGTTTTTTTTCGTACGAGGTACTTTTTGACTTTTCCGACAAAAGTACGAAGAATGTTTTTTTTAACTTCTACGGCCTGAATGGATTTTTAAAAAATTATTTCCAAGAAGCTTCCTTTACAAGTTTTCAAGTATATTTTTAATCAACTTATTTTATTTTAAAGTTGTATGACATGTTATGAAAGGAAAAATGTTTTTGAAGTAGAAAGGATATTTTCCTCAAGAATGGAGTTCAAGTATTTTATCAAAATTATTTTCCATCTAAGATAATAAAAGGGTTCTGTTTTTATCCCTATTAATACATTGATTTGACTATGTTGTGATGGAATTATGTTTATGAATTCTTTTATGTTATATGAATGGATTTATGATGTCATTTTGTTTAAGAATCCCTTTTTTATTACATGGGTTATGCGATGATGTATGATTTATGATTATGTGGCACACATAAGAAAGGATTCATTATAAGATGGGTGGGACCTATATCTCCCTCCAATGCATTGGGTAAAGATTTTATATCTCATGAGATAGACATGGCTGAAATGGTAGGTTATACCGGTTCAGTGAAACAGGACTGAAACGAGGGTTACTCGATTCAGAAAGGGACTTTGTCCACTAAGATAGTCTTGGCAATGAGTCTTGATTAACAAGAAATGATTCTCTATGATTATGTGTGTATTCCACAATGTTTCATGTTTTAAGTTATGATTATTGGGATTTCATTTCACTACTATGATTTATCCCATGTTATGAAATTATGCTCTCTTTTGCAGGTTAAGATTTCCAAAAGTTATGTTCTTATGAATATGATGTGATTGATTTTTCATTTGTATACCCTTACTGAGCATTTGAGCTCACCCTTTTATGTTTTCTTTTCCCCAGGATATAAAGAAAGGTTTTAGGTAGAAAAAAAAGAAGATCTTTATGGGAGATATTGAAGATCTTTCACCGCGATTAGAAGATTGCGTTCCGAGTTTCCAAAGACACTAAACTATTACGATCCTTTAGTGTGTGTTTTTGTTATGTACTAAGTATTCCGCAAAAGTAATGTAAAGTCTATGTACGTCAGGATTCGGGTCTCTACAGTTGGTATCAGAGGAAAGGTTTAGTCAACCTTTGGAAACTAGGATGCGAAAACGTTAGTGAGATCCCTAGAGATATTTCTACGGTATGTCTAGGGATGTCCCTAAGGATAAGTATACGTATAGGTTATAGTACTAGAATTACGCTAACGATCATAGAATTAAACCTAAGATGTTAGATATTGAAGGTACTCCCCCTTTATTATGTTGTTTTCCCTAGCATGATTTTTGCCTCTCACACTATTCTTTTTGGGTTTTAGATGATGGCTGGAACCCGAAGGAACCGTGTTGATCAATGCAATGGACAATGCAATGATTGCACTCCTGAACAAACAAATTTTATGGGAGATGGAGTGCAAAATCTTATTGCTATACTTACACAAGCTATGAATCATTCTGGACTTCCAAATGAGAAGAGGAGGGAACAATATTCTATTGAGTCCTTCATGAGGCAACGTCCACCTTCTTTCAGTGGGTCTTCTGATCCACTTGTTGCTGAACAATGGATCAGTACCACTGAAAAGATATTTTCAGTTCTTTAATGTTCTGAGCATGATAAAGTCATCTTAGCAGTATATCGTTTGGAAGGTGAGGCTGATCAATGGTGGAATCTTATCAAGAATACAAGGCAAAGAGATGAAATTGAGTCCATGGAATGGGACGAGTTCAAGAACTTATTTTTCAATAAGTACTTCCCTCGTATTCTTCGAACAAAGATGGAGAAGGAGTTTCTTGAACTAAAGCAAAAGGATGATGAATCGGTTGGTATATATGAAACGAATTTTACAAGACTTACAAGGTATGCATCTGACATTATCATCCAACCTGAAAGTAAAGTTGATCGATTTTTCAGTGGCTTAAAACCAAGTCTTCGAAGGGCATTAGCTATAAGAGACTTCAGTAGCTATGAAGAAATTGTGCGTTGTGCTATCAAGGTAGAAATGGAAGTTGGTATTACATATCCATCTCATGGTTTTGACAAGAAACGAAAGATGGAGTTCAAGGAGAAATCTCAGAAAATGGTGAAAAGAAGATGAATGTTTCCTTATGCACAAAGTGTGGAAAGAAGCATGGTGGAGATTGTCTTAAAGGGACTAGAAAATGTTTTAAGTGTGGAAAAGAAGGTCATCGAGCAGCTGAGTGTCTAAGTAATGGAAAAAGGGTTTCTAATGATGTGAATAAAGAAAACACTGCAGAGAACGCACCACCAACACTTCAATGCTTCAAGTGCAAGGAAATGGGGAATTATGCTAATAAATGCCCTAATCCAAGGGTTAGTGATGATCAACATGAGCAACCACTTAAGGCAAAGGACAAAGGGAAGTCACATGCGATCACAATTGGCGATGTTGAATATGACAACGATGTGGTGGAATGATTAAGTGTTTATGTAATGTGATTCCAAAATAATGTTGTATCATGGAGTATTGGAATATCTATGTATTGGTTTAATGTGGTATTCAAAGTGATTGAGATATTTTTGGAAATAAGATGATATGCACATAATGAAGGGAAAATGATAAAATGAAATGTTTAACAGTATTCATGAGCTCATGATTGATATAATGACTAAGTGATATCATGGTTTGAGTATATAGAATTTTGAGGATTTTGGTATGTGGAAAGTGTTAAATTTTAACTGCATTCATGTTTTCACTAAGGTATTCATGAGTATACATGATTAAGGACTTTGAATGTTTGGAATGTGACCAACAAAACATATCTTATGATATATGGGGATCAATGATGGTATTAAATCTCTGGTAATCATTTTCACTATATTATGAGAGTGGACTGCAGTATTATGGATAAGCCTAAAGATTACAATGGATTATGTTGGACATAAGTTAGTATTGTATAAGGATATAAGTTATTTTTTCGATATTATTGATGGGATGTTATAGTAATATTGTTTTAGAAAAAGGACAACCTACAGGACGGGCGACAGCCCATCGCTTCGGACAAGGCTGTGGGAATCGAACCCACAACCGAAGTGCGACTGGCCTTTATCGCCTACCACTAGCCTACAGGAAGTCCCTATTTAGTAGAAACTAGTTTTATTATATTAAGCAGTATGATATATGAAGTATAAGTCCATTTTAGGAACCATATATGATTAATCTCACTATAGATCGACTTATGCATATAATTTTTACTAACCTTTTGTTTGAGACAGATGGAATGACTCGTCATTCTATCACATGATCTGCTAACACTTCACGAATAACAAATTCAAATTCATTTATTTAAGAGATGAAATGGAAATTGTTCAAGGCACGAACAATAGTGAGATTGTACCAAAATAAAGTAGGTATTTATTCTAATTCAAATTTTCAACTTTAGGGAAATGATCTTGAAAACCAAAAATGTTGTCCTAGTGATTTTATACCTGATGAATCAGATGGTACCTTATATCATCACAAATCTATGGATTTGTGATTACTGGATTTTCCATAGCCATGTTCTCTACCACTCTCCATCAGAACATGATGGTTAGATTTCTCTTCCATATCCATATTTTCACCTATGTGGAAACCCAATGATTTGTTTATTTGGGTAACTATTACGTTTCATACATTCGTTTTTAAAGATTGGATTTGATATTCCTTTTTACGATGTGGGTTTCTATTAAAGAAACTTTCGAATAGTAAACCATTTATAACCCCGACGAATTTCGAGGGCGAAATTCATTTTAAGGGGGGTAGAATGTAACAGCCCAAGATTTTATAAAAAAAATATTCTTTTTAATTTTATTAATGTCTTTTGTTGTACGCTACACCAAAAGGAGCTTGCACAACACGCATCCTTGACTTGCCTTGCATTAAACGCAATCGCGACCTTCCTCGATAGCGTGTGTAATACGCAATACCGAGTTTCACTAAACAACGATATGCTATTAAAATATTATTAAAACCAGCCGTTATGAATAGTAATAACCACTTTTTAAAATTCTGTAAATCTTATATTTCAAAATGAACTTCATTTTTGGATTCGGAGTATCGAATTTAGCCTAAGGTGAAATTTTGGTACTTTTCGGATAACTTTCATATTCTGATGAATAGTGAAAATTATTAATTATAATTAAAAAACAACTTTTTTAATCGAAATAATTAATAGTGATAAATTATTAATTTGAGTGGTTTTAAAGTATATTTAGAATATATTTTTACAATTTAATTCAATGTTGGTCATTGGTTGTAATTTCACATTTAAACCAGACATAATCAAGTGTCAATCTTTTGATAGAAATTGTTTCTTAAAAACACGCTATTTGTCTTCACAGCGGGATTTAATTATAAAATTAATTAATTCAACTTCTATGTTATGAATTTGGTAAAATAGACTTCATTTTTGAATTTGGAATATGAAATATAGCTTAGGATTAAATTTTGGCATTTTTCTGAAAACCTTCATTTTTTTGATGAATAGTGAAACTACTAAGTGGTAGGTTAAAAAACTGAATTTTGCATAAAACATAATTTTACCGCTTCTGTGAATGGAATTTCGAAAATCCGACAGACACGGTTGATGTCAGTAAGTAAAATGTGGTTCAATGAGATGAAAATAAATTTTGGTGAATAGTAACTTTTTACTTTTTTTTTCCACGGTTAATAGTAAATAGGGTAACTAAGGGTAAATATGATATTAATATTACCCTAACACATGTCCTAATTCTATTGGAAAAGTTTAATTCGACCAAAAACAAACTTAGGAATAAAATATGACCATTTAGGCCCACTTGGATTAGATTAGGACATTTATTATTAATTTATTTAAAGAAGGGTTAAAATAGTTAAAATCAAAGTTTAATAAGTAAATAATTTTTAATATGGGGTTATACATAAGATAAATTCGACTATAAATATTCATTAGAAAGCTAAAAATCTTTCCTACATAATGGTATTTTATTTATAATTTTTAGACATTAAATAATTTAATTTATTAATGACACAACGATGATGCAGTAATTATCTTATTAATGAAATATTGACATAATTGATGTTATAAACACCAAAATAAATGTAATATGAGATTTTTTTATGAATTCCACTAATTTTCTAGGTTACTATGATATATTAATGTTGATGTAATCAACTTGGTTCGAACATTTAATTCTGTTATGACTTTCACAAGAATCATATATCAAATAGTGTCAAAATTGACACAAAATAGTTTTTAAATCAAATATTATATTATTAATTGTTATTTTATTCCTAAAAATCTAAGGATCGGCCAAATGACTTAGATAAGGATATATATATTAATAATAAACAATTTGGGGTTCGTTTGGCATGTTATAGTAAGTGTATTAACCATATAGTGAAAGAAAACAAAAAGACACGGTAAAAGTTAAATTATTTAACTTAGAGTTAAATCTAATTGATAAGGTTTAAAATAAGATCCAAACATGTCAAAATTTGATTGGTTGATGAGCTTACAACCCTATCTCATCTAAGCTTCGAATATGAGTCATTTTTGGAGGTTTTTATGTGGGGTTAAATTTATTATAAATTAATATTTTTAAGAATTCCTAAGGTGCCCCTCTCCTCCCCTATAAAAGGAAACCTCCTCCCCCTCCTCCTCACACCAATTTGAGCTCTCAAGCTCGGCCAAACCCTGCCAAAATCTATTCTCCACTTCCCTAGAAACATCCTAGAGGTTCTGGTCTTCCTCAAAGACCAATTTTAGTGCCCTAAGAGGAGGTCTCAAAGAGGCGCTTCAAAGAAGAGGTAATTACCGTTACCAATTCTTTCATCTTTATTTCTTCTTCCACTTCTTCTTCTTAGGTTGTTTCATTATGAAGTAATAACATCAGTATCCCTCATATATTGATATGTTATTATAAGTATGAAACAACCCTATTTCACCATCTATCCATCCTACGGAAAAAGAAATCACCGCGCGTGTGTACGTACGGAATACCGTCTCCACGCCGTGGTGTAATCTATTTTCCACCACCACCTTACATGGATTGGTATAATGGTGTAAAGAATAACTATACATAGTTATTACAACATCATATTGATTCTGATATATTGTATAATTCACTCCAATTCAGTTCAATGTTTATGGAAATGATATCATCGCTCGTGCGTACGTACGGACTACCGTCTCCACGACGCGATGAGATTCATTCTCCATGTTAACCATTTAAGAATGATTATAAAGTATATATAAGAAATAATAATGAAATATATGACATTATAAATCTACTGTATTTATGTATATATATACATATGTATGTCATCTACTTACTTCCATTTCAAGACAATAAGGAAAGGAAAACAGCGTTCATGCGTACGTACGGACTACCGTCTCCATGAACGGTGTTTTTCATTTTATTTATCAACCTATTATATATATATATACTGAATATATATGATATATAAATCATATTTTATATTCTGGAAGTAAGTAAATCATGATATATGTAATAATGATGTCAAGAACAACAAGTCAAAACACCTACGGTAAATGAAACGATTTTACCCAAAACGCTTCTTTAACATGGAATTTACAAAAGAACGGGTAATATAATGTCATAAGTGAACCATATATGATATCATAACAATGAATATGATTCTGTAATAAGTCAATAACATGATTTAAATCATTATACAGGAGGTTCGGACACTTACAAAGCAAGTCGGACCTAAGGTAAGGGAAAAATCACAATCTCATTTTTATCCGAGATTGTTTATTCGTAAGTATTTACTGGGGTGTATTTTATCATCCACATCCATGTTCCCTCAATATGTAATATTATTTCCATCCTTCTACAATAGTTTATATCCAATTTTACCCTTCGGTGAGTTTTTAGTAAAAGATACGAAAGGAATCTTTTGTCGTTTTTTTTCGTACGAGGTACTTTTTGACTTTTCCGACAAAAGTACGAAGAATGTTTTTTTTAACTTCTACGGCCTGAATGGATTTTTAAAACATTATTTCCAAGAAGCTTCCTTTACAAGTTTTCAAGTATATTTTTAATCAACCTATTTTATTTTAAAGTTGTATGACATGTTATGAAAGGAAAAATGTTTTTGAAGTAGAAAGGATATTTTCCTCAAGAATGGAGTTCAATTATTTTATCAAAATTATTTTCCATCTAAGATAATAAAAGGGTTCTTTTTTATCCCTATTAATACATTGATTTGACTATGTTGTGATGGAATTATGTTTATGAATTCTTTTATGTTATATGAATGGATTTATGATGTCATGTTGTTTAAGAATCCCTTTTTTTATTACATGGGTTATGCGATGATGTATGATTTATGATTATGTGGCACACATAAGAAAGGATTCATTATAAGATGGGTGGGACCTATATCTCCCTCCAATGCATTGGGTAAAGATTTTATATCTCATGAGATAGACATGGCTGAAATGGTAGGTTATACCGGTTCAGTGAAACAGGACTGAAACGAGGGTTACTCGATTCAGAAAGGGACTTTGTCCACTAAGATAGTCTTGGCAATGAGTCTTGACTAACAAGAAATGATTCTCTATGATTATGTGTGTATGACACAATGTTTCATGTTTTAAGTTATGATTATTGGGATTTCATTTCACTACTATGATTTATCCCATGTTATGAAATTATGCTCTCTTTTGCAGGTTAAGATTTCCAAAAGTTATGTTCTTATGAATATGATGTGATTGATTTTTCATTTGTATACCCTTACTGAGCATTTGAGCTCACCCTTTTATGTTTTCTTTTCCCCAGGATATAAAGAAAGGTTTTAGGTAGAAAAAAAAGAAGATCTTTATGGGAGATATTGAAGATCTTTCACCGCGATTAGAAGATTGCGTTCCGAGTTTCCAAAGACACTAAACTATTACGATCCTTTAGTGTGTGTTTTTGTTATGTACTAAGTATTCCGAAAAAGTAATGTAAAGTCTATGTACGTCAGGCTTCGGGTCTCTACAGTTGGTATCAGAGGAAAGGTTTAGTCAACCTTTGGAAACTAGGATGCGAAAACGTTAGTGAGATCCCTAGAGATATTTCTACGGTATGTCTAGGGATGTCCCTAAGGTTAAGTATACGTATAGGTTATAGTACTAGAATTATGCTAACGATCATAGAATTAAACCTAAGATGTTAGATATTGAAGGTACTCCCCCTTTATTATGTTGTTTTCCCTAGCATGATTTTTTCCTCTCACACTATTCTTTTTGGGTTTTAGACGATGGCTGAAACCCGAAGGAACCGTGTTGATCAATGCAATGGACAATTCAATGATTGCACTCCTGAACAAACAAATGTTATGGGAGATGGAGTGCAAAATCTTATTGCTATACTTACACAAGCTATGAATCATTCTGGACTTCCAAATGAGAAGAGGAGGGAACAATATTCTATTGAGTCCTTCATGAGGCAACGTCCACCTTCTTTCAGTGGGTCTTCTGATCCACTTGTTGCTGAACAATGGATCAGTACCACTGAAAAGATATTTTCAGTTCTTCAATGTTCTGAGCATGATAAAGTCATCTTAGCAGTATATCGTTTGGAAGGTGAGGCTGATCAATGGTGGAATCTTATCAAGAATACAAGGCAAAGAGATGAAATTGAGTCCATGGAATGGGACGAGTTCAAGAACTTATTTTTCAATAAGTACTTCCCTCGTATTCTTCAAACAAAGATGGAGAAGGAGTTTCTTGAACTAAAGCAAAAGGATGATGAATCTGTTGGTATATATGAAACGAATTTTACAAGACTTACAGGGTATGCATCTGGCATTATCATCCAACCTGAAAGTAAAGTTGATCGATTTTTCAGTGGCTTAAAACCAAGTCTTCGAAGGGCATTAGCTATAAGAGACTTCAGTAGCTATGAAGAAATTGTGCGTTGTGCTATCAAGGTAGAAATGGAAGTTGGTATTACATATCCATCTCATGGTTTTGACAAGAAACGAAAGATGGAGTTCAAGGAGAAATCTCAGAATAATGGTGAAAAGAAGATGAATGTTTCCTTATGCACAAAGTGTGGAAAGAAGCATGGTGGAGATTGTCTTAAAGGGACTAGAAAATGTTTTAAGTGTGGAAAAGAAGGTCATCAAGTAGATGAGTGTTGAAGTAATGGAAAAAGGGTTTCTAATGATGTGAATAAAGAAAACACTGCAGAGAACGCACCACCAACACTTCAATGCTTCAAGTGCAAGGAAATGGGGAATTATGCTAATAAATGCCCTAATCCAAGGGTTAGTGATGATCAACATGAGCAACCACTTAAGGCAAAGGACAAAGGGAAGTCACATGCGATCACAATTGGCGATGTTGAATATGACAACGATGTGGTGGAATGATTAAGTGTTTATGTAATGTGATTCCAAAATAATGTTGTATCATGGAGTATTGGAATATCTATGTATTGGTCTAATGTGGTATTCAAAGTGATTGAGATATTTTTGGAAATAAGATGATATGCACATAATGAAGGGAAAATGAGAAAATGAAATGTTTAACAGTATTCATGAGCTCATGATTGATATAATGACTAAGTGATATCATGGTTTGAGTATATAGAATTTTGAGGATTTTGGTATGTGGAAAGTGTTAAATTTTAACTGCATTCATGTTTTCACTAAGGTATTCAAGAGTATACATGATTAAGGACTTTGAATATTTGGAATGTGACCAACAAAACATATCTTATGATATATGGGGATCAATGATGGTATTAAATCTCTGATAATCATTTTCACTATATTATGAGAGTGGACTGCAGTATTATGGATAAGCCTAAAGATTACAATGGATTATGTTGGACATAAGTTAGTATTGTATAAGGATATAAGTTATTTTTTCGATATTATTGATGGGATGTTATAGTAATATTGTTTTAGAAAAAGGACAACCTACAGGACGGGCGACAGCCCATCGCTTCGGACAAGGCTGTGGGAATCGAACCCACAACCGAAGTGCGACTGGCCTTTATCGCCTACCACTGGCCTACAGGAAGTCCCTATTTAGTAGAAACTAGTTTTATTATATTAAGCAGTATGATATATGAAGTATAAGTCCATTTTAGGAACCATATATGATTAATCTCACTATAGATCGACTTATGCATATAATTTTTACTAACCTTTTGTTTGAGACAGATGGAATGACTCGTCATTCTATCACATGATCTGCTAACACTTCATGAATAACAAATTCAACTTCATTTATTTAAGAGATGAAATGGAAATTGTTCAAGGCACGAACAATAGTGAGATTGTACCAAAATAAAGTAGGTATTTATTCTAATTCAAATTTTCAACTTTAGGGAAATGATCTTGAAAACCAAAAATGTTGTCCTAGTGATCTTATACCTGATGAATCAGATGGTACCTTATATCATCACAAATCTATGGATTTTTGATTACTGGATTTTCCATAGCCATGTTCTCTACCACTCTCCATCAGAACATGATGGTTAGATTTCTCTTCCATATCCATATTTTCACCTATGTGGAAACCCAATGATTTGTTTATTTGGGTAACTGTTACGTTTCATACATTCGTTTTTAAAGATTGGATTTGATATTCCTTTTTACGATGTGGGTTTCTATTAAAGAAACTTTCGAATAGTAAACCATTTATAACCCCGACGAATTTCGAGGGCGAAATTCATTTTAAGGGGGGTAGAATGTAACAGCCCAAGATTTTATAAAAAAAATATTCTTTTTAATTTTATTAATGACTTTTGTTGTACGCTACACCAAAAGGAGCTTGCACAACACGCATCCTTGACTTGCCTTGCATTAAACGCAATCGCGACCTTCCTCGATAGCGTGTGTAATACGCAATACCGAGTTTCACTAAACAACGATATGCTATTAAAATATTATTAAAACTAGCCGTTATGAATAGTAATAACCACTTTTTAAAATTCTGTAAATCTTATATTTCAAAATGAACTTCATTTTTGGATTCGGAGTATCGAATTTAGCCTAAGGTGAAATTTTGGTACTTTTCGGATAACTTTCATATTCTGATGAATAGTGAAAATTATTAATTATAATTAAAAAACAACTTTTTTAATCGAAATAATTAATAGTGATAAATTATTAATTTGAGTGGTTTTAAAGTATATTTAGAATATATTTTTACAATTTAATTCAATGTTGGTCATTGGTTGTAATTTCACATTTAAACCAGACATAATCAAGTGTCAATCTTTTGATAGAAATTGTTTCTTAAAAACACGCTATTTGTCTTCACAGCGGGATTTAATTATAAAATTAATTAATTCAACTTCTATGTTATGAATTTGGTAAAATAGACTTCATTTTTGAATTTGGAATATGAAATATAGCTTAGGATTAAATTTTGGCATTTTTCTGAAAACCTTCATTTTTTTGATGAATAGTGAAACTACTAAGTGGTAGGTTAAAAAACTGAATTTTGCATAAAACATAATTTTACCGCTTCTGTGAATGGAATTTCGAAAATCCGACAGACACGGTTGATGTCAGTAAGTAAAATGTGGTTCAATGAGATGAAAATAAATTTTGGTGAATAGTAACTTTTTACTTTTTTTTCCACGGTTAATAGTAAATAGGGCAACTAAGGGTAAATATGATATTAATATTACCCTAACACATGTCCTAATTCTATTGGAAAAGTTTAATTCGACCAAAAACAAACTTAGGAATAAAATATGACCATTTAGGCCCACTTGGATTAGATTAGGACATTTATTATTAATTTATTTAAAGAAGGGTTAAAATAGTTAAAATCAAAGTTTAATAAGTAAATAATTTTTAATATGGGGTTATACATAAGATAAATTCGACTATAAATATTCATTAGAAAGCTAAAAATCTTTCCTACATAATGGTATTTTATTTATAATTTTTAGACATTAAATAATTTAATTTATTAATGACACAACGATGATGCAGTAATTATCTTATTAATGAAATATTGACATAATTGATGTTATAAACACCAAAATAAATGTAATATGAGATTTTTTTATGAATTCCACTAATTTTATAGGTTACTATGATATATTAATGTTGATGTAATCAACTTGGTTCGAACATTTAATTCTGTTATGACTTTCACAAGAATCATATATCAAATAGTGTCAAAATTGACACAAAATAGTTTTTAAATCAAATATTATATTATTAATTGTTATTTTATTCCTAAAAATCTAAGGATCGGCCAAATAACTTAGATAAGGATATATATATTAATAATAAACAATTTGGGGTTCGTTTGGCATGTTATAGTAAGTGTATTAACCATATAGTGAAAGAAAACAAAAAGACACGGTAAAAGTTAAATTATTTAACTTAGAGTTAAATCTAATTGATAAGGTTTAAAATAAGATCCAAACATGTCTAAATTTGATTGGTTGATGAGATTACAACCCTATCTCATCTAAGCTTCGAATATGAGTCATTTTTGGAGGTTTTTATGTGGGTTTAAATTTATTATAAATTAATATTTTTAAGAATTCCTAAGGTGCCCCTCTCCTCCCCTATAAAAGGACACCTCCTCCCCCTCCTCATCACACCAATTTGAGCTCTCAAGCTCGGCCAACCCCTGCCAAAATCTATTCTCCACTTCCCTAGAAACATCCTAGAGGTTCTGGTCTTCCTCAAAGACCAATTTTAGTGCCCTAAGAGGAGGTCTCAAAGAGGCGCTTCAAAGAAGAGGTAATTACCGTTACCAATTCTTTCATCTTTATTTCTTCTTCCACTTCTTCTTCTTAGGTTGTTTCATTATGAAGTAATAACATCAGTATCCCTCATATACTGATATGTTATTATAAGTATGAAACAACCCTATTTCACCATCTATCCATCCTACGGAAAAAGAAATCACCGCGCGTGTGTACGTACGGAATACCGTCTCCACGCCGTGGTGTAATCTATTTTCCACCACCACCTTACATGGATTGGTATAATGGTGTAAAGAATAACTATACATAGTTATTACAACATCATATTGATTCTGATATATTGTATAATTCACTCCAATTCAGTTCAATGTTTATGTAAATGATATCATCGCTCGTGCGTACGTACGGACTACCGTCTCCACGACGCGATGAGATTCATTCTCCATGTTAACCATTTAAGAATGATTATAAAGTATATATAAGAAATAATAATGAAATATATGACATTATAAAGCTACTGTATTTATGTATATATATACATATGTATGTCATCTACTTACTTCCATTTCAAGACAATAAGGAAAGGAAAACAGCGTTCATGCGTACGTACGGACTACCGTCTCCATGAACGGTGTTTTTAATTTTATTTATCTACCTATTATATATATATATACTGAATATATATGATATATAAATAATATTTTATATTATGGAAGTAAGTAAATCATGATATATGTAATAATGATGTCAAGAACAACAAGTCAAAACACCTACGATAAATGAAACGATTTTACCCAAAACGCTCCTTTAACATGGAATTTACAAAAGAACGGGTAATATAATGTCATAAGTGAACCATATATGATATCATAACAATGAATATGATTCTTTAATAAGTCAATAACATGATTTAAATCATTATACAGGAGGTTCGGACACTTACAAAGCAAGTCGGACCTAAGGTAAGGGAAAAATCACAATCTCATTTTTATCCGAGATTGTTTATTCGTAAGTATTTACTGGGGTGTATTTTATCATCCACATCCATGTTACCTCAATATGTAATATTATTTCCATCCTTCTACAATAGTTTATATCCAATTTTACCCTTCGGTGAGTTTTTAGTAAAAGATACGAAAGGAATCTTTTGTCGTTTTTTTTCGTACGAGGTACTTTTTGACTTTTCCGACAAAAGTACGAAGAATGTTTTTTTAACTTCTACGGCCTGAATGGATTTTTAAAACATTATTTCCAAGAAGCTTCCTTTACAAGTTTTCATGTCTATTTTTAATCAACTTATTTTATTTTAATGTTGTATGACATGTTATGAAAGGAAAAATGTTTTTGAAGTAGAAAGGATATTTTCCTCAAGAATGGAGTTCAAGTATTTTATCAAAATTATTTTCCATCTAAGATAATAAAAGGGTTCTGTTTTTATCCCTATTAATACATTGATTTGACTATGTTGTGATGGAATTATGTTTATGAATTCCTTTATGTTATATGAATGGATTTATGATGTCATGTTGTTTAAGAATCCCTTTTTTATTACATGGGTTATGCGATGATGTATGATTTATGATTATGTGGCACACATAAGAAAGGATTCATTATAAGATGGGTGGGACCTATATCTCCCTCCAATGAATTGGGTAAAGATTTTATATCTCATGCGATAGACATGGCTGAAATGGTAGGTTATACCGGTTCAGTGAAACAGGACTGAAACGAGGGTTACTTGATTCAGAAAGGGACTTTGTCCACTAAGATTGTCTTGGCAATGAGTCTTGACTAACAAGAAATGATTCTCTATGATTATGTGTGTATGCCACAATGTTTCATGTTTTAAGTTATGATTATTGGGATTTCATTTCACTACTATGATTTATCCCATGTTATGAAATTATGCTCTCTTTTGCAGGTTAAGATTTCCAAAAGTTATGTTCTTATGAATATGATGTGATTGATTTTTCATTTGTATACCCTTACTGAGCATTTGAGCTCACCCTTTTATGTTTTCTTTTCCCCAGGATATAAATAAAGGTTTTAGGTAGAAAAAAAAGAAGATCTTTATGGGAGATATTGAAGATCTTTCACCGCGATTAGAAGATTGCGTTCCGAGTTTCCAAAGACACTAAACTATTACGATCCTTTAGTGTGTGTTTTTGTTATGTACTAAGTATTCCGCAAAAGTAATGTAAAGTCTATGTACGTCAGGCTTCGGGTCTCTACAATTTTTATGCACTTAAATTGATAAAATTTAATTTAAACTGATTTTGAACTAAAATTAGGTGTCTTATACTATTAATTATGCAATTTATTTGGAATGGAAACAATTTTATTATTTAATTTTTTACAAAATTGTTTTTAAAACATACAATAATTTTTCTGAATAGATTTTTTTCATTATGACTTTCATTTTGATTTTAAATTAATTTAATAAATGTATACAAATTAAATATTAAAAAATAAATTTCATATTTGGAATCAGGTGGTCAAAATTTGGTAAATTGGCCCATTCTATTTTCAGACACTATGAAAAGTAACCATAGTTTATAATTGTCACTACAGTAATAGTAAATCAAGTAAATAGAGTAACAATTTATATAATTAGTGCACGAAAATTCCCAGAAAACATTCATTAATTTAATTTAATTAATATAAATTTTACATAAAAAAATTTATATATGATCTTTTAGTGAATTTTTTCAATGATTTTTATGTTTAAATTATTTTATTTAATGATAAGTCAAAAATTGCATTTGTTTGGTTTTACAATCATTATATTTTTGATTGAAGTGTAAATCACAGTATTGTTCATTTATGAATATTTATTTGTAATATAAATAATTTTTTATTATGGTAATTTCTTTTTCATTTGAAGTGTTGAAAAAATTACCATATGTCCTTACATAACACTAACAAAAAATTTATTCAATTTTTATAAAATAAAATTAATAATATAAAAAATAAAAAAGGTGATATAATTGGAATGAAGTAATGTATCCCAAAAAAATTATAGATTTATGATACATTTTAGTGATGTTTTAATGTATTATATTGAAATTTCCTTTTATCTTAATGTATCTAATGTAAAATTATGTGAATAATTTCAAAAATGATATTAATAATATTTTATAAAAAATAAAAGTTCATTAAATGTATTAAAATTCAAAAAAATATTATATTAATCCCAATTAATAGTTTATGGTTTAAAACAACAACCCTGAGGCATTTATGGGCAATTATAATTTTAATGTAACATTATCAACCTTCAATGTGTTGAAAATGTTAATACTTTGATAATTTTTAAAAGGGCCAATGAGAGGTTCAAACTAAATGACATAGGAAAAAACATAACCAAAATATGACCATGTTTTATTATATTATAGTATATTAGATATATAATCATCTTAACATCTATTTTTTTTAGTTTTGATCCAGTTTATGTTGAAAATTATTTTATATTAATTGAATACTTTATAAAGTTCCATAATTACACCTCCCCTTACATATACAAGTGCACCTCCTATCCTATTTTTTTAACACTTAAAAAACATTTCAGTTTATCCAAATCATACAAAAATCCATTCTTAACATCCCTTCCCATATCGTAGAGTAGATTGTTTAACCAAATATCCAATCTAGGTAGGTTTAACATATTAATCAAAATATGTTGTCCGAAGTAGGGATATTATTCTTAACTAGGCATTTTTGTTTTATATTTTTCCACCAATGTAGAAACCTATTATAAAATGGAAATATTATAATATTAGTATATCAAAAATACTTATATGTTATTATGTTCAATTAATATCCTATATCAATCTCTTCTTCCATCAAATGGAAAACAAAAACGAAATTCGTAAGTATAACGGAGTACCGCCCCATGAACTGATATAATTCATCCTCCATCGCTATATATCAGAGAAATTTATATAGACGAATTTAAAATATTAGTATGATATTAATTAAATAAATATAATTATTGAAAAGTAATATATCAAATATTTTATGACCTTCCCATTTATAAAAAAATGACAATGTTCATTATGCGTACACTTGGACAACCTCCCCCATGAAACGATGTGATTAATTTTTCACCACCAAATCACAAGAATGGTATTGAAATGTTTATTTAAATAAATAATATGGTGATTATTATGAAATTAAATTTTTTAATGATAAATAATACATAGATTATTTATATCTTTATCGTTATGAAGTAGAAAATCTTACTCATGTTTACATACTACCTATGATATCCATTTTTGTAAAATGTTTCATTTTTCCAAATGATATTTATTGCTTAGTTTTAATAGTATACTTTAATTATAAAAATTATAATAATGAATTTTTTTATTCTGGAGATGACGAAATAATGTTATCTATGACCATAGTTAACCTTCCAAAGTAGTTTGGTACATATGAGACTAATATCATCAAAACACCCAACATTAACATAATTGAATAAGCAAATTGATATAATATGTTTATGAGAAATATACGGAATAATAAACATGAAAATTTATCTTCAGAAAATAAATAATTAGCATAAGTATATTATTCTTAAAGATAAAGAACGAGCCTGAGAAGTCGTACTTGAGGTAAGGAATTTTATCTCAATTTAATTTCATTGATGTGTGTATTAATTCATTGAAATAGTTTATTTTTTATGATTTTAATATTTATATTTTAATTAGTGCATCAATAATCCTTCATAATTTATGGTATTTTAATTTTTACATAAAATTATTTCATCCAAGTTGATTTTTCATGGAAGTTACTATGTGGTAAATGGTTTAATAAATAAATTTATTTTCATTGGGTATTATTATTTCCTCATTGAGATTGATATTATATGATTATATGTTTAATAACATTTGATTATTATATGTTTTATTTCCATTTTTTTGTATTTTCCTTTGATAATTATAATAAATTTGTTGATTAGTTCTCACTTCAATTGTATGATCTTTATAAAAGATTTATCCTCAATATTCAATCAATGAGACATATTTTTTTTATACACCTATTTTTTATATGGAAAATAATCTCTCCATTTAAATTTTATATAATTAATAAACCATAATTATTTTAATTTTTTGGTTTAATTAATATTATTTCATCCATGGATATGTGAAATGAAATTTAATCAAGTGGTAAGTGGATTATTAACAAAATTATCATTCATTGGGTTATACATAGAGTTTACTAACTATATTATACCATTATTATATTGAAAGGGAACCATTATTTTGTAATGTTGTGTTTAAAAATCTTTTTTTGACTTAAATCTGGTTATCAAAGTTACATAAATAATTAATTTTCAATTCAATGTTTCTATTATTGTAATGGATGTCATCTCAACTTTAATTCCATTAATACATATTGGGTATTATAAAAAATTACTTTTAAATAGTGTATGTATATCCCCATCGAGTTATTAACATGAATATATATTTATTCAAGATTATTAATGACTCAATTAAAATAAATATTTCAAGAGTAGTTTTTGAAACTAAATATGATGTTATATATCTTTTTAAGTGAGTATATTATTCTTCCATATACATATTTTAGAATTTTTTTAACATATATCATTTTTATTTATATAAATTGTTTATAATTTATATTTCAATACATACTTCCATTTTTACATGATATAAAATGAAAGTTTATGATGTTTTCCTAAAAAGGTTCTTTTTGGACATTCAACAAATATAGTCAAAATTAACGTTCTTTAATTTATAAGAAATTAACGAACATTCCCACTACCAAAACCATTTTAATCCTTTATCTTCTAATAAATAATTTACATTTTATTAAAAAGATAATTTTTTTATAAATTTTTTAGATTTGAAAGGACTTGAATTTATTTCGAAACCTGTATTTGTAATGATTTGAATGTCATAATTTAGTTTTTTTTCTATACAAATTTTCTTGAATCATTAACATTCTAATTATAATTGATCAATATAATTCCCTTATATATTAACATTTATTCTATCATGGATATTATTATTTCCTAAACCACATACCATTTTTCCATAGTTTATTATTATGAATGTAATTTTATTTTTTAGGGAAACATTTAAATTATTTGTTATTTAGTCAATAGTGATATTTTTTATAAGGCATATTGTTAATATATAAAATATATAATTAATTTTATGATGAATTAATTTGATATGAAGTGATCGGTGGTGATCATAAATATATTTCCCCTTAATTCATGGATATGTATCATGATAAAAACTAGTTAGATAATATAAAATTGGATTACCCAGTATACATACTCATCAATTAAATTATTTTGGAACAAATCATAGAATATAAAGATATTATAATATCTGAAATCATAACATTAAATAATAACCATATATTTCATTGAGATTTTTTTATGATTATATATGACATTACATCATTGACATTATTCTGGGTTGAATTTTTTAATCAATATATTGATTAAGAAACATATTTTTTATATTTATTTTTTTATGTATTGATTATTGATTATTCAATTATTATTATTTACATGGTATTTTTCCCTTACAATGATTCTCATCATCCCATTTAATTTATTCTTATTTAATAAGGATATGAAGAAGGATGCGATGATTAATATCGAACATGTAGGGATGTTTTTATGGTCATTATTTTTTTCTTACACTTTAATAGGGTGATATATATATATATCTAGTTATTTAAGACTACTAATTCCATCCTGTTGGATTAGATTCTTTATATCTATTCCAATTTAAATATGTAGATTTTATTGAATTTTAGGTTGAAAAATTATTTGATATAAATTTGGGGTTGACAATCCTAATTATTAGAAATGTATAATCATCACATATTTGAGTGAACAACCTTGATAAACCACAAAACTGCTACCCCAATAATATATCACATATCCCAAAAGGAATTCATGACCCCCTTTTCCCAATAACTAGTTCAAATGAATCCAAACACGCCAAAGGGGAATTTTTCTCCACATGGAAAACACATAAAGAAAAAGTATTAGGAATAAAACAATAATGAGGGGGTATTTCTAACATACCACAAGATTGGAAGACCAAAATTAAATTGATCCATTATAAAAAAAGTTATATACATAGAATACATCATAATATATAATCTATAGATTAACCTCTAATCTCAATGTAATAAGTGGATCACATGTTCCACCTATCACCAATAACTGTCAAGGTTCTCTAATCAAGAACATCCACCACCTATATGTAGAGATTTATTTTTGCATGAACATGGAATAAGAAATTGAAAAAACACCAAAAAAGGTGGGGTCTCAGAAACAATTCCCAGTAAGACCTCACAAATAATTTCATAAACAATATATAATTAATAAACCAACTATATATGTATATATTAAAAAAAACATGGAATTATTTTACAATTCATATAAAAATAAGATCTTCCAAATTTTTCAATGGATATAGCGCAATGTGTTTCTATGTGATTTTCTATCAAAATCATTTGTATTTATGAATCATTATAAAAACTGATAAGAATAAACATTTATATCAAAATAGACATAAGTAAATCATTTTCAATAAAACATAGAAATGAATAATAATTTTTTTTCATAACACCATGGATATGACACATGATTAATGATGACTATAGGGATTCCCAAACATCATAGTGATATTTTTATATAGGTGTGGACACATCCCAGATATTAGAAAACCTAGAAAAAATATGTGAAAATATCAAAGAATAATCTCACTTTTTCATGGTAATCATAAATCCATTTGTAGATAGTTCTAATACATGCCTAATATATGTTGTTCCCATTTAATGTCCCCTGATCCCATGCATTTTAAGTTAAATAAAATAATTATAAGGATGTCCCTATATTTAATCAATCTCAATCATTTCATATAATATATTTAATCATCCCCTTGTCTGTAGGCCAAAAACATTCATTTTATTTCAAAAACCAAGGGAAATGGTTATTATCAATTACTCATATCCTACACCTCAAGTCAAATTATTTCACATTATAATTCATTTTAGACATTCGACTCATCAATATTATAATCAAATAATTCATTTAAAATAATTATAATTTTCTCATAAATATAGACATTATTTCAAAATCCATTGTAGAGGAATTAATCTCACACACACACACCATTCCACATCAACTATTAATGAATAGACTCAATTAAATATTTTTAAATCAATTGGGATACCAATTTGAAATAAAAACCAACAATTGATCCAATTTAATGTGATTTATTTATGAAACCACCAACCTCAATTCATGATTGTGAACAACTAAAATGGTATCCACTCTAAGAGTAGATGGCTAGATTAATAAAGGGTGAATCAATGTTCCATAAATCAAAAAATAAATATCTTTATCCCTTAATGACATGAAGATCCATTAGTTTCAATGAAGTATAGAGTTTAATGATGAAATAATATCAACCAAAAATTTTACAATTATTAAAAGGAATCCAAATCATCCACAAGCAATTCGATCAGAGAATAGATGAGGTTGGAAGAGAAAAAATGAACTATAGAGAGACTCTAATAACAAAAGTATCAGGAAATTATTGAATAGAAAAGTATAAGATTAATACCAAGTCATTTTATGAATATAATTAATAATATTATAGAATTAAATTCCTATCACATTTATTTGATGTGTGTGATACAAATTTAGATGTAATCATGTGGATAACCATGCACCCCTATTAGGATTATAGAAAGAGGTGCATAGTTTTTCAAAAAAAATTATAACAATTTTCCACCTAACCTTATTCCCTCACCGAGGTAGTTGGATTTGGCTACATGTTTTTTCTAATTTTTTGGAAATGATTTCCCTCAGTCATTCTCTCCCTACGATCACAATTTTCCTAGTTTGAGGTGCCTAGTTCATAGTTTATACTATGTGTGTTCCCTATGTAGAACTCCCATATATGGAATGGTGTTTTCCTGACCAACCCACACTATTTTCACTAATAATTATTCAATAGTTAAATGGTCTAGGGACTTAAAAAATTTACAAAAGTCTCCAAAACAACCTAAAAAAATTAATAAACGAGAAAAGATAAAAAGTTACTATAAGATAATGAAAGATATTAATGGGATATTACAACCTCCAAAACATAAATTCATTCTTCTCCCAGAAGTCTTGTAAAGAATAATCCAAACAAATAAGATGTGGAAACATCTCTCTCATCAATTTCCCACACCCCCATTTGTCATGTGAATCAAAGAAATGCTTCCAAAGAGACAAAACCAAGGGGATATATTTACAATTAATTTTAATCAATATATCAATCTAGATGTTATGATATAAATAAATCATGTTCTATACTAATATCCTCCTAGCTCAAGAAATTATATAGTTCCATGAGATACAATCTAATCCGAAACAGATGAAAAAAATCATGGATTGATGCCATCAGTTATGGAAAATACAAACTATAATCCACCTTTCCAATTTTCTCAATAACATGAAATGGAAAAACATATCTTATAGATAAATATCCATATTTCCCATCAATTTTATGACCAAAATGAGGTACAAATTTCACACAATAGGTCTATAACCAAGATATACAAACTCAAAAATCAATTATTAGCATATTATTTATTTTTTATTTGATCCTTTACCATTACTAAATAAACTAAATATTTATAGTTTTATCTTATAATAAAATGGGTCTTACTAAGGATGATTCACAAATATATGATAAATTGAGAGGATATCTACAAGTACAACCTTTAAATTCTCTAATGTATTCCATATTGGGGGAATACTAGTTAATATTATTTTAGGAAAACTATCTTAATCCCAGGTGGATGTACCATACTCTTCCATAATAATGAAAACAATCTCAGACCATATACTAAAGAATATAAATAGCCCAGTCCATCTGACCATCAGTCTATGGATAGTTCAACATAATAAACTTTAAATTAGATTACATCACATCCTAGAAGACTATCCAAAAACGATATGTTAATTAGGGATACCTATGGGAAACTATAGATGATAGAATTACAAACAATATAATGACCATATATATATATATATTGATGTCATAAAATTTTTAATATTATGGTCACAAATATGAGAATATATTGATTTAATTTTTTCAATATATCAATATCCACCCATATAAAATTTTACCTATGATGAGTGTATTGAAATACAACCACAATGTCCACGGATATCTCTTTCCACATCGATTTTATCATAGGATGTAGCCTATGTAAGCCCAAGATCTTTTGATGTTCATCATTATGATACTGAAAAGTATAAAAATGGGAAAAATATTAAAAAATATCCCTTTCCATACATGGAATCTATAAACAACATGTCATTTTATATATCATTTTCATTATTCTGGGTTTTACTTTCTACTAGTTATAATTGAAATTCACTATCACATCCTTTCCTAAATGAAATGAATGACATTATATATCTGGAATTAATGGATCCCCTATGAAGATGGAGACCACTTGGAGTTAGTATCCCCGCCATATAAGGAACCCCTAAGGACCTTGAACACACCCTCATGATGCTTCTCCTGATGATCCATCTCATTGAGGAAGTAAACTAAATAGTTGCAAAATAAATTCAGTCTCATTCTCATAAACTCCAAAGTGAACAAGACAATAAAGAGATATATAGTTGTTGTTCTTAAAAAACTAGTAAAATATATTTTTTCATGTCACATTTTTCACGTCAGTTACTTATAATGAACATGTAAATCAGGTCATATTACTTTTTTACATATGTTTTTATAAATCTGATGTGAAAAGGCGTGCATTCTCTGCTCATTCACATCTATTTCATAATTTAACCGATGTGAAAGAGTGGGTTTTTATAATAGTTATAGTATGAACAATGTAAAAAATCTCAAATATTCATTTATCTTATTGCTTATAACATAACACACGAAAAAATATTTTTACAATTTATGTACCGGTTGAGGGATAAATTACCCAGTTATCCTGTTTCAAAATAGAACTCTCATTTCTCTATCACCAAAGCCCAATTTTTTTATTCGATTTGGTTGTCTAAATCTCAAATTTGGATCAAAATAAAACCATAGGGTTTCATCATCCTTAGTTTACACATGTGAAGTGAGCCTCAAACTACATATTTTATTTTTGTTAGTTCGTTCATTGGTTTCACATATCTAACTAACTACTGATCAACGAGGGGTTTTTCATTCTCACATTACCATCATCCTAAATTGGTGTTTTTTATCTTCATAATTTTTCATTCGGTTATGAATTATTTATTCTCCAATTTCCCCACTTGAAAGTTTTAATATATTGATTATTTTGATTATTAATTGTTTCATGATTTTAATGTTGAATTTCATATACATTTTCCAATTTAATTTTGGTGTTTTTATTTGGATTTATGGTGTTGGATTTAGAGTATTTAATATAAAAAACAGTGAGTTTTATTTCTTTGGTGATTCAACATATTAGTATATGGTACTAGTGAAACCTCCAAAGATTAAGGGGATAATTAAATTGATGTGAAAATAGAACTATTTAGTGGGTAATAGTTCATATGGTCTAACACTTTATTATAATATAATCGGTTCTGATTTCAAATAGATTTCACCACCTTCGATAGCTTTAACCATGAATGATCTGGCATTATCATACAAATAATATTACTAAGAAGTGATTTAGTACTTAAATGAGGCATAAATTAGTGTATACTTTATTTTATCCAAAACATTAAAATTTTCCTACTGAATTTAGAGATACATAAAAAATGATATTTCCTTAATTAATGTGATGAAAGTCTAGAATATCAATTAATTTGGAAAAATGATTATATATTTGACATGCATAAGTCACATGAAAATTTGTAAAAACCAAACTTTGAAGGGGTTTAAACTTATAAATGGTCTATCTGAGGGATGCAGTTTCTAATATTTGATAAAGTAATGGGATGAATAAGAGTTAATAATATCCCAAATGCAAGAGTAAGTCTTCAATGGGAATATTATTTCTTAGAACAATTTCATTCTTAATAAAAAACTCTCACGTGGCTTTATCTAACAAATATTTTTTTATTATGAATATTTTTTTGATCCCAAAATGGATATAAAAAACATGCATACCTTATAGTTTTTAATTTGTTCCACTAACCAATATTCTTGTTCTATATAGGTATATTTCATATTTTTTCTAGTAATTAATGTTATCTTGATAGAATACAACTTAATATAATGACAATTGGAGGTTCTAAACAAGTAGAAATGGAAATAATTGTAGCATGTGGGACAATTTAATATAAATTATATCATTAATTATAACTCTTTTTTTTTACCAAATGATTTATTTGAGTATAATAATGTAAAATTATAATAATGTAAAATAATAATAAAATCAATCATGGTAGCTATTTTTTAGGCCTACATCTTGTTGGATCAAGTTAAAGGAAAATTCTCTTTGAATGACTAACCTGATTGAGACTTTATATTATAATTCAAATATTATAATATGTTAATTAGATCATGATATTATTTAATGTGACTTTTTTCTAAACTAAGACCCAATTTATCTGTATATTATATTATAAATTATAATATATTATTAATTATTTGTTTTCATTAATAATCAACTTTGATTTACATGTTCTCAATATATATATATATATATGGATATTGTTTTATGGATATCATTTTACATATATTTTTAATAATTTCATATGGTTATATTCATTTATTTTTACTTGAGAAATATTTAAAGGAAATCATTTTCAAATTCCTTCCACATGAATAAAGTTTATCATCAAAATTTTCTATTTTCCTCCAAATGTATCCATTCTTGGTTTTCAATATTTTTGATGTCATTTCTAATCTCAATATTTTATAAATTATAACCTATATTTTTTGTATTTATTTTTTATATATTTATAGATAATGACTCGAATTTGAATTCATGCACCTTGAATAGGTGCTTAATATGAGTAAGGTGTCAATGCTTTTTTGGGATTTGATACATACAATGTTCCAATAAACGAAATATTATTTATATCCATGCTTGAAAGGATTAAATTTGAAGTATTTGAAAATAAAAGTGATTGAAGATCATTTAATTAATCAGGGTTTTAATTCAAGCTACATCCCTTGGATTTTGCATGGTGAAACAATGAATAATTTCAGATCAATTAATGTTGGTTAATTTCAGGAAGATAAATCAAATAATCATGATGAAATGATTATTGATATTAATGTAGAGAAAATTTAGAGACTGAAAATTGAAAATTGAGAGATTATATGGTGATGTTGAAAAACCAATGTATCAAGGTTTTTCTGAATGTACAATTTTATACACGATGTTCAGATAGATAAAACCATAGGTGAAACATGGATGGATTGATAAGATATTTAAAGAGATGTTACAATTATTGAATGAAATTATTCCTAAAGTCAACAATCTTCCAGATTCACATTATAAGTCAAAGAAAATATTATTACCATTAGGATTGTGGTATTAGAAAATACATCCCTTCCTTAATGATTGTTTGATTTATATGAATGAATAAGAATTTCCGTTAGAGTGTCTTAAATGTGGGACATCACAGTATAAGTTGAATGAAAAATCACATGATGATTCAAAAGCTCTAAAGACCAATACCAAATAATGATGGTATCTTTATATAATATCCCTTTTAGAACATTATTTTCTAATTCACTTGAGGAAAAAACAAAAATTTGGCATGATGATGAGGCGATAATTCATGAAAAAATATGTCATCCAGCTGATTGTCTGCAATGGACGAACATTGGTCACCAGATTCCAACATTTATAAGTAAAGTTCGAAATCTCAGACATGGATTGTGAACTAATGGAATGAATCCACATAGAATCCATAGTAGCACATATAATTCATAGACTGTTTTATTAGTAATTTAAAACTTATCTCCTAATTTTTTTATAAAGAAAATATTTAATGTTGAGTTTATTGATAATTGGGAATAAAAAGACCATAAATGATATTTATATTTTATTATCATCATTAATTGATGGTTTGAAACTATTTTGGGTGCATGGTATAAGGGTGCATTATTCTTATAAAATAGAATATTTTCATCTGAATGCTATGATTAAGTTCACTATAAATGACTTCCTAGAATACTGAAAATTTTCTATATATAATGTTAAAGGGAATAATTCTTGTCCAATTTGTAAACAGAAGACTTTATATTGTCAACTGCATCATGGTAGAAAAACAGTATACATGGGCCATCAAAAGATTTGGCCTATTGATCACACTTATCAAATATTGAAAAATGATTTCAATGAATAACATATATTTGATATTTCTCCAAAACCTTTATCCACTTATTAGTATATTCATAGGGTGAAAAAAATTGATGTGACATTAATAAAGACAAATAAATCTAGATATGATTGAAATATTTTGAATAAAAGATCAATTTTTTGAGCTACCATATTGGAGATATCATGAGGATAAACAAAAAATTTATGTCATATATTTTGCTGAGGAATATTTGTAAATGTTTTATTGGAACAATGTAAGATATTAAAGGAATAAATAAATATGTGTTGTATGAAATAATGGATTTACTCTTAATGAGAATACATTTGGAGGTGTCTATCGCTCCTCAGGGAAGCAGAAAATTCCAACCCCCAACTTTTCATATTTTATCCAAGGGGGAGACATATAAATTTTGTTAATGTCTTAATGATATGAAAGTGCCACATGTTTATTTTTCAAATGTAAAATTTTTTGTATCTTTTAAGGATTTTATGTTCATTGGTATGAAATCTAAATACTATCATGTCATGATGCAACAACTTGTACCGGTTGAATTTGATGTAATAATGCCCACCCATGTCATAATGACAATCATAAAGGTGTGTTATTTTTAATTTTGATTTTAAGAAGGTGATTAATTTGAATGATTTTATCATTTTGAATAATGAAGTGGATTATATACACATTCAGTTAAGAATTTATTTTCTCTAATCTTTATTTTTTGATATCAATGTGCATTTAATTGTTCCTTTGGTGTGACATATAACGATTTGTAGACATTTATATCGATGATGGATGTATCCTAATAAAAAATTTGTAATAATATCGAAGGGTTATGTTAAAAATCCATATCGACCGGAAGCATCCATTATTGTGATGTATATTTATGAGGAGGTTGTAGTGTTTTGTTCATGATATTTTTCTAATGTGGATCATATCAGTTGCCAACATCTCACCATGAAAGTGTTAGTTTTGGGGGAAAGGGGATCTATGAATTGAAATTCAAATCATTGACAGGTGAACATATAAAGAATATATAGTTATACATTTTGAATAACATAGATGATGCTCAAACATATATAACATTCCATATTAATAAGTTGAAGCAATGTTATCGAAATAATAAATATATGTGGATTTTGAATGAGAATAAGAAATATTTTTTTCCATTTTTTTAAGAGACTATGAAACAAGATTCATGAGAAACATTGATATTGTTAGTGGGAGTTCCATGTTTAAATTTAATAACATTTTCCATGTATAAAATTAATGGCTATACATTTAATAAAAATGCTTAGAAAAATAGAAGTGTAGTACATAATAGTATTTCGTCATTATTCACAGAAACAATTCATTTTTCAAGTGCCAAAAACCAAAACCCAGTCCTCGTAACAAGCACATATTAAGGAGTCGTTGAAAAAATATGGGAGGTTGAATACATTAAATTTCATGTTTGAGTGTTTGTGTTTAAATGGTTTATCAGTAACATTATTGTCCGATAAGATGAATTTGGAATGATATTAGTTAATTTGAATAAATTAGACTAAACAAGTGATCATTAAATCATGGTAACACATGAAAAAAATTCAATGTTATTGATCAAATCTGATATGTAGTGGGAATATATTTTACAAGGAAAAAATAGTATATGGTGATGATAAACTTGAAAATGATAATTATTAATGTAATATCCCTACACCCAAGGAATGATTAACAAATAATATTGATAAAGACATCAAAGACATGGTTTTTTCCATACCGAACAATCATTAAAAAGGAAATTGGTAAAAAATATTTTAGTACATTCCTAATATTACTTGTAAGATATGTTTAATTATTTTTTACATTTTAAAATTTCATAACGTATTTTAATTTGATTTTATTTAATAAAACAATTATTATAACATATATGTTTAATTTATTTTTTATATTAGTTTAGATTTGTCTCGTTTTCAATTCACACCCTTATGTTTCTTATTTATTAATTTATTTTTTGAAAACCAATTATTTTAAATTTAAAATTTTAAATGAAAACAAAATATATGGTATAATTTAATATTATAAAATAATTACTTTTGTTGTAAAAATTAATTATGATGTTTGCGAAAATTTAATATATAATTTCAACCATCATTAATATTATGATTTTTCATTAATTTATGATATTTTATATCTCATTAATATTGTTCTCATTTTAGTGAACTTCAAAAAAATATAGAAAAAATGTGTTTTCTTGGGGTTAATTTTGTTTTTCTTTGAAAATTTTTAATTATTTTATTTACATTTTCATTTAATTGTCAGATTTTTATATTTTGGTAATAATCAATGTTTCTTTGATTTTTAAGATAATATATAAATCCTCTGATCCACCAATTATTTCTAAATATGATCATACTCATACCTCTGGGGAGGAACATACACATTCTCCTATTTATGAGAAAGTTTATCCTTCTTTACATGGGACATTTAATTCCATGGGGGAAAATAGTTCGAGGGTTGGTTTACATGGCACCACATGTTTACCAAAATTATCTATTGCTTGTATTAAGGAATAAATGATATGATTGGAAATTAATGATAATGATATTCCATTAGGTCAAAAGAAAAAACAATTCAAGACCATTGTATTAGTACATGATAAAGGAAATATTATTACATTTTTTGATGATTGGAAATGTTTTGGGAAAACGAAACTATCACAATTATGGGAGACCATATTGGTATGATTATTTATTATTATTTTACATATCTTGAATTAATTATTATAGTAACATTTTTTAACTCTTCCTATAAAATTACATATGATATACATGACACAAGAGGAGTTAAAACGAAATGTATGTCATTGGAGGCTTGGGAATAACGGGATTTTAAATCACCCCTCACATAATAGTTCATTTTTAAGAGAATACAACACGAAAATCCATGTGATATATATCCATATATAACTGATAATACATGGAAACTGTTTTTTGAATGTAGACGATGAGATGAGTTTTTGGTAAGTGCAATGTTACATTTTTAGTTGTTTTCAATATCAATGACCATGTTATTGATTTCATTATTTTTATTTCTTAATTTACTTCAAGCAAAGTGATATTATTTAGAAATTCAATATAAAAATATATACTCCCATACTTTATCTCCCGGAGGGTATACTTTATTGGAAGAAAACTTGTTAGATGAAAAATTTCAATAGTTGAGAGCTGAGTCATCAGTATCTGGAGAGGGTTCCCATCATTTACCCCATAATACATGAAAAATAAAAGAGGGATGAAATGGAAAAAAGTCCAATATCTATCAAAAGAGTCAGGAGTTGTAGATGATAATATTTTAAGTTGTTTATTTATTTATCGTAGTTAATAAAAATCTATATATATTATGATTTTGTATATATTTTTCAAATATTCAATATAGGATTTTCATTAGGAGCATATCACACATAGGCTCTTTATTATTGACGGTAGAAATGAAATTTTAGCAATAACATTGGGAAACCTGAACACCCAGGACTTGTATGTGGATTCTTGATAGGTGTGTCGGTATGAAAAGTGTTTCAAATTTCAGATGATTCTTTAATAGAGAATGTGTATAAAAAAATATAATCTTTGGAAGACAATGTTTAAAATATTAATGTGATAATGGAGGACAAGAGAAATTCTTCGATACATGTGATGTTTGTAGACATGAAAGGAAAATTTCAGTTTGCTGATTCGACTCTTCCACCTCTTCTAGTAGATTCCACACCTTCTTATCATACACCAACACCCCCTTCTTCACAACTGACATGTTAATATGAGTTATTTTTTGATGATCTACAAAATATTGTTTCATATGAGATGAAATATTTTATATGAGATACCATTAAATATATCTAGATTGAGATAGAGGATCAGTGTGTCATTATAGATGATACTATTGATAGACCATAAAAAATACAATATCCCATAGTTGAAGTGAGTATAGATGGGAAATATATCGATCATTTTTTTTCATCTATCCTACTTCGACATATTACCATAGATGTATGTATATATGTTATATTTAATTTCATTTTTTAGTAAATTTGTTTATTAATTTTAATTTTTATATATTTCACTAAATATTTTATGAATACTTTAAACGTAAAAAAATCCTAAAATACAACAAAAAATTTAATGTTCCAGGACTTTAGATGCAGATTCATCTGGCCTGGATTAACAGTCAATATACTCTAAATTTTTAATGGTATTATATGAGATTCCATTTTATGCTACTATTTGTGTGTGTGAAATGAGTATAATACTTTTGAAAAGTGATATAAAAAAGATAATAGTTGGAGAACAATTCGCATCAATATGATTCAAGTTTTTTCCATGTAACTCAATTAATTATTTTTTTCATTCCATTAAATTATTGAAAATATATAATTTTGTCTTCATTTTATTAGGTATCTATAAAAAATATGTACAGAGCATGAAAAGACAGATGTGATTGGATTTATGGGAAAATAATTTATTCCTCCAAAATCTAAAACAATGACTGATGCTCAATGAATGGTTTATATACCCTAAATATTTTATCAGAATATCATCATTCAATGTTGTATTTTTCTATATCTTGAAAGTCATTATTTCCATTTAAAAATATTTTATATAAAGTTATCATATTATCAACTCATATTAAAATTTTTATATCTGTGGTAATTGGATGTTGGTTGTTTTTTTTCCCATGGAGAAGGCATTGTATTGGCTATGATCTATCTATATTGACGTGAGAGAAATTTTTTAGAATATATTGAACATGTATTTTTGCTTATTTTAATAATTTTTTATATTATAATGAATAAAATTTATTAATGTGTATTTTTTTTTTCAAACAGTGCATGGAATTTCATTTGAGATGACAAATAAAAGAGAAACAAGACTGCGAAAAACAAATATATATTAACAAAGGTTAATTATCACATACAATTTCTAAATTTTGGATATAATAATTAAAATTTTTATTTTCAAATAAAATCACTTTGAAAGATTTTCCTAAACAGAAAGGTATAACTAAATTTGGATATTATGTTTTGAGATTCATGTATGATATAATTTCAATTATAATTGTTATAATGTTTCATAAGTTTATATTTCATTATAATGATTTATATAAAATTTAATATGTTTTATTGAAAATTCATGTCAAATGATTTTTTTAATACATTTTTAGATTTTGGATGACCCTTGGTTATATAGTGCAGATGATTTGAGGAATTTACAAATTGAATGGGAAAATAATTTTTTTGATTTGATAGGTTTTTAGTTTATTTTAATTTTATACTGAATTTTTTTTGTATTTTAGGATAACTATTGTATTTTTTTCCATATGTTGTTAGTAGAAGAGACAAATGAATATACATTTGTTTTTAGTTTCTTTGAAACTTCAATTGTTTGGATATTTCCTTCTTTTTATATATTCTGCCTCTAGTTCAATTTTCTGTAATTGGCCTATTTTTTTTATATTTATGGCTATTGCTGGTTGAGGACAAGAATATGTGTTCTTATTTTTTAAAAAAATCATATTTTTCACATTGGTTATTTGTTAATCGACGTAAAAAATAGATGCAAGTTTTTTTTCATGTCGGTTATTAAATAAATTATGTAAAAAACCTTTTATCACAACAGTTATTCAACATAACTGACCTGATAAATTATGAATTATATGTTTTTCACATCGGTTATTGGAAGAATTATGTGGAAAATATATTACACATGTTTTGTCACATAGATTATTTAATAACTGACATGAAAAGAAATTTATAATGTCGGATATTAAAAATAAATGTCATGATAATTGGTTTTTTTCACATAAATTTTTGGATAAATGATTTGGAAAAAAATTACACATGGATTTTCATGTTGTTTATTTAATAATTAATCTGAAAAACAATATATCCCGTCAGTTATTAAAAATAACTGATGTAATAAATGATGCATTCTGTGATTTTCAGGTCGGTTATTTGATAAGTGACATGAAAAATCAAATTCACTAAATATTCATATCCTCAGTTTTATGTAACCAATGTGAATTTTTTTTACTATGTATTATATACCCACATAACCTATAAAACGACATGAATAACCAAAAAAACAAGATGTGAAAAACCCTTTATGCACTAGTGAAATATTATTTTAGGTCATAGGTTGGTTATTTCAAGCACAAAGAATCATAATTGAACATATCCTTTCTAGGAGTGTAGGGATTTTTCATAAAAAATTATTTCATGAAATCAAACCACCATCCATACTTATTCTTAAAATGAATCTGTGATAATATATAATAGATGTATTTTAGGATCGTAGTATGTGATAAAAATGTTACAAAAAAAATTCATATCTCTAAATGTTTCAATCATGGATCATGTTTATGATCTAAAAACGATGCATGTAATATTATTTCTCATGAGGCCTAAGCTGAATATAATTATAATCCACAAACAGATCATCATGCATATGAAAACAACACAATCCTGAACATAATGCAACATAGAATACCATATAACCATGACCACGTTCTAGAAGAGTAAAAATTGTACCTAATGTAAATAGGTGGTTCAACAAAACAATGGAATACATATATTTTAACACCAAATATATATATTAATCCCTCCTTAGTTAGAGTGTTCAATTAAGAAGAATTTTATTTTAGAAACTATCATAAATCTCTTGTAATACCCTTGCAAGACCAATAAGTTCTGAATATCAAACAAATTTTTTATTCCTCCCAGGTCATAATAGCTTTCACCTTCTCAGGATCAACTGAAATAACTTATTTAGAAAACCCTTCTTCCTTGAACATATCTTATGTAATCCAAAATCATAATTTACAAAGCTTATCATAAATTATTTTATTTCTCATGATGTCCATAAATGCTATCCAGGGACATAGATGATCCTGACCATTTTTAGGGTAAACTAGGATTCAAACCTAAAATACATCAATAAAATAATCTTGGTACTTGTTAAATATCATGTTCATTAATTAACTAAACGTATTAGGACCATTGTTCAAACCAAATTGGATTTAAATGTTCTTAAAATGGCCATAACTACTCCTATAATTGTGTTTGGGATAACAGAACCCTTGATACTAATATAGTAAAAACTAGATCAAGCATCACTTTTTGAGAAATAAATCTCCACATTATGCTGGTTAAAATCATCAATATTTTGAGAAAAAAAATTATTATTAATCATGATCTAATTTATATTTCAATAATCAATACAAATGAAAACAATTTTATCATCATTCATGGAAAACATCATTGGAACTACCCAGTGTGACACAATATAAAAAACGAATCCCTTGGATTTCAAATCATCCAACTAAATCTTTAATACCATTAGTTTATCTAGTTATATTCAATAAGATGGAACAAAATTATACTTTGCATTTAGTACCCAGTTAGCAGAAAACATCACCTACCTTATAATTGGAAATCTAAAACATTTAAATGAAAACAAATCATGATGTGTTACTACTACGAGATTAAGATCACCACCTGAATAATCATACTAAAGTTCAAAGAAAAACATGGATACCATCATACGCAAATCAGACAGAGGATGTTTAGACTGACTCATCTTGAATTCATATTATCCCTACAATACAAAACATACCCCATCATGGATGTAATGATCTCCTGCTCCATGATACCATTCAATAAAAGGTTTATGAGAGATCAACCAATCCATACCGAAAATGAAGTCCATATGATTCTTATCTCAAACTAAAAATCAAGTGTAAATCTTAGTTTCCAATAAATAGAAAGTACATGAACACCATCAAAGGTCATACTCTCTCCTCATATCAAAAGTTATATCAGTCAAAATAAAAAAGGAATCACCTCCAAATAATGATTCAAACATTCCAAAATATGGGTAAATACAGAGGATGGTAGGAACCATTATAAAATAACGAAGAGACTAATATTTAGGTAATAATAATTTATCATATTAATAATATGGAACTCATATAGATATCCATTGAATACTCATCAACTATTTAAATAATATTCTTTCCTATTATATTTGGAAAAAACCCCTTTGTTCTTGTAGTATATGACTATAACAAAGATCAAAATTGTATTATTGATCCTATAAAACTATGGGGTGTTGTAAGACTTGGAACAGTCTATATAGGTGACCTAATTTTCTACTTGGTATATAGATATTCTGTAGGTTACGACCGCAACAGAATTACATTGATGGGTGTACCCAGATAGATTTTTTTTGACGTTAACGATGTTTAATCTGCGAACCAACATGATAATAAAATTCCAGATCTTCAGAATGGAATGAAGAAGGAAATAAAAAGAGGGGAGACTCAGAACCATATAATGTTTAATAATATGTTGGTTATAATTAATTTAATTAAATTGAAATAATTAACATGAGGGAATTTTCCCTTTGATGATGTTTCTAGTCACGATCCATTGTGATCTGTTGGTGCCTTGTAGAATCGAAGTGTTGGATTCCTCTAGCCGTGATCCACACATGATCAATGTATCTCTAGACATCACCTATGGGATCTCAAATTTCTAGTATAGAAGATCCTTCACTTTTGATGTCTGGCTTTGATCGCCTTGATCCGGTGGAGAAGGATCTATTTCTAGTAGTTTCAGAGCATTATTAGAAGACAATAATTCTCTATTGGCTTGAGAGGTTTCTCTAGATCCATTGTCCACAATCCCAAAAATGTCATGACTAATGAGAATTATATAATTGGAAAATTTAATTACATATAGTAATAAATTGAATTAATTATATTAAAACATTTATTTATTTTATTTAAATCTTAGTAAGACCCCACGTATAATAATAACAGTTGACTATAATTATTACTTGACATGCGCTAAGTGAATTAAACAAAATATTAATTAATCAAATAAATAATATTATTTGTCACAAATCCTCAGGAAAACTACACAGTGTGTAGATTAATATACATAGCCTGCACTTTTTTCCCATCATTTTCTTTATTTCCTCCACCAGATTTATTAGACGTTGAATAATAGCTATTTTTTCTCAAAAAAATATCAATGCCTTACTCACTAATTAATATATTATTTTTCACACAATATATTATCTCGAATAAAAATTGTAAAAATAAATGCAATCAAGAATCCTTGACTAATTATTAAACCAAAATCAGGAATAATCTTTATTCAAATTGTCAAATTAATATTTAACTGAGATACTTGGACACACATAGTGTGTGATACTGTAAGCCTCATTATTAGTGGCATTAGGTGGAGCCTGCCTAAAGATCAAGGTTAATATCTAGTAAGATGCCAAGGAACCCATAGAGAATGTAACATCCCAAGTAAGTAATGAATAATAGATATTTTTATCTATGTCTATTAATGATTAAGATAGTGTTATAGAGGCTTAAAATGAAAATAAATACAATCTTATGCATGGAATACACTAATGTTCTTAAAAGATTGTTTTACTTCCTTTTGATGGAAAACCATTTTTGAATATATATTTTGACAATTTTATAAACTATGTTTGTCAAAATAAACTTATCCTTTATGAATGGGACATCAAAATTTACCTTGTGTGAATTTTTGGTATTTTTCTGACAATGTTCATTTTTTAATGAATAGTGAAAAATACTGCATTTTACATCAAAATTGCTTTTTAATCTAATTTATTTATATGATTAGATTATGTTTTGAATTGGTTTTGAAGTCAAAATAGAATATATTTTTACCATTTTATCCAATGGTGGTCATTGGAATCAATTTCACTTTGAAATTAGACTTAAACTGGTGTCAATCTTTTGATACTTATTGTTTTGTAAAAACACGCTATTTGCTCTGGCAGCGGGAATTAATTATTAAATTAATTAATGTGACTTATATGATTTGAATTTTGTAAAATAGAATTCATTTTTTGAATTCGGAATATCAAATATAGCTTAGGGTGAATTTTTGGTAATTTTCTGAAAAACATCAATTTTTGATGAATAGTGAAACCACTAAGTGGTAATCAAGCAAACTGATTTTTCAGTTAAATGAAAGTTTACCACTAATGTGTACTAAATTTTGAAAATCCGACATACATGGTTGTCATTAAGAAGTAAAATGTGGTTCAATGAGATTAAAATAATTTTTTGGTGAATAGTAACTTATTAAGTTTTTAATCGTGATTAGTGGTAATTAGTGTAGTTTAAGGTAAAAATGATATTATAAAAATGTGAAAACACCATGACACTTGTACTACACCTATTGGGTGAGTCATGGCCGACCAAGACAAGCCATGGGACAACTTGGGGACCCCATGGAGCCACATTAGTTGGAAAATGACAATAATATATTTTTATTTAATGGAAAAGTAAAATTGACACAAACATAATATGTTTTACGAAAACAATTTTTTACATGGGGTTATAAAGATCGGATTTTTGATTATAAATAGTCATTGGAAAGATAAAACGATTTCCTACATCATAGTAATTTTTTTATAATTTTTAGACATTAAATAAATTAAATTATTTATGACATCATAAGGATGCAGTGATGGCATCATTATTTAACGATTAAAATAAAATGGAACTATAATGTAATATCTATGAACTACACATGTCAAAAACTTATTGGATGGGTGTATTTAGAACCCTTATCACATTATCCACAAATTCTATCAATGTGGGACCTTTTAAAACCGAAACACATTTTCAAATAATGTAATATTTCTTTACTTTCCAAAAGTGCCCCTCCTCTCCTCTTATAAAAGGCCCCCACCTCTACCTCATTTCACACACTCCTCAAGCCTTTGGCTCGCCCAACCCCTGCCCATTTGCTCTCTACACATCCCTCTCCTCATCCTAGAGGATTCCATTTGGGCAGAATCCTTTCAAAGGAAGCCTTTAGGCTCAAATCAAAAGGAGTTACACTTTTAAAGGTAATTCATTCTCTCATGTTCATTTGTTTTATTTTGCTTCTCCAACCCCGTAAACTCTTTTTATTTACTTCTTTTGTAACAACACCAGTATCTTAAATATACTAGGATGTTGTTATATGATTTATTTGAGCTACACTCTCACACAACTACATCAAATGGTTAAAGAACATACGGTTTCCGTGGATGGCGAAATTCTGCCTCCCGAAACGATGATTGTTCAATACTCATTTAACACCTTGAAAGGTGGCCATTATGATGTCACTATTTTTATATATGATATATAATATGTTTATATTTTCCTTAAGCTTCTGTTTTTTTCATTTTTGGCATACCTTTATGGTTTCCATTATGGGTAAACACGATATCTTCATTTTAGGAAGTGCGGACTACCGCCCCCTGAAAGTGATTTGATTCGTTAATACCATATGTGGGATGTGTAAAGGATAAAGTTAATGATATTATATATGTTATTATACTGGAATTATAATATACTCTTATATCATTATGATTCCATTCCAGAAAATATGAAATAGAAATGGAAGTAGCGTTCATGCGTACGTACGGCTTACCGTCTCCATGAACGGTGCATTTCATTTCTTACCTCTAAATGATTATGTAATATTATAAATGCATGAATGTACTGGATATATATTACATATATGATATCTACATCTTGAATTCCATTCTGGATATAATGAACCTTTGACCAAATTAACAACATGTAAGTGTAAGAAGTCTATTTTTGACTTAAGAACCAAATACCGACAAAATGAACATTATTAACTTAACTGATTACATGATGTTCATAACATGGTATAAAAGGAATAATGAACTTGAAAAAGATTCATAAGCAAGTATAGATTAACTCAAGTTTATTATTCAGGGGATTAAAGAACGGTTGGGTCAAGTCGGATACGAGGTATGGGACTTCGTCTCAATCTCCTTTCGTTGAGGCATATTTTATTTTATACACAACTTTCTTTTATACGGTGTATAAACCCCTTTGACTTTTATGTTTATTCAAAAGGAATATTTTTTATACAAAGCGTTTACTAAACGACAAAAGGGAATGTTTTTGTCGTACGTATGCGGCGACAATGACTTCTCCGCCGTCGTAACCGTTATTTGAGTTTCGGCTTCCTCTACAAGCCATACCTTCTTTTTAAAAGAAAAATAAATACCATGTTTTACTTTTCTTTTCTTTTAGTATTGAAAATGGTTTTCATAATGTTTTTATATCAATGTGTTGTATTGATATATTGTGATTGAAATGTGGAAATGTTATGTTTCCTTTATGCATGTTTTATGTGATATGATTATGTTATGGTTCTTAGGCATTATTATTAAGACGAGTGGTTCCGTGATAAACTAAGGGCGGGTGAGCCCGTTATATCTCTCCAATGCATTGGGTAACGCGAAGGAGTGAAACGTTAAGGTTCCTCCGAAGAGATTTTAGGGAATATACTGTGATGGGTATTCCAAACGTAACTAAGAGGGTTACTCCCTATGTAAGAATGTTATGAATGCCTCAAGATGCCTTTATGTCTTATGATTTCTATGATTTATTCATGATTTTATGAGGTATGTTAAAGTGCCTATGTTTTATGGGTAATTTATGATTTCATTCTTATGTATATATAAACTCATGTTTTCTTTCCATGTTTATTTTATAACCCATACTGGGTTTTTATGCTCATCCCAAGTTTTTGAAATGTTTTTCACAGGTCAAGGGAAAGGTACATGATAAGATGATAGAGTCAAGGATATGTCAAGAAATAATCCATGTTTTATTTTAAATGTGTTTCCATTGATGGGAATGAATAATACTATCTTTATGTAACCAATTTGTTTATATGTGGAATGTAATGCAAGTTTTATGATCTAATTCTCTAAAACTCTAAACCCGAAAAGATCCTCAATGTGTAATCTTGTAATAACTCAAGATTAAGTAAGGTTTAAGGCTGGGGCCTTATAGTTGGTATCAAAGGTCGGTTTAGATAACTTTAGGAGTTAGAATTCTATTAAATGATTATCCAAAAATAATTTTTTTTCGAAATGATATAGCATTTAAAGATTACCATGTTGCTTCATCTAAGACATGTTTGTTCAGAATGGTTTTCTGCAGAGGAAACAGGGAAGCAGTGCTAGGAAGGCATACAGAAGGAAATCACCTTCCGAATCAGCATCCAAAAATGGTCGGAATTGGAACTGAACAGTTTGTTGCAGTAATGGCGCAGTTGACTCAAGCGATAAATGGCGCTGGTATCCATGCACGAGATCAGCCAGATCAACCGCAGAGGAACATGTCAGTGGTGGAACATTTCATGAGGCAACATCCACCATCATTCAGAGGATCATCTGACCCTGTGCTAGCTGAAGGGTGGATTAAAGAACTGGAGAAGATTTTTGATGTCATGGGGTGTTCAGACAATCAAAAGGTTAGTCTTTCTATTTACCGTTTGAAGGGTGAAGCAGATCAGTGGTGGTCTATGGTTAAAAATATTAGGGACGCCGATGAGATTGATGCTCTGGACTGGGATCAATTCAAAGGTATGTTTCTTGAGAAGTATTTTCCTAAGGCTGTTCGACTTAGGATGGAAAAGCAATTCTTGGAATTGAGGCAAGAGGAAGACTCAGTGGCTGCCTATGAAGAAAGGTTCACTCGATTGGCAAGGTATGCTCCAATTTTTATCCGGGACCTTGATAGTAAAATCAATCGTTTTTACTCAGGATTAAAGCCAAAGTATCGAAGGGCATTAGCTTCTCGTGAGTTTAAAAGTTATGAAAAGATTGTTCGATGTGCTGAGAAGGTGGAAATGGAGTTTTCCGATGACCAAGTTTTCTATAACAACCAGCAGAAGAAGAGACCGAGGTGGCAGGAGAAAGGTAAGAATTCTTCAAAAAAGTCTGATGGTAAGAGAACTAAGTTTCCTGTTTGTGATAAATGTGGCAAAAGGCATGCGGGGGAATGTCTTCTGAATTCTGGGAAGTGATACCGATGTGGTAAGATGGGACATAAGGCTCGTGATTGCACTGAAAAGGATCAAGATGAAGGTAAGAACAAATTTGATTTACAGTTAGTGAAATGTTATAAGTGCAATGAGATGGGTCACTATGCAAACGAGTGTCCGACAAGGAGCTTGAGCGATGGGAAGCAGTTAGACTACAAGCAGAAAGGGGTGGTGAAATCCTTTGCAACTACTTCAGCAGATGTCGGGCCATCAAATGAAGTTGTATCAGGTACTTTGTTTGTTTTTTCAGATTATGCCAGTGTGTTGTTTGATTCAGGGTCTACACATTCTTTCATCTCTGAAACCTTTTCTAGTAAAATGGGAATACCATCTCATGAAATGACTCCTGAACTTTTGGTAAAAACACCCGGGGGAAATGTTGAGGCAAAAAGAATTTATAAGAATCTTCCTATCCTTATCTGTGGAAAGAACCTACTTGCAAACCTTATTGTTCTACCTCTTGTAGAGTTTGATGTTATCCTGTGTATGGATTGGCTCTCTATTTACCATGCTAAGATTGACTGTAGAGCTAAAGAAGTTTCTTTTCAGAAATACTTTCAGTTTGTTTACAAGAATGAACCCTTACTTTTGATAACATATCAAGAGGCCGAGAAACTTGTAAAAGATGGAAATGAATGTTACCTTGCACACGTCGTTGAAAATAAAGGAACTATTCAGATTAATGACGTGCCAGTGGTAAATGAGTATCCTGATGTTTTTCCTGATGAGTTGCCGGGAATAATACCAGATCGGGAAGTTGAGTTTACTGTTGACTTAGTTCCTGATGCTAAGCCAATTTCAAAACCCCCTTATCGAATGGCACAAATTGAACTTTTAGAGTTGAAGGAGAAATTGCAAGATTTATTAGAGAACGGTTTCATTAGACCTAGAACATCACCATGGGGTGCTCCTGTTTTATTTGTTAAAAAGAAAGATGGTTCTATGAGACTTTTCATTGATTATAGAGCCTTGAATAATATCACTGTTAAGAACAAATATCCTTTGCCTCATATCGATGATTTGTTTGATCAGCTCCAGGGAACTCAGTTTTTTTCAAAGATTGACTTTAGATCGGGGTACCATCGGCTGAAGGTAAAGGAGGCAGATATTCCGAAGACCGTGTTTCGTACGAGAGATGGCCATTATGAATTTGTAGTAATGCCTTTTGGGCTAACCAATGCACCAGCTGTATTCATGGACTTAATGAATAGAATTTTCCATGAGTTCTTGGATAAGTTTGTGGTGGTTTTCATTAATGATATTTTGGTGTTTTCTAAAAGTAAAGAGGAGCATGAAAAACATTTAAGAGTTATCTTGCAAACCTTAAAAGAAAAGAAACTGTATGGGAAATTCAGCAAGTGTGAGTTTTGGTTGCAACAAATTTCTTTCCTTGGTCACATTGTTTCTAAAGATGGAATAACTGTTGATCCTACAAAAACAAAAGTTGTGGAAGAATGGCCAAGACCCACAAATGTAACCGAGATTCGTAGCTTCCTTGGTTTGGAGGGCTATTACCGAAGGTTTGTTAGAAATTTTTCACGGTTATCTAGTCCAATGACTAAGCTAACTCGGAAGGGTGTTAAGTTTATCTGGACAAAAGAATGTGATGATATTTTTTAGGAATTGAAAAGAAGATTGGTGAATGCTCCAGTTTTGGAACTACCTTCCCGGAATTGTGAGTTTGTTATATACAGTGATGATTCATTGAAAGGACTTGGTTGCGTCCTAATGCAGAATGATCAGGTAATTGCTTATGCTTCACGACAGTTGAAAACTCATGAGGTAAATTACCCTACACATGATTTGGAATTAGCTGCTGTTGTTTTTGCTTTAAAAATTTGGAGGCATCATTTGTATGGAGTAAAGTGTGAAATATATACCGATCACAAAAGTTTAAAGTATATATTCACTCAGAAAGAGTTAAACATGAGACAAAGGAGATGGCTGGAATTAATCAAAGATTATGATTGTACAATTCATTACCATCCGGGAAAAGCAAATAAAGTGGTTGATGCTTTGAGTCAAAAAAGTAATGCTTCATTAACAATGTTGCATTTGGAACGTGATCCTTTGGTCAAGGATTTGATAAACTTTGGCATAGAACTTGTTGGTGCAGGAAGTCCTTCTGTTTTGTTTCAGGTATCAGTGAGATCATCTCTATCAGATAGAATCAAGCAAGCACAGAAGCAAGACAGTGAGTTGCAGAAAAGGGTAGAGCTGGTTCAGAAAGGTAAGTTTCCTGAATTAAACATTGATAATGATTGTGTTTTGAGATTTGGGAAGAGATTGTGTGTGCCTTGTGATTCACAGTTGAATAGATATTTGTTATGTGAATCTCATAGTTCTCCGTTTTCAGTTCATCCGGGCAGTACTAAGATGTATAGAGATCTGCGGGAGTATTACTGGTGGGATGGAATGAAAAGAGATATTGCTGATTTTACTGTGAAGTGTTTGACTTGTCAGCAGGTTAAAGCAGAGCGGCAGTTACCGAAAGGGATGCTTCAGCCTTTACCAGTGCCAGAGTGGAAATGGGAGAATATATCCATGGACTTTGTTGTTGGATTACCGAAGACATCTCGAGGTAATAATGCAATCTGGGTTATTGTTGATCACTTGACCAAATCTACTCATTTCCTTGCTATACGAGATACTTTCTCTCTTGATCAACCTTCCCGTTTGTATCTTAAAGAGATAGTCAGGTTACATGGGGTTCCTCTCTCCATTGTATCGGATCGTGATCCCAGGTTTACTTCTAACTTTTGGAAAGGCCTTCAGAAGTCGTTGGGTACTGAATTAAATTTTAGTACAGCTTTTCATCCTCAATCAGATGGGCAGTCAGAACGAACAATTCAGACATTGGAGGATATGCTACGATCTTGTTCTATGGATTATCAGGGAAGTTGGGACCAACATCTTTCTTTGGTTTAATTTTCATATAATAACAGTTTTCATTCCAGTATACAGATGGCACCATTTCAGGCATTATATGGGAAGCGGTGACGAACTCCAGCTTTCTGGGATGATGTGGGTGAAAAAAAGTTGATGGGACCAGAATTCGTAGAAGAGATGGCAGAAAAGGTTCAGCTGATTCAGAAACACATGAGAACAGCTCAGAGCAGGCAGAAGAGTTATGCGGATAACCGGAGGAAGGATCTATCTTTCGAGGTAGGTGATCATGTTTTTCTCAAGGTTTCTCCTTGGAAAAGCGTGATGAGATTTGGTAAAAAATGAAAGTTGAGTCCAAGGTTTGTTGGACTATATGAAATTCTAGAGAGAGTTAGATCAGTTGCATACCGAGTGGCTTTACCTCCGAGTTTATCTCAGGTACACAATGTTTTTCACATTTCAATGTTGAGAAAGTATATGCCAGATCCATCTCATGTTTTGAGTCCAGAGGTAGTTCAGTTGGAAGAGAACCTATCTTATGAGGAACAATCGGTACAGATTCTTGACCACAGGGAGCAAGTGTTACAGAATAAGGTGATTAAGTAGGTAAAGGTTTTGTGGAAAAACCACATGATTGAAGAGGCAACATGGGAATCTGAAAATGCAATGAGGGATAAGTACCCTCATTTATTCGATAAGTAAATAAATTGCGGGGATGTAATTTTCAAAAGGGGGGAAGGATGTAACATCCCAAGTAAGTAATGAATAATAGATATTTTTATCTATGTCTATTAATGATTAAGATAGTGTTATAGAGGCTTAAAATGAAAATAAATACAATCTTATGCATGGAATACACTAATGTTCTTAAAAGATTGTTTTACTGCCTTTTGATGGAAAACCATTTTTGAATCTATATTTTGACGATTTTATAAACTATGTTTGTAAAAATAAACTTATCCTTAATGAATGGGACATCAAAATTTACCTTGTGTGAATTTTTGGTCTTTTTCTGACAATGTTCATTTTTTAATGAATAGTGAAAAATACTGCATTTTACATCAAAATTGATTTTTAATCTAATTTATTTATATGATTAGATTATGTTTTGAATTGGTTTTGAAGTGAAATTAGAATATATTTTTACCATTTTATCCAATGGTGGTCATTGGAATCAATTTCACTTTGAAATTAGACTTAAACTGGTGTCAATCTTTTGATACTTATTGTTTTGTAAAAACACGCTATTTGCTCTGGCAGCGGGAATTAATTATTAAATTAATTAATGTGACTTATATGATTTTAATTTTGTAAAATAGACTTCATTTTTGAATTCGGAATATCAAATATAGCTTAGGGTGAATTTTTGGTAATTTTCTGAAAAACTTCAATTTTTGATGAATAGTGACACCACTAAGTGGAAATCAAGCAAAATGATTTTTCAGTTAAATGATAGTTTACCACTAATGTGTACGGAATTTTGAAAATCCGACATTCATGGTTGTCATTAAGAAGTAAAATGTGGTTCAATGAGATTAAAATAATTTTTTGGTGAATAGTAACTTATTTAGTTTTTAATCGCGATTAGTGGTAATTAGTGTAGTTTAAGATAAAAATGATATTATAAGAATGTGAAAACACCATGACACTTGTCCTAAACCTATTGGGTGAGTCATGGCCGACCAAGACAAGCCATGGGCCAACTTGGGGACCCCATGGAGCCACTTTAGTTGGAAAATGACAATAATATATTTTTATTTAATGGAAAAGTAAAATTGACACAAACATAATATGTTTTACGAAAACAATTTTTTACATGGGGTTATAAAGATCGGATTTTTGATTATAAATAGTCATTGGAAAGCGAAAAAGATTTCCTACATCATAGTAATTTGTTTTATAATTTTTAGACATTAAATAAATTAAATTATTTATGACATCATAATGATGCAGTGATGACATCATTATTTAACGATTAAAATAAAATGGAACTATAATGTAATATCTATGAACTACACATGTCAAAAACTTATTGGATGGGTGGATTTAGAACCCTTATAACCTTATCCACAAATTCTATCAATGTGGGACCTTTTAAAAACGAAACACATTTTCAAATAATGTAATATTTCTTTACTTTCCAAAAGTGCCCCTCCTCTCCTCTTATAAAAGGCCCCCACCTCTACCTCATTTCACACACTCCTCAAGCCTTTGGCTCGCCCAACCCCTGCCCATTTTCTCTCTCCACATCCCTCTCCTCATACTAGAGGATTCCCTTTTGGCAGAATCCTTTCAAAGGAAGCCTTTAGGCTCAAATCAAAAGGAGTTACACTTTTAAAGGTAATTCATTCTCTCATGTTCATTTGTTTTATTTTGCGTCTCCAACCCCCTAAACTCTTTTTATTTACTTCTTTTGTAACAACACCAGTATCTTCAATATACTAGGATGTTGTTATATGATTTATTTGAGCTACACTCTCACACAACTACATCAAATGGTTAAAGAACATACGGTTTCCGTGGATGGCGAAATTCTGCCTCCCGAAACGATGATTTTTCAATACTCATTTAACACCTTCAAAGGTGGCCATTATGAAGTCACTATTTTTATATATGATATATAATATGTTTATATTTTCCTTAAGCTTCTGTTTTTTTTCATTTTTGGCATACCTTTATGGTTTCCATTATGGGTAAACACGATATCTTCATTTTAGGAAGTGCGGACTACCACCCCCTGAATGTGATTTGATTCGTTAATACCATATGTGGGATGTGTAAAGGATAAAGTTAATGATATTATATATTTTATTATACTGGAATTATAATATACTCTTATATCATTATGATTCCATTCCATAAAATATGAAATAGAAATGGAAGTAGCGTTCATGCGTACGTACAGCTTACCGTCTCCATGAACGGTGCATTTCATTTATTACCTCTAAATGATTATGTAATATTATAAATGCATGAATGTACAGGATATATATGACATATATGATATCTACATCATGAATTCCATTCTGGATATAATGAACCTTTGACCAAATTAACAACATGTAAGTGTAAGAAGTCTATTTTTGACTTAAGAACCAAATACCGACAAAATGAACATTATTAACTTAACTGATTACATGATGTTCATAACACGGTATAAAAGGAATAATGAACTTGAAAAAGATTCATAAGCAAGTATAGATTAACTCAAGTTTATTATTCAGGGGATTAAAGAACGGTCGGGTCAAGTCGGATACGAGGTATGGGACTTCGTCTCAATCTCCTTTCGTTGAGGCATATTTTATTTTATACAGAACTTTCTTTTATACGGTGTATAAAACCCTTTGACTTTTACGTTTATTCAAAAGGAATCTTTTTTATACGAAGCATTTACTAAACGACAAAAGGGAATTTTTTTGTCGTACATATGCGGCGACAACGACTTCTCCGCCGTCGTAACCGTTATTTGAGTTTCGGCTTCCTCTACAAGCCATACCTTCTTTTTAAAAGAAAAATAAATACCATGTTTTACTTTTCTTTTCTTTTAGTATTGAAAATGGTTTTCATAATGTTTTTATATCCATGTGTTGTATTGATATCTTGTGATTGAAATGTGGAAATGTTATGTTTCCTTTATGCATGTTTTATGTGATATGATTATGTTATGGTTCTTGGGAATTATTATGAAGACGGGTGGTTCCGTGATAAACTAAGGGCGGGTGAGCCCGTTATAGCTCTCCAATGCATTGGGTAACACAAAGGAGTGAAACGTTAAGGTTTCTCCGAAGAGATTTTAGGGAATATACTGTGATGGGTATTCCAAACTTAACCAAGAGGGTTACTCCCTACGTAAGAATGTTATGAATGCCTCAAGTTACCTTTATGTGTTATGATTTCTATGATTTATTCATGATTTTATGAGGTATGTTAAAGTGCCTATGTTTTATGGGTAAAGTATGATTTCATTCTTATGTATATATGAACTCATGTTTCATTTCCATGTTTTTTTATAACCCATACTGAGTTTTTATGCTCATCCCAAGTTTTTGAAATGTTTTTCACAGGTCAAGGGAAAGGTACATGATAAGATGATAGAGTCAAGGATATGTCAAGAAATAATCCATGTTTTATTTTAAATGTGTTTCCATTGATGGGAATGAAGAATACTATCTTTATGTAACCACTTTGTTTATATGTGGAATGTAATGCAAGTTTTATGATCTAATTCTCTAAAACTCTAAACCCGAAAAGATCCTCAATGTGTAATCTTGTAATAACTCAAGATTAAGTAAGGTTTAAGGTTGGGGCCTTATAGAGAAAGTAGTTATTTCTGCAATGATTTGTCACCTCCTATAAATGCTTACCGTGTAATGGAATCCCTTTATCTCGATATCTATTATCAAGCGGGTTGATTGGTAGTGTAATATTACCATGTGATCAATTATTCCTTCACTGATTTCCTAAAATTGAACTCACCCATTCCTTACCATGGACATAGATTTATTTAGGCTATATCAATTTCATCAAAGGGGCTGGTATATCTACTTTTGATATAGAATAGAAGAGAGAAATCATTTCTCACATTACCTATTAATGCAGTATTACTTGTGACGCACCCAACATATCCTACCTCACTGAAAACAGTCTGTATTCATAGTTTTAATTAATATATCTAAGTGCATGAGTTTTAATACCCATTAATAATATTTTTAATGTTTAAGGACCAATACACATGTCCGTAGATAAAAAAAATCCAACGAAACTATAAAATGTGGATTTCCTATTGGAGGATATCGTTCTCATAGTATCATCCATGAAATTACCAAGGGATAAAAACATGAGAAGGAGCCTCAATGTTTTATGATTAATCACCTAAAATGGTCTATATTATTTGTGTAACTAAAATAATATTATCTGTCCATATAGCATATATTCAACAATAGTGTTATGGCACTTTTGGGTTCTCATCATAGTTGAGATCCACTATGACCCTTTATAGGAACAACAATCCTTAGGAAATTATCACATGCATTGTCACGTAGAAGAACAATCATGATTTGATATGGTACTTAATAATGAATAAATTAAAAATTAGTTTGTTATAGTCCACCAACTCCAAAAAACTCCCACTTAGACTAGAGATAACTACTAATAACATTTAACCCACTATCTCTCACATGATATTCATGATTCCATTGAGATATGCCTCTAGTGATGGAGTTCACCACATTATCTTCCCTGAACACTATGATCATTACAACTTCACCACTTTGATAGAAATCCCTCAAGAGGTGATACTTTCAAAGTATGTTCTTTGTCCGTTGATGTGACCTTGGTTCTTTTTCATGATCCACTACTACATTATTATCATAATACAATGTGATATGATCTTTACTACTAGAAACCACATAAAACTCTTGGAAAATGTTTTGAATCCATATGGTTTCCTTGGCGCATTAGATTATGCTATATATTCAGACTCTGCTATAGAATCAGCAAAAATTGGTTGCTTTGAACCTTTCCATCTCCTAGATTTTTCATTGAGAGAGAAAAAATATCCATATTTCAACTTCAGATCATTATGATCTATTTGAAAACTAGCATCGACATACCCTCTAATGACAAGATCCCCATCTACTTTATAAACCAGGAACATATCCTTTGTTCTTCTTAGATACTTAAGGATAGTCTTGAAAGAAATCCAATGATGTTCTCTTGGATCACCTTGATATCTACCAACCATGATCAGTGCGTAGGCAACATCAATCCTGGTAAATAATATGGAATACTTGATGGATCCTATAGCCGAAGCGTATGGGATCTTACTCATTCTATCTTTATCCTACTGCGTCTGAGGACACATTTTTATAGAAATATGTAGGCCACGTGAGACTATATCCAACCCCCTCTTAGATTGTTCCATTACAAATTTCTTTAGTATCTGGTAAATATATGTGCCCTGACATAGTCCAAACAACCTCTTGGATATATCACGTATGATCATGATCTATAGAATGTAGGCTGCCTCACCCAAGTCCTTTATAGATAAACACTTTTTCAACCAGTCCTTAACTGATTTTAAAAATAGAACGTCATTTCCAATAAGAAATATTTCGTCAACATATACTACTAGGATAACGATCACATTCCCATTAAACCACATATAAACACAGGCCTCACATTCATTTTTATTTAAACAAAATATCATTATAGCTTCATAAAATCGAATGTTACATGACCTGGATGATTTATTTAAACCATAAATGGATTTTTGAAACTTTCAATCCCTTTTGGCTTAACCTGGTGTCACAAACCGTTCTGGTTGTGTCATATAGACATCTTAACAAAGATTACCTTTAAGGAACACAATTTAGACATTCGTCTTCCAAATCTCGTAGTCATGGTAAGCTACCATGACATGTATGATTCATATGGATTTAGACATGAAAACTGGTGAGAAGGTTTCATCATAGTCAATTATTTAACGCTATCTGAATCCTTTAGCCACATGCCTTACTTTATAGGTGCTAATATGACCTTCCATGTCCAGTTTTTTCTTGAATACCAATTTTCATCCAATACGCTACACATAAACTGGATCATCAACCAGAACCTAGACTTACATCCAATAAATAGAGTCCATCACAAAATTTATAGCTTCTAGCCATGTTATAGCTTCTGATCTTTCTACTAATTCCTTATTGGATAAAGGTTCATCATGGTCCAATAATAATGATTCACAATCCTCAGTTACTAGGAAACCAAATCTCTTAGGTTCCATTACTTTTCTTGAAGTCCTATTTAGTACTTGTGTTTTGGAATATCTTCCACGGGGACCTGTGGAACATGTTCCTATACCTACTCCTGTGTATCATGATCATCAACTTCGTCAAAGTCAATATTTCTACCTCTATCCTTCTTGAGGATGTGCTCCCTCTCAAGAAAGACAGCTTGTCTGGCGACATTCAAATTCTTATCTGAATGGTTATATAGGTAATATCCTTTCGTTTCGTTGGGATATCCTATAGTGATACACCTCATTCCACAGGGTGCTAGTTTTTTCCTGAGAAGGCCTTAACAAATTCCTTGCATTACCATACATGTGTGTGCGACAAAATGGGTTTCTTTCCATTTCATAACTCAGAGGGATTTCCATTTTCCGACTGAGTTGGTACTCAGTTTAATGTGTATGTTGCATTTTGTAATGAATATTCCTAAAAGGATAATGGAAGATCTTCATGACTCATCATCGACCTCACCATGTCCAACAAGGTGCGGTTTCTCCTTTCACAAACACCATTCCACTGTGGTGTATTAGGAAGAGTGAGCTGTGATAGAATCCCATACTCCCATTTATGATCGATGAACTATTAGTTCAGATATTCTTCACCTCGATCAGATCAAAGTTTCTTTATCTTCTTACCATGCTGATTATCTAATTCACTATTGGATTCCTTAAATATCTCTAATGAATTTGACTTATTCATCAGTAAGTAGACATAGCCATATCTACTTAAATAAATATTTAATGTAATGAATTAAGAATATCCACCACTATATTCTACTAGAAATGGTCCACACACATCTGTCTGCACTAATCCTAGAAGCTTTGTTTCCCTTTCACCCGATCCACCGAAAGGCAGCATGGTAAATTTACATTGAAAAAAAGAATGACAGCTGTCAAGTTGTTTCAGCTTAGTAGAGTCTAAAAAACAATCTTGGTAGAGGTTTTTCTAGGTCTTCTCATTTAAATGACCGAGATAGTGAAGCCAAAACCAGGTAATGTATGAGTTATGTGAGTTTGTTTTGTTATTGAATTCCAACACTTGGTTTTCATAATTTAATACATACAAACCGTTATTTAAATGTTCTATACCATAACATACATTTTTCTTATAAAAGAAACAACCGTTATTTCCAAACTAGAACATAAATCCATCCATATCCAAATAAGATACATAAATTATGCTATTGGTAACACTAGGAAGATAATAAATGTTTCGTAAAACCAAAATCATTCCTCTTGTAAATGATAGATGGTAATCGCTAATGGCTAACGTTGCTAGCCTTATGCCATTGGAAGCCCAAAGATCCACCTCTCCACTGAAAATATTTCTAAATATACATGGTTCATGAATTTGAATATAGATGTGAGCCCCATAATCTGTATTTAATACCCAATGTGTATAAATAGTATGATTACACTTAGTAACAAATGCACCCTTAGCGTCCCCATGCTTCTGGATGTAGTTATTATCCCCATGGCCTTGCTTGCGACATGAAAAACATACCACTTCTTGTTCCATGACCTACATCTGCATATTACCCTTCTTAGAGGGATGATGCTCTGGGGATTCAGACCGTTTATGAATCCTTGTCCCCTTTTGTTTTTCCTTCCCTTCCTTATTCACTATAAGGACAGTGGGTTTGTCACACCCCATGTCCCTATCTACATGGATAATTAAGTGCAAAATATCCAATATACTATTCTCATTGTGTCTCATGTTATAATTGATAATAAAGATAGAGAAGGTCTTGGGTAGTGATGATAGGATGACTTCTGTACACAACCCATCTAGGAACTTAACCCTAAGATGTCCATGCATTCAATGTATCCAATAAGATTGAATAAATTAGGCCTATCTGTTGTAGAGTCTCCATGAATAGTTTTGAAAAAAGAATTAGAGATCTCATATGTCTCCTGTCTCACATTCAATGGATAGAGATCCTTAATGTGAGACATCTTTCTATACACATCCATGTTTTCAGGTTGATTCCAGAGATCATTAGGAATGGCCGATAGTATAAAACATTGGAAATTTGTTCCATCATCCACATGTTTTATATAGAGAGATAGTTTCTCATCACTGGCCTCATTTCTAGGTACAACCAGAACATTCTCTTCCAGCTCAAACAATTTCATCTCATGGTGAAGGATGACACGTAAAATCCTCTACCATCCCGGTAAATTTGTTCCAGTGAAAAGGTTTTCCAACTCGAGTACGGTTCAAAAAGATATTTATGAACAAATTTTTTGTTCTGTTTATAAAATAAATATGATCAAATGTTTAGTACTTTATCATCATAAAACCGAGAAGAATAAATAAATCAATACTTATTAGTCTACCACTATTTTATCTAAATTCAATGGACCTCTCCATTCATGTTAGAATATTATGTTTCATGAATATTATAGTGGAAAGGATCCATATTTCCCTTCACATTAACTCAAATAGGGTTGGTCAAGAAGATTGAAGGGTTTTAGGTAGGAATTCAAAATGCCAAATTCATTAACTCACAACTCTTTAATCCACTGAGTGGACTCCACAATACTGAAATTCTTTTTTTGCATTTCGGAAACCTTTACCTCTTGGTTACACGATGTCCTGTTGTGGCAGACAACCCTTGATTCAAACCATGTTATCTCAACCCAAAACCTTAAATTAGAATTAATCGATAATTGAAATCACCCCAACTAGGGTTGGTTAAGCACATTAAACAGTGGTTCGATTCAAACCATGATTATGGAAGCTTATACTGACATAATATTTTCTTTTGAGGGATTTTATCCTTATTTGTAAATGTTCATTTTGTTATCATTACATTATTTTTAATATTAAGTGGGATATAATTATGTGAATAACCATGTCTAAGATTATATTTATGCATAATCCAGTCTTATTTTAGTTCCATATTGCATTATTGTTTAATTCATTAATTGTGTGATCGTGAATAGCCACCCACAATAAATAAACCATTAAACTGATAGAACTAAAATAAAATGGAATGATCATGATCTTGTTCCATTGGTTAGTTTATCTAGTGGTTGTTAAACTACCCCAAGACCTAGGGGAGAAACTCCTTGAACATTTTGGGTTTGTGTTTACAGCTTTCCACCTATCCACCTTTGTATCTCTTTGGATTGGTTTTACCTTGGATCCTAACTTGAGATGCCTCCACTATATTTGGAGCTCCATCCATTACATATGTTTTTATCTAACATGCATTTGAGGGGTAAAACATGGATTTACAAAAATGAAACCTTGGGCACACGTTCCCTATATATTAATGAGGAGAAGTCTTGCAGGAAAACAATTATAATTTAAATAAATAAATTAAAAGAAAAAATTGACATACAAAGGTCATGGTATATATCATAACGATATTTATGCATAAATAAAACTAGAATTCAATTCATTAGTCATTATTATTTATGATAAATCTTGCTCAAATAAATTAATTGTCTTTAATTAATCAATCCTTTTATCTTAAAATCTTTTTTATATTCCCTTGAGATTCTCATCCATCATAATTTTAAACAAATAAATTGATTTAAAATTATCTTTTTACCTAACATGTACCATAGAGGCAACTCGATGAATTCCTGTTCATAACTACTGAAGAGTAGAATTGAACATTTCACATATGTTAAATTAAACACACATATATAAAACACATATCATGTGTTGGGTCTCAGATTTACGCATGCACTATAGAACATATAAAAAGAGTTTATATAATATAATAATAAATTTTAATAATTCATTATAATTTGGATGAGTACACAACATGTAGTTCTAACAACACGACAAGTACTTTATTTAACAGTCCAGATGAATGACATGCCTAGTGACATGGCGTTTAGATGTAATTCATAAATCATTAGAGTACACGATGTGTTCAGTGGGACACACGCTGTGTAGTATATGTGTTACACGGTTTCCAGCCAGGAAATCCATGTACAAGTTACACAGTCCTACCCAAACCCAAAGGGACTACACACCGCGTTCAATAGAACACATGACGTGTACTCTAGAAGCCGTTTTCCACCAATTCCCTGTCAACACACATAGTTTTAAAGACATAGATATGATCCATTAATAGAACCTCATATGGTGGACCAGTTTGATGCATTCAACCTAGACTACACTGCATATATTCCCAAATACACACCCTGTGTTCTGGTGTTGTATGACCATGAACGTTTGGAAGCTCTAAATGAGATCCTCAATTTTAATTTAATAAAAAATTAAATGAAAAAACATTTATGTATGGTTAACGAGAAACAAGATAGGATGAACAAATCCTGAGATTAATATTTATAGAAAGATTAACATGAATTGAAAAAACTAAATTATCAAATATGTAAATAATCAATGAAAATATAAATAATTATAATTAATGATTTGAGCACTCTGATACCTTTTGTCTATTCTAGGCACAATAAAAGCAAGTTTATGGTGGCATGCAACTGGATTTTTTTCCGTTAACGACGTTTAATCTGAGATCTGTCACGATAATAAAATGCTAAATATTAAGAATATAATGAAGAATAATAGAAAAGTGGGGAGTCCCAGAACCATAGAGAGGACCATAATATGTTGGATATAATTAATTTGATTAAAATACAATAATTACTTTGATGGAATTATCTCTCCATTGATTTTTCAGTAATTATCAGATGCGATCCTTCATTTTGTTATAGAATACAAGTGTAGGATTCCTCTAGCGGTGATCCACCCATTCTCCACATATCTCTGTAATTCACCGAAGGGATCATTAGGTGACAGCGTGGATGTTACTTCATTTGCAATTTCTACCTTTGATCACCTTGATCTAGTGGAGAAGGACATCTCTCTCGTATCTTGAGAGTGGATTTGATGAAAATAATTCTTTCTTGGGTTGAGAGCATTATCTAGATCCATTGGGAACAACCAAAAAAATGTCTAGGATGATGAGAATTATAAATTTGTGATTTTTAATTACTTTGAATAATAAATTTAATTAATTACCCAAAAACCATTATTCATTTCATATAATTCTTAGTAAGATACCATGCTAATTGAAACAGTTGACTATTATTACTTGACATCCTCCAATCGATTTACACCTAATATTATTTAATTAAATAAACAATTTTATTTCTCACAAATCCCTAGAAAAACTACATGGAGTGTATATTAATATACCCGATGTGTAATTTTGTTTTTTTTATTTTATTTATTTTCTCCACAACATTTATTATACCTTGAATAATAGTTATTTATTTCTCAAATAAATATCACTTTATTACTATCTAATAAATATATTATTTCACACACAATATATTTTCTTGAATAACTAGTGTCGAAATAAATGTGACTAGTCATCCTTGAATAATTAATAAACTCAAATTGGGAATAATATTTATTAAACTTGTTTAATTAATATTTAACTAAGATACTTGGACACACTTTGTGTGTAACCCTCTAGGCATATTTTTTAGAAGAATTTGGTGGAGCTTGCCTAAAGTCTGACATTATTATCTAGCCACACTCCAAGGAACCCAAAGAGAAAGATGTTAATGCCACAATGACATGTCGCCTCCTACGAATTCTTACCATGAAATGTTACCCCATTGAATCAATATCTCTAATCATGTGGATTGCATGCTAGTTTCATCATCACATGTGCTCGATTATTATTTCTTTGGCATCCTCAAATTAAAGTCACCAATTCCTTACCATGGACATGGATTTATTTATGTAATATCAATTCCATGAAAGGGCCTTTGATATCAACTTCTATTACAGAATAGAAGGGACAAATCCTTTCCCGCATTATTTATTAATGATATATTACTCGTGACACACCCAACACATCCTACCTCACTGTGAATAGTGTGTCATCACAATTTTGGTCAATACATCTATGTTCATAGGTGGTGATACCCATTAATAATAATCTTAAAGTATAAGGACCAATACTGACATCCCTCGATATGAACATCCAATGACACTATGAAATGTGGATTTCCCACTAGCCGGTCTTTTTCTCAAAGTATCCTCTAGGATATTACCAAAGGAACACACCATGAGAAGGTTCCTCAATGTCTTATGAGTCCTCACTCCTAATGTACTGTATTTTTTTTGTCCCTAAAATAACATCATCAGGCCATTGAACATATATTCAAGAACAGTGTTATGGAACTTTTGGGTCCCCATCGTAGCAGGGATCCCCTACGACCCTTTAATGAAAAATCAATCCTTAGGACATAATCACATTCATTGTTACACAGAAGAAAAATAAAATGTGATATGGTATTTATTAAGGAATAACATACAAAGTAGTTTGTTTTAGGCCACCGAATACAACCTATTTATTGTATTAATACATGCATGAATTATAATTCTTACTTTTCTCTTGATGAACCATGTATGTAATACCCTAACGGGTAATGAGGAATATGAATAAGAACCACCACCTCAGTTTACACCAAAAGATTCACCTCACATCCTATTATATTTCAATTGGAAACTCAATTCACTACATAGATTAAGAGGACATCCTTCTAAACATCAATGACATGTGAATTCATGTTCAACTATAAATTAACATTCTAGAACATCCATAAAATAGTTATGATCCCGTTGGAAAATGTGAGTTCAAATATATTGTAAAATACGAATTGTAAGCATCATGAATTTCAGTTTCCCATTTGACACCACATAAAATGTGAAATGAATAGTATTTGAAAAATGGTTGGAATACTGGGTTAGATTAATATTAACTTACTTGAGTTTATGGAAATATGTTGACATCTCTAACAAAATTTACTATGGATAGAAAATGATTATAAAAATGAACATGAAGTCTTTCTAATCCAATAACACATTTTTTACCATCTAAAAAATAGAGTCCCACTACATTATTTTATGACCTTGAATCATGATGGTGGGACGTTTTACCATAACATATTCTCAAATCTTTAGGAGCTCAATGATATTATCAATCTTATTCAATAAATACTTTACCTATTGATGATTATTAGTACCTTAGAAAGATTGTGGCTTCATATAAAGAAATTTATATTCAAAATATACTCTATCATCTATATAGGGTAATCCCTCTCTAGCATGAACAAGTCTAGCTGTAGCTACCAAAACCAAATCTTGTAGAGAAAGAACAAAAAAACCAAAAAATTATGATCAAATATATTGTACTTTTTTCATTTTTAATGTGATGTATCATCCTGAGGTCAATTTAAAATTCTTATTATGGAATAAAACTCTAAATAGTCAATAGATAATAAGGTAATAATGCCTCATAAGACCTTGGAATATCAGTTTTATCATCATAATTTATTATGGAAAACAAAATTTTGAAAACAATGATTTGAAAAAATTCAACATAGGATAAAAAAAATCCTCATAGAATCTTCTCCAAAACAAAAAAAATGTATGTTAAGAATCATCATGATGATATATTCCTAGCACATTTATTCAAACAATCTCACATCTTATTTATGAATACATCTCATATTGAATACAAAAATACAATAATATGTGTGACTACCTATGATACAAAAGTTTCATGAACCATCATAGATTACCTTCCAAAATGCAACATGAATGAGTTTTGAAAAAAATAAATGGAATTCTGGATCCTCATAAGTTGAAAATTATTTCCATAGACTAACGAACAATAAGAAATGTTTTCTCCTAAAGGGGAAACCATTATGAAAAATAAGTGAAAATAAAAAATAAACATTTAGTGCGAATAATGACCCATGTGAGTGAATACCACTTGTAAATAGAAATACGTTTCAAAAATATGAATGTATACCCTAAAAATAAAAATAAAACACACATATATAAACAAATAAACTCTATATAATAAGTATATTAAATGTCACACTGATCAACACCAACTCTCATGGTCCACTAATCAAGAAAATATACCACATACAACTACTTAATTCCCTTTTCCTAGACTATGTTTATGAAATTCTACAATTCTATGGTGTAAAAGGGCGTATGTGGAAAATAATTACAAGTAAGATATCATAAATAATATTTAACCATTATATAACAAATAAACTAAATTTATTAACTTTTCAATTAAAATGTTCATTGAAGTCATTTATGAAATCATAAAAAATATTTTTTAAATAAATTTAAAATGACATTATTAAATACGATTCAATTATAATCTCAATAAAAATAATTTATATTTTTGAATCTTTATCAAAACATGAATAAATAAACATCTATATCAATATAGACATGTGTAAATAATTTTCAATAAAAAAGTATAAGATATAATCAATGTAATTTGTATAACCATTTTTAAGAGACCCAAGTTAATATTATTTTATGTATAATCACATATTATAGTGATATATGGCTCTATGTGTGAAAATAATCAATTGACCATAATTTCAATAGTGAATATGTGAGGATCCCAATGAAAAATTTCACTGCAATTTAGATAGTTTACAAAGAATTTTTGTTATCAATAAATTATCATGTATATATAATACATACTTTTTATGTGTTCATAAAACCTAACTACCCTGTACTAATGGTGATTAAATGAAAATCATAATGTTGTGGTGTTATCTACCCGTTTAATCTATCATAACCATTTCATAAAAACAATTCAATCGACCATAAGTTTGAATTTCAAAATCATGCCTTATATTTCATATACTGAAATATAATATTTTTATCAAATACTCATATATTTCATTTTAAATAATTCTATTTCAAATAATTAATAATTAATAAAAACATTTCCATTAAAACTATCTTAAAATAATCAATTTTATATCAATATCATTTTTATTGAAATATACACTTTTAAAAAAAAATCTATTTTCAATTGAATTCATCAAACATGAACACAACATTCCATTACACAAATTAATGAGGATAATCAATACAATATTTCTAAATCATTTGAATAAAGTTTAGAAAAATCAATAAAGAAGGGATTTAACTAAAATATATTTTCACATGAAAATACCTACATTAATTTATAGTCATCAACACAAAACAATGGTTCCACCAGTATAGTCAAGGGATACAATAATCATGGGAGAATCCTTGTTCCATAAAAAACCAAGGAATAGTATATGTTCCTAAATATAATTTGGATTTATCACTCTCAATGAATTTTATAATATACATGAGAAAGAATCATAACCAAATATATTACACTAATTATATTGAATACAACACATCTACTTACAATTTGATCTTAGAAGATAAGATGTTGGAGGAGAGAAAATTACATCTAGAGAGCCCCATATAACTAAAATATCATAATTGGTTACAATGGGATGAGTATTGAGTTTAACCAGTGAGTTTTTTTAATTTAATTAATAAAATAATAGAATAAAATTTTGAACTCACAGTTTTTTGGAGAAAGCTGCAATGTTATTACTAATTATGTGCATGTCATGTTACCTTACTAAATATCTTGATAGAACATCATTGTATCTCTAGATATATAGATATCATAAGTAAAAACCATGCAACCACACTTAGTTTATGAGAAATGTTTTCAAGGTTTCACAACATGGTATAAATAATGGGGTATCATAATTTCTTCCCCCTTTATCCCATTTCAAACGACATGAGGGGGAGACCATATTTTTTTATTAACAATGTGATTAAAAAATGAAATCCAACAAATAGAAAATGGTTTATTGGGAAGATCAATATTGTTTTCCCAAAACCATCAAAAACCATTCATTAGTCTAGAATATTGAAAATTTTCCAAAGATCTCCAATAATAACCTAAATCAATACCTAAATAAAGTATTTTTACAAAGTGGTTAAAATTACTAAAAATATGTTAACAAGATGTTTCCAAATATATAGTGTTCTAGGAATGTTTTACTAAATTTATCACTGATTATAGTGATTTTACACCTCACACATAGGCTATTGAAACTAGACATCCGACCCGAAATAAAGCTCACATTGATCCATCTCCACTTGAGACAAACAGATAATCCAAAAACATGATTGTTGACATAGGGATTGGAGGGTCATAAGACCCCCTGCTAAATTTGGAAAACATTATATGGCCCCTTCTTTTTCATATAGCTCAATGATATTATTAATTATTATCAGAAAACTATTAAGAAATATGTTAATGATAGATATTATATGTATTGGGTATCTTCCATTGATGATGAAATAAATTACTTAAATAAGAACCATTCTTAGTATATTATTAGAAAACCATCCAATAATAAAATTATAAGTAGTAAGTGGATTTTTAAAAGGATGGAGGATGACATAGTATATATAATAATAAAATTTACTCCCAAATTTATGTAAATGCGTTACCTTAATCAAAAAAAATATTATTATGAGATATTATGTCTTGTTAGAATTACTCATCCATTCAGTTATTTGATTCATTTGATACATTCCACGATTTTGATATTGAAAAACTTGACTCTAAATCTTCATTTCCTCCGTGAAGAATTGATGATAATATATATATGAAACATCCTTATGGATACATGAATGACATAAATCCCAACCTCATATACCTATTTAATTATTCATTGTAAGGCTTAAATCAAGTAGTAAGGTAGTGGTATAGTAAATTTTACACTTTTATGTTTGATAACTATATTAAAATGTGTAATAATTAAACTGATAAAAATATAATTCTTTACCTATTGTAATATGTGTATGATATATTGATATTATAAAATAATATTAAGCTTCATATTTAGATAAATTACCAATTGAAAAATATTTTTGAAATGTATGATATAAGATAATCAAAATATATTATGGGAATAGAAATTATTCAAGATATAAGTAATATATTGATATAACCATCCTAGAATTTTAACATCATAATGAATATTAAGAGATACCTTCTTGATTTATTAATTCTTGTTGTTGTATCTATTCAAAATTATTATAACCTTTCATTATCCCATGAACCTATTGGTGGTGATTATGTAGAGTACAAGTCTAAATTTACCTATCCCACTTTTTTTGGTATCATCATATACTCAATGATTTATAATAGAATTGATTTTTATTTTTCTATTGAAACCCATAGTTAATGGTTTGATTGGTATCCTTACGATCACTAAAAGGGGGAGGGGACGAATCAAGAATCCCTTTATTTTTATTTTATTATTTATTAACAAAAAACTTTTTCCTATGGTTAGTGAGAATTTAAATTAGTAGAAGTGGTGGGGGAAAGACAATTTAATAAAAAATAAAAACAACATGAACTCCTATTTGAACTGGTTAAGGGAAAACCAATTACAATCCCATAGGCCCAATGTTACCACACCCACCCCAACGCCCAGAACAAAAACCATTACATTTCCCAGAAATCCAAAAGAGAAAATTTCAAATACAAAATCAATTTCAAAGTAGAGAACCAATGATTCAAAAGCCACCATAATGACCATCTTTGGCAACAAAAACCAATCATCACACCATTGAAGACATGTGTTTCCACACACACCACCAACCAACCCCACCAAAGCAAGAGACATCAGAGAAACTCCTCCAACACCTTCTGAAGAAACCCCCATTGCCAATGTTGAGTCTGCCACATAGAAGCACCATCCTAGATATGGAGATACAAGATCTTGAACCGAACTAAAGGCGATGACCATAACCACCTCAACACCCATTGAAGATAGAACATGCTACGACCACATGAGATTGCGACAATATCATCCATGACATCGAGGCTCCTCCGTATCTTCTCATTAAAACTCATAGTTATAGAAGGACCAAATCTGAAGCCACCATCCTATGGGGGAGAAATGATGATTACAATACCAGAAAAGAGCATACCGAGCAGTCAAGAAATTCCACTAGTTCCATGCACAGCCTCCATCCATTACACATCACATTCACAAGATCGGGAGAAACCATATATGAAAACACTAGATCTATATCATATATATAATGTGAGGGCCACCAATCAACATACTACATGCCAGAGACCATAACAAAAATAACATTGTTGATCAGAAGCACAATACGTCAGGGGAATGCCATAATAGAAGCCACTACTGGGAAGTTTCCACCAAACGACTCCCCCAAGGTGAAAACACTATGTGTCGTAGAGAGACCATAACCAATTTCGAGAGCCCTACATTGTGGGAATTGAAATTACTAGAAAACAACCAAAATGAACACACAATGGAAAACATGAATTTTGAAGCCTCAATATAAAATATGAGTAACTAGTTTGTTTCATAGTTTGGAAATATTCTATGACCACAAAAACACTATAAAAAATAATTTCTGTTTTCATAATAAGAATGTAGTATCCATATCTGTTATAACTCTATTTCCTTTTTATAGTGAATGTTCTTTGAAAACAAATACAATATAACAATGCTTTAGACAATATGTTAAGTCCTACTCAACTAGTCTTTGATAAGTTTTCACTATGCTATATGAAATATCATTCCACCATCCCTTCTTGCAAGATCTTCTTCCTATTCACATCCCTATATTGTATCCATCATAAATATTTATTCTTGACATATGTATGAAACTATTAATCTAATCATTTTTATATTCAGTACACTTGGTATGATAATGATTAGTCTATTTCTATAGTTGTATGATCAACTATATCTATATCATTTTTTCATCACACTATTCATCTAATTTCCTATTTAATCTATTAGTTTTATTCCCTCTTCAAACATTTTAATTTATCACATCTCCTCACTATTCATATAATGTCAATTTATAGGAGAAAACACCTTCCTTTATCTTGAAACATCACTTCTAAAAACTTTCTCCCTACTACACCAAATTAAACAACATTTTCATGCCACGTCAACTCAAATTTAAATTTAAATTTATTAAATATAAATTTAAGGAGGAGTGAGAGTTGAAAATTCAAATTTACTACTTTCAGAAAGTCTAATGTACATGAGTTAAAACATTATGGGATGAATTACTTAAAAATATATCTAAATGATCTTCTTCAATCCTTATATAATTATTGATTGAATTATTATTTTTTTATTTCATGATTATTGAATAATTGAACTTCCATCCCATTGTCATCTCATTTAATATATTCACCAAATTCAATGAAAATATTACAAAACTATTTTCTTTATAATTATAGGAAATCCATCGGCTAGTAACCATGTATGGTTCCATTACATCTGACATCCTTCAATCAGATACAACTTCATAGATGCATCTATGATTTTTGGTGACCCATTTGAGGTTATTTAACAGAAAACATTCTTATTCTAACCCCTCATTGATAAAAAATATTGCTTAAACCACACATGGATGTTTTTAGAAAGACCATTTAGACATCTGATTGGATTCCAAATTTTATTTTGTTTGAATCCATTTTAGGAACCATGAAATATGAGTTTAATTCCTTCATTCCAATTACTTTATATAACCCCATTTTCCCAACAGTTTCATAATTATTCATTGTCTAAAGACATGATAAAAGTTTCATTTGATCGACTATGAATGATGTCTTTGTTAAATTCTATATAATGGACTCTGTCTAATTAAATTTTATAATGAACTACATTTGATACATATTAGAGCATCATCTAATCAATAATGTTCATATATATATATATATATATATATGATAAAACATTTTACCTTCATAACTCCTTATCATCATATTCCATGAAATTTTAAATGTGATACATCATTACTTCATTTCTTGAACCTTTCACACATTCACATTTGTACAATATCATCAGTCTTAAATATTTATATTTATACAGACTCAATTTTTTTGATAAACATAACCTGAATCCTAAATCACATCATGATGTTTGATAAATTGGGTATTAGAAAAAAACTCATCTAATTTACATTATCAAACATTTTCTATATAATATAACCATGATAATAAATGTATAAAAAGTCAATGTCATGTAGTATTTGATAACTTTAGAGACACATATATCATCCTCTTGACTAATTATATTTTACTGGATCCATTTTACTCTATTAGTTAATCATTTTAGTTAATTACCAGAAATGTTAAGTGATTTTTGTTCACCACAAAAGGAGTCTCTTAAGTAATACTTATTTTTTCTCAACAAATTTATTCATTAAGAAACTCAAAAAATTTACGTTCAAGAAATATCCCACTTTTTATTTTCATATCAACAATGAAAAAAATCACTAATCCTTTGACTACTCAAGTAATTAATTACTCTTCAACGATTATAGGAAAACATGAGAGAACTCAATGTACAAAAAAAGAATCATCAAATAATAATACCCTATTGTACATTATTAGATATTTTTGAAACATTTCGTAAACTTATTTTTTAGAACCTAATTTGTTCTCACATATTAGAAACTTATAGAAAAAATCATGATCCACTACTTTAACAAACCATTAAAATATTTCAAAAACATTGAAATAATAGATTATAAATTTTGAAACCACTTAAATTTATGCTCTTTAAAATAAAGGTAAATCACATACTAATGGATATATTTTTGTTACTTATTTTCCCCCAATTTGAGAACAATATCCCAAGAAAACATGTCATAGGGGAAATATGTCACATTAATTTTCTTTGGAGAGAGAGAGAGAGATTGTACACCCATTAAAATACTTATACTTTAAAATGTTTCCTTTTGAAATGATTTAGTGAAGATATCAACAACTTTATATATTGTATGAAAAAAGTCCAATATTTTTCATTTCATTCGACATTCACTTTGATCCACTAAATAAACAATACATTTTTATTTTCCATCCAAATTAAGAGGAAGTGTTCACTTAAGAAGTTTAAGAAAGGAATATTATGTACTATATGAGTTGGATGAAACATTTAATTTTATCTTCAGCATATTCAACACACTATCCATAAATAATCTCCAATGTATATATCTTACCTCAATAACAATATCATCATTGATGGGATATTAGAACCAATACTCCATAATTTTCCCATGTTTGTATATAATTATCTATATTTATTTTCCTTGAATTAAAACCTCATAATAGAATAAGTTCTAAATTGTTAATCCAATTAGTCTCCTCTTTATTGGTATCCAAAATTTGAATTTTCTAAACCATCCTATCGAAATCCTATTTTTAAACATTAATTTGAAGTTAATCATACAACATAACCTCTTTTGAGTTCATAATAACATCCCAGGGATTTCCATTATTTGGAATCTCATTGGATTCTTCTATGTTCTAGACCATGGGATCTCCCATAGTGAGTTCAACCTGATCATTGGTGTAGGTGCATTCAACCACCACTCGAACCTCCCATGACATATTTGGTTCTCCTATCATACCACTTATCTTATTTGTGTAAGTAGTCAAATTTATTTCACATAGGACCTTCTAATTATCATTGTCACCAATAGGTATGTTCTTTTACTTGGGTCTTTTTTCCTATTATATTAATATTTCATTGGTTTTGGTAGAAAGGAATAATCCTTTTTACTGTTGGGTTTGTGTTTTTCCATAATAATGATGCTTCCAAAATCATTATTTTATTTCTACCACTTCTTCCTCCATAGGTTATGAGTCATTCTACCATTACTACAATACACAATATTATTTTGACATGGAAGGTAGGTATCACCACTTTCCTCTACCCGAAAGAAAACATTCCCTTCATAATAAACCTCTCCCGGTATCATTTCCGATTGACCTTTATCAAATACATTAATTATAAGAACATAAAAAATGGTTTCCTAGAATAATTATTCCCATGAAATTCATATAGAAAATCCATTTGGCAGTATCTTAAACCCAATGTGTTCTAGATTCCATTTGATTAATCATCCACATCATCCTTTTCAGTATTTATCTAGACCGCCACATCTAGAGGAGATCCAAGGATATGGAGAACTTCCCCTAACTCCTAAAACCCCTTCATGATGATGTTTCAATTTCCAAAACACACTACCTCAACAAATGAAGAGGGAACTAAAACTACAGACCCCATAACCCAGGCGTACTTTGCACTCTTAGAGACATCATGTTTGGAATAATTTGGAATAAAACATCCAAAACCATTGAATTAACTAGTATTATATGTACATATTTATAATCAGGAGACACTGGCTCCATTCATCCATCAAATTCCTTATAACTATCATCAACCACAAGCTCATTAATATTGAAGTCAGGACCTGAAATCCGTTTTTTATCTTATGTAGTGGGTTAACACACCTACGAACTACCTTTAGGTAACCAATATGCATACAAAAATATAAAAAATAATACCACTTCACAAAGAAAACATGTTTTTTTCTTGGAAATTATTCTCTAACCAAAATCCACAAAAAAACTCCTGATCAAGAAATGTCAACCTCAACATAAATTATTAAGGAAATAGGACGAAATAATACATGAGTTGACTATCAGAGCATACATAGTAATCCAAATGATTATCAATCATTCAAATTATAGAGGGGTTTTAAATCGGAAGGGGAATCTCAAGAAAACATACCTAAATGGCTATCATAGGTGAGTCTATTTTCACGTGTAATTTGAAGGAACACATAAAAGGAATTATTTGATATTTTTGGATCCACGAGTTTTAGTGAACCAAGTTAAAATAAAATCATATTTAGAATCAAATTGATCAATAATAAGATGATTATCCAGGAGACTGTTTCATGATAATTTAGACTTCACACTTCAAAAAAACACCTATCAAACAAGTGCTCTAATGAATGAGAATGTTTAAATCAAGAAACCATTGTTAGATAATTGATGGATGAGGAATCTGTGAACTTAAATACTGAGAGAGAATTCTATGGAAGACCATAATGTACTTATAGTTATTTAGGGAAAAAGAGAAGTTGAAGGAATAAAGGGAGAAATTAAGGATTGGAAAGGGTTAGAAGGAGCATGGGCTGACCTGTGTGGGGGAAAATGAATTTCCCTACACATATAAGGTGGTGGGACGAGGGCATAAGCCATCATCTTGTAATGAATTTTAGTGGACGTCCATACTAAGAGAGTGAGAGAACCCCCCACCATAAACTATTTTTCATCCACTCTTTTTTGGGTTGTAATAATCATTGTGCCTCACTCTCCCAATCTACAATGGTGTACCCTAACAAATAAATCTTTTCTACACTGTAATATTTCAACCATAAATCAACTATCCCTATATTATATATACAAATTATCATTATATCTATAGGATGAGATTATATAGGGGAAATTTGATACCATAAATAATTTGTAATAATATTCTCTCAATCTATCCATGAAGATTTTAAATGTAGTTGGATTCCAACCAAATTTTCACTCTTTATAATCAACAAACATTCCTTCATAATCTTTTTCTAAAATTTTCCCATTAATATTTAAATTCAAATGGGTTTTGAGTAATATATTCCAAATTTCTCAATAATACCCTTAAAATAATTTCCAGATAATGTGAAATGAACTCTTTCATTTGAGATATTTGTAATCCAAGAATGTATTTAATTTATCCTATCAGGGATGTATAAAATAGTTACTTCAATTCCTAAGTATATTATTAACATATTCATTCATTATAACATTAAAATATGATATCAGCTATATAAATAATCATAAAATTGAAAAAACTTAATTTTTCTTTATGTAGAGAGTTTTATTGACTATTCCTTTCCCAAAATACTACTTCCTGAAACATGTATCTAGTTTATAATACCACGATCCTAAACAATTATGGAATCCATACAAGGATTTCACTATCATGAAAACATAATATTAAATATAATGTTGTATGAAACAACATGGTTATGAAATATATTATCAATTATATAGATCTCCATTAAGAAATGAATACTTGATATCCATTTTAAATAATTTATATGTTTGTTTTGAATAACTACAATGATATCTTCTGATGGTTTAAAATATTTCAAATAGATAAATGGTATCATCAAATTCAATGGATTTAACTGATGATTAGCCTATAATAACAAATATTTTCTTATTTCATATCACTTAATCCTTTTCATTTAAGTATTTTTTTAAAAAAAATACATTTTTACAATGGTACTATTATTATCACAGTTTGGAACATGATCTCATTTGTCATTATTCTCAATCTAATAATTCTCTTCATTCATTGAATTTAAGAATTCCAAATTCTTCAAATCTTATTCAATACCTCTCAGATCTACCTATGAAAACAATGTTTTATGTGAATTTATCATTGATATTTTAATGATTTGAACATATTCTTTGTGATCTCCAATGATATTTTGGACCACCACTTTAATCCATAGACTTGGATTAGATAGAAATAATTTACCACCATCAAATAAAATATCTAAATTATTATCCTCATACTTTTCTGTTTCAACATCATTTAATATATCAGAAAATATATTATTTTTCTCACATTAACATCTTCATCCACACTTTCTCTTATAATTTTATCTGATTATATCATTTTTTCATCAAAATATTTCAAAAAAATTTCATATAATGAATTAAAAATAATTCACATTTCCTAATTTTATCACATGTACCCTATACCATTTATTGTATAGCCAAAAAATTTCATTTATTAACTATTTTATTTAACATCATAATAATTATTTTACTTTAACATTTATAATACAAGAACTTCAAAAAACAAATATGTATTTCAAAGTTGGGGCTTCATTACAGTAAATATCGTATGGATTCATATCATAATTTTTCATGTATAAATATAGATTATAAATGTGAAGTACTACTATAAAAACATTGCTTCAAAATAATTGACAACTATCTCGTGCAATAAATATTTTTTGATGTATCTCAACCAAAATTATATTCATTCTTCTTAGGACTCCATTTTTTTATTTTGGTGCACTAAACACATAATGATTTCTATTATTTTCATGATAATCATTGAAACTCGAATTTTTATATTGAGCAACATTATTAGTTCAATTATTATTCAAATAATATCTATATTCTTTTTTATCACTTCTCCAAAAAATCTTATAAAGTGTGAGATCTTATTATTATTGATTTAATAACATAACATATATAATGTGATTAAATTAATCAATAAAGAAAATTATGTAATTATGTTCATTTTTTTATTTATTTTTCATTACACTACATATTTCATAATGAATATTCTCTCTGTAATGTGTTAAATGTTTCCCAAATTTTATAAAAACCATTTTTTAAAAAATCATTTTATGAAATTTTAAACAATACAAATGTATTATTCATTCCATGTCAATAATATAAAAAATATATTTTCTCTACTTCATTTAAATCATTATCCTCTGGCACATATTTCCCAACACGTAATACCACAACTGATTTTTTTTCATCATGATCAGATAGCCTAAAGTCTATGCATCTATAAATATTAATATGTTTACTATCAAAATTTTCACACTTAATATAACATCCTAATCCTGAATAATTTAAAAAAATTTAATCCCTCTCTTCTGATCACATGTTACATACATTCATCATAATGATAGGAACAAGAAAGAAATGTGTTTCAACCCATAAAAACGAAATCAGTAGTTTATTTCAATATTTATATTTCAATGATTGTTTATTTGTTGGAAAAAATATCTTATAGAGGCTTGTGTATGTTGTGCTCATTGAAAAGTGGATGAAAGATCCATTAAAGAAGAATTTTGTCTCTATGATAGAGGCCATGTTGTAGTAAGAAGGACCATGATATTTTCTTTTCGGTTATTCCATAAAAATGAGGCCATCCCGAACAATGATTCTATTTAGGGCCGTCCTTATATATGTGGGAGAATGATCAACACTTTAAGGATCTAGTGATGATAGATACACATGATAAAACTTGGGAGGGAAAAAATAATTCTTGATGTTTATCATGCACATTGATTAGTGGTCTACACTATTGGGGATACAACATGAAAGACATTTCCCAAAATATAGGGTGGAACCATGGAGGGGTCAAGATAAGACCCTATTACTAATGTCTATTAAATCAATGAAATAACATAATATATATTCCCTCATATTTATTAAGTCAATTATGATGTGGGGATCAATTGTTATCTGGATATTTTAAAAATAAGATCACCATCACAAAGAATGGGTTTTAGTGGGATTTAGTAACCCTGTATTTTTTGGGCACCCCTTCCATAGATCATACAACAATTCTGTAGTCCCATTTGAAGAGAAATTTCCATCTCCACAACAAATAATTACAATTTGAGTGTCCCAAAATAATAGAATAATGTAATTATGTTATCATAATATTACATGTGGATAAATTATAGTGCTATAGGATTCATTGTAGGTTTATTGGAAACGAATAATTCTATGTCACAGTAAGAAGGTCTTGAGCACAACCCCATTAGATAAGTAGGATTACACATCACAACCATGAATTTTAATTTGGAGGGTCCAAATTTGGATGAAGTGAAGCTTTGAAATATATCATTTCTTATAAGAGTATATACCAAATGAATTTACCCAATGACACATCTATTTCAGTGTGAAATGTGGTTTAACATTGAAACTATGCATCTGTTATGGAAGAAGATACTTCATTAGAAAAATTGTTTTGTTCAATTGTAAATATCCATACAACATCCTTTTTACCATGTTTTATAATTTCTAAAATAACTAATGGGTAAATTAAAGTGATTGTTGAAACACTATTTTATATATAAAACAAGGGTTCGGTGACCCCATATCCCTCTCTATGTCACTAATTGATATTTTTTTGTCAACTGTCTATCATAAAAATAAAGAGTTATGGGATACATCACCTAGTCATTATTGTGGGGTTTATAGTGAATGAAGGACCCAGTTTACATTGGAGAAACATGGAATTATCCATGAAAAAGAATAATCAAACCTTAATATTCAATATAGATAAAAATATGTAAAATTATTTACTTTTATAAAAATAGAGATGATACATATACCAAGAGATAGATAAATTTTTTTTATAGAGAATATTTCCAGATGTATTGTTCCATAGATCATATGAGTATTTAATGGTTGAAATATTCATTATAGGAGTTTCATACGTATTATATGTTCAAAAAATTTAATGAAGGTAAAACCCATGGTGTGTGTAAGTTAATATTAACCATTGGTGAATAAGAAGGAGTCAACCGATAGAGTAGTATGTTTCTTATAAAAAAGAATATTGGTTTTTACAATTGTTTTTCATAATGAACTAAGAAGGCCAGTGTGACTAATTAAAAAAGTAAAATTTATTTACTAATATTTGAGTTAATTTAGTGTACATCAACGTATCCATTCATACTTTATATAGGTATCATAATGTGGGTGAACCAAGTAAAATTTTTTGTGTTGTTTATTTCATTTATATATAATTTATTGGGAAATTAAAAATAAATTAATGTGTTCCTAAAAATGATAGAACAATATCCTTAGATGTAATTAAAATCCTATACACTGATTTACCCCCCTTTTTGGTTGTTATCATATATATGTACAAAAAAAATGTAGTAAAATGGGAATTTATTCTTCTTCCCTCTTCGAAGAATGTGAACACTTGTCAACCATAAAAAAGTTACTAGTTCTAAAAAAAGTAATTTATAGTTATGTAATAGATTAATGAGAAATTATTCTAAAAACATGGGAATGAATTTTTAACATAGTACCCATCTATGGAATCCCTTCAAATATTTTAATTGGATCCTTAGTGGAAGGGGATCATCAAGAATTGGATGTGGATTCCATCATAATAACTTCTTTGGGAAGTGATCTTTCCAATCACATCCTCACAATGGTAATTTCCTAAAAAAATAATATGTTATGTGGGGAATGATATTGAATATTTATAAAGGGTATTTGAATGTTTAGGATTCCACGATGTATATTTTTTGGAACATATAAGGAGATATGAGAATGTATTTCAATGATTGTATCATTCCATTTTCAATGATATAAATTTTTTTGTTGAAGATATGTAAGGTGTTAGTGAGGATATCAATGGTTACAATATCAGGATGATAATCATGAGAGGCCACCCACATTATTTCAATTCATAATAATTAATTTTAAAATACATAGATCAAAATGGATTTCCATTTGTAGTTCTTATCTCACTTTTTTGTCTTATGAAATTATAAACAAATACAATGAGTCAAAAAACGAAATTATATAGGAGGGGGATATCAATTCCATTAAGAAGATCCAAATAATAAAAAAATAAGTTTACTAAGATGATGATGTGATTTCATTCATTTCCTATAATTATAAACGAAAAAGATGGTGGTTTATGTCTATGTTTTCCCTTTTATTATTTTATTGTTTAATGGTGGAACATCAAACAATTTTTTTAAAAAAAACTATCAATAAGATGATGGAAAATTAAGACCTATAAAAAAGATGATGAAAATAAATAGTAATAAATTCTCAATAGAGAACCTTTAAAATAAGAAATATTATTCCTCAAGAAGTATATTGTTCAAGAGAATGTTATTTTGAAGAAGTTTAAAACTATAAAGATTATATTGTGATGAAGGATATTTCAAATTATTTATGAAAAGATTAATGTGATGATGATAATGAAAGAGTTTTTGGTAGGGATGATATATATGTCAAACATTATTAATCCATTTTATATCTATATATATGGAGATAGAAAACTAATAAGAACAATTAAGTGGTGCATTATTATAAAATATTCATACAATAAAAATTAAATGAAATGTTTGACCAGATTTATAAAATTGAAAACATCAATAATGTATGTTTAAATTTTTTGGGAAGGATGTTTATGAATAAATTTTATGATAAAACCTAAATAATTAATGGTTTATATAAACAACCAATATAAGAGTTAGTATAGTTTAGGATCTAGAATAAGATGTTATGAATTTTAATCCAAACTGTGAAGATCAAGAATGGTTATTGACACCCAAAATTATGAAAATATATACACAAGATTCATCATTAAGTCAAGATAAAGGAATTAAAGAGTAGGAACACATGACTATTACCCAATATCAACAGTTTAATGATTGAGTAAAATATGTGATTGTTTCGAAACCAAAAAAAAATTACTCATCATATCAAAGTTGAACTTCTCAATAGTGGAATGGAAAATAACCTGGGGGACAAAAAGAATTCAAATTATTAATGAGTTATATGTAATTATATATGAATGGTTAGACACACTTACTATGTTTTAAATATTTCTAAGAGGTCATTCGGGTAGAAATAATTTCTAAAAATGAGGAATAATTATTTTTCAATTTTTTGTTTTTTTGTTTTTAATTTTCATGTAATCGATTTAGGGATAAAGTAATTAATTTTTCATCAAGAATGAAACTATTGACATAAATATTGCCTCAATGAATAATAAAGAAAAAATTGGATCCTTCACCTAATAACATTCAATGAAAAACATATTTTTAGTTTTTTATGAAAAATATGATATAATCAGGATAGATGATAAGAAGGAACACTTATCACAAATATGGGAGTTAAAGTCATATTTGGAGAAAGATAATGGTGTTGAGATTTCGATAAGAGTAATATATTATTTATGTTAATGGATATTGGACAATTTATGCACATCAAATATGATAGAAAAATACCTCATGTGAATTTGAATACTGAAAAAGATGACATCATTTGTCTAGGGAAGATGAGGGTCTTATGATTTTATTTTGGAAAGGAATATATTGGAGTAAAATATTTTAGGGAAACTATCATTCAAATAATTTAATTGTAGAGCGATAATAATCTCAGTTTTAGTTAATCTTTTTACCATAGACATGTGATGTAGTTCACCAAAAAAGATTGTATGTTGAAGATTAATGATAGTCCACTCATTCTCCCCTGAAAATGATATATTTATATATATAAAATATTGGAGAGGAATATTTCTGAATTCCCTCTAAAGAATAGAAAAACATGTTATGTAATAGTTGTATTGTTCATTTAATAAAAAAATATTTGGAGATAATTGTAAATGGTAATGGTGCTCATGATGTTCCACTTCCCACATGTGATCAAACTCACATATGTGATTCATTTCAAATATTTAATATTATCTAGACGTCATGTAATCTGATAAATATAACGGAACCAATAATATTTCATCTTGTGCATGTAGACATTTATGGGCTAATGTAACCAAAACAAACATAAAAGTATTATTGTTTGTTGTTTTTAAATGAATAAAGAAACATGGAATGGACTATTCCGGTCACACAAGAGTCCATTGTATAAAAATGTAGCACTCTATATCAAAAGTGAACTCGAAATATTATTTGAGTCAATATCTATATGTTTCTTACTGATAATTGGAAAAAATTTATAATTCATAAAATTTTATGAATAATTTGAAAATTATTTTATTTTAAATCAATTATTGAATTTTAGAGAACCCTAAACGAAATGGGTTTTTGAAAGAAAGAATTGCAGAATCAACAACATGGTTTGAAAAATGTTTGTAAAAATGTAGCTTCTTGAATGATATTGGAACAAATTAGTTATTAAAATTTTTTTACATATCAAATATATCATTTCAATATGAAAATAAACAGAGGATACAATATGAAATTTAGTATGAAAAGTATCAGAAACCCAATTAATATAATGATTTCAGAATGAAATTCTTAATTCCAAATAATAAATATTGAAGAAAATTTTTATGGCCAGGGAGATAAAGAAAATTTTTATGGATACATTTCAAAATATAAAGTCTACAACTGTTACAAAAAACATGAGTAGATGATTTAATGGAATGATGTTGTGGTGGTTTAATATGAAAAAATAAAAAAACAAATTAGAAAGGTTTTCTTAGAAACCAAAATATTATTGAATTTGAGAGTGATGAAGAAGCATATGGTTTAGGTATAGTTACATGGAATTAAGAGAATAATAATGAAGACTGAGATTTCATGGAAACCTAGGAAATAGAATACATTAATGGAGAGAAAAAAGAGAGGAGGAAATCTCCAAAGGAAAGATTGTTGGACACCAGACAACCCTAATTCAAACAAGAATAATTAATGCTCAATAATAAGTATTTTTATTATCATTTCAAGAACATAATTATTTTTGATATTTTTCAAATTATGAGAGTTGGGTAAAGGCTATAAATATCACGATTTTCCAAATAAAGAAAAAAATCATTGGAATTTATTCCATTTCCCAGTATTAAGAATAATTTATAAGCAATGGGGTGTTATAGAATAAACTAAATGAATATTAAATAGTGATTCTGAATAAAGAAAAAATTTCGTTTAAAGGGCATTCCCTAATTTATATAATTGTTTTTTATGAGATATATGAAATAGTTTCAAGGATTGAAACTATTTGTTTATTTTTCTCCATGAAAATCCATATGTGGTTTAAGATATATCAAATGTTCATCATATCCACCTATATTAATGGTGTCCTCAAATAAAAATTATATATTGAGAAACCAATTGGGTTTGTGAGTGATAAAGATGAATAACCAATGTTCTATCTGGAGAAGGCCTTGTATGGACTCAATAAATCACCAATGACATTGTATTTTTGATTAGTGTAATTTATATAAAATCTTAGTTTTCATAGATTTGGAATGGATCACAATATCCATATGAATAAGGATAATGAAAAATTATTAACTGGGATCATTATTGCTGATGATATAATTTTTGGAGGCTTAGATGGAAATAAATTAAATCAGTTTTTAAAACTCATGAGTTGTGTATTTTAGATGTTTCAAATTGTTGAAGTGATATTTTTTACTTATCTTGAAGGTAGCTCAATGAGTGGATGGGATATTTATATAGTTGAATAAATATCCCAAATAGGATGTAAAAATATTTTAGATAGTGTAATCAAGGACCATGAAATCTTATATGGAGACAATAATGAAATTTTCCTATGTTGACTGGGAAACAATGATGATGTGACAATGTATCAGAAAATTAATTTTACTGAAATATATTTTATAGAAACACAAATAGATATATTATTTTTAATTTTTTAAAAAATTGTACTCATAGTGATATAAAGGAGATTAATATGAATTATATAAAATGAATTATTCAACATATTCATTATAAAACTGACTATTGTCCATTTTACAAAAATGATGCCAAACACAATTTAGTTGGAAAGACAGATGCAGACTGGTATGGTAAGACATATGAAAAAAATCAATTTACAATGTTGTCTTAATCTTTAGATTTTATGTATTTCATGGGAATGAATGAAAAAATATTTCAATTCATTGAATAGTGAAGTTGCTGAGTAATGTTTTCCCACCAAAGCATGCGACTATTGTTTCTATGAAACAATAACATAATGATGTGGGTGTTGATTTTTTGTTCTCCCATGATAATTATTCTTGATAATTAATGTTCAAAAAATCATTACAAAAATACTTTCCAACATTAATAGACTATTAACAATCAGATAAAATATAATTTCGTAATGTAGAAAGTGGATCAAGTAGATGTGGTTTTGGATTATGTGATTACATGAGATCACATTGATGATATACTTGAAAAGTAACATCCCAATGTGCTGTTTGAGAATATTCAACTGGCTCATAGAGTCCAACCATCTTTTTCAACATAATTGATATTTTAAAGGACCCCTGTATCCATCATTTCATTAATGATAATATTAGGTTTTCATCCTCACTATGTTTTATTTTATTCATAACATCTCATATAAGTAAAATATTTGGTTCATTTATAGAGGGAAATATATATATCTATATATATTTTACAAGGGTAGAAAAATGTATTGTTGTTGTGGGAGAGTATTTCAATGTTAAATTTAGGGGTATGTGGTGTGGATGAATTTATTCGAGGTGACAATGAAAATCTATTAATAAAATTATTGTTTCATACAATAATAATTGTTCATATGATCTTAGAATCAATGATTGGTAGGTCATGATACACTTTTTTATAGTGGTTGTTGTAGGAGTATTTGAAGATTTGAAAAAATTTATTTATTGGTGTCCAAAATCCTTATTAGGGGTTTGGGTCCATTTTGTTTATTCACAAAGTGAATAAAGATCCAATTGTGAAGAATTATGTTTTTATGTTAGAGGCAACACTATAGTCATAATGACCATACCATAAACCTATTGATCATGATACTAGAAAGAGTCCAACCCTTTCTTGGAAAAAACCAGCCCAACCCCAAATATGATAGAGCATGATCGACCATGTATGGGACCTAGAAGAGCCAATTAGAAATGGTTGCACCAAGGAGCCGAGAAACCATGTATATGGGTCAACATGTGTATACAGTAGTGGTAAATTTATAGAGATGGTCAAATAAATTAATTATTCTAATGTGAAGGGCGTCCATCAGGAGGAGTCCAATAGTGGACCACATTACAGGCTTTTGGAAGGTCAGTGGAAGGATTTATATTATATTCGGTTATATTGTTATAGTCATCACTACTGTGGGACATTAATTTTTCATACTATGGTACAAACAAGGGCATATGGCATAATTTTTTTTAAAGGATTTTGTGATTTGATGATTTCAGGGTGCCGAGACTATATCTTATAGGGCCTTACAACTATCCCCTTTGAGAAGAATTTGTCCATTCCACATACAAGTTCTATGACATGGAGTGTTTAAAATTTTTAGAAACATGGAATTTAAATTTATTAGGTTTACAATAGTCAATAGAATTGAAGGAAGGGATAAGAATCATTCCCACTAATAGGAATGAATATTTCAATGCCATATTATGAAGTGTTATACCACAACTGCATTACACAAGGAGGATTTCACACTCAAACTGTGACTTGTAAAGTGGAGTGTCATAATTTGGTAGAAGTATTGTTTCAGAAGATAAAAATTACTATAGTTGGATACACCACAACAATGGTCTCCATGAAATATCTAGTTTAGTGTGAGACGCGTTTTATGGTTGATAGCATGTGGGTATTTTGGAATGAGTTAGTTCATGGTAAAATTGTTTTTTTAATTTTGAATCTCCATGAAATATCCTTTTTTTCACACCATGAGATGTGAAAATAAGGATATGGTTGACACCATAATGAAGGAGTCCATGTAGTAGTATATGTTAAACAGGTTATACTTCAAAACAATAAACATTGGTACACCAAAAAAAGTTTTTTTCATCCTAAATACTATTTTAATTTATTGGAGTTTTGGGATGAGTCTCTTAGTCTATATTATTGATTTTACAGTTCATAACAGACCAAATAAATAAAGTGGACACATTCAAATATCATTGAAATATGAGAATATAACCTAAAAATTGGGCTGATATCAAAAAATGAATAAAGAAAATGTAAATCAACATAGATAATGTAGGCATAAAAATAGGTTTATACAATGTGTTTTTATAGAAACAATTTCCAATGTAATAGTAAAATATCTCATCTGTATGTTTAATGTCCAATGAGGGAGTAATTCATGGAGTATAACCCTTAATGGAAATCTAAATTTCTATGCTTAAGGGAAACCACAAGTAAGGTATTTTATTTATAATTCACAGTTGAAGAAAGTGGACGGAGTAGATGTATTAATGAGTTCCTTGATAAATGGTAATAGTTATTTTTCCAATGGTTTTTGGTAGTAAAAAAGGAGGGCATGTGAGACCTCTCGATTTTTTTAATTATGTATAAGTGATTTTTTCATAAATTTAGTTCACATAAGTAATGTCAGACATTCTTCTTATACATATCCCAATTCATGTTTTCCCATTAAAATCCCTTTTGTTTTTTATTGCATTCTTTACTCCTTATGAGAAATGGTAGAGAGAAATAAATGTTTTCAGAAAAGTGACAGAACAATATACTAATAAAGAATGAACCACCTATACCCTAAATCACTCCATCTCAGGGTGTTATCATTTTTAAGATTATAATAGGATCCAATAAATTTTATTCTGAGTGGCTCATCATTTACAAAAGATATCATCCCTTATTTTTTCTATTTTAAATTATGAAATAATTTCTAATCTACAACCATTTGTGAAGAATACCTACTTATAAATATCCATTATCATTCTTCCTTTTAACATTAAGTACAATTTCAACATATAATGAATTTTACTAATAAATTTATTCATTCATCTAAGGATTATTTGACTCATTGTACATTATTTTCAGGGATATTAATCAAATTAGAAACCCTTTATCACGACATCAATTTTGATCCCAAAATTAAAAAAATAATTTCTAGAGGTATACATATATTTTCAGTTTTCAAACTGAAATGTCCAATTTTTCTTCCATGAGTAAGCCCACAGAATAATAGTTTTTTACTTTACCTCTGGAATTCATTTTAGTCTCGAATGTTAAACTATCCCTTTTTCATTATATCCAAAATACATCAAAATCCTATCATCGTCTACATAAATTATACTTTCTTCTATAAAAATAATATATTTTAAAACTATTTACCTGCACTACATCTTTATTCTAACCATCATTATTTACTATTTGTTTTGAACAAAAGTTTAAATGACATTATAAATCGATTAAATCTATAAATTTGTTCTAATACATAAAAATACAACAGATGATATATTTTTTCATTAAAAATTGAATCCATTGATGTGTTTGAATTTTGGATTATGATAGTGTTGTCTACATATGTGAGATTATAGACATTTTACTTCATATGAACATATTCAAAAAAAATTAATTAATTAAAAAGATATTACAAATTTTTCAATGGTTTAATCTTATTTTATCATTATATAACATCTCATAATGATCTTTGGAATTTTGGGATTCCTTGCTAAAAGTTTTCTAGTTTTTGATGAAAAAATCAAATTGTTTCTCCTACACATGTATTTATTTATTAATATTAATGTTTTAGTGTTTATCTTCATCAATTAATTTATTTATATTATCAATGTATTTAAGAAATCATAATTTTTCGTCAGAAACATATTCATTGTTGTTTTCTAAAAGAAAACCTTTCTTGATCATTTTATACTTTTAATAAATTTTAATAACCATTAATAGAAATTATCTCAACTATATTTTATAAATAATCTTCTTATTAGTCCATTGTTATTCCTCCTCATATCTACTAATTTCATCTTTGGTAATGTTCTCATAATTAAATTTTTCATCAATTAACTTTTATGAATTATAATCATTGGAGTTTTTATCTTCCACTTCATAGTCATAATCTTCGAGACTTAGAGATAATATTATTTTTTTATTAATTTAGAGATCATATAATGGATTCCCATTCAATAGTTATTTTTTTCTATGAATTATTCATCATATATATTTTTGATTATATTTCTTCTTTACTCCTATAATCATCATAATTTAATCATAAATGATTATAAGAAAAATCCATAAAGTCTCTGTAGTCATAGAAATTCAGTTACAATTTTCCATTTTACTTGCTTATATATCTTTTACATTTTCATGTAAATAAATAAATGAATGCACCAAATTCTTTACAAACCCTATCTTTGGTAATAGTGTCAATAAATGCATCATTGACAACATTATAATATTTTCCTTTCATAATCATTGTGAAATAAATTTCATGATTTACCTTTTTTTCATGAAATACTATTATCTTCCCTTTTCATATATTTTGAGGATGTTTTGAAAATCAAAATGTATGAGGGATTTCGAATCTCTATATTCAATATATGATTCCATAATATGAATTTTTTAATAAATTATTCTTTCAATCATTTCAAAAATATAGCATTCAAACAATGTCTCATAAAAACATATGGTTCTTAAAATTTCATTGACCCTTGTAAATTAATTATAAAAAAATACATCATCATATATTTTACAATATTTATAATTATATTTGATTCAATGAAAATGTAGTTTATCCATATTAATAATTCCATCATAAATGGTCTTCAAAAATATCTATATCAAGTTATTTGTTTAAAAACATTAAACCCTATGAAAATTACATTCATATATATAGATAGAGAGAGAATTATAATATTTAATATTCACCCATAATTCTACAAATAATACTTATCAGTTGGTGTCAAAGGAGAATCATCAACCAGAGGAGGGAAACCATCAACACTAGCTTATATAAAAAAATAACCAATGAATAAAAGATAAGGTAACATTATATCATTCTAGATATTATATTTTATAATAACAACGATAAGATTACTTTTAATATAAACTGAGTTCTTAACATCCATGAAAACCTTCATTTTCATTAAATGTCACCAGTGGGTCAATGAAGGAACCTTAGTTGTGGTACTAATTTAAATATACAATCTGGATCATTGTGATAACTACGTGGGTTACTGTTTGAATAATTTATCATCATTGTTTTACATTTTCAAACTTATGAAATAATCACCTCTAGTTACTAAGAATTTAAAATATGATAAAAAAAATTGGGAAGTACACCCACAAGAACACATGTATTTACAAGGTTGACTATACAACGATATTAGATAGTCCTCGGTATGGTTTAAAAATAATATAATACCACATAACAATTATAAAGAAATCATTTTGGTGGTTACAATAATTAGGGAGTATCAATCACATTTATAGCACTCTAGTGCTTATATAGTGGATATTGTCATCACAAAAATAAGAAATAACCTTCACCAACATGAATCGATACTTTGTCACTATGCTACTTAGAATTTATTCACACTTCAAATTGTTGCATTTTAGTTTTCTATGTAATTTTTTTATATTGCAGTGATCATGAAAATTATTTCAACACTTATCTATAAAACTACCTACCTTATAACGTCCCTATCTTGTACCTCAATCTTATGAAACTCAATTTAATTTCATTTTTGTTTGATCACCACTGTATGGATGATTACTTCTTCATGATGTTCCTCCAATAACCCATTCAAAATTTTTATCCAATCACCTTTTCAAAATATTTTATAGATCACCTCATAAAAATATTCATATAATTCAAATTTATAATAGGAAACACCATCTATTATCATAAAATTTCACTTTTCCATCATTTCACCCAATTTAAAAAATTGGAAAAAAAATTATTACCACAACAGATCCCCACTATAATGTCACCACTTCTCAATATATTAATAGAGGAGAAGAAACATAATATTAAAATTTCCTACTAAAACATTATACATCCTTCACAAATTGTTTATCATTTTATATCTTTAAAAATCATATAATATAAGAGTGAAAAAATATTTTTAAATGATCCTTAAAAATATATACTTATGATATTCCCCAAACATCCAGTAATCCTTGACTAAATCATCAATTTTTACTTAATTATTATAAAAACACTGAACTCCTAGATCAATAACATCACATTTAATATCATTACAATTAACAATAAAATAACATCTCCCCCTATTGGTTATCCATTTTGTGTTCCATAAAAATGAATATCCTATTTATGAACCTCTTTGATTGATAAATGTATTCATCCCACCCTTTATTGTATTTAGTATGACCATAATTTCATTTGATAGCATTTTATAAGTATGTATGTTTGACATCAACCGATGAACCACTAGTAATAAACTCTTCTCAATCTATCTGATGACATCGCTTAACACCACATTCATCTGAGTTCCCATAAAAATATTTATTCCTGATGAATCAAAAAAAGGATTGCCAAAAGAACAATGGAAAATGTATTATAAAAATACCATATGATTGACTCTATATGGGGAAAATTCATTGGTACCTATCTTAAATACATATTTCTAGCATCCTATGATAAAAGAAATTAATAAACATTTTCCGATAAATTTTTTTACTATCAAAAATCCACATCTTCCTAATCCTATAACATTGAAATGTAAAATTTCAATACTTACTATCTTGATCGTTTCATAGTAACATATTCTCTAGAAAACATCAATTCATCAAAGTCATGTTTTTAATATTTCATCCCTTTCCACAAAATATAAAGAATCATGTAATTATATACGACGTTTGATACTTTGAGTATCAACAATGAATCAAAAGTTTTATATTACCATATATATTCTGGTTGATATAAAAATGATCTCAACATAAGAAAAAATTAGTTACACAATTAGTATGTCACGACCCGTCCTCGGGGCCCGTGCCGTGACTACCCCAAGCCCGCCTTCCATAGGCCAGGGGATGGCGACTAGCACCAAGGCATAATTCCCGATAAAAGGGAAGGCATTGACATTTTTAAAGTAAAAAAACACCACAAATCAAGCAAGTAGTAGAAGTAAACAATAAGTAAAAATGTGGTACAAAGTAAGTGTGGGAAAAGTAAGTGGGCTAAAATACAAACCCAAACTGAAAGTAAAGTACAACTGGAATGGAAATACAACAACTGAAAGTAAAGCCGCAACGTCGAGCCGTCCACTGGATGTCCCACCTGAAGGGTGGGTACAGATAGTCTCAACAGCTCCACGGGTCCAGCCGTCCGCTACGTGTACGTCCCACCCAGTGGTCCACCTCCAGGTACTGACTCGCTCGACAAGCCTCAACCACGATCAGCGCTGCCTGTCGTCTGCATCCAACACAACGTAGTGCGGGCATAGACCGTGCAGGGTTGAGCATAAGATACTCAGTAGGGACCCCGAGACCCCCGACGGTTTCCCAGAATCCACAAAGGATAATCCACAAAATAAAGATACAAACACGAAGTAACATTCGGCACTACATTGGTTTATGCCCATACATATACCTAAGTCATCAATTCCAGTTCAGCTCCAACATCCGAGCCCACAGACAACCCAGTCCACATAGGAAAACATAACCTGTTCCACAAAGTAATTCACAACAAAATCCACACAGGAAAGCATAACGTAATCCATATAGGAAAACAAGTCAATCATATCGAAGATAATGATTGAAAGTCAAGATTCATCTCACAGGGGTATACGTCTTTATAAGATGATAGAATGATCAGATGTAGCCACTGATTTATCTAAGCCATCGGACCCACACATGATCGATAGGTAACAAACCCCCGTAATGACCCATAAAAGATTTATAGGTAACTAACCCCCACAATGACCAACAAAGGATCAATAGGTAACTAACCACCGCAATGACCCACACAGGATCGGTAGGCGCTGGCCCACACAGGACCGCTGAGCGCTGACCCACATAGGATCTGACCCACACAGGATTGGTAGCACTGATCCACATAGGAGCGCTAAGTACTATAGTCGTCTCCGTCGAATCCACGGAGGATTTCTGTACAGTATTCATCGTCGTTGTAGTCGCAGCCAGCTCTAGGGTTCTCGCACACAGCAAGATCGTACGGGAGGGTCCGCTCCACAAGCCGAGGGTCTGATACATAAACTGACACGATGTCCATAGTTTATGTATCCAAAAGTTCCGTATCGTCAACAAGAACTCAACGTGACAGACGACGCGTCAATCAGACGCCCGGTCTGAGAGTTATTGGCCTTTTCGTCCTAGGGCCTCGGTTGGTTTTTGAGTCAAAACCAACCCGACTGTACTCCAACTATGTCCAAAACTTGAGCGGAGTAATCCAAAAGGTCTGTCTCACTATGAGGAATCCAACAAAGTTGACGACACGACAATCGGGCGTCCGAAACTCAAGTTATAAGCGTTTCTGCTCCGAGGGCCCGGTTGGATTCATGTACGAACCAACTCGGACGAACAGAAAGTACTCAAAAATATTGAGTGTAATATATTTAAATGACCAACTCGATTCAAATATTTCATCACAGCTGACGGTGCGTCGATCGGAGGTACGTAGCCCATGTTATGGGCAAAAGACCAAAAGAGGTCCGGAAGTGGGGGTTTCAGGCCCGGACCGACCCGGCCCGAGACCCCCTGGGTCGGCCCGAACATCCTGTATAATGATTTAAATAATGTCATTAACTTATTACAGAATCATATTCATTATTATGATATCATATATGGTTCACTTATGACTTTATATTACCCGTTCTTTTGTAAATTCCATGTTAAATAAGCGTTTTGGGTAAAATCGTTTCATTTATCGTAGGTGTTTGGACTTGTTGTTCTTGACATTATTATTACTTATATCATGATTTACTTACTTCCAGAATATAAAATATGATTTATATATCATATATATTCAGTATATATATATATATATATATAATATTGATAAATGAAATGAAACACACCGTTCATGGAGACGGTAGTCCGTACGTACGCATGAACGCTGTTTTCCTTTCATTATTGCCTTGAATGGAAGTAAGTAGATGAAATACATATATATATATAAATAAATCTAATAGATTTAACATTTCATATATTTCATTATTATTCATTATATATACATTATAATCATTCATGAATGGTTAATGTGGAGAATGAATCTCATCGCGTCGTGGAGAAGGTAGTCCGTATGTACGCACGAGCGATGATATCATTCCCAGGGTCATGTAATTGTGTTGAAGTGTATGTATACTATTTCAGTATCAATATCACTTTATAATAATCATATATAGTTACTCATTATACCATTATAGCCATCCAATTAAGGTGGTGGCGGAAAATAGATTACACCACGGCGTGGAGACGGTATTCCGTACGTACGCACGCGTGGTGATTTCCTTTTTCCGTAGGATGGATAGAAGGTTAATTAGAGTTGTTTCATATTTATAATAACATATCAGTATATAAGAAATACTGATGTTATTACTTTATCATGAAACAACTAAATAAGAATAAGTTGAAGAAGAAAGAAATTGAAAAAGATCGGTAATGGATATTACCTCTTTCTGACGCGCCTTAACTTAACCTCCACTTAAAGAACTAAGGATGGTCTTTGAAGAAGACCAGGACATCTAGGATGATACTGGGGAAGTGGAGAAGAGATTTTGTCATGGGTTGGCCGAGCTTGAATGCTCAAATTGGTGTGAGGAGGAGAGGGAGGAGGTGCCCTTTTATAAGGGAGGAGAGGGGCACCTTAGGAAAATCTCAAAATATTATTTTATATTAAGGTCAACTTCAGTTTATAATGGTTCCAAATGTTCTTATTTCGAAGATAAAGTGGGTATGGGTCGAAATCCTCTCATACAATAGGATTTAGACAAGTTTAGGTTATTATTTTAACCTTATCAATTAGATTTAACTCTAAGTTAAATAATTTAACTTTTACCGTGTATTTTTGTTTTCTTACACTATATGGTTAATAAACTTACCATAAAAAGACAAAAGAACCCCCGGTTGTTTATTATTAATATATATATCCTTATCTATGTCATTTTGCCGATCCTTATATTTTTAGGAATAACAATTAATAATATAATATTTGTTTTAAAAACTAATTTATGTCAATTTTGACACTATTTGGTACATGATTTTTTTGAAATTCATAACAGAATGATAAGTTCGAACCAAGTTACTTATATCAACAATAACAAGTCATATTAACATAGAAAATTAATTTAAGTCCTAAAAAGTCTCAAATTACATTTATTTGGGCATTTATAACATCAATTATGTCAATATTTCATTAACAAGACAATTACTGCATCATCTTTGTGTCATAATAAATGATAATTATTTAATCCCTAAAAATTCTAAATAAATTCCTATGATGTAGATAATTGTATTATATATCTGGAGACTAATCATGTTCGAAGTTTCATGAAGTTTATCACTAAATTAAAATTATTATTCTTATAATATTTAAGAAAGTGACATGTTGTCACATTCTTTGGTTTTAATAATAATTAAATTATTTTCATGGACAAAAGACCATAAAATGAATCTAATCCGACCCTTAGGATATATGGGTCTACATTAAGCCTTCCAATAGGATTTTTACAAGTGTTAGGGTAATTTTTATAATCTTATATTTACCATTAATTACCCGATTTACCTTTAACTATAGTAAATAAAATTTACCGTAGTTACTATTCACAATGCACAAAAATAAAAAGTAGCTTATTAACATAATTTGGACCCAGTTATTCCAAATATGGAATCCATTTCCCCAAATTCAATACACAAAAGATGCATAAATTAAATTAAAATTAATCCCGTTGTTGAAAGAAAACGAGTTTTTCTTTAAAACATTGCAAAAGATTGAATTGATTTAAACTACGAATTCAAGGTAAAATCAATGCTAATGACTTACATTATATTAAATGGTAAAAATATATTCTATTTATACTTTGAAACCATTAAATATTATAATTTAACCACATAAGATATTATGATGAAAAAAGTTGTTTTTAATTAAAATATAGCGTGTTTTTACTATTCATTAAAATATGAAAGTTATCAGAAAAATATCAAAACTTTATCTAATGTAAATTTTTATATCCTGATTCAAAAAAAGAATTTTATTTTGTCAAATTGAACTTATAAACATGTCAAAAACTATATTTAATGTGGGTGCGCCATCAAAAGGCGGCAAAACTACATTTTTTTAAAAATACATAATTTACCCGAAAAATTTATTTTGTTCTTATACCATGTTCTAGAAAATGTGTAAGATGAATAATCATGTTATAAAATTAAAAATTTAGTTAACACTATTCATAATGGCTAGTTTATAACAATATTATAATAATATATCATTGTTTAGTAAATCCCGGTATTGCGTACTACACACGCTATCGAGGAAGGTCGCGATTGCGTGTAGTGCAAGCCCAGTCAGGGTTGTGTGTAGTGCACGACTCCTTTGTTGTTGCGTATAATAGAATCCAACCATATTTTATTTATACATTGAATATATATATATATATACACTCAATGTTGCGTCGAATAACTTCTATCAAACGAACTTGAAAATTGTGTGTAACAAGAGCCAAGAAAAGTGTTGCGTATACTTCAATCTAATACGGTGTTGCGTATAGTAGAAGATAATCTTGGTGTGCCATACAATAGAAGATATGAATGAAATAAAAAAGAATGTATCTTATAAAATCTCTGGTTGTTACATTCTACCCCCTTAAAATGAATTCCGCCCTCGAAATTCATCGGGGATATAAATGGTTTACTATTAGAAAGTTTCTTTAATAGAAACCCACATCGTAAAAAGGAATACCAAAACGAATCTTTAAAAACAAAAGTATGAAACGTAATGGTTACCCAAATAAACTAATCACTGGGTTTCCACATAGGTGAAAATATGGATATGGAAGAGAAATCTAACCATCATGTTCTGATGGAGAGTGGTAGAGAACATGGATATGAAAAATCCAACAATCACAAAGCCATATATTTGTGATTATCTAAGGTACCATATGATTCGTTGGATATAAGGGCAGTAGGAAAACATTTTTGGGTTTTCAAGATCATTTCCCTAAAGTTGATGAAATTGGAATTAGAAGAAATACTTTCGTGATTTTTCTATAGTCTCACCGTTTGTCATTCTTTGGACAATTTCCACTTCATCTCTTAAAGAAATGAAGTTGAATTTGTCATTTGTGATGTGTTAGTAGATCATGTGATAGAATGATTGGTCATTCCATCTGTCTCAAACAAAAGGTTAGAAAAGTTATAAAAAAAATACATAAGTCCATCTATAGTGAGATTAATCTTATATAGTTCCTAAAATGGACTTATACTTCATATATCATACTCCTTAATATAATGAAACTAGTTTCTACTAAACAGGGACTTCCTGTAGGCCAGTGGTAGGCTATAAAGGCCAGTTGCACTTCAGTTGTGGGTTCGATTCCCACAACCTTGTCCGATGCGATGGGCTGTCCCCCATCCTGCAGGTTGTCCTTTTTCTAAAACTACATTACTATAACATCCCATCAATAATATTAAACAAACTTTCATACTTAAATAATACTAACTTCTGTCCAACATAATTCATTCCAATCATTAGGCTTATCCATAATACTGCAGTCCATTCTCATAATATAGTGAAAACGATTACCAGAGATTTAATACCATCGCTGATCCCCATATATCATAAGATATGTCTTGTTGGTCACATTCTAAACATTCAAAGGCCTTAATCATGTATTCTATTGAACACCCATTGAACCTTAGTGAAAAAAATTAATGCAGTTAAACGTTAATAGTTTCCACATACCAAAATCCTCAAAATTATATATACTCAAACCATGATATAACCTACTCCTTATATCAGTCATGATCTCATGAATACTATCAAACATTTAATTTTCTCCTTATCCCTTCATTATGTGCATATCATCTACATTCCAAAAATATCTGAATAACCTTTCATGGATACTGGTATCATTAATCATACACTTTCAAAACTCAAGGAAATACAATAGTGTAATAATCCTTAGATGTATCTTTATTCTATATTACCATGAGATTACTTATATAGCATTACACATGATAAACATGTAATCATTACACTACATTCTTAATCCATTGACCGAGCTTCAACAATTCTTTCATCCCATATATCATTTGTAGTCTCTTCATCATCATCCACATAAATAGTACCCATACGACCATACTAATTCTCTTCATGAGACTTTCCATTAGGGCATTGGTTTGCATAATGCCCGTACATTCCACATTTAAAACATTTAACCATTGTTGATGTAGTAGCAATTCCATTATCCTCACCCCTGGTGTTAAATGAACCTTTTCCTTTGCACTTACTGGATTTGTGTCCTTCTTTTCTACACCCAAAGCATCTTCCAGTTCCTTTGAAACATTCTCCTTGATGCCTCTTCCCACATGATTTACATAGGGGAAATTGAACTTTCTTTCCTCTATGATCATCATGAAACTCCATCTTTCTCTTATTAGCTGAGTCAGGAAACTTAACAAATTTTAATTTATTGATCATATTATGAGATTGCTGATTTGGAATAATAATGATGTTTGGACTTCCACATCCCATTTCATTTGGGTTCTCATAAAGAATATCATTCCATTGTCCATAATATCCTCCATTATCATAAATCATCTTGTTTCCAGCCATTTTCTAAAACCCAAAAAGAATAGCGTGAGAGGCAAAAATCATAATAAAGGGGGAGTAAATTCAATATCTAACTACTTTGGTCTAATCTAGTATCGTTACCATAGTTCTAGGTCTATATCCTATACGTATACTTATCCTTAGGGACATCCCTAGACATACGTTAGAAATATCTCTAGGGATCTCACTAATGTTTTCACATCCTAGTTTCCAAAGGTTGACTAAACTTTTCCTATGATACCGGTTGTAGAGACCCGAAGACGGACGTACATGGACATTACATTACTTTTGCATAATACTTAGTACATAACAAAAACACATAGACAAGGATCGTATTAGTTTAGTGTCTTTGGAAACTCGGAATATAATATTCTAATCGTGGTGAAAGATCTTCAACATCTCCCATAATGATCTTTTTTTTGTACCTAAAACCTTTCTTTATATCCTGGGGAAATGAAAACATAAAAGGGTGAGCTCAAATTCTCAGTAAGGGTAAACAAAAGAAATATCAATCACATCATATTCATAAGAACATAACATTTTGGAAATCTTAACCTGCAAAAGAGAGCATAATTTTAATAACATGGGATAAATCATAGTAGTGAAATGAAATCCCAATAATCATAACTTAAAACATGAAACTTTTTGGCATACACACATAATCATAGAGAATCATTTCTTATTATTCAAGACTCATTGCCAAGACTATCTTAGTGGATAAAGTCTATTTCTGAACCGAGTCACCCTCGTTTCTGTCCTGTTTCACTGAACCGGTATAAGCTACCGTTCTAGCCATGTATATCTCATGAGATATAAAATCTTTACCCAATGTATTGGAGGGAGATATAGGTCCCACCCATATCATAATGATACCATTATTATGCGTGCCACAAAATCATAAACCATACATCATTGCATAACCCATGTAATAAAAATGGGAATCTTAAACATCATGACATCATAAAAGAATTCATATACGATAAAGGAATTCATAAAAATAATTCCAACACAACATAATCAAATCAATAATAGAGATAAAAATAGATCCCTTTATTATCTTAGATGGAAAATAATTTTGATAAAACACTTGAACTTCATTCTTGAGGAAAATATCCTTTCTACTTAAAAAACACTTTCCTTTCTTAACATGTCATACAATTATAAACTAAAAGAAGTTGATTAAAAATAAACTTGAAAACATGTAAAGGAAGATTCTTGGAAATAATGATTTAAAAATCCATTCATGCCGTATAAGTTAAAAAAAGAATTCTTCGTACTTTTGTCGGAAAAGTCAAAAAATACCCCTTACGAAAAACGACAAAAGATTCCTTTCATATATTTTACTAAAAACTCACCGAAGGGTAAAATTGGATTTAAACAATTTTATGTGGATGGAAATAATATTACATATTTAGTAAACATAGATGTGGATGATAAAATACACCCCAGTAAATATCAAAGTATAAACAATCTCGGATAAAAATTAGATTGTGATAATTCCCTTACCTTATGTCTGATATGCTTTGTACGTATCCGAACCTCCTGTATAATGATTTAAATAATGTAATTAACTTATTACAGAATCATATTCATTGTTATGATATCATATATGGTTCACTTATGACTTTATATTACCCGTTCTTTTGTAAATTCCATGTTAAAGAAGCGTTTTGGTAAAATCATTTCATTTATCGTAGGTGTTTGTACTTGTTGTTCTTGACATTATTATTACTTATATCATGATTTACTTACTTCCAAAATATAAAACATGATTTATATATCATATATATTCATTATATAAATATATAATATATTGATAAATAAATGAAACACACCGTTCATGGAGACGGTAGTCCGTACGTACGCATGAATGCTGTTTTCCTTTCCTTATTGACATGAATGGAAGTAAGTAGATGACATACATATATATATATATACACATAAATACAGTATATTTAACATGTAATATATTTCATTATTATTCATTATATATACTTTATAATCATTCATGAATGGTTAATGTGGAGAATGAATCTCATCGCGTCGTGGAGACGGTAGTCCGTACATACGCACGAGCGATGATATCGTTCCCATGGTCGTGGAATTGTGTTGAAGTGTATTTATACTATTTCAGTATCAATATCACTTTATAATAATCATATATAGTTACTCATTATACCATTATATCCATAAAATTAAGGCGGTGGCGGAAAATAGATTACACCACAGCGTGGAGACGGTATTCCGTACGTACGCACGCGCGGTGATTTCCTTTTTCTGTAGGATGGATAAGAGGTTAATTAGAGTTGTTTCATATTTATAATAACATATCAGTATATAATAAATACTGATGTTATTACTTTATCATGAAACAACTAAAGAATAAGAACTTGAAGAAGAATGAAATTGAAAAAGATCGGTAATGGATATTACCTCTTTCTGACGCGCCTTCACTTAACCTCCACTTAATGAACATAGGATGGTCTTTGAAGAATACCAGGACATCTAGGATGATACTAGGGAAGTGGAGAAGATATTTGGCAGGGGTGGGCTGACCATGAATGCTCAAGTTTGTGTGAGGAGGAGAGGGAGGAGGTGTCCTTTTATAAGGGAGGAGAGGGGCACCTTAGGAAAATATCAAAATATTATTTTATATTAAGGTAAAATTCAGTTTATAATGGTTCCAAATGGTCTTATTTAGAAGCTAATGTGGGGATGGGTCAAAATCCTCTCATCCAATAGGATTTAGACAAGTTTAGGTTATTATTTTAACCATATCAATTAGATTTAACTCTAAGTTAAATAATTTAACTTTTACCGTGTCTTTTTGTTTTCTTACACTATATGGTAGATAAACATACCATAACAAGCCAAAGGAACCCCAAGTTGTTTATTAATAATATATATATCCTTATCTAAGTCATTTGGCCGAACCTTAGATTTTTAGGAATAACAAATAATAATATAATATTTGTTTTAAAAACTAATTTATGTCAATTTTGACACTATTTGGTACACGATTTTTATGAAATTCATAACAGAATGATAAGTTCGAACCAAGTTACTTATATAAACAATAACATGTCATATTAACCTAGAAAAGTAATTTATGTCATAAAAAGTCTCAAATTACATTTATTTGGGCATTTATAACATCAATTATGTCAATATTTCATTAACAAGACAATTACTGAATCATCTTTGTGTCATAATAAATGATAATTATTTAATCCCTAAAAATTCTAAATAAATTCCTATAATGTAGATAATTGTATTATATTTTTGGAGACTATTCATGTTAGATGTTTCATGAAGTTTATCTCTAAATTAAAATTATTATACTTATAAGATTTAAGAAAGTGACATGTTGTCACATTCTTTGGTTTTAATTATAATTAAATTATATTCATGAACAAAAGACCATAAAATGAGTCCAATACGACCCTTAGGTTATATGGGTCTACTTTTAGCCATACAATAGGATTTTTCCAAGTGTTAGGGTAATTTTTATAATCTTATATTTACACTTAATTACCCGATTTACCTTTAACTATAGTAAATAAAATTTACCGCAGTTACTATTCACAATGCCCAAAAATAAAAACTAGCTTATTAACATAATTTGGACCCAATGATTCCAAATATGGAATCCATTTTTCCAAATTCAATACAAAAAAGACGCAGAAATTAAATTAAAATTAATCCCGTTGTCGAAAGAAAACGGGTATTTCTTTAAAATATTGCAAAAGATTGAATTGATTTAACCTACGAATTCAAGGTAAAATCAATGCCAATGACATACATTATATTAAATGGTAAAAATATATTCTATTTGTACTTTAAAATCATTAAATATTATAATTTAACCACATAAGATATTACGATGAAAAAAGTTGTTTTTAATTAAAATATAGCGTGTTTTTACTATTCATTAAAATATGAAAGTTATCGGAAAAATATCAAAACATTATCTAATGTAAATTTTTATATCCTGATTTAGTAGAAGAATTTTATTTTGTAAAATTTAACTTATAAAAATGTCAAAAACTAGATTTAAAGTGGGTGCGCCATCAAAAGGCGACAAAACTACATTTTTTGAAAAATACTTATTTTACCAGAAAAATTTATTTTGTTCTTATACCATGTTCTATAAAATTTGTAAGATGAATAATAATGTCATAAAATTAAAAATTTAGTTAACACTTCTCAAAACGGCTAGTTCATAACAATATTATAATAATATATCATTGTTTAGTAAATCACGGTATTGCGTACAACACACACTATCGAGGAAGGTCGCGATTGCGTGTAATGCAAGCCAAGTAAGGGTTGCGTGTAGTTCACGACTCCTTTGTTGTTGCGTATAACAGAATCCAACCATATTTTATTTATACATTGAATATATATATATATATATATATACACACTCAATGTTGCGTAGAATAACTTCTATCAAACGAACTTGAAAATTGTGTGTAACAAGAGCCAAGAAAAGTGTTGCGTATACTGCAAGCTAATACGATGTTGTGTATAGCAGAAGATAATTTTGGAGTGTCATACAATAGAAGATATGAATGAAATTAAAAAGAATCTATCTTATAAAATCTCGGGTTGTTACAATACCCGGCCACCAGTGCTATCGTCTAAGGTCCTGGTACATCATCGCCACTCTAGGATGTACCGCCAAAGCGGAGGTGTGGAACTCTCTCACACCTCCTCCTCTAAAACATTTGGTACCATGGTACTTCCTCTAAAAAGGATGACGTGCTCTCCTCCCACACAGAATCCATTAGGTGTCTGTCCTGAGGATATTTGTGCACGTCGCGTCTCAGAGTCATCAACCCCACGCAGTGCCTCTCTGACCCACTGCAGTAGTGGAGGAGTGACTGTGAGTGAATGTAGAAAGGATTCTCCATCTCTATCCACGAAGGATATCTGAAAAGCGGCTAGCTGCTCTGTCGCCTCCCTAAGTAGCGGAATTCCCGTTCTCCTGCTGAGGGCATCAAACACTACGTTCCCCTTTCCAGGAGTATAGACTATCTCAAAGTCATAATCCTGGAGGAACTCGAGCCATCACCGATGTCTCAGGCTCAGGTCCTTCTGTGAGAAGATGTACCTGAGACTCTGATGGTCAGAATAGACTGGAAAGCGCTCACCCATCAGATTGTGTCGCCACATCTTTAGAGCGAAGACCACTGCTGCTAACTCCAGGTCCTGGGTAGCGTAGTTCTGATCATGTTTCCTCAACTGACATGATCCATAGGCGATCACGGCCCGCTCCTGCATCAGGAAACATCCGATTTCGGTCCCCGATGCATCGAAGTAGAATATGTACCCTACTCCATCCTCTGGTATCCTCATGGTAGGCGCGCTGGTCAATCTCTATCTTAGCTCCTGGAAGCTTTGCTGACATCTGTCTGACCACACGAAGGGTTTTCCCTTCTTTTTCAAAGCTGAGAGTGGTGCCACAACTCTGTAAAAGACTAGAACGAACCTCCGGTAGTACCCAACTAGACCCAAGAAACTCCACACCTCCGTCATGCTCCTGGGTGGCTCCCAAGCTAGCACTGCCTCGATCTTCACAGGATCCACCACAACTTCTACCTCATAGATGATGTGTCCCAGGAAGTGGACCTCACGTATCCAGAACTGACTCTTAGAGATCTTTCCATAATGCCTGTGCTCTCGGAGTGTGTCTAGTACAACCCGCATGTGGTATGTGTGCTCCTCCTCAGTAATTGAGTATATCAAAATGTCCTCAAGGAAGACCATGGAAAATCAATCGAGGTATGGCTGAAATATCCTATTAATGAGGCCCATGAACAATTCTGGAGCATTGGTCATGCCGAAAGGCATAAACAAGAACTGATAGTGGCCATACCGACATCTGAATTCCATCTTCTGCACGTCCTCATCCCGAACTCTGAGCTGATGATAGCCTGACCTGAGGTCTATCTTTGAGAACCACCATGCTCCCTTGAGATGATCGAAGAGGTCATCAGTCCTCGTTAGTAGATAATTGTTCCTCATGGTAACCCGGTTCAGGCAATGGTAGTCGACACAAAGTCACACGCTCCCATCCGCCTTCTTGGTGAACAATATCGTGGAAGCTCGGGGTGAAACACTGGGTCAAATGAATCCCTTGCCCTACATGTCCATTAACTATACTCGTAGCTCTCGAAGCTTAGTGGGGGACATCCGATATGAAGGAGTGGATATCGGGGCTATCCCGGGGTAGAGGTCGATATAAAAGTCTAACTCTCTATGAGGTGTTAGTCCTGGAACGTCGTCGGGGAAAACGTCCGCATACTGATCCACCACTACATGCAAGCTCGGACTCCGCACGTCAACTGCTCCAAGGATGAGGCTAGCCAACTGATGAGTAATGGGCTGTCCTCTCCTCTGCGAGAGTCCATCCTATGCAGCGAAGGATCCCTTCTTACCGGTGATGGTGAACCTGCTCCCGTCGGTGCATACACACCGCACCTTGCTTCTAATACAGTCAATCTGAGCATGGATTGTAGATACCCAATCCATTCCCAAGATGACGTTGTAAGGCCTCGACACCACTACAAGAAGTTCCCAGTCGAAGATCTCACCTCCTAGAGTAAGCTCACACTGCCGGCACCAGTGCGTAATTGTCGAGTCTGGTCCTGTAAGAGTCTATAGCCGTAAGGATCGAGCCATCGAATCTGTCGGAATCTTCGAGCTCCGAAAAAGGGTAGCGGAAATGACAGAATGACTCGCTCCTGTGTTTATAAGAACTGCAACAAGGAGGAAATAGACATAGATAGTACCTCAAATCATTTCTGGCCTGCCGTGGTCGTAGGCCTCCACTGCCTAGAGCTGTGCATGTCTCTGCCCGCCAGCTCCCTGTGGTTGGGGTGGACCACCTGGGGGTGGTGGTGATAGAGCCTCAAAGCGTCGCCCACTACCTGCTGCTCGTCCAGCTCATCTTCTTCGTTCGTCTGCTCCCTACGGACCACCATGGTTGACCCTCTGCCTCTGCCTGGGTGGTCCCTCAACTGTCTGCTGCTCCTCCGTATGGCGTGTTGGGCAGTCACGAGCCATGTGGCCCTACCCGCCACATGCGTAGCACTATCTGACTCTCGAAAGAATGTCTCTTAGATGAGTTCCCCACAGCTCTGAGCCAGTGTCCTGAGGTCATCTGCCTGAGGGTCTGGTCTTCCATGACCCATGTATAATCTGTCGACTGACTGTTGCAGAAGACTCTGCTATGTGCCGCCCTGTGGTAGGCCTCGCTGCTGATGTAGACTCAGCAAGGAAGCTCTCGATCATAAGGGCTCGCTCCAGTACCCCTACCTATGTCGAAATGATAAGGGAGATCAGCGATGCCCTAATCTCATGCCTCAATCCCTGCTCGATGGTCCATGCCCAGATGAATGGGTCCCGTACCATGTCCGTCGAATAGCATGAGAGATTGGTAAATGTCACTGAGTACTGGGCGACTGTCAAGCTGCCCTGCCGCAGTTGTAGAAGCTCCTGGATGCGTACCGCACGGAGGGTGGATGGGACGAACTCCGAGTGGAAGAGGCTTTCAAAGTCCGTCCAGAGTAGAGATGGCTCGTCGTGCACTTGGAGCATCAAGCTCCATCATCTACCTGCTGCCGCATGTAGGAGGCTCACTGCGAGGATCGCCATGAGGTCAGCTGGTGTCCCAACTAACCTGAAAACTCCTATAACTGCCTCCAGCTAATCCTCAGCTGCCTGAGGATCCGTCTCCTTGCGGACCCTGGGCGGGCGCTAACGCAGAAACTCGTGCTGTGAACTAAGGCGACGTGCACCGTCAGCGGGTGGGGCTGGTAGCATCAGTGGCTCGGCGGGTAGAGGTACTTCTAGATCCTCTACTGTCAAAGGGCCCTGTATCGAGGCCTCGTCGCTCGGTGGGCTGTCGTCCCACACAGCGCTCGAAACCCTAGCTGACTGCCGTCATAGGGCCATCCTGAAAAGAAATTGGTGTGCCATGGTTAATACAATATACCTGATGAGCTGACACAAAGTAATCACATAGAAAACTTGAAACACACAAGAAATCAATGTTTGCGTGCACTACGTCAGAAATTAGAAGTCAGGGTCTTGGGGTATAGATACGTCAGTCGCCGCACTAACACTGGACTCCCTGGACTGATAACCACACTCAATACTCTTAACACTATTTCTTCACATAGAAAAAAGTTCAGAGTCCTGAGTTCTACGGTAAAACCGAACTCCTTTGATACCAATTTGTCACGACCCGTCCTCGGGGACCGTGCTGTGACTACCCCAAGCCCGCCTTCCATAGGCCAGGGGCTGGAGACAAGCACCAAGGTGTAATTACCGATAAAAGGGAAGGCATTTCCTCTGTAAAGTAAACAAACACCACAGAGCAAGCAAGCAGTAGAAGTAAACAGTATGTAAAAACTAGGTACCAAGTAAGTGAATGAAAAGTAAGTGGGCCTGAATACAAACCCAAACTGAAAGTAAAGTACAACGGGGAAGGAAATACAACAACTGAAAGTAAAGCCGCAACGTCGAGCCATCCACTAGAAGTCCCACCTGAAGGGTGGGTACAGATAGTCTCCACAGCTCCACGGGTCCAGCCGTCCGCTCCATGTACGTCCCACCCAGTGGTCCACCTCCAGGTACCGACTTGCTCCACAAGCCTCAACCATGATCAGGGCCGTTCATCATCTGCATCCAACATAATGTAGTGTGAGCATAGCCCGTGAAGGGGTGAGAATAAGCTACTCAGTAGGGACCCCGAGACCCCCGAAGGTCTCCCAGAATCCACAAAGGATAATCCACAATGGAAAGATACAAACACGAAGTAACATCCGACACTACTTAGGTTTATGCCCATGCATATACCTAAGTCATCAATTCCAGTTCAACTACAACATCTGAGCCCAAGGAAAACCCAGTCCACACGGGAAAACATAACCCGTTCCACATAGGAATTCACAACCCAATCCACACAGGAAAGCATAACATAATCCACACAGGAAAACAAGTCAATCATATCGAAGATAATGATTGAAAGTCAAGATTTATCTCACACAGGTATACATCTTTATAAGACGATAGAATGATTAGATGTAGCCACTGATTTATCTAAGCCGTCGGACCCACACAGTATCGATAGGCAACTAACCCCCGCAATGACCCACAATGGATCGATAGGTAACTAACCCCCGCAATGACCCACACCGGATCTGACCCATAGAGGATCGGTAGTTTCTGGCCCACATAGGACCGCTGAGCACTGACCCACACAAGATCTGACCCACACAGGATCGGTAGCACTGATCCACATAGGACCGCTGAGTGCTGTAGTCGTCGCCGTCAAATCCACGAAGGATTTCTGTACGGTGGTCATTGTCGTCGTAGTCGCAGCCAGCTATAGGGTTCTGGCACATAGCAAGCTCATTCGGGAGGGTCCTCTCCACGAGCCGAGGGGCTGATACATCAACTGACACGAAGTCCGGAGTTGATATATCCAAAAGTTCTGAATCATCAACAGGAACTCAACGTGACAGACAGCGCGTCAATCAGACACCCGGTTTGAGAGTTATTGGGTTTTTCGTCCCAGGGGCCCGGTTGTTTTTTGAGTCAAAACCAACCGACCATACTCCGACTATGTCCAAACCTTGAGCAGAGTAAGGAAAAAGGTCCGTCTCACTATGATGAATCCAAAAACGTTGACATCATGTCAATCGGACGTCCGGAACTCAAGTTATAAGCGTTTCCGCTCCGATGGTCCGGTTGGTTTGGTGTACGAACCAACCCGGCCAAACCCAAAGTACCCCAAAACCTTGAGTGTAATATATCAAAACGCCCGTCTCGATCCAAGGATCACATCGTAGGTGACAGTGTGTTGATCGGAGGTACGTAGCCCATGTTATGGGCCAAACACCGAAAGAGGTCCAGAAGTGGGGGTGTCGGGCCCGGACCGACCCGGCCCGAGACCCCCTGGGTCGGCCCGAACCGGGTCGACCCGAACCGGGTCCGGGTACGACCCGCATGGGCGTGGCCCGGCCTGGGCGTGGCCCGATGCGCTGGGCCCCCAGTTGCGTAACCGCGACCCACATGTGGGGGGCCGCCGCTGTCCAACCAGCCGGGGGTTACGAACCCCCGACTCTTCCTCTGACCGGCCAGCCCGCTCCGGCCGGCCGGCTTCTGCACCACGGGATCGGCGCGGGCCGATCCCCCTGGTCCGATGCTGGCGGCTGGACATTGGCCGCCAGTCCCTGCTCCTCCGCGGCCTAAAGCTGCGACCTTGGTCCGTCCGGCGCGGCGCGACGGCGCCGCGCCCCTCCGCCGCGGCCCCGCTCCGGCTGCAGTGTTTTTTGTGATTCTCTGGCGTGGCGCGATAGCGCTGTGACCATGTTCGACTTCATCGGTGTGGCGCGACAGTGCCGTGCATCCCTTCCCATTCCCATTGTTTCTGCGCGGTGCAACGGCACGACACCGCCTTTGCATGTGCTGCAATAAAATCAAACAAACAAGGGGGAGGAGGGTCAGCCGTGTTAGTGTGGTCCAACCTCCTCCCGTTATTGCAGAAACAGGTGGTCCAATTTGAAACAAATAAGTGGCGACTAGAGTATTCACGAACAAACAAATTAATCCCCTACCTCCTCGAATTCATTGAGAAAATGTTCGTCATGGAATTTATCATCGTGGAAGAAGGCGTCGCGGAAGGAGAGGGTCGTTGGCGTTGCGGTACACGGCGTCGCGTAGTCGATCTCCTAGATTTCGGCGTTCTTCGTCGGAGATCGGTGCATTCGTCGCGTACTTCACATTCTTCACATTATTTGTAGAAGAAGAACAACTTCTAGCGCTTTTCCCCCAATCCACTCTCAACACAACAAGCTCCAACAATAATAAAAAAAGTGTTTCACTTATTTTATTACTCATGACATATGTTTAAAATTAAAAAACTGAATTAAAACACTTAATTAACTCATGGGTCATTTAATTAGAGGATTATGGGAGTTTAGGGAATATGAACGGGTGGGGTTCGTGTGGGCCCCACCGCTCTCATAACCTCACTTGGGTGGTTACCCAACTTCCACGCAAAGGTTAACCACTTAGTAAAAAATAAAATTTGTAGCTCAATTTTATTTTTGACTTCCAGAATTTTTTATCAACTCCTCTCGTATAAACGCAACTCCAGAAAATGTGTTACTAAGCAATTACCGGCACTGAGAGTCCATAGGTGCCCTCAGAATTCGATTCTGGGCACTGGTTCAAAAGTTAGGAAATCCCGCTTGTTCGTCCACTGAACGTACCCGAGCTAAACTTCGGATAAATATTCCTGGCACACTGGGCCTCAAGATCAGGTGTCGTCCGAAACTGTGTTCTTGTAAAATCACAAAGAAAATTAAGAAAAAATTTCCCTTGAATTTTATGGTTCTTTACATAGTATGTTCAATATAGAATGAAATATTACATCCAAACGACTTAGTCTTTTTTCCTCGAATTGTTGGAATTCAATCAATATACTTTTTATGGAAATATCAATTAATTTGATTGATTTATATTACATTAAAAAAGTTAAAACATAAGAAGTTTTTCTTCCTACCAAAAACTCTCATTAAATCCACACAAAAAAAAAACATATTGATTCAAAATGGTAAATTTTTTTATGTAAAATCCATGAAATCCCCACTATAATTCCCATTAGCGGCTTCATCGATACTGTTCTCAAAGAACAAAATTATCTTTTTATAACTAACGAAATTTGGAATCTAAATAATTGGTTACTATCAATGTTGTCACTAACGTTTTATGTAATTTTGATACTAGTAGTTCCCTCACCAGATATGTTTTTACTAACCTTGGATACTGAATTTATTGGTAATTAAACATTATAACCTTGTTGGCTCTCTCAACCACACCAGCAAGGTATATAGCCTTAAATGAGGCTATTTTAATTTCTATTTGGTTGGGTGGGATTGTAATAATGAAATCAAATTTATAGTAATGATATTACTATATACAGTTATATTCAATCTATCATAAATTTAGCTATGAATTTAGTACAAAATGCTAAATATGAAGACATTGATATTATATTACATTTCAGTAGAGACGATACTAATTTGGAAAATGTGCGGTTCAATAAGATACCCAGGGTTAAAAATCAATAAGAGAGTTTATATATGGTTATGATGTCTTCTAAATTATATAATTTTTTATATACATTGATTTTGGATTATTTTAAATATCCTTATATAAAATAATAACAAGAATCTTATATAAAAGTGGTGGAGATTCGTGATACTGATTTCTATATTAAAATTTCAATTTAATATACCATTTTAAATGTTACATGTGTGTTTCTCATGCATGAGAAATTATGAAATTTAATTTCAATATGAATTTTATCTAGGTTTGGATCCTTCTTAAGGGACTATTTCTTGTTTGGGCCTTTATGTGTTGGGTCATGTGGTTTTTAGTCTTTGCACCACACTAGTCCTCAACTTAATCAAGGATCCAATCACAGTCATCAATTATCCACACCACCTGACTTTTTAGGGTCATAAACCTATTTCATCATCATAATTGGGTTTTTTAGATATTCAACATGTCATTCGCTGATTTCAATGTGTTATTTCACCACTTTATTTCTCATTTAGAATTTTCAGGGAAATTTTTGTCCCCAAAAAAATTATTATTTTATAATTTGATCATTTTTTATACTCTACTATATGATATAATATATATTAGTGAATCCTCATAAATTTTTCTATGAAATACTTCATAGAGGTTAGTGAAGATTCAGGTAGCCCTTCAGGTATTTTTCTTTTATACCATTCTTGATGGAGTTTTTGGCACATTCACATTAGGTTGAAGAAGTGAGGGATCATTCAATCATAGTTTATTTTTTGTGGAAATCTATTGAATGTGATTTATTTATTCTAATTAAATAATTCACTTCAATAGATTCTAAATAATAAAAATAAGATCTTCAACTAGTTGTAGGATTTTCAAAGCTACAATTTATTTCTTCAATTTCTCTATTTCATGTTTGAAATATATATTTTCTGTTCTTCTAATCATGGTCGGTGTTTTTTGTATAACATTATATACTTTATTTGTTTCAACATTAATAAATTTTGGATTTGGAATTATTGTTATGAAGAAAATAGGCACCAAATAGGTGTGAATCATGTATAATAACACATGCCTATCATTAGTTATGGAAAAATACAATTTTGAAATTTTTATCCTACTTTAGCAGAGTAGATGACCATTGTTTTATCACATAATGATATTTATTTTTATTTCTATTTTATAAACTAATTCTTATAAGCCTAATTATTTTTTTTGGTTTTAATTCTTTATGAAGTTAATGAAGAGATATTTTTTCTGATTTTGTAAATTAATGTAATGATAATCTAAAATGAAACAAAAATACAATTATAAATTACCATATAATGATAAAAAATATTAGAAAAGAATCAATGTTCTACTGTTAAATCATTCTAGTGGTAAAATTTATTATCCCATTTCAAATATTCTTAGTGAACACACTCTATCATAGGCGTACATACCTTATTCTACACTAAAATTGAATGAAAAGTGAACTTAGTAACCACCATGTACAATCTACTTCCACCTCCAAAACTAATGGATAATGGTTTCTGAATAATAATTTTACCCTTAGGTAACCATAGTTAGGATTACACCTAGTGTAAATCATCCTTATATTAAATAAAAGATGAATATAAACATACCCTCAGGTTTAAGAACCATATTATTCATCTAAGTCATTCCTTAGTTATGTAATCCAGTAACACGAGTACAGGAGTTCAGGATTGAAGATTTCATGATTTCTAATGTCTAAATGTAAGAATTAATGAAACCAAGAAGAAAATAATAATAATAATAATAATTTTTTTATATATTATGAAATAATAAAAATGAAAATGAATAAAATAAAATAAATAAAATTAAATGGACATGAGAAGAAGAGGAATATGTAGATATAAATCACATAGAGAGAAAAATGCCATGAATAACTTATTTATAAACTAAAATAAAATTAAATTTTGAATATAATTGAATATTAGAAATATTTTTCAAAAATATAATTATAATAGACGAAAAATACATTTGAAAAGGAAAGTAGGTGCCACATCATCCGACTGATTCTCCTAATGGGTGCTGAGCTTCTCTTCCCCTAGATAGTGAAATCTTATTTTATGGGTTTGGAGAAACTTACTTCGGTTATAGAGAAGGATATATCAAATAGATTTTAAAAAAAATATAGGGTTTGCACGGTGAATAATTGAAAACACCCAAAGGATTACGGTTTATAAATTCATCATGGATTAGTTATTTTATGAGTATCTCCAGCATGACCTTTCACATGCATGTTTGGTATGGGATATGTATATTGATGTGGAATTATGTCATTGGAATTTGTAGTGGGGAATGATGAGATAGTGTTGAAAAAGTTGGTATTGGACATGGTAGTGGAAATAGAAGACCCCTTGGGGTCATTCAACCCACGAAGGGACAATATGTGGCCTTCATGGTGGTCTTATGGGGGTTTAGGAGTGATAAAAGGCAATACATGGATTGAACACAATGAAAAAGATCAAGTGTGATAATTATACTATCTATAGATGGAAAATCTAGTGTTATTGGGGTGGGCCTCGAGCAGCTGTAGTGGTGGAGAATGAAAGAATGATCAATCTGAGCACAAGACAAGTGATGTGTATTGGGACAACATCGTTATACTTAAATATTGAATGGATCCCTGAGTAATTTTTCATGCATCAGAAGCATTGGTGTATTTGGTTCCCATATATAATATAATTTATGAATTCTTCAAATCAGAATCCTATACCATGATGGGAACCAAGAATAACATTCAGTCGAACATGGTCCACATGCACTATGTGATAACAGTGGGACTAGTCCATCCATCCTCTCAACGAGCCAAATTGATACATAGAACATACCCCCCATGTGTCCATGCAACTTTTTCTGGCCCTCCCATGGAAATTCATGGCTAGGTGAACACTTGTGGGATGCCTATATTGAATACCATAATTAGGATGAGGGATAGACAAGTTAGCCTTCATTTTTTGGGTTAAACTTTTGAAAAAACGAGAACAAAATAATGATTTCAAATATCACATAAACTAGAATTCAAATCACTCAAAAACACATTACGAAATCCTGATAACCACTCATTAAAATAAATTTTAATTCTTACATTCAAATTACCCATATTCTCATAAAAAATTACACTCCATGCGATTATTCATTTACGTATATCAAAAAATAAATAGAAAACTCATTAAATTATACATGAAATAGTAATATATTTGCTATTTCCACTAGGTTAGAAACCCTAGGTGGGGGGGGGGTGAATCATGGTATGACATATCAAAACAACTCCCCCAAAGGATCATTTATCATTGTTGTAAAAAACTATATTCTCTATCATTCCCATTGTAGATTATGGGAAAATTTTCAATAATGCACAGGACAAAACACTTTTACATGGATCACCGTTAATAGAATATGTCAATGGAGAATATATTGGTGCTGTGACAATTTACTAAATCCACTTTAAGCGCAGTACTATTTACGAGTTTTAAGTTGGTTCACTACCCTTCCAGGTTTATAACCAATCACAATTTTAAATCTCACTTATCTCTCATCATAACTGTGCTATCTGATTCATTAGAAGATCCACTCACTATTTAAAGACATGAATGTCCTTTAATTATCACTAATAAATTCATCTACCACTATATGTGGATTCTAAATTTATGTAAAAATTTCTTCCACTGATGAATACCAATTTTCCACTTAAAGCTGGGAAATCCCTTTTGAAAACACATTCAAAACGATCACTGCTTCATGAAGCTCCTTAATTCACAAAGCTCAAACACGCCTTCATGAAATTCCTACCACTTCACAATGAACACATCTTCATAGAGAATACTACTTTATAGAGAAAACTTATTCACAGAGAACAAAACTTCGTAAGGATCAAGCCATCACAAAGTAAAATGATTTCAAAATGCTTTGAAAATACTTTGTGAACCAAATCTCTTTCGTAATTTTTAATTATCCACAACTAATCTCCTTCCTTTAAGGAATCACACTTCCTCTGTGAACATATTAAAAAAATATAGAGCCCTATGTTTTTTGTTTAGTCTCTCTCATATTCTCTCAGGGGAGGAGGCCTATTTATATGCACTTCGTAATGATCCAGAACCTTCAAAATTGTGTCAGTACCAAATAATCCCAAATCGAAAATATCTGATATTTTTCTTCCAAAATTATCTCTATTTCATGAAGAACCAAATTTTTTTTGATCGCAATGCTCATCATTATCAAAGAGAATTTTGTCAATTACATTGCACTGCCTCCACATTTCTACATTTGAATGATCTTAACCTCTACCATTCAAGAATCAAATCATAATCCCAGAGCTCACCATCAACATTCATCATTGTTTTTTGAAATATACTTTATAAGGGCCATCTTTGAAAAATACATTCCCTTTACATATATTGATGAAATAATCATGAAAATATACTTTTCGAAATGATCACACAAATACAAATTTTTTACCATAAAATTTCAGAAAACACATGAATATGGTTCATAATTTTATCTATTCTTTTTTATTGCCTCCTAATCTTCTATTCCTTATCCATGTTTCTTTGTCAGCATGTGTTATCAAAAATATCTATGTAACTTGACAACACACCTTGAAACCCTTATTTTCATCAAACACAACCAAAAAAAATGTAGCAATGTTACCTTGAGGAATTTTTTCCAACACTATCAAATACCCCCACAATTGAACAATTCTTATCCTCATGTATAAAATCCAAAAATTAAATTTTAGAGGTATCCAACATTACCATTATTAAAATTAAAATTAAATGAAATAAAAAATTATCAATGATAAATCAATAATTCAAAGTACATATAAAATAGCAATTTAATTTCAAAATTTTCAATGAAACAAGTAATTATAGTATTTTAATTTTTCCCATTTGAAAATTATGGAAACTATTCATTCATCCACCCATGATTTTTATTCATATTCTTGGAAAGACACCAAATTATACACATGATAAAGAAAAAAAGAACACAAATCCTGAGGACTTTTCAATTATGATTTTAATCCCTATAAGTATTAATGGTTGTATGAATTTATATTTAAAAATTTATGATCAATGAGAAGGATTATCAACATAAAGTACAATGAATGATATTGAAATTAAAATTCTAAAGAAATTTTCCCCATCAATTTAGAAACTCACACTTCCACCAAACCACAAAGTAACGTTTATTATTAAAATAAAGAAAAATAAATTATTTATGCACCATCAAAAATTTATCCTTATGTTTATCATTTCATTTTAACTGTAATTTGAATTTTATTAACATTTTAAAATATATTCATATATTTAATATAAAACACACAACCTAAAAAATATGATAAATAATCATTTGTCATGTAATGGTGTTTCTTCATTCGTTCATGGTTAAAACACATTCCAATTTTTTTTCACTTTTTATGTGGGTAAAACAATAATTTATAATGAATTAATCACAATACTATCTTGATACTAATAATTATAACCTCTACACATTTTTCCTGAAATTTATTTCATCCATTTACCATTAGTTTCCTAACCCTCACACGTAATCTATAAAATATCAATAAAATACAAGACGTAGGCTATGAATGTATAAAAATGTCTAGAAATGTGGCATATTATTAAAATGGAAATCCATTGAATAAATCAGATAATTTTTTGGTTAAGGTGATTTCATAGATGACATATTTTTAAAATATTCATTCATCATTTAAAATGTTTTTTTACAGTCAAATATTTGAATAGTTTAAATTAAATATCATGCAGGTGGCCTCTCCCAAGATCACTCATGAAATATGATCAATAATTAATATGAAATACATGTTGTTGAAATACTCTCATGTTTGGGATATTTGATGTTGAAGAATCATTAATGGTATAGTTTATAATAAAATATCAGTTCACAATTATTTCAGAAATTAAAATCCTAAAAAATGGCAGTGAAATTTAATTTACTAGAATTATTTAATTCTCTAATATCACGAGTCATCATTTTTATATCAATTTTTTGATTTACTCATTAAGTTCTCCATTTACACATAAAATATTATTATAATTGAAATACAAATCATAGAATCATAGGATACCTTTGATACTCATGCCTCCATGATTATTCAAGTGAATAATAAATTTAAAACATGGGTGTGCAACATCAGGTTTGTTTCTCAAAATAGTCTCTTCGACAAAAATAATTGAATTCTAAAAGTTATGCCTATAATTGAACTCCACTTTGAAAAGAATATTAATTTTTAATTTTACATGTTCTAAATCAATTATTGATCTGAATCCTTTTTGATATATTACTTTTCATCTCATAACCATCTTCCATAGTACATCAATGATTTTTATTATATTACTAAAACTAATTCAATAGACAAGGTGAATTATAGTGACCTTAACCATTTAATTCTTGATACCATCTAGTGCTATATGGATGGACCTAAAAAATAAAATTATTCTTGTATGTAAAAGTTATACATTATTTGAAGATAAACTTTATAGTGAGAGTAGGATTTCATGATAAACTAATACTATGAATAAAATAGAAATATAATTTTTTTGAATTCATGTTGAGATAAATCTAGCTTTGGTCCTCCCTGTCATCCCTTGATTTTTACTACCACCAATTGGATGTACCACTGTTATTTATTATTTGATTATGGTTGGATATTCATAGATTTGAATTATCACATGTGTATTTTCCCAACATCCAATTCTTCTTTGTCGGTGAGGAAATATCCAGGGATAGTAAATATAAGATCAATCCCCCTAAAAATAATGTATATCATGAATTGAGTTGGTATGACGAAGTGTGTATCATCCCCCTTCTTAGATTCAATTTTCCATAATCCTCTTTATTATATAGTGATAACTGTGTCTAGGATGCATTAATTGAATGATAAGAGGGAATGTGAGAAGGTGATTTCACTTGAATAAAAGTTAAAATAAAATTAAAATTCCCCCTTAAATGTGATAATATTTTGTGTTTACTTCTTTGAGATTCTAAAGACGGATCTCATTATAGTTCTCCTATAATTGATGTTTAATGAAATCAGGGATCTCTAATTATTCCTCAATAAGACCATGTGATGTTTTCTTATCTCTTTTTAAGGTATAAAATCGATTGATCAAATATATTTATTCCAAACAATAAGGAGTAATAGTCAAATATGATTTAATAAAATTTGAATAGAAAGATTTATAAATAATACCAACTCCCAAATTAGGTTTTTGTTCAATATAATTCTCAATGATGAGTGCCTCTTGAATTTGGATCTCAGTGGAAGGAGGCTGGTAGTCAAGCTCTTCCATATTTTCTTCTAATTCCATCAATGGGGTGGTGTCCATTTCTATTGAAGGAGATTTATAAAATTGTGTTGGATAATATTAATTTTAGGGACTGGGGAGATCATATTGTACCACAAATTCATTACAGAAGTCATATAGATATTCTTGATCTCCCATATATAGCACTTCCTCCTTGTCTTTTTTTGCTCTGGTTGATCCATCAATGCACAAGCATATTAAAATTCCATCTTAGTTTTACTATATAGTCTTACTATTTACATTTTTATGTTTTTTCACCTGTAGATTAAGATAACTAGTATCTTTATCTTGATAAATATCACTGGTGAGTATTTATTCCATTTATAAGGGTACAATATGTTTTGATTTATCATGGAAAATAATATAAAAATAATTTTTATGGGCTCTTAAAGAAAAAAATATATCTATTGTATTAATAATATTATCTAATAAAACTATTTATTAGATACTAAAAAATGGTTACAATTTTTGTGCACACCTATCATTGGGCATGGAAAAAGAAAAATTTTAAATTATTTTACTAGTGCAGAATATGGGAAGATCAGGGACACCTAACATGACATTCCTCACTATTAGTTCACATAATTAATAAAATTAATGAATGCATAGTTGTTTTTAATGTATTAATAATTTATGACAGAAATGAAGCATTATTTTTGGTTATTTGGAAATAAATTTAATGCATCACTAAAAGGAAACAAACAAGAAATTATAAATGGCCCTTAAATAAAAAATATGTATTACAAAATAAATGATGTTATCCTGCTATAGTTTTATAAGTAGCACCATCATTGACCCATTTTAAATATATATAGTAGACACACTCAACTATATGTGTTCACACATTAATATACAACTATTTTGAATGAAAATTCACTTAGAAACTGTCATGAAAACTCCACTTCAACCTCCTCAAACAAGGGATAATGGTTATAAAATGAGAAGATAACCCACAGAAAACCACAGTGATGATTACATCCAATATAAAACATCCATATATTAACCAAAATTAGACAATAATTCCCTTGGTTCAATGATCAGATTAAAACCCAAGATATTCCTTGATCCAGTTACTCATTACCATGAGTATAAGAGTCTACTATGGAAGAATTCATGGTGTAAAATGGGTTCATGTTTTTTATTATATAAATAAAATAAAAAAATAATAAAATAATAACCTGAATGAGACAGATAGAGGTGGATAAAACCAAAATAAAATAAATGAAAATTAAATCATGAAAATTAAATTGATAGAAAAATACGATGAAGAAGTTGTTAGTGGAAAACAATTGGATAGAAACACGCATTGAAGAATTTAATTATAAACTAAATTTTAATTTCATAAATAATAAAAATAAATATAATAAATATTAAAAAAATAAAATGTAAAAAAATATAAAAAATTATGAAGGGATGGAAAATAGAAGCATCGTCCTTCGAAGAGGTCTCTTTATGGGTTCTAGTGTATATCCCACTTAGTAGTGGCCATTTAATTTATAGGTGTGGAGAAAACTCAATAATTATTCTATGAATATATATAAACTAGTACATTCACCATAAAAATGCACATGACTGTTCACATTCCCTTAAAATTATAATGCTCAACATCATTTAAAAAAATATTATTGTCAGTTAACCAGATATATTTTTGAGAAAAAATTGATGACAATAACACTACGAATACAGTAGGTAATCAATAGAGAAAGAACAATAAAAAAATGGAAAATGAAATTGGTTAGTGAGGAATTAAAATAGAAAAATAGATTGTTGAATTGAAAATAAATTTTTAATAAATATTAAAGTACAACATTGGTTGTAGTTATGAAATACTACAAAGAAATTGAAAATATGAAAAATGCATTTTCCAGTGGTACATAGTACAAAATATGCAGTGAGTTTCCTAACAGAATTAATAGTTTGTATAATTAGTGCATTATAGGATGAAAATAGATGCAGAAACCATATTTTTCGATACCTATAATTGTTCCCTTCATATTCCACCCATCATTATCATTATGTGCAACTCCCCCTGCATTCCCCTCATAGAATTCGTGGTTCCTGAACATTATAGATGATGTGAACACTATACAAGGAACATAAATGAACAGAGAGAGCATCACATCATATAGGAAATACTACGATAACGTCATTTTATGGTTTCAGTTTCTCTTGAGGTGGCTTGGGTGATGTGCATTCCATTGCAAAAACACCCATAATATCGATGTTCCTAGAGAGGGAAGAAGTGTTTCAATTAATATGAGATGGGAAAATGAAAACCAAGAACCAAAAAAGAATTTTTATTCCAATTAATAACCAAAATAATTATTTTGTACAATGTATTTATAATTAGTCAGGCACTTTATTGAAAAAAACTTGTTGTTTTGATCCTAGTAGTCAATTTTCCATAAATGATCAATGAAAGCACTTTCATAAAAGTACAACAATCAAATATATTTCATAGTTACAAATAAAAAATACCCCTTTAAAACAATCGAACAAAATCTGTGAATACAAATTCAAATTCAACTCAATACAACAGTTGGAACTTTCATACCTACAAAGATACCAATAGTCACCAGGTTTTTAATAGCCATTGTGCGATATCATAGGTATTCAGTCAAAAAATGACCAAGAGCATAAATGAAAGATATAATAGCAGCCTAATATATTGGTCTATTTTCAAGGTTGATTGCACACAAGAAACAGAGGGTGCAAGTCAGAAAAGTCCAGACTCCAAAAGTCCTTACATGAACCTCAATAACTACAACAAATAATAAAAATCAAAGAATTATTGAAAGGTTGAGGTCATGAAATGCATTATGTAACATTGGAAAAAAAAATACAGAAAAAAATTAGGTTACTCATTAATACAACTCAGTTATAATTATTTTTGCACATCTTTGTACTTGTTTTCAACCCAACCCCAGAGAACACGGGAAAAATATAATTTCTATTCAATTTTATTTTATTTAGAGAACCAAAGACAAAAAATGATACATGATAATAGTTGAACACATAATTTAACAAACAAATGATACATGATACAAGTGAAAAACACTTGATACATCCTAAATGTTAGAAAAATAATCTTGTACAGCATGAATACTAGAAAAGTTTCAGGTGCAATGGTATTTCCCATGACAGAGTATATACTAATAATTTCAAAATAGAAAATGAGTAGTAGAATATATTTTAAGTGAACTGTCTATACTCTATTTAATGTAATATGTATTTCACTAAAATTGTAATTCTGGATAAAATAATTAAAAGAATTCAAATTGTTAATATGTATGGTTACCTTGTGATTGCAGCTGCAGATTTCAGTCATTTTTTTCAGTTTTTCTTGGTTATATCTCTCCTTGGTATGTTGTGTAATTCAGAAATATTACTTGTCGTAGAGACACAGTCTAGAGAGGTCTTTTCACTATGTTAAAGACCATCCTAACTATCAAAATAATGCGACATATTTTTCTACAAAGATGATATTGTTAGAAGAAATAGAACCTAGAAGCTAAAGCAGTTGAACAACACTTCCAGAAAAAATATCTGTTCATAATTCCATGTCAGTAATAGCCTACTTGGAATGTTCTGTGATTTTTCTATAGTGGACCTACACTTCTGGATGTTGGTTGATAGTAATGTCAATTCCTATAGCAATTAATATCAGGGGAGAAAAAGAAGTAGGTAATGTTGTTCAGTGTACAGTATATACTCATTATAAAGAAAAAATACTGAAGAAAAATTATGATGTTTACCTATTTTCTTATGAGAAAAAAAATGAAATGTGTTTTAATAATATAAACATTTTAAATAAAACTAAAAAAAGTCTGTATTTTCTACTCCAATGATGTAATTAATATAAAAGACAATGATGAAAAAAAACATCAACCTGAATAGATGAAATATTTGTAGTTGTAAGAAATCTAATTTCACTATTTCAGCTGACTCCTAAACATCCAGCACTTTCATTTTTCTACAACAAAATTTTAAAATGAATATTAAAATACTATGGCATATTGTTTCTAGTAAATATAAATTAAAAAGGGAAAATTATATTCTCTTATTGGTCAATGGTAATACTTGTAAAGATTCAATACAATAATGATCCTATATAATAAGGGTAAAAAGAATTGTTGTTATCTGAATTTTATAGGGTTAATATTGCAATTTATGTAATTGAAATATATAGTTACCTAAAAATCATATAGATCAATCTATTTTATCAGACCAATTTCATAATAAGTACACATAGAGGAGTCATTTTTGGTTTCTAGTTATTCTGTTATTATGTTGGAATAATCTCCCCACATGCTGCAATTAATTTGTAAGCCTCCGTAAAAAAATACATAAACATTGTTGTTAATTATAACATTTCAATTAACTGATGTTAGAAGAGAAACTTACTAACAAGTCATCCTCTAAAACAATTTGGATGTTTTGGTTGGCTGTCACAATTATAGGGTATGAAAGATAAATATGTCAACATTTTAAAATAAATTAAATACCATTTAAAAAACATTAAAACATAATGATGGCACACCTATAATGAAACAGTATCATATGTAACATGAAATTATCAAACTCAATACTATGCAGTGAAACCAATACTTGTGTTAAAAACATGCAGTAAACATGTCTTGAATAATCATAGAATTTCAAAAACTGTATTAGTTATGAAATGTACCTATTAAGTGTTGTTCCAGATCCTATTTCTAAACATTTTCATAAAAATAAGTTAATTCAAAACTAAATATTGAATTAGTACCATTGTGAATGGAAACAAAGATGGAATAGTTTGAAACAATGAAAACATTACGATACCTTGGTTGCAACTTACACCCAATTTTATACTGCTTTGATGTCCCTATCATTCAAGGATAAAATTAATATTACAATGAAGTGGTATTTTTTCAAATAAATTAGAATGGACAAGGTAAAAAAAATAGTAACTGGTCATGGTAAATGGAAATACATACCCATGAAGATTCACTACTATAATGATCAAATATATAAAGGTTAAAAATTATGTTTTAATGTGAATTTATTTCTATTAATAATGAAATTTATGAAATTATCTGTCAGTGACAGTCAATTGGTTGTAGAATGAACAAATTTTGTTTCCACGTTGTACTAAATCATCAACTTCAAGTTCTTCCAACACATTTTCGTGCACACTATAATGTTTAAAAATAAGAATAAATATTGAAAAAACTAATATAGAAGAGGTTTTTAGAAGTGAAAAATGCAAGGATAAATTGTGGAATGGCATACCTAACATGAGGTTTCAGAATGAATGATGTTGGGTCTTGCATTGTGTCAATTCTATTTTGCAGGACCAGTTATTCTCTAAGTTTGACATGTCTACACGTGACCCATTACGTTGGATACTTATTAGTAAACAACTTGCACATAACTGACCGAATCCATCCAACAAAGTGACACAATCTGCATTTTTTAAACTGTATAATTATTTTCATATTTTTTTATTACTACACATAATTAGATAATCGACCATAATTTTAAAAAACATAATATTTCATAATCATTTAATATTAATCATATTGAAATATAATTATAATAGAAAACTAAATAAAAAATGGAAGAATATTGTTTAATGGAAGACAAAAATAAATAGAGAAACGAATATTACAATACTTGTAAATGGTTCTAGTGAAGATTGTACATGTGAAAATATATAGTGCGGTTGATCCAAAGCCCCATATTTTTGTCCCAGTTCCCTTATTCTGACTCCCTGCTGGAGGTCCCTAAAAACACAAAATCAAACTCTTCATGATTTTAGTCTTCCAGGGCATATACCACATTAAATACAATACCTGTTAGAATATTAGGTGGTATAGGAGCCGGATAAAGAGGAGATGGATGCAGATGAGCCGAACATAGTGGATCCAAACAAGGAGGATCTGTGTAGTGTGGTTGATCCAGAGCCCCATCTTTTTTCTCCTAGTTCCCTTATTCCAGATCCCCGCTGGAGTTCCATAAAAACACGAAATCAAACTCTTCATGATTTTAGTTTTTCAGGACATCTACCTATATAAATACAATACATGTTAGCCACTCTAAATAAGAAATCAAAGAACCCATCCTATAGTTTTATTCAATGACTGTACAGTTAACAAAAAAGTGATGTAAATATATTTATATCCATTCATAATAGATAATTTATGGTTGTTTTTGTAGGCCACAAGACTATAATGGCTCGAGGAGGAAACATAATGTGAAACATGATGTTATATTGAACCAATATTGAAAATAAGACATTAAAAGGATAATATTCCAAACCATGAATTCACACAACAAAGTAGAGAGCCATCCCACTTTCCCAAACATGAACAACATGATTAAATCAAGCGCAATGAGAGATAAAAATCTCAAACAAATAATCTGTTTGGTAAATAGAATAAGATTACAAAAAAATAATTCCATGATTTCCATGTAAATACATCAATAGAAATTTATTTTTCCTCATATCCCAAAATAAATAGAATCCAGATATCAGGAACATGAAAAAGGAAAAAATCACAGTAATTATACATATTCATTTACACATAAAACCACTTATAAAGAAAATTGAGGTGGTGGCCAGCCTTAGATTTTGAGAGAAGCTTGAAAACATATAATTATTCATCAAACCTGGTTAACCAGACTGGATATCACTACATCAAGGAACATAATTAAATCAATCGCAATGATACATGAAAATATCAAAAAATATAATCTGTTTGATAAATTGAAAATATTACATACAAAGAAGTCCAAGATTTCTATGTAAATATACTAACTGAAATGTCATTTTCCCCATATCCTGAAATAAATAGAATCTAGATATCAGAAACCTGAAAAAGGAAAAAATCAAAGTAATTATAAATATGAATTTACACATAAAACCACTTATAATGAAAATAGAGGTGGTGGCCAGTCTTAGATTTTTAAAAAAGCTTGAAACAAAATAATTATGCATCAAACCCAATCAACTAGAGTGGATTTCACTATATCAACTTGTGAAATGGACAAAGAGAATGCACAAAAACAAAATTTCCTAGAAAAAAGTAATGCCTTTGAAATCATAATCATAATGTGATCAAGGGGATTACCATTTGGCACTATGATGGGGTTAAATTTCATGTTTGAGGATGCATTAGAGAAAAATGACAAGTTATCTTGAAGTAAAATAGGATACCGTAAAACCCTATATTAGGAGATGGTGGATAAGTCGAATGTGGTATGGAGGCAATGGAGCAGCAGGTTAGATGAAAGTCGAATTACCATAAAGAGATGAATACTGGAAATTTCGTATGAGGGCTTGGATAAGCAGTAAAAATGTTGTGGGTGTCGTAACAACAGCCAGCTGAAGTCGCAAGTCGGAGATTCCGATATAGGGAATGGAGGATACAACAGTAAAAAATTAAGTTGGTACCTTAGCAATACCTGACGGAAATCACAATGCGGATGAGCCATAGATGTTGGAGTAGAAGACAGAGGATACAAAAAAGGAGGAGTCAGATACGGATGAGTCGACGACAGAGGAGATGGGGGCAGAGGACCCAAAGGTGATGAAGACAAAGGCGGATAATGTGGAGTCGGAGTCGAGCTCGTGGAAATGATTTTGGATGAAATTCATTATTGAAAGGAGTTCCATCGAAACCGTAGGCTTGGACGGAAGAGTAGGTAAACAATGCGACACGAAAGAAAGGCCTGGAGCTCGGAGAACTCATGTCGGCAGAAGAGCCCGATAGTTTTCGGGTATTTGCGGGCAGATATTTTTTTTTCTGGTGACATGGCTGCTTGAGGAGGCGACAAGTAAGTCTAGAGGAACAGAACTTTAGAATATATAATGGATGATATATTCAAAATAAATTTCCAAATACCTATGGTGGGTAATTGGAAGCCCCAGAAGTTATTATGATTAAAATTCAGTGTTTACTAAGTATTTTTGGAGTAGATTCATCACAGATTCATAGATGAAAAGCTGGCTTGAACGATGTATGGTGACATGATATCACCCTGGTGGATATGGAAGTACGTAAATAAGACCACTATTAGTCATTCTAACATAGAAATGGTTTTATAAATCCTTCATGGTGGTCGAATGGATATCTGGTAGTTATCAATAGTGCTATCGGGCTTCGTCATTTAGAAAGAACATGATCTCGGACATTCCAATGGTATTCCATGGTGGATATATAGTGTTATAAAAGGGGGTGGTCCATAATTGAGAATTATTAGTAGTGTAGGATAGATGTAGGTTCAATTTGATTGTAGGGAAAGTGAATTGGTAATGGATGACATAGTTTGATTAAAATTTCAAAAAATCCATATGGTTAGTTTTCACACATCAAAAGCATTGGTGGAGGAGGAACACATATATAAGAAAACATAGAGCTTAAACTAGTATAAACCCTATAACATTATTGGCACACTGAATCACATAAAAATTAACATGGTTTGTGCACACTTCACATATCAATCCATTCTTGTCCCACCTTTACCCTTACAACCTTCACGCCCGAAAGGCCACATTCTTACCCATGACTAAAACATTTTGGATCCTTTCTGCATATGTTATCTCTTCTTTTGGCCTGTATGTCTAGGGTTTCTCTTATGGGTTGTCATATGTAATGGGGGACATCAGGGTGAGGGTTCTACATGTTTTCATTCATTTGATAAACTCTTAAAAAATGAAAACAAAATAAGGATTTCATATTTCACTAAAAATAATATAAAATCACATTATAATATAAACTTTTATAAAATTAATCATTAAAAACCCTTATTAAAATACATATTAGTTATTTTTTTATATTTTAAACCCTTTAATAAAACATTAAATTCAATTGGATTATTTATAAAAATCCCTCAAAAAATTATTAAAAAACAAATTAAATCAAGAATGAAATATTAATCTATCAAATATCTAATATTCGTTTAATTTTATCATATTATTTTATTTAAAATTGGATTATATCTATGTTTTTTACAAAATTAGCTTGATTAGACTCAATATCACCCCATTTCATAATAATTTTCATTATTTTAAAAATTCATTCTTCTATTTTGATCATACATTGGTAATACTGAGTATTATTAAGTGATACTTGATATTTCATTGAGCTGTATACCTCAACACTGGGAACAAAATATTATTTATGTTATTTAATTACTGTAATTCCATTAATCATATAATAATATATTTAAAATTAATATAACATAATAATAATGTAATGTTTTCACATAATATATATTAGATATGTATATTTTGACATTTTATGAGTAATATTAAACAACATATGAATACACACACAGACATACATATATACATACATACATATATATATATTTACGCATTCGTTGTATAAAACATTTTTATGTTTTTATTTAATAATATGCCTATTTGTTGATAAAATATACTTTTTCATATGAGAATATGAATATTTATTATTTATTTGTATATATGATTAATTTTTAAATGTATTAGTTTTTATAATTTAATTTCATATATTATTAAAAGATAATTATATTTCAGTAGAATATAATATAAATAATAATTTCAAACTTTATAATATTAGAATATTTTATATTTAATCCAATTTCTAATATAAAATCTAATATGATCCACCTCTCTATAACACATTTGACGGTGTAGATATGGTGCCCACTGTTGGTCTGATGTCTGGGTATCACATGTGTTCCAAAAAATTGGTGGATGCTTCCTTATTTGTTCTAGAGCTAGATCAAAATAGAAGATATATATATTTATATATATCTATAGCACCTCAGTGTACTATTTTATTACCCAGGGATCCTCATAATGTTATGGTTTTGATCAATCCACATACTATTGGATTAATGATTCTGAAAATTTTTACATAGAGAACTCCCCAACGTATGATGTAGATCCATATGACAACAAAATTGGGGTGAGGATTTAACTGCATAGGGATGATTTCAATAGAATGGAGAAATCAATGATTTCCTCTAAATGAATGTATATCGAGTATCATGGGTACTGTGATATACAAGATGTGTTTCGTTACTATAAACCAAAAAAAACATAAATAAAAAGATGTGGCTACGTTTATGAATTTATATCAATGAAATCTGAAAATTCTTACTATAGAATTCTGTTTTTTCGGAAAAATAAAAACTTTTTTTGGTTTTATTTTTTAATTATTTTTAATAGAAATTAGTTGTTATTATTGTAATTTATACACTTATGTATAAAAATTATTTTCAGAATGACTACTCATGATTTAACAAGGATATGTAAATGTAAGAGGAGTTTTCCCATCATTTCAAAAAATAATGTTCCACATTTCTATATTTATTTAAGGGTAACTAAAAATTATTAAAAAATTTGTAAATGTAAATGATATATGCCTAAGGGTACATCATACACTGTTTAAAGGTAATTCCTATATTCCAAAGATTTCATAAGAGTAGGGACGAGTTGTGCAAGGATAACATATCTATTTCAATGGTTATATAGGGGTAACCTAGTATACTCACACAACACCTTTGAGCTATGTAAGTGTAAAACCATGTTTTACATAAATATTTTACTTTAATGTGGGTTACTGAGTACCTTAATGTGAAATTTATGAGCTTAATATGGGTAAATCCTTATTACCATGATGCAACACACTTTTTGAGAAAATGATATATAAAATAGTTTTTCATTTCATCTCCCCATATCAAACATGGTATATGTTTTTATTATTTTAAAATCATAAAATCATTATAATTGTTTCTTTTGAATCGTTAAATATTATTACTATATTTATGCATGATTTTTTTTATGAATAATTTTTTCTTCCATGAAGGAAAAATAAATTTTTAATTGGTTTTTGGGTTTCCAATACTGATGCACCGTAATGCGGGATGATATTTTTAGAAATATATAATCCTTCACATCATCGATTCATTGAGATCCTCTTCAGTCCAAGAAATCCAAAAACCATTCAAAACATAATTTAAATGTTTGTGAAAAAATGAGATATTCTATAAGAATAAAAAAGACATATCTATCCTCTATTTCTTGTTAATTAATTTTTAGAGGGACAATTTCTTGGTATAAATTCTTATTTTATTATCTTATTGGTCATGTGAATGTAGTTAAATAATGTCCCATAATTACCAAATAATAATAATAAATAATTTTCTTAAGATTATATGTAATTATTCTCGGTGATTTATAATTTTATCACATGTGGGTTACTAATTAAATTTTGAGGAAAAATGGTCATAGAATGATACAATGTAATCATATAATTTAGAAATCATATAGGAGAGATAAATTATTATCACGTGAGGTGTTTTTTTATTTCATCGGAAGGAAAATATTTTTAATCAGTTTTATGAACCATGGGTGAGTGGTTTGAATCAAATAGTTTGAATATATAGATTTAGTGATGATTCCATGATAAAATTTGATATTAAAATTGAAACCCATGAGTTTTAATGATCCTTTAAATTTGGGGATCAAATATATATATATATTTCACAGGTACAATTATTTTTTCAATATACATTGTTTCATGTTTCTAGATTGTGATCACATGTGGGTATTTTTATTTCCCATTAGATATGTTGACGTTATATTATTCCATGTGTATGATTTTATATTATTTCACCTTTTTTGGTATTAATAACTTTTATTTTATATGGACACTACATTATAATTATGATATGATATGAACATTCTTATTTTTTCTACCCAGTTATACATGTTACAATTCCATTCAGGGTTGTTCTTGGTACACATATAAGAGGACCATCATTTGATAATTATCCATTAGAGGGAGATTCTATGCATGTATTTTGATGATGAAAATGATGTACTTAAGAACACGGTAAGAGAATTATGTCCTAGAGGACTGACATGAGGTATTAGTGTTAGGGGAATCATATCTTGGTGGTTAGACCCATGGTATATACATGGTATGATGACCTAGTGGTCGTACCCCTAGTGGATCCCATGCACAATTTCCTAGAGGCCTGACCCATGATAGTGTTTGGACATGAAGGTATATGGGTGTGATCCAACATGATAACATGAGAATACCAAGAGACATAATTGTGAGCCTTGCGGCTTGTTATTATTCACTTATGAAATCCTATGAGTATCCTTCTAGTATAATGATGAACAAGGTATGAACATGGGACTATGATGGCTAGGATAGCGAAAAACTGCTACATATTTTATTATATATTTGTATTAATATTTATGAACTTATTATTATAATGGAAGAAAACTTCTATATTTATTCACATTTTTAAGGGCACAATGGTGGTTTCCTACTTGATTTTATTAATCACACCCTATACAACTATTTCGATGACTAGTCAAACCTGATGTATAAGAATCTAGGAAAAGGGTAATGATCCTATGATAAAAGGTTGATCCAAGGATAAAGGATATGTGAGTGATATAAAAACATTCTATGGAGTATTACTATAGTTTTATTCATTTATTTCATTCTTTTACAATATTATCTTTTGGGTTTCCACATTAGTATTCCATTTTTAATTATTTTTATAACATGTGAACCAAATATTGTTACACTGTGAATATTTAATTTTATTTATGTTACTATTTTTATTATATTTTTTTTTATTTGTGAAGGAATTTGATATAGAGGTTATAGTATCTTGTGTACATGTATGGACACATGAGGTCATGTGGCACTCTGTCTTGGACCTAATGGCTCAAACTAGGACATTGCAAAATGTTATTATATAACAATATTATTCTTTTACTTTTGATTAAAAAGTAAAATGGTAAAAATAATATAGGCTATGTGATACAAATATTGTGGAGTTTACATATTTGAGGAATATACTTGTGTAATGAACCACTTGGATACCACTGAGGGGATTGGAGTTGGTTTTTTGGAGATTTTGGTTCACTCATGGATTATTATTTGAAACATATGATCACATTACACACAAACACACACATATATTGTGTTATGTATAATAATTCAATAATTTAATTCACTGGTTTGTGTCATATCGTCAGTATAGACTTCTATTCCTTATTTTCATCATATATATGTTTTCTCAGTTTTAATGATATATATATTATAGATTAAATAACATGAAATTTATTATCCTCTTTTTTGATAAAAATACATTATTGTGAAACATGTATAGGGATGAAGAAATTTTTTATTGTTATGAGGGATATACCATGGGAAATATGTACTCTCGTAAGAGAAACTTTGTGTGATACCATTGACGTTTTTATGATCTATCATGATTTAAAAACTCCATATGTTTACACAATTATTTTTGATTTTAGGATAATAGAGAAAAAAATAGAATTGTGGGATTGCATGAGAATAGGGATGAAATTTTCTTGAAATGGAGGATGTTACTCAAATAACACCAGAAATGTAGGATATTATAGATGATCATGATCATACTCCAGCTAAATGGATTAGGCACTTAGGACACCTCATCCAAAATTCTATCCAATGGTGAATATCCTTGGAATATGGTTATATAAATAAGGTTAAATATATTTTTTATTTTCCTATTCATCATTCTCCATTCACCTTGGTAAAAGGATTCCCTCAAGACTATGAGGATGTGGTTGAAATCATTCTGGGAATAATTTACCATGTTGAGAATCTAAAAATTCATAATGTTATGTATGGGGCCTTCATACCTCCAGAGTTTCTCGTTCATTTATATCATCACAATTTATCATCTTATATAACCGAGGAGACATTTTCTAATTTAAATTCCCTTGATATAGCATTGGACATGATAGTAGACCGACATGAATGATTCTCCAAAGTTTCCTATAGTCATTTCTCGTTATGAACATCTGTGATACTTCATGATTCATGGGATAATTATAATTAATGTAATTATTAGCATAAACCATTATTCCATCTTTCAATCATATATAATATTTTATAATAAATGGGTAGAATTTACTTCACCAAATAGAGATATGTATGTGATAGACAAAGAATGGGAAAATGGAGCAGGTAGAGTTGTTCTACACTAGAGTCATATAGGGATGATCAAGATATTAAATTGTGGATTTTATATTTCTGTAAGATCAAAAAAATCCCCATCATATTTTAATCTGGTTTTCAATATCTATGTAGAAGTACTTTCATATGACTTTATGGAAAATCTCCAAGATAGATGAGATAAATTTGAGATTTCTCTAATTATAGTTGTGTAACCTATTTTGATAACCCCTAATCATATGAAATCAAATGAGTTAAAATATATATATATTAATCTATGGGACTTAAAGTTGAATGTATTGACCATTATTAGTACATCACTATGTGCCAAAAATATTTTGTTCTCCATGAATGAAAATGGTAGTCTATGACTCTTTATATATTTCTAGAATCATATTTCAATGAATGTTTTGAAAAGATGTCCATTTACATAGATTTATGATCTATTTGATCACTTAAAGAGATCCCACTGGTTCTCCTAGATTGATCATAAATCAGGTAGTTACCAATTCTATCATAGAGAAGTGAACATGCTAAATAAGGTGTTTTAGAGAAGGTAAAGGATATAGGTGATTCTGATTGGATTAAAGAAAAATTTTAATGTTTTAATGGCTCTCATGAAAAGTGTATTTATACATTATCTATATTCATTCATTGAAGTTTTATTGGAATAAATAATTATATAATCTTCCTCCCCATAGTAGAATGACCAACCTCTTGATATAGTCTTGAGTACACTCTTAACACATTTGATTTATGCTAATATGATAGAGTGTAACCTTTGGATTCAGGAGTTGAAATTTGTGGGGGTTACATTGTCTAAAAATGGTATATCTATGGGCATAAAAGATTTTGTGAACGATTATATTGGAATCATTATTATAAAATATTTTAGATCAAGAAAACTATAGGATTATTAGGATACAATAAACATTTTATCTTGGAATTATTTTGTTTATCATCACCCATGATGGAACTGACCAAAATGGTAGCAAAGTTAAAGAGGATATACCAATGTGAAGAAGTGTTTCTTGAAAAAATATTGGGTTGAATATATCTCATGAATTGATACTCTAGGATCTAGGGATTACATATGTTTTACAATGTGATGCATCAGACATTTAGTTGGGTGTAGTGTGGATGCATATAGACTGGGTGGTAACATATGGTAATGTATTTTATAAACCTATGATTAGAAATATCATTCCCAATGCTTGGAGCTAGAATCCATGGTTCATGAACTGTAGTGTTGGGAACACTATCTCTTTAGAGAGAGGATTTATTTTACCATACATACTAGAACTGGAATCACTACAACTTCACAGAACCAAATATGAAAAAGTAGAAGATGTAATGGATTTTTTATATATATAAATTTCAAATAACTATGTATTTTACACTATTAAAAGGAAATTATAGTGCATTATATCTTATCATTACGAGGAAAAAATATCAGGTGTTTGGTGAACAACCTTCAGAAGGGTAGCTGTGCATGAGGAGATTGTTGACTGATTAGAGGATCGATGGTTCTATGGAATGTGGTTCAATGTTGTGTGATATATTAATGATATGATCTTCATTAGTTGATTGGTTGATGAATTGGTATATGTCAGGCCTAATTTTTTCTATGATGCATGTAAATCATTCTTAAGGTGACCCAATACATGGGTGTGATCACTAAATGAGAATGAAGTGATCGTTATGTATGGTTTCTTAATAGTCCTTTATTATATTATGGAAGATATTAACAAAGACTTATATAACTATAAATATGTTGTAAAACCAAGTAGAAAATGATATACCATGACATTAGGTGGAAATTCTACGGGATAGGGATGAAGAGGGACATTGATGTATTATTTTCATGATTACTTACCTAGTATAAGATAAAGGCTAGCACCTGTGTCCTGATGGTTTTATCCAACTAGATATATTTCACATATGGATGTAGAAATACATCACAATGGACATTTTTATTGGTTTAACAATGATCCCAAGGATCCATGATGTCATCTGGTTGATTATCGATTGGGTGGTGAATGTTTATAATCTATTATCAATCTCTGAGACACAATATTTGTTTTTCATAAATTTGAATATCGAATTATGTGTTATTTTTAATATTGAATGTTGAATTGGTGGTTGTTTTTAATTTTTAATGTGGAATTTTTAAGGACCCCACTTGTTCATAATGTAGATATTTTTATAGGTAATAAATGGATTTTCAGGATATATGAGGGACATTCAGTTGAATATATGGGAAAGATATATGTCCATGAGATATTATTATTACATGGATATCCCATTAGAATAATATCTAATATATATTAATGATTCATTTCATTGTTTTTTCAAAGATTCCAAAATACCTTAGGGACTCAGGTGAGATTGAGTAGAACATACCATCCCAACACAGATGGATAGTTTGAGTTGATAATAATCCTATAGAAGGATATGATTCAAGTTTAAGCAATATACATATAGAAATAATGGAAAAATATAATATAAATGATTTATTTTATATAATGTAATATTTATCGATATTCAATCAAGATGGAACCGTATTAGGTGATTATGGGAGGCAATATCATTCACCGCTTTATTGGCAGGTGGCTTGTAAGCTAACAGTTTTGGGGCCTCAAATGATAAAAATACCTCTTAGAGAGTGAATATGACACATAAGAGGTTTATAATATATATTTGTAAGAAATTTTTTTATTAATTAAATTGGATAATTCTATTTCTATTCACTATTGGTGAACAGGTGTTTTTGAGATAAATTAATTTTTTAGGTGACCTATTTTTGAGGATACAAATAAAACTATTACTACGCTAGTTGGATGCCTTTAGATCACTCATATAGTTGGGTAAGTGTCATAATATTTGTATATTAATTATCACTATCTATTTAATTCCTTGATATTTTAAAATAATAACATCATGTTCGATAGCATACATGATATGCAACACCAAACTCAAATGCCACACAATCTGTATTATTTAATTTTTTTTCCATATAAAATTAATCCTTAATTAGTGTATATTAAAATTAATTATTTAATCATGATATATATATATATATGTCCTAATAAATACAAATTTACTAAAAACTATTTAGTAAATAATCACCCAATTTTTTAAGGTCATTTTGTGCTTGAAAATATATTGTCCCCAAAAATGGTTTTAATTTTATATTTATTTTTGGTAATTATAATTAATTTATAAATATATTAGAAACATAATATTATTAAAAATATTATTTTTTAAATCTTCACATAAAAGTTATTTTATGATGAAATATCTGTCATTTTTTGAAAAGAGGGAATTGTTAGTGTACAATGAAAAATACCACTTTTTATTAAAATGTCATTAAATTTCAAAAAATTATGTAATTAAAAATGGCAAATTATAATAATTAGTTCATGTAAATGTAAAAAAATCACCATTTATTTGTATTCAAAATAAATAATTACATTTAATTCGTCTTTTTACCCAATTTTGGAAAAAGCTTATTTTCGGCCAAAAAATGAAATTTTATAAAAACTATTTTTCAATGCATTCTGTTCCACAATTTTAGTAATTATGAGTTGGAACAAATAAGGAATGATAAATTAAATATATATTATATATTAAACTATATCAATTTAAATCCATATATAAATGATCATTACTCATATAGTTATTGTAATATTATCTTATACATAAAAACACAATTCCTGAAAAACTGTTTTTCAACAAGAATTGCATTTTTGGGTTTAATATAAATTCTAAAATTTATTTAAAATTAATTTATTTAAAAGGATAGTATTTTAAAGATGATTATAAATAATATTATAAAACATAATCAACTTAATTTTTGTTATAATCATTAGAAAATTTGTAAAAATTTATTTATGCAGCTAAGGTCAATGCTTGGTTTTACGCGTTATATGAACTTTTGTTAAAATTAACATTCCTCACATATATATTATTTATATGAAAATTTTGATTTAGAATATCTAATTATTAGATACAAATTATATAATATCTATAATTTTTATTTAATTTAAAAGGGTTAATTACCATGCTTAAAAAACTAGTTACTACGGTGAAAACCAAAATTGTAAACGTAAGTAAACATAGATGATAAAAGAATAACATGTTTAAAAAATGTTTATTTTTATGTTTTATAATTTTGGATCAACCATTATTTCACTCTAATCCATTATTTTTTTGTTTTTGATTCACTTAGGGATAGTCTGACATTCAATTATTTAATAGTTTTCGGTATTTAAGAAAATGATACCCCTCTTCATTTATAAAAGATCACTCCCTACCCTTACTTATTCAAAACTATAAATCCCCTTTAATCGAAAAAAACATATAAAATATTTCCCAATCAACCTTAAACTCATTATGTAGTATTACTCTTCCAAAAATACCAATCCAAGTGTATATATGAAATGGTCCAAATGTGTATTCTTTAGGAGAAGGTACTCATCTTAACAAAGATCTTTTTTTTCTTTCATTATTAACAACAATAAATTATTTCATAAAACATCCAAATAAAATAATAAATTTATTCCCAAATAATAATATGTTATTAAATTTAGGGAATATTATTTTTCCATCTCATACTCCATCAAATTGGAGTCAAATCTATCACTCATTTGTACAGAGGACTACCACTATACAAAACCATGTAATTTGGATACCCATCACTGAATCATATAGATAGTAAAAATTAGGAAATAATGTATATATTTGATATATATTAATTGGTATAAATTCTTCAAAATTAATATATCATCGAATTCAATGACCTTTAACCAAGTAATGTAATGATATCGTCACTCATACGTATGTAGGATCTACTCTCTCTGGGAAGCGAAGCAATTCATTTTTAATATCCTAATTTAAATTGTTGTTCTAATAATAAATTTAATGATTATATATTACCCTCATAAGATTAATATAATTATAGATATTATGAAAAATTACTCTATATACAATTAACATAGGAATCATTTCAAAAAAGGGATGAGAAAAAAATCCATTTAACACCTCAAATAAAGAAAACAATGAAATATTATTAACAAACAGATGGTAAAATGTTATCAAAGGATCATATAAGATATTAAAAATATTAATTTTAATATTATATAAATTAATAACAATTTTAAAACCATTATTCATGAATCAAAGCATGTTTAATTAATGGGAGATTGTTGTAAGGGATTTAATCTCAATTCTCTTTCAATAATTTAAATTTAATTATTTTCCCATAATTTAATTTTTATGGATTATCCACTATTCATATGACATATTATATTATGAAACATTCATAATTCATGTTATTTTAAGTGAAAATTTTAATTATTTAATCAACAAGGACTTGACATTAAATTTACTATGTGTAATGGAATAACATAAATCATTTTCTTTTCATTGGGTTATATTACTTGTCTTTTGTTTTTTATATTCTATTATTATGAGTATATGTTTGTTAAATTCTAGTTTTTATGTGTATTTATTGTGGATACACATAAACAATCAATAAATTAATCATCAATTCAATTTTATGATCATTGTAAGATATTTGAACATAATTTTCTCTCAATAATGTCATAATTGGTATTATGAACCTTTTTTAATTGAGGTATATATATACTACATAAATATATGTTATATGATAAATATATATATTCATGGTATTAAATGTATCGTTTTAGGTTATTCTATTATATTTCTTATGATTCAAAAATTTACAAACTGGTAGGGGTTTATTTCACAATCTCAACATTAGTCAAGATTGTTTATGATTATATATCTATTGGGATAAATATTTAAAATTTACATCTTAAACCCTATATAAATTATTATCCCCAAGCAATTAATTAATATTTAATATAATATTACTATTTTATCTTTTTTTATTAAAAATAGTTGTGATTTTCTTTTGAAAATATAACATTATTTCACTCATTAGACATAAGCCATTTTTCTTTTAAATATTTTATTTAAAAACAAAAATAATGTTTTTATATTATTCCCTTATTTTTTAAATTCATTTTTATCAATGAATTTATTTTTCAAATATTTTTAAATGTAATATTTTTTTATTATACAGAAAATGTAACTTTTGTCTTTTCTTAAAAACATTTGAAAGATGGATTTTCATTAATATACTTATCATGAACGAATTTTACTTCCATCATAACAACTATAAAATTTTTGGCTCAAATTTTAGGTCTACAATGTTATTTTCAAATTAATTTTTTTCATAATATTATAGAAATATTTTTATTTAAATGTTATTTTTTATTTTAAAAGGATGTTTTTTTGAAAGAAATTATATATATTTTGTTGTATTTATATTCAGAAATGACAAAAAACCTTTTTTTATATATAAACCACTAATTATGTGTCATAAAAATACCAATCTTATAACTTTTTCGATTGTTTTTTAATAGTTTGACAATGTATTATATTAATATTAACTTTATTCATTAATTTATTATTCATTAACTTCTTCTTGAAACATTATCATTCTTATGGACATTGGACATTACACATCCCTTCCAAATCAATAGTATTTTTCATTGGTATACATATTTATTGAACCATATGTAATTTATACATACAAATTTATACACTTAATAGTAGTTGATTGACATAGGAAATAATGATATTCTATATTATCTATTCAATAAGAACATTTCTTGGTAATATGAATCACTCTTGAATTAAATCGATCACTTGATATATGAGGAATACATTGGAAATGTATGGATATGTTAGGCCCAAATTTATTTATCCCTTAAATGAATTGGAAGGTCCCATGAGAAAAATTAATTCTACAAATTAAATGTGTTCTTAGCCGTACTTTTATACCATCTTTTGAAATTTATTAATGGAGTTAAAATCATGATGTTAAAGATCAAGTAATTAAATATTAACATTTTTGTTAATTTAGAATTTTGTTGTTATGATCCATTAGATTATTTAATTTATATTATCAAAGGATGAATTAATTTTCTCAATTTGTTGAATAAATGAAATGTGTGTTCAGTTTTTTACCTTTTCATATAGATTATATCTTATCTAACCAACTTAGTTACGTTATTGATTAAATATAATTTTTTTTGTTCTTTAACTTTCCATATTGATTTTTCCGAACTATTCATAATAGTAAATATATTTTTTATGTAGAATGTATGTTCCATTATTTACCTTTCCATATTTTTTTATGATAGATTTTGTTCGATGTCACCCTTACTAAGAATTTGAGGCCACCTTTATTTCATTTAATATCTCTAGGATGTAATGAAAATTATTTTTCCATGTTCACGAATGATGAATGATTTTGTTTAAATATATTTTAATTTATGCTTTTCAATGTGATGAGAAACTCGTGTATGTAACTAATTTACAATGAATACTAATACATTCGCTCTTTTGGGACAAGATCATTTATATCTATCAAATATGTAATAATGTAACAACCACCTTTAGGATATATGGGTCTAGGTTAGTAAATTCCGTTTCAGAGATATTTTAATAGAATCATTGTGACTAGATTTAGAAAAAAATATAATAGGGAACATAAGACTATGGTAGGAATTAAGGATGAGTGTATAATAACCTTAAATGTATTTGGAAAGTTGAGGATTATGTAGTTTTTCCTAGAAATATAACCTAGTGTGGATAATAAAATATGATATTGTTATAGGGATATTATAACTAGTGGTAATAAATCAGAAAATAAGAATATTTGTGATTTGTCTTGATCACCACTTAGTACATAATAAAGGACATCACTGCACATTTTGTTTGACACTACCATGTGATATTTTTATGATAATTCACATTTTACTTAGGAAGTATCATGAATATTTGAATATATGATGATTCTTAATAACATTTTTCAATCTAAAGGTGTCTTAGATTGAAAATTAGTTTATTTATTGAGAAATCCTATAAATTATTATATGTTTTTCCAAATATTATTATTGACGCCAACCCATTTTTTTGGGATTTAGTTAATGAATTGAACCTGAAATAATATTAATAAAATTCAATACAATGAAAAATTTTGGGATCATGGGGTAAAAAGATTAATTGTGAATAAATTTATATATATATATATTGTGATTATTATGAATACGTTATCATGATTTATGATTAAAAAATATATAATTAGACAAACTATAACACCCACCAAATAAGAGAAAGATGTCGTCCACTAAGAGCTTGAGTAGTAGAAATTATTGATGAAATAAGGATCCATTTATTTCTTATTATACAGTGGAATGATACACCTAGGGGTGTGTCTTAGAGAAATAAAAAAATTATATGTGGATAAGATGTTAATATAGTAGTCAATTTATGAGGAAATGTGAGAAATTCAACGGAGAGAAAAAAATTTCATCAATGAGATCTATTTATAGATTACTGTCTTGAATATATGGATTTTATGAATTATTTGAGAAAATTATCTCATGTAAAGGTTAACTCCTAGTCCATATAATGTCATATATTTAAGAATAAATGATAATGTATTTATGTATAGGGAGACACAAATTATATTTGAAATATTTTTATTAATGTAATTTTGGTTACAGGAATATTGAAACATCTAAAGATTGTGTTAATTTTCTGGAATCTTATATGTATTAATATATAATAAACTATTGAAATTATATATAACATGATATTTTTATGGTTTTAATGTTGATTATAATTTTAATGTCTCATGTTCTATATTTTAAGGTTTTAGGTTTTGAAATATTCATGTGATTAATGAGGTTTGGGGATATGTTTCTTTATGTTGAGCTATATAAAACCCTAAGGTTAAACATGAATATAATTTACGTGACAATGCACTAATTATATAATAATAGTCTTTTATTACTTTTATAATAATATTATCAATGATTTTAAGGTAATAACAGTCAATTAGCATTATTTTATTACATGGAAAAAATATGTCACAAAAAACCTTACAGATAAAATGTAATTTTATTACTATTGATATTTTTGATGATATAAATCATATTTTTGTGAGAGTTATAAATTTTTTAGTAATATATTTTTTTTTAAAAAGCACAATATGCATGTAAGATGTCACCCTATCTAATTTGGTGAGGCTACTAGGCTTGAATCTACAACCGATGTCTGAAAAGTGTGCAGTGCATCACAGATGCCAACATGGGTTTTTGTAAATATAATTTTTTTTACTATTATGATTTTATTGATAAATATTGGATTTAAATTTGTGTGATGGTACTGAGGTTTTAGATATTAATGTATTATATTTTATGAGTATTTAATCCATTATGGTATTGGTAAATTATTAGAGATAGAGGAATATACTTGTCACTCATTTACGGAAATTATGATCCATTTAATGTAAATCATATCCCTTTATAAAAAAATTCATTATTTATATTAATATCTAGGTGTTTAAAATCATTGATAAATTTATTAAAGGACATCAAAAGGGTGAATATTTTCTTACAAAATAAAAATAAATCATGTAATTATAAAACCTCATGTTATTAGGTATTAATATAATTACTAAACATTAAGAAAATTATATTGAATGAAAAATGTTATATTTTTACCATCATTTCTAATGAAACAAAGGTCAATGAATTCATCATAGAATTAGTGTATTTTTGTAGTAGACATTATCATGTTCATTCATGTTATTAGGATAAATGATCTATATCACTCTCAAAAATTATTTATTCTTATCTTCCATGCCCATATTTTCACTTTATATAAATGTTATCCACCATGGAAACCTTGTTATATGCTATCACAGATTACCCTCATATTTACCTTTCCCTCTTTTAATAGGTTGTTTTATTGGTCATTTTTATGATGTTTAAAAAAAAATAAAACCCTTGATTTTTGTGTACATGTTCAAATTGTGATGATGAAATTCATTGAAGGTTGGGAGAATGTAACATCTTGAAATTTTAAATTTATATCATTGTGTTTAGTATCATATATGGCATGAAAAACTAAGAGTAAACAACCAAAAAAATATGTTAATTCAATAATGACCACTATAACAGAGTTGTCAAATTGGAAGGTTTGAATAATATTAATCAAATTAAATATATATATATATATATATAATTTAATAAACAAAAATTTATTTATTAATTCTTTGTAAATATTTTCTATAATAATCTATAATGTCATATTAAGATTCAAAATACATTTTCTTAAAAATGGTTTTCATTTGTATTATTGTTTTTTGATAATTATATATAATATAAAACAATTTTGAATTTTTTTTTAAAAAAAATTTTCCTTTTTTAAACCATCATATAAAAATTATTTTATAGTGATATTTTAGTATTTTCATAAAAAGAGTGAATTTTTATTTAATATTGAATAATACCTCTTTTTTATTTAACCTCAATTAATTTATAATAAAATATTCTATTTAAATGAACCATTGTGATTTTAATTTTTTTAAAATTATCAAAAATATTATTTAGTTATATTTAAAATAATTAATTACATTTTAGTTATCTTTATACCAATTTTTGGAATATGGTTATTTTTATACTTAAAAGGGCATGTTTCTAGAATAGTTTTTAAAGGTATAATCATCTTAAATTTTAATTATTTAAAATAGAACCCTATAAAGAATGATTTTAGAAATATTAATAAATTTAATATTAATCATTTTAAATTTAAAACCCTATATATATATCAACAATATTAATATACTTACTATATGAACATATTGTACTTGGAAAATTTATTTCTTGAAAAAAAGATTATTGACATGATTTTTGGGTTTTTTTTAAAACATAACCATTTTTATGAATTGAAATAAATAAAATTGTTGATTTATTTTTCCTTAAGATTAATTATTATTATATAATAAATCTAACAAAATTTTTGATTATAATTATTAGTAAAAACATTAAAACATAGTAACTTCATTTGATGTTAAAATAAGTCATACTTTGTTATAAGAGTTAACATTAAAATTATTTATCCAAAAACATATAATTTTATTTGGAAATATTTATTTCATATTTCAAATATTTAGGTAAGAATTATATATGAATTTTAATTTTATTTTAGGCTAAAGGGATTAGTTATGTAGGCTAAAATAATAATTATAATGGTCAAAAAACAATTGTAAATAAGTTTACATAAAGGATAAGGGAATAATATATTTAAATCATATCATTTTTTATTAGGATATGGTTTTAATTGACCTTAAACTCCATAAATTCCATTATTTATCAATTTTAAGGAACTTTTTTGGATAGTGACTTCCCATTATTGAATATATCCAAAGGATGTTTCTATAAGAGAAGGTAATAGTCATAAGGAAGCTTTTTATTTTTCTGACTTCAGTTAGAACCATTCAATATGTAATAAAAATTAAAATATTATAAAATAGTATCAAGAATATATATATGATATTATTCTTATGTCATAATACATATCCTTCTAATTCTCTATCAAATGGGAATGACATCCACTTCTCATGTGTACGACGGACTACAGCCTCACGAACTGCTGAAATTTAATTTCCATCACTAACTCAATAGGAAAATTATTATAATGGATATTATGAATATATATGATAAATATGACATGATATTTATTATTTAAATTCAATATATCATCTAATAATTATCTATTTCACTCATTAATGTAATGATATCGTCTTTCATTCCTACAAACGTCCTATCATCTCCATGAAGTGATGCGATTCATTTTTGATGTTAACATATCTTGAATGTTTATAAAAATATAGTCAATGATTAAATATTATATTTATAATATTAATATATCTAAAGAGATTATGTAACTATATCCTAAAATTATGAAACTGAATTTCTATGACAAAACACTCTTGAAAACAAGGCAATTAATACCTGAAACAGTGATAATAATGAAATTTTATTAACAAATGGGTGGTAAAATATTACTAGAGGATCATATATGATATTATAAATTTTAATATGGTTCTATTATAAATTACTAACAATTTTAGTGACATTATACTAGATATTAAATAACTTATAAAGAAATGAAAGTGTGATGTAACTTGTTTTTCTCAATTCTCATTCACTGAGGCATATTTTAATGTTTTGTATCTAATTGATATTTTATAGTTTATAAAGATACTCTTTGAAATATTATATCTTTAAATATTCTTAATTAATTGTATTTTACATTTCTATTTTAATTATTTCATCCACGAGGATTTGGATTGAAATCTACCATGTGGTATGGAATTCCATAACTCAATTTCTTTTCATTTGGATACAGTACATCTCTAATGTCTTAGATATTATATGATTAAGTTTATAATTTATTTTTATTATTTGATATTTTAATTTAAAAAATTTATGTGGATTTATATTTTTTACACATATCAATTAATCGATTAATTATCACCTTAATGGTATGATCATTGTGAGTGATTTGATCTCAATTTCTAATCCATTGAGATATATTTATTATTATCCACATATTTATTTGTTAATGTTTATATAATAACAATTTATATGTTATATCGCAATATATTTATATTAAGGTTATTTATTATGAAATTTAATGTTATTATTTCACAGTGTTTATGATTCAAAAGATACTTATGTGGAAATGGGGTTTTCACAATCTCATCATTAATGGAGATTTTTTAAGACTCTTTTGGGAGATATAATTTATGTTTCCATAGTTAACATAATATATTATCAAATAAATTCATTATTCATGAGTTTTTGAAGTAGTAGTAACATTTAATATATGTTTTTACGTAAAATTATTGAGAAAATGGTTTTAATCAAATTTGACCATATTACTCTCTTCTATCCGAAATCAATTTTTATTCAAATCCATGTTTTCAAAAAATGCATTGTATTTTTTTAATATTATCCAATAAAGGGTTAATTTAATTTATACCCATTAAATAATTTTAAAAATAATTTTAAATAGAATATTAAGTCATTTTTCAATTAACGTACTTTTTACATTTAAAAAAAATATGAAAAAATATTGACTTTAATGAACATGGAATGAATGAATTTTCCACCCATAAATACAAAAAAAATATTTTAATCTTTTTTTACATATTTACATGTTAATTTCCAAAAAAAAATGTTTTTTTAACTATTATATAATTTTTTATTTAATTTAATGTGATTTACAAAATGAGTATAATATTTTCCCCATGAATCATTAAAATATTTTTTACTATATTTAGATTCATAAATTAAAAATTATATTTTACATATAAACTTTTTGGAATATATTTTAATTATATAATCATCAATATTTTGTTAGAAGTTTTATGATTAGTGTGACAAAAAAATTATTGAAATTTAGTATCTCAGTCAACTTTTTATTCATCATGTTTCCCTTTAAAAACTCATATTATTATGATCATTGGAAATTAAACTTAAACTAAATCTCCATTTGTTTATCATGAATATATTTATTTATTAAATTTAATATCATTTTTATATATTTGTTTTTACATTAAATATTATTTTATTGATAAGTAAAATATTGATATTATTTATTCATTATTCCATAGGGGAATTTATTGATATGGGATATTTTTTATATATTATATCAATAATTCTATATATGAGGAATGATTTTGAAATAATATGATTGATGGGGCCCAAAATTATATTTCTCCTTGATGAATCTGTTTGTATCTTGAGAAACATTAGTTGGCTGAATTAAATGTGTTTTTATTATATTTGAATTTTTAATATGAATGGTCTTGATGGTATAAATATCGTGATGAATGAAGTATTTATTTACAATATTAAGAAGTTAGATTATTGGTTATTCTGTTATAATTATCAATGATATTATTATAGTAATAGTATCAATAGATTAATTTTGTGGTCATGATATAGATTAAATTGAAAATGTGTTTAGTTATTTTTTTCCATATTGATTATATATTATCTAATAATTATTGTCATTTTAATTTTTAAATGTAATGACTGTTACCTAATTTAGATCTTCAAATTGATTATCCCTAACTTAATCATTATAATATTGTTATTGATCAAATTTAAAATGTTTTCACCTTTTTAAATTTACATAATGATTATGATTTATTGATTATAGATTAACACTATTATTTGTATCGCTAATTAAACATTTTAGCTATCCCTTATTTTGTATCATTTCCCTATCACACGAATAATAATTTAATAAATGAGTTCAAGGACTAACCATTTTTTCCATTATAAATGTGGTAATTTATGTTTTCAAAAGTAATGTGAGAATCTATTATGTATATTTTTTAATAAAAATTATAAAACCTTCAATTAATTGGGATGAAATTACTTCTATATATCAGTAATTTAATAATATATTGACTAGATCTAGGATAATGGGGCTTAGAATCATTACAACTGAGGTATGCATGGAATGTTTCATGGGTCTCAGCTCTGATGTTTCATGCCTTAACCTATTCGTATCACCGAAAATATGGATGTTGTTATTCATCTTGGTGAATCATACATAAATAACATTGTTTATATTATAGAATGGAGAAAAAAAATTACAATATGGGAAGATAATAACAATTTTCATATCTTTTGGGAGAGTTGAAATATCAAATAGGAGACATGGGAATTTGTGGGAAACGTTCGAACCTATAGTATGATTTTTTAGAATTACCATAGAGATAAATTATTAGTAATGAGAATTCATTAAACGGTAATAATTGTAACATAATTTTTATTATTATTAATAAATACCCTTCATAGATTATGTTTTTATAACAAGATGTGAATAATAAATTCTTTTCAATGTAATCTATAGGCTTACATAGGACCTTTTATGTGTAAGGGTCACTATTTGTTTATAATGTTTTTTCAATGGAAAGATGAGTTATCCCATAATTGCATAAGGTTTAGGGGTATCTTTCATGTATTGGGTAACGGTAACTCCATATTAATGATGTATATATAAGGGTAATATTTACCTGCACAACTGTACCTCATGTGTTTTGTAAACATACCTCTTATATTTTAAAAGGAATATAATGGCATGGATGTGTTAAATAAGGAAAAATAATTCTTTAAAAGGGATATATAAGTGTAAACAGTTACCCTCATGTGACATTTAACACCCAAAGGTTTTAAAAATAAGTTGAATCCCTGAAATATTTTTATAAGTAGAAATTTATAATTATCCATTAAACTTAATTTAGCAGCTTTTATGTTTTGAATTTCAAAAAACAGTCATCTAAAATTATGTTCAATTAGTTATTTAGAGTATGATAGAACCAAAATGTTTTTTGTTGAGTAATTACACAAATTTATTAATAGTTATATGAATAGTTATGTGACCCTAATGAATAATAAATTTTAATATTAATTTATTTTCTTAAGTATATCAGATATTGAGAGCTTGGTAAATTTTTCAGTGTGATATAAAAGCAGTTATAGTTTTTAATTTGTTAATTTTTGAATTAATTATGATTTTATATAAAAATTAAATGAATAATATTTATAAAATTATTTTCAAAAAATAGATTTCATATTTTAATTCTACCCGTCAAAAAATGGTTAGGGTGATTTTTTGGGGTTTTTCTAAAACCGATGATTTTTGGGTGATTTGTAAAAAATATTGTTTTGAGTTTCAATGTGTTAATGACAACATTAATGATGTAATAATTTTGTTATAAATCCGGTAGACTTGTTTAATGTAAAATAATATGTGAGGTGTTCCATGTGTCCATACCATGGGTAAATACCATGGGCATGCCCATTATTTTGCAAATACCACAAATGAGGTGTCCCTAGAAAATTATTAAAATAATACCTCACTTTTCTATAAATACTAACCCATTATTTCATTAACATGATTCAAAATTTCTTATAAATGACTCTCTGGCATTCTTACCTACCTAGTATTCATCCCACAATTTCATAAATCCCCCATGGTCCTAACCATCTCGTTTTAGGAGTTACTCTAAAATGTACGAAAATTATCAATTTCATTATTTTTCCATTCATGTTATCTTTTATGTGGTATAATTTTCATATTTCTATAAAATATTATTATTTAATTCAAATTCATTATATATTAATTATTATGATTCATTTCTGGATTGGTGACCCTTGTCCCCTCTTTTTTTAATATTTTCTAAAATAATGCTGCATAGCTGTTAGGCTGGAAAATCTTTGTAAGGGATTTCTCAATTAATCTTTATTTTGAGTTCCTTTCATTTCTAATTCTATACTCCTCTCCTCTTACACAAGATTAATTAAATCTCTAAAATAATTTATATTATTTATTTTATGATTTTCATGAAAAATTCATCATCATTATTCTTCTCCTCTCCCACATATTCAAGGATTAAAAACATTGTCTGTGATGTATCAAATTTTCGACATTATGGAAGATGTGATTTAAATTTTCATTAATTAATTCATGTATGGTCATTAAAACATTTTTATAGTCTAAGAAGGTTAAAATATTTGTATTAATTTTCATTCATTATTATGTTATTCCTTTGTACAAAATTTTTTAAATTTTAAAACAAAATGAGGGCGTTATTATCAAAGAACCACTAGAATGATCTAAACAAACATCACTAATGATTTATCTTATGAATCATCATCATTTAAGAATTCAAAATTATAAATGGTATAATAAATGGTTCTAGAAATATGTAAATAATAATCCATTCAAATTATGTAGTTTCACTTGTAATCGACATGAACAATCCATCATGAACTGATAATGAAAATCATATAAAGAAATCACCCCAAACAGTGCAAGGAACCAAATAATAACAATTTAAGGGTGAAATGATGTAATGAAATGATCATATAAGGTATTATAAATATGAATATGAATTTTTAATATATTAATAACACTCTTTTAACTAGTATACAAGAAGGTTCAAATGAGTTGGATGTAAGACAAACCCGATGTACGAGAATTCATAACCTGATTTCCATCCATTGGGTTAACTTTATTCTTCATTATTTTTGTGGTATTTAAATTGTTTGGGTGATTACTTATGATTATAATATGTTGAATTATGTTTTTTATATATTATATACATAATACATCCACTCTATTAGTCTCACATTAATTATACGATATTTATAATGGAGTTCATAACCAGATTTTCATCCTTTGGGTTAAACTTCCACTTGGCTATATATGTGGTTTTAAAATTGATTGTGTAATGGTTTTTGTTTATATAATGTTTAATTAAGTCTAATTATAGTGTATATACATATTCCATCCACTCTATTAAGTATACATTCTTTTATATGTTTTATGTAAGGGGTTTTTTCTTTTAAAATCCTCTTTTAAAATTCTATTTTACAAAATTCAAAAGAAATGTTTTTATGCTATTATTCATGTTGTATGATTATGTTCCTGTTCTTGGGAATTATTTATGATGAAGGGTGGGACCTATATATCCCACAAATTTATTTGGTATGTGTATGTTGGAGGTCATCCATATGGTTACTCCAAGTGTAACTACAATGTTTACACAAATTGTAAGATAGTCCGGAGGGTTACAAATCATTATGTTGATGAGAGGGTTATAAGATTAGGTGAGTAATTCCCCAATATATATTTATCTTCTAATGATTTGTGCTGATCTTGTGTTCATATCACATTTCCCAAATTACGTATATATGGGTGGAAAGCATGTATTTTTAAAATGATTTCATACGTTAGAAGTATTCATGTACTAATGTGTTATTTCCTTGTTTTACAACCCTTACTGAGGTTTTTGTGCTAATAACAATATTTTTTAAATGAATTTAATATGTCATAAGGATGTGTAATACAAATAATGAATCCATGTTAAATGTTTGAACAATTTTCAAACAAATCATGTTTTAAGGTTTAATGATTTATATTATGAAACAAATGGAAATATGTTTTATGGTATCCACTCTGTAACAATGTGTAATGTTATAAATAGATTATTTACTAATTTTTTAGTTATCGAAACATGAATAGGTATTCAATGTAAAAGGAAGTTATTTCTTGTCTAAAATCAATATATTGTAATGTAATAAGGCCAGGTCCTTATAGTTGGTATGAGAGGATGATTTAAATAAATTTAGGGGGTTGGTTGATGTTAAAATAATACAGTAAGTGATTGTTACCATGTGATTAATTTGATATGTTATATAATTTAAATATTACATTGTTGCTTTGTCTATCATATGTTTGTTCATAAAGGTTGTTTGGAGAAAAAACAGGGAACCTGAAGAGGAGAGGTACTGATAGAACGAAATCCTCCCAAATCTGCAACCCAGAATGTTAGGGACTGGAACTAAGATGTTTGTGACAGTAATAGATCAGCATAAACAATCAATAAATGGTGGTTCCATACATGAAATAGAATAACCAAAGGCAATACAACAGAATATGATAGTAGTGGAATATTTTCTAAGAAAACACCCTCCTACATTCAATGGATCTTCTGACCTAGTAGCGACATAAGGATGGATTAAAGCCCTTGAAATAATATTATATGTTTTGGGATGTTCATATAATATAAACGTATGACTTTCCATTTATCTTGTTAAAGGTGAAGCTCATCTATAGTGGTTATTGGTAATGATTATCTGGGATAAAGGTGATATTGATGCCTAAGAGTGGGATGAATTTAAAATAATTTTCCTAGAAACATATTTTCCTAATGTGGTGCAACATAGAATAGAGAATCAATTCCTTGAATTAAAGAAAAACAAAGAAGATTCAGTGGTTGTGTATGAAACTAACTTCATCTGACTGGAGAGGTATGCTCCTAATCTTATTCTGGATCATGATAGAAAAATCAACCACTTTTACCTAGGACTGAATCCAAGGTATCGAATGTATCTGACCTCTCATGAATTAAAATGATATGAGAAACTTGCCCGATGTGTTGAGAGGGTATGTATGAAGTTTTCTACTGATCATGTTCATTTTGGAATCAAGTAGAAGATGAGGACCATATGGCATGTGATGGGTAAGAATAAACAAAATAAATCTAATGGTAATAAAATCCAGTTTCTAGTTTGTGAGTAGTGTGGCAAGAAACACACTGGGGAATGTCTTAGCAAAACTGGGACGTGTTTTAAATGCGGTAAGTTTGTTCATATGGCCCGAGATTGTAATCAAAATGATCCAAAGACAAATCCTAACAAGAAAACTGTTAAGAGTATTAAATGTGGTGAGATGGGTCATTATTCAAATGCATACCCAAATAAAGATACAAAGGATGCAAAGATGCTAGACTACAAGAAGAGAGGTGTAGTGAGATCCTTTGTGACTACGTCATCAGAAGTCGGTCCATCCAACGAAGTGGTATCAGATGCACTATTGGTTTACTCGGATTTTTCTAATGTTTTGTTTGATATGGGGTCTAAAATTTCATTTATTTCATTGAAATTTTTTGGTAAATTGGAACTATCAGCTCAACAAATGAGACCAGAACTATTTGTTAAAATAGTAGGTGGAAATATTATAATAAAGAGGAATTATAAAAATCATTCAATTGTGGTCAGACGAAAGACATTACCTACAATCCTTGTTGTTTTACACATAGAAGAGTTTGATGTTATTATGGGAATGGATTGGCTTTCTCTTTATCATGCAATGATTGACTGTAGAGATAATGATGTTTTTTCCCAAAAAGTTTTAGTTTGTATAAAATATAGATCCCATAAAATTGATAACATTTTAGGAAGATGAGAAACTATTGAACTATTGAAATAAATGTTATCTTGCTCATATTATTGAAAACAAGGGAGATGTTCATATTAATGATGTGACAACGTTAAATTAATACCATGAAGTTTTTCATGATGAGTTATCTGGTGTCATACCTAATCGGGAAGTCAAATTCCCAATTGAATTAGTTATTGATGTTAAGACAATTTCAAAAACAATTTTTATATGGCTCAAATATAACATCATGAATAGAAAAATCTATTGGAATATTTACTTGATAAAGTATTCATTCATCCTAGAACATCACCATGGGGTGATCTTGTTTTTTTATTAAAAAGAAATATGGTTCAATGATACCTGGCATTGATTTTAGAGCTTTGAATAACATTTCTTCTAAAAACAAGTATCCTTTTCCTCATATCGATGACTTGTTTGATTATATCAATGGAGATTAGTTCATTTCCAAGATTGAATTGAGATATGGATATAATCAGCTTATGGTTAAGGAAGATGACATCCTGAAAACAACCTTTTGTACTAGATATGGGAATTATGATTTTGTTGTTATGCTATTTGGGATAAATAATGCACATGATGTATTCATGAATTTGATGAATATATCATTTTATGAGTTATTGGATATGTTTGTGGTTGTGTTTATTGTTGACATTAATTTATATTATAAAAATAAAGAGGTGCATAAAAAATATCTAAGGGTTTTTCGACAAACCAAAAAGGAAAAATAATGGTATGGAAAATTCAGCAAGTGTTATTTTTTGTAACGCCCCGACCCCAGCTACCCAGAGTCGGTGCATTAATTACATAACATTGGCATGATCACAAGAAAGATCAAATCTCGAAAGACCGATTGGTTTAGTAGCCTTAGAAACACTAGATATATTCATAAGTTTTACATTACATCATAAAATGAAAAACTAATACAACAACATAATGTTTCCACAATCCACACTATTAACCCCTCATAAAATCCCTGCAGGTCATTCATAACTTACTTCTTCACATCCTGGGAAAAATAAAACATAAAAAAAAGGGGTGAGCTCAAATGCCCAGTAAGGATAACAATAAAGTGGAAACTTTCATAAATAAGAATAAACATTTAAGGCAATGTATAACTAAAACAAAAGCCTTTTAAATACGAACTTTCAACATGGTATGGCATAAATAAAATGAAATAATGCCATTTACTTATTCACATGGATATTCTACTAAATGAATAATCACATGCAAAAATCAATAACCACTTTCATAATGTTGGAATGCATAATGCCAGACTATCATAACCACATAGCCAAGGCCTCGCGCCAAGACTACAAATAAGATTTTGTCAAGGCCTTGTGCCAAGACACTAGTTTGTCTCATGAGACCTACCGATGCATCGAGGAGCTATAGCGGGCTCCACCCGTCACTTATTAAGTCCAATGCATTCCCATATGAAAAGGTTTAAACATATCATAAACATTCGTATTAAAACTAGCATACGAAATGTCAATACTTTCACAATAAACTATGAATGGTATAAAAATAGCACATCCACAGTCAAACATATCACAAAACCTTCAATACAATATAGAAGTTTTGTATCATAATAAATCAACTTCAAATAATCTTAAAATCCATCAAAGGATGTTGACATAGATGAAATCAAAATTCTTTTTAAAGAAATATCTCCTTTTATTTTGAAATCATTTAAGATCCATATAAAATAAAACATTTTCTTATAAGCTTGTAAGGAAAGCTTTGAAGATTTTATAACGGTGTAAAATAACCGCACCCGCCGTATAAGTTAAAAAAAAACATTCTTACCTCAATTCTGTCGAAAAGGTTAAAAATGACCTTGTTTTGAAAACGATGGAAAGATTCCTTTATAAACCTCTTATACAAAGTCAAAAAAGGGTATAAATGACTTTAACCCATATTCTTGTAAATAGTAAAAATGTTTTGAAATACATTTTTAAGAAACATGGATGTGGATGATAAAGAGATCCCAGTAGATTATTACATATAAACAACCTCGGATAATGAAGAGATTGTGAAATAACCCTTACCTTGTACTTTTCCTTGGTTGGGGTAGGTTGACCTCCTATTCTTCGGGTTCTTCCTTTTGATTTGATCAAAAGGGCTCCATAGGTTGGCTTTCTGATCAAACTAAGGCCTCTAGGTTGTAGTGAGGGATGTTGGGAGAGTATTTGGGCAGAGTTTGGCCGAACCAAAAGGCTTTAAAGGTGTGAAGAAATGAGAAGGAGGAGTGCCCTTTTTATAAGAGGGGTGAGGGGCACCTTTGGAAAAGCTAGAAATATTAATTTATAATAAATTCATATTCGGTTTCTAATGGCTCCAAAGCTTATTATTCAATGGTTAAGGTGGGGATAGGTCGAAAACCACTCAACCAATAGAATTTAGACAGGTTTGGGTACTTATATTAACCGTATCTTTAAGTATTAACTCTAAGTTAATTAGTTTCACTTTTACAATGTCTCTTTGTATTTTTATATAATATGGTTAATAAACTTACTATATACATCCAAGCGACCCCCAAGTGGTCCATTAATGATTAACCTATCATAATATAAGTCTCTTGGCCGAACCTTAGATTTTTAGGAATTTAATATCAATTAATAATATAATATTTGTTTTAAGAACTCTTTTATGTCAATTTTGACACTATTCAATAGTTGATTTTTGTGAAACTCATAACAGATTGATTACTTCGAACAAAGTACATTAAATCAATCCTAATATATCATATTAGCCTAGAAAATTAGTTTAATTCATTAAAAGTTTCATATTATATTTATTTGGGTATTTATAATATCAATTATTTTAATTTTTCACTATTATAGTAATTACTGCATCATCATTGTGTCATAAATAAAATAAATTATTTAATGTCTAAAAATTATAAATAAAATATCATTATGTAGGAAATCGTTTTATCTTTCTAATGAATATTTATAATCTAAAATCAAACATATATAACCCTATGTAAAAATTGTTGTTCTAAAAGATATATGCTTGTGTCATTTTTGTATTCATTTTAACTAAATTAAAATAAAGTGTCATTATCACTTACAAGTGGATCCATGGGGTCCCCAAATTGACACAAAGATGCCCATGGTCGACCATCTATCAACCAATAGGGTTAAGACACGTTTTTAGGGTAATTTAGTATTATTATAATATAATTTTTTTAACCCTTATTTACCGGATTTACCCTTAACCATGGTAAATAAAATATTTACCGCAGTAATTATTCAAAATGTCTAAAAATAAAAGTTACCTATTTACACAATTTGAACATCTTGATTCCAAATATGGAATCCATTTTCCTAAATTCAAAACACAGAAGTGGCAGAAATTAATTTAAAATTAATTCCCGCTGTCAAAACAAAAAGCGTGTTTTTAAGAGATAATAACTATCAAAAGATTGACACTTGTTTATGTTCGGTTTAATTGTAAAATTATGTCCAATGACCAACATTATATTAAATGGTAAAAATATATTCTAAATATACTTTAAAACTACTAAAATTTATAATTTATCACTATTAATTATTTTGATTAAAAAAGTTGTTTTTAATTAAAATTTAGTAATTTTCACTATTCATCAAAATATGAAAGTTATCCGAAAAGTACCAAAATTTCACCTTAGGCTAAATTCGATATTCCGAGTCCAAAAATGAAGTCCATTTTCAAATATAAAATATATATAATTTCAAAAATTAGGTATTACTATTCACAACGGCTAGTTTAATTAGTTGTGGTGTGTGTTAGAACTCGAGGTTGCGTATAACACACGCTATCGCATTATTCAAAGGGAAACGTACCGTAGAAGCTTGGGGTGTTACATTCTCCCCTCCTTCAAATAATTGCGTCCTCGCAATTTCTAGGGTATTACTGCATAAAAAGACTCGGGTGGTTCTTCATCATAAGTTCCTCGGGTTCCCACGTTGCCTCTTCCATCTTATGATTCCTCCACAAAACTTTTACCAGACGCGTCGTCCGGTTTCTCAGCACTTGTTCTCTCGTATCAAGAATCTTGATGGGCTCTTCACAATAAGACAGATCGGGTTCCAGTTCTAAATCTTCATAGGTGAGTACACGCGTTGGGTCAGGCATGTATTTCCTCAACAGAGATACGTGGAACACATCGTGAACTTTGGAGAGACTTCGCGGCATTGCCAATCGGTAAGCTACAGCCCCAATTCGTTCTAGAATTTCGAAAGGTCCGATGTACCTGGGACTCAATTTACCTTTCTTACCAAAACGTATTACTCCCTTCCACGGAGATACCTTCAGGAAAACATGATCACCGACTTGAAATTCCAAATCCTTCCTTCGATTATCGGCATAGCTCTTCTGCCTACATTGAGCTGCTTTAATGTGATTTTGGATTACCTTCACCTTTTCCACCGTTTCCTCCACCAGTTCTGGCCCTACAAGTTTTCTTTCACCAACGTCATCCCAACAGGTTGGTGTACGACATCTCTTTCCGTATAACGCTTAATATGGTGCCATCTGAATACTCGAATGGAAGCTATTGTTATAGGAAAATTCTACTAGTGGTAAATATTGATCCCACATACCCTGAAAATCAAGTGAGCAAGATCTCAACATGTCTTCTAAGGTCTGAATAGTCCGTTCTGATTTTCCGTCTGTCTGAGGGTGGTAAGCAGTGCTCAAATGAAGTTCAGTATCCAGGGATTTCTGAAGACTTTTCCAAAATCTTGAAGTAAAACAGGGATCACGATCAGAAACAATCGATAGGGGTACTCCATGAAGTCTCACAACTTCATTAATGTATAGTCTTGCTAGACGTTCCAGGGGTAGATCTTCTCTTATAGCAAGAAAATGTGCTGACTTGGTAAGACGATCAACAATAACCCATATTGCATCGTTCCTTCTAGGAGTCTTTGGTAGCCCCATGACAAAGTCCATTGTAATATTGTCCCATTTCCACTCCGGTATGGGAAGAGGTTGCATGACTCCTCCAGGCTGTTGCCTTCCAGCTTTCACTTGTTGACAAACCATACATCTTGACACAAAATCAGCAATCTCCCTCTTCATGTTGTCCCACCAAAAATGTTCCTTCAAATCTCTATACATTTTGGTGCTCCCAGGGTGTATAGAGAAATTGGAACTATGAGCATCATCCAGCAATTCCCTTTTTAGATCAGGTATATTGGGAACACAAAGTCTCTTCCCGAATTTCAAAATTCCACCTTCATACGCAAAGTCTCTCAATCTCCCATCATTCACAGCTTTAATCTTCTTTTGGAATTCTTCATCATCAGTCTGAGAACTCTTAATCCTTTCTAGTAAAGATGGTTTGGCAACCATTTGAAAAAGCATTGATGTTTCACCTTCCCTGGTTATTCCCATGTACATCTTCACTAGCTCCATGAAAATTGGATCCCTTTCAATTCTCATATTGTTCAAAACTCCATGGTCTTTTCTACTCAAAGCATCTGCCACCTTGTTTGCCTTCCCTGGGTGGTAGTGTATCGTACAATCATAATCCTTGAGTAATTCAAGCCATCTCCTTTGCCTCATGTTGAGTTCTTTTTGTGAGAAAATATACTTCAAACTCTTGTGATCAGTATAAATCTCACATTTTTCACCATAGAGGTAGTGCCTCCATATTTTCAAAGCAAAGATCACTGCTGCTAACTCGAGATCATGAGTAGGATAGTTTTGTTCATGAATTTTCAACTGTCGTGATGCATAGGCAATAACTCTATCATTCTGCATAAGGACACAGCCAAGTCCTTTCTTTGATGCGTCACTATAAATAACGAACCCATCATTCCCTGATGGTAGAGTCAATATAGGAGCATTGACTAATCTTCTCTTCAGTTCTTCGAAACATTCTTCACACTCTTTTGTCTAAACAAATTTAACCCCTTTACGTGTGAGCTTCGTTAATGGGTTAGCCAATCGGGCAAAATTCTGGACGAAACGTCGATAATAACCTGCCAAACCAATAAAACTACGTACCTCAGTTATACTCGTAGGTGCTGGCCATTCTTGGATTGCCTTGGTCTTAGAAGGATCAACAGAGATTCCATCTTTAGAGACAATATGGCCAAGAAAAGAAATCTCCTGAAGCCAGAATTCACACTTGCTAAACTTTCCATATAATTCATGCCTCCTCAGAGTCTTCAAGATAATGCTCAAGTGATTTTCATGATCTTTGTAGGTTTTGGAGTATACCAAGATATCATCAATAAATACCACCACAAATTCATCGAGATACTTCTTGAAAACTCTATTCATCAGATCCATGAATACAGAGGGTGCATTAGTCAATCCAAACGGCATTACAGTAAACTCGTAATGCCCGTACCTGGTTCGAAATGCTGTTTTCGGAATGTCTTCCTTCTTTACACACAACTGATGGTATCCAGATCGAAGGTCAATCTTTGAAAAGTATTGAGCTCCATGCAGTTGGTCAAATAAATCATCAATACGAGGTAGGGGATACTTGTTCTTTATCGTTATAGCATTGATCTCCCTGTAATCGATACATAACCTCATAGAGCCATCTTTCTTTTTAACAAAAAGAACAGGGGCTCCCCATGGAGAAACACTAGGGCGAATAAACCCCTTATTACTCAATTCCTCTAGTTGTTTCTTTAGTTCGACTAGCTCTACAGTGGACATTCTATAAGGGGTCTTCGATATAGGCCTTGATCCAGGAATCAAATCAATAGAAAACTCAACTTCTCGTTCTGGAGGATGTCCAGGTAAATCTTTCGGAAATACATCTACAAATTCTTTCACAATAGGTACATCCTCTATTTGAACATTCCTTTCCTCACCGACAGTTATTTCATTCTCTTCCTCCCCGATAATTGAATTAAGTTGAGCTACAGGGGGTGGATCTAAATAAGAATTAGGTGGTGACGATTCTGATCTAAAAATAAGGTGCTCCTTATCATTATCATCAAGAATCGTAACCTCTTTCTTCTTACAATAAATCTTCGCATCATAGTCCGAAAGCCAGTCCATACCGAGGATTATATCAAACTCAATCATAGGTATGACGATGAAATCAGCAGATAAAGAAAATTTATGTGCTCTAATGGGGACTGATTCACAAAACTTTGTTGCAACGATACTTCCCTTAGGAGTTTTAACTGACAACTCCCTTATTAAATCAAATTGGAAATATCTAATTTTCTTAGCAAACTGGGAAGATATGAAACAATGCGATGATCCAGAATCAAATAATGCATTTGCTAAACTTGAGGAAACCATTAAATTACCTGCCACCACGTCTTTCGGAGCTTCTACCTCAGCAGTAGTGATAGCATAAGCCTGGCCTTGATCCCTTGGCCTTTTCTGAGGTATGTTCTCCTGACGCTTAGGACATGCATTTGCATAATGCCCCATCTCCCTGCAATTGTAGCACTGAACGTTGGTAGCTTCCTTCTTCCCCTTGCAATCATGAGCTTGGTGGCATTTTTCACCACACTTGTAACAGACTCCCATTCCCTTCAGGCAAGCACCGGGGTGTTTCTTACCACAAGATGGATATTCAACCTTTCCCTTCTTCCCCTTATTTCCATTCCCAGATTGATCAGAAGGTCTCTTCTTCTCTTGCTTTGCTTTAAAGTCATAAGACTTAGAGAATTCCTTTTCGGTCTTGATAGCACATGAGACAATGTCTTCGTACGATGAAAAGGATTGTGAGACTAATGCTCGACGGAGAAATGGTTTTAACCCATCAAAGAAACGATCAATCTTACTTCTTGGGTTGCGAATATAATCACCAGCGTACCTCGCTAACCTTGTAAAGTTAGCCTCATACTTTGTGACATTCTCATCCTCCTTTTGTCTCAGACTCAGAAATTGTCTTTCCATATCTGCTCGATGGTCGCGAGGAAAGTATTTTTCTAAAAACAGATCTTTGAACTCCCTCCATTCCATGTTTGATACTTCATCATCTTCCTTCATGTTTTGAATCAATGACCACCATTGATCAGCATCTCCAGTGAGGCGGTAAACTGCCATGGTAACTTTTTCCCTTTCACTACTCCCCAAAGCCTGAAATATTTTCTCTAGGGAAAATATACATTGCTCAGCTACTAAGGGATTTGTACTCCCATTGAACGTTGGTGGTTGTTGTCTCATGAATCGATCTAACATTGATCCTCCACGCTGCGGATCAGGGTGCTCCATACGGGTAAGGTTATTATTCATAACCTGAGTAAGTTGTCCCAGTACGGTGATTAGCTGATCAGCACCAGTTGCATCACCAGCCCCACTATAATTATCTTGAGCAGGAGGGCAATCCCTACATGGAGTGCGTTCATTGATACGGTTTCCATTTCTTCCACTAGGCGCCATTTCTAAAAAATGGCATAAACTAGATCAGTTTATGCATCAAAATACATAATCCCATACTTATAAAACACTAAACATAAATTGAACTATCTATGGATATAATCCATAATCATAAATATGTTTTCTTTGAGGAAGTATATACTCATAAACCCTTCATAATGATTTGTAAAGAAAGTGAGAGTTATCCTAAGCATATCCCCCGGGAGTGTCGTAACCAAGAGTGCAGCAAGGCCCGTTGTCGTGCACCAGTTCCCGTTCGAGTCTAGCTCAAAGCGGTGTTTTCGGGTTTTACCCCTAGGTACATCTGTGCCAGAGCCGCCTCTACCTGCTCGTATCCAGACAGGGATGTATTGCTCGGAAAACTCACAATGTCTTTACAATACCAAAATTCTAGGAAGTTCTTCTATACTAATCCTCAAAGTTCATCTTAGGTCTATGTGCTCTAATCAGAGTTTATCTAAATCTAGCTTCCAAGGTTTGTACTAAACTTCCTCTGATACCAACTGTAACGCCCCGACCCCAGCTACCCAGAGTCGGTGCATTAATTACATAACATTGGCATGATCACAAGAAAGATCAAATCTCGAAAGACCGATTGGTTTAGTAGCCTTGGAAACACTAGATATATTCATATGTTTTACATTACATCATAAAATGAAAAACTAATACAACAACATAATGTTTCCACAATCCAAACTATTAACCCATCATAAAATCCCTGCAGGTCATTCATAACTTACTTCTTCACATCCTGGGAAAAATAAAACATAAAAAAAAGGGGTGAGCTCAAATGCCCAGTAAGGATAACAATAAAGTGGAAACTTTCATAAATAAGAATAAACATTTAAGGCAATGTATAACTAAAACAAAAGCCTTTTAAATACGAACTTTCAACATGGTATGGCATAAATAAAATGAAATAATGCCATTTACTTATTCACATGGATATTCTACTAAATGAACAATCACATGCAAAAATCAATAACCACTTTCATAATGTTGGAATGCATAATGCCAGACTATCATAACCACATAGCCAAGGCCTCGTGCCAAGACTACAAATAAGATTTTGTCAAGGCCTTGTGCCAAGACACTAGTTTGTCTCATGAGACCTACCGATGCATCGAGGAGCTATAGCGGGCTCCACCCGTCACTTATTAAGTCCAATGCATTCCCATATGAAAAGTTTTAAACATAACATAAACATTCGTATTAAAACTAGCATACGAAATGTCAATACTTTCACAATAAACTATGAATGGTATAAAAATAGCACATCCACAGTCAAACATATCACAAAACCTTCAATACAATATAGAAGTTTTGTATCATAATAAATCAACTTCAAATAATCTTAAAATCCATCAAAGGATGTTGACATAGATGAAATCAAAATTCTTTTTAAAGAAATATCTCCTTTTATTTTGAAATCATTTAAGATCCATATAAAATAAAACATTTTCTTATAAGCTTGTAAGGAAAGCTTTGATGATTTTATAACGGCGTAAAATAACCGCACCCGCCTTATAAGTTAAAAAAAAACATTCTTACCTCAATTCTGTCGAAAAGGTTAAAAAGGACCTTGTTTTGAAAACGACGGAAAGATTCCTTTATAAACCTCTTATAAAAAGTCAAAAAAAGGGTATAAATGACTTTAACCCATATTCTTGTAAATAGTAAAAATGTTTTGAAATACATTTTTAAGAAACATGGATGTGGATGATAAAGAGATCCCAGTAGATTATTACATATAAACAACCTCGGATAATGAAGAGATTGTGAAATAACCCTTACCTTGTACTTTTCCTTGGTTGGGGTAGGTTGACCTCCTCTACTTCGGGTTCTTCCTTTTGATTTGATCAAAAGGGCTCCTTAGGTTGGCTTTCTGATCAAACTAAGGCCTCTAGGTTGTAGTGAGGGATGTTGGGAGAGTATTTGGGCAGAGTTTGGCCGAACCAAAAGGCTTTGAAGGTGTGAAGAAATGAGAAGGAGGAGTGCCCTTTTTATAAGAGGGGTGAAGGGCACCTTTGGAAAAGCTAGAAATATTAATTTATAATAAATTCATATTCGGTTTCTAATGGCTACAAAGCTTATTATTAAAAGGTTAAGGTGGGGATAGGTCGAAAACCACTCAACCAATAGAATTTAGACAGGTTTGGGTACTTATATTAACCTTATCATTAAGTATTAACTCTAAGTTAATTAGTTTCACTTTTACAATGTCTCTTTGTATTTTTATATAATATGGTTAATAAACATACTATATACATCCAAGCGACCCCCAAGTGGTCCATTAATGATTAACCTATCATAATATAAGTCTCTTGGCCGAACCTTAGATTTTTAGGAATTTAATATCAATTAATAATATAATATTTGTTTTAAGAACTCTTTTATGTCAATTTTGACACTATTCAATAGTTGATTTTTGTGAAACTCATAACAGATTGATTACTTCGAACAAAGTCCATTACATCAATCCTAATATATCATATTAGCCTAGAAAATTAGTTTAATTAATTAAAAGTTTCATATTATATTTATTTGGGTATTTATAATATCAATTATTTTAATTTTTCACTATTATAGTAATTACTGCATCATCATTGTGTCATAAATAAAATAACTTATTTAATGTGTAAAAATTATAAATAAAATATAATTATGTAGGAAATCTTTTTAGCTTTCTAATTAATATTTATAATCTAAAATCCAACATATATAACCCTATGTAAAAATTTTTGTTCTAAAAGATATATGCTTGTGTCATTTTTGTATTCATTTTAACTAAATTAAAATAAAGTGTCATTATCACTTACAAGTGGATCCATGGGGTCCCAAAATTGACAAAAAGATGCCCATGGTCGACCATCTATCAACAAATAGGGTTAAGACACGTTTTTAGGGTAATTTAGTATTATTATAATATTATTTTTTAACCCTTATTTACCGGATTTACCCTTAACCATGGTAAATAAAATATTTACCGCAGTAATTATTCAAAATGTCTAAAAATAAAAGTTACCTATTTACACAATTTGAACATCCTGATTCCAAATATTGAATCCATTTTCATAAATTCAAAACACAGAAGTGGCAGAAATTAATTTAAAATTAATTCCCGCTGTCAAAACAAAAAGCGTGTTTTTAAGAGATAATAACTATCAAAAGATTGACACTTGTTTATGTTCGGTTTAATTGTAAAATTATGTCCAATGACCAACATTATATTAAATGGTAAAAATATATTCTAAATATACTTTAAAACTACTAAAATTCATAATTTATCACTATTAACTATTTTGATTAAAAAAGTTGTTTTTAATTAAAATTTAGTAATTTTCACTATTCATCAAAATATGAAAGTTATCCGAAAAGTACCAAAATTTCACCTTAGGCTAAATTCGATATTCCGAGTCCAAAAATGAAGTCCATTTTCAAATATAAAATATATATAATTTCAAAAATTAGGTATTACTATTCACAACGGCTAGTTTAATTAGTTGTGGTGTGTGTTAGAACTCGAGGTTGCGTATAACACACGCTATCACATTATTCAAAGGGAAACGTACCGTAGAAGCTTGGGGTGTTACATTTTTGGTTGCAAAAAATTTATTTTCTTGAGAACAAGGTATATAAGGATGGAATAATAGCTTATCCTACCAAAACAAATGTGGTTGATGAATAACCAAGGCCCAAAAATGATTCATAGAATAGTATTTTTCTTGGGATAACTGGTTATTACCGATGGTTCGTTAAGAACATGGAACAATTAACTATCTGTATAACCAATTTAACATGAAAAGGGGTTTTTTTGGACCAAAGAATGCGATGTATGTTTTTTTGGAACTGAAGAAGATATTGGTGAATACTCCAGTTTTGGCCTTGCCTTCTCAAAATGGTGAGTTGGTCATCTACCGAAATGATTATTTGAAGGTACATGGTTGTGTTTTGATATTGAATGATCAGGTAATTGCTAACGATTCATCAAAACATAAACCACATGGGTTAAATTATCCCACACAAGATTTTGAATTGGAAGCTGTAGTTTTTTTCTATGAAAATTTTGAGGCATTATTTATACGGAGCCAAATATAAAATACATACAGACCAAAAAAGTCTAAAGTATATATTCACTAAGAAGGAATTAAACATGACTTAGAGAATACGGATTGAACTGAAAAAGGACTATGATTGCATCATCAATGACCATCCAGATAAAAAAAGAAGCAGATTCCTTGAGTCGAAAACATCATGCATCATTTACAATGTTACATTTGGACAATTATCCCTTGTTTAATGATTAGATGAATTTTGGATTAGAAGTTGTTCGTGTAGGGAATTAATCTATTTTGTCTCATGTTTCATTGCAGTCATCATTATCAGATAGTATTTAGAAACTGTAGATGTATGACCTTGGGCTATATAAAAAGGTATAATTGGTTAAAAAGGGTACATTTCTAGAATTTAATCTTGATAAATATTGTGTTTTATGATTTAGAAAAGGGTTATGTGTGCCTTGTGATTCCCAGTTGATGAAATAATTGCTGTGTAAAGCTCATTGGACTCCATTTTTAGATCATCCTTGCAGTACCAAGATATACAGAGACATTTGGGAGTATTATTGGTTTGATGGAGTGAAATGAGATATTGATGAATTTACATTGAAATGCTTGAAATGTCAATAGGTTAAGGAAGAGTGGATGTTACTCATGGGGATGCTTCAGCCTTTCCCAGTGCTAGAGTGGAAATGGAAGAATGTATCCATGGAATTTATGGTAGGACTACCAAAGAATTCTCAATGTAGAAATGCTATTTGGGTTATTGTTGATTGGAAGATAAAAGATGCACATTTTATTTCTATTTAAGATACAATGTCTTTGGATAAAAATTCTAGATTATTCCTCAAAGATATTTTCATGATACATGTAGTTCCTCTTTCCATTGTATCTGAAAAGGATCTCAAGTTTACTTCTAACTTTTGGATGGGACATCTAAAGTCATTGGGCACAAGATTAAATTTATGTACATCCTTTCACCGTTAATCTGATGGGCAGTCACAATGAATGATTCATACATTAGTGGATATGCATTGAGATTTTTAACTGGACTACCAAGGATGTTGGTAACATCTTCTTTCTTTAGTTGATTTTTCATATAATAATAGTTTTCATTCAACTATATAGATGGAACCATTCAAGGCACTGTATGGGAAGCAGTGTCACACATCACTGTTTTGTGATGAATTCAGTGAGAGAAAGATGATGGGGATGTAATTAGTAGAAGTAGTGGATAAGAATGTAAATATTATCTAGTATAACATGAGGAATACTCAAAGAAGGAAAATTTTTTATACAGATTACATAACGAAAGACTTCTATTTCGAGGTAAGTGACCATGTTTTCCTTAAAATATCTCATTGCAAATGTGTGATGTCTTTTTGGTAAAAAGGGTAGCTATGTTTGTGGTTCATTGGCCCTTTTGAAATCCTAGAGAAAGTTGGAACAATTTCATACCATTCTTATTTTCCTCCGAGTTTCTCTTAGGTACACAATATTTTTCAGGGATCAATATTGAGGTAGTAGGTGCCAGATTCATCACATTTCTTGATCCCAGACGTAGTACAGCTTGAAGATAACCATTCTTCTGAAGAAGAACCCATTCATATTCTTGATATAAGAAAACATGTACTACGAAATAAGTTTGTCCACTAGGTAATGGTTTTGTGGAGAAACCACATGGTAGAAGAAGCTACACGGGGGTCTGAAAATTCTCTATGGGAAAGGTACCCTCACATGTAAAATGGTTAAAAAATTGTGAGTATGTAATTTATATAAGGTTGGGATAATGTAACACCCCATGGTTTTAAAAATAAATTGAATCCTTGAATCTCTGTTTTAGGTATATATTTATTACTTTCCTTTAAAAAAAATTTAATAGCTTCTATGTTTTGTGTTTTCAAAAATATTCACCTACAATTTTGTTCTGTAAGTTATTTTGAGTCTTATGGAACCATATTGTTTTTGGTGAATAGTAAAACAGCTTTATGAAAATTAATATGAATATTATGTGACAATAACAGATAGTGAATTGAATTATTAATTTATTTTCTTAAGGATTTAAGGTAATGAAATATTGTTTAATTTTTCAATGTAATATAAGTGCGGTTATAGTTTTAAAATTTTTAATGATTGAATTACGTATGATTTTATTTAAAAATTAAATTAATTATATTTATAAAATTATTTTCGGAAAAAGGATTCCATCTTTGAATTAAAGATGTAGAATAATGGATAGGGTGAATTTTTGGTATTTTTCCGAAATTGTTTATTTTTTGGTGAATAAAAAAAATACAGTTTTGAGAGTCGGTGTGTTAAGGACATCATTAATTATGTAATTATGATGTAATAAATCAAGAAGATTTTTTTACTATTAAATAATATATGAGGTTTACCATGTGGCAAATACTATGGGAAAATACTATGGGTATTCCCATGGTTTTGAAAATTCCACCAATGAGGCATCCCTTAAAAATTATTAAAATAATCCCTCTATTTTTCAATAAATACGAAACCATAATTTTATTAACATGATTAAAAATTCTTCATCAACGAATATATTGTGTCCTTACATCCATATTAGTCCTCCCAAGGTTTATTCAAGCCCCTAAGGTCCCAACAATAATGTTCTAGGAGTAACTCTACAAAGTATGAAAATTCTCAATTTCTTTTTTTCCATTCATGTTCTCTTTAATGTGGTATAACATTCAATTTTTCATAACATGTTCTCATTTTAATTGTATTAATTATATATTATGTATTATGATTTATTTTTAGAGGGGTGATGCTTATCCCTCCTCTTTTTAATATTTTTGAAAACCATGTTGCATAGTCATTAGGGTGCCGAATATTTGTAATGGATTTCTCAATTACTCTTTTATTTGGAGTTCATTTATTTTCTTATTCATTCCTCTTCTCCTCATACCCAAGAGGAATTATAGCTCTAGAAATTAGGTAAATTTTTTTAATTTCTCATGTTCATGGAAAAATTTTCATCATTATTCTACTCCTCTCCCACTTATTCCAGAAATAAAAACATTGTCTGTGATGTGTTGAATTACCAATATCGTGGATGATGTGATTTCAATTTGCATTAATTATTTTATGTATGGTCAGGAAACCTTTTTTATGGTCGAACTAGGTTATAATATTTGTATTATTTTACATTCATGGTTCTGTAAATATTTTTTACACCTAGTTTTAATTTATAAAAAAATGACATTGTTATTATCAAAGAACAACTAAAATGATATAAGCGAACATTGCTAATGTTTTAACTTATGAATCATCATCATGTAAGAATTAAAAATGATAAATGGTATAGGTTATGGATTTAGAAATATTTAAATAAAACTCCATTACAATTATAGAGTTTCCCTTCAAATCGACAAGAACAATCCATCGTGAACCTATCATGAAAATCATATAAAGAGCTCATACAAAACAGGCCAAGGAACAAAATAATAAAAATTTACTCGTGAAATGAATTAATGAAATGATAATATAATGAATTATAATGATAAATATTATTCTTTAATATATTAATAATAGTCGTTTAACTACTATTAAAGAGGTTTAAATGAGTTGTATAAAAGACAAAACTGAGGTAAGGGAATTCATTACCTGCTTTCTATCCTTTTGGTTAACCTTATTCATCATTATTTATGTGGTATTTGAATTGTTTGTATGATGAATTATGATTATATTATGTTGAATTATATTTATTTATAGAGTATATAAATATTATATCTACTATATAAAGTCTCAATTCAATTATATTCAATTTATAAGGGAATTTTTAACTATATTTCCATCCATAGGGTTAACCTTATACTTCGTTATTTATGTGGTATTGAAATTGATTGTGTGATGGGTTTTGTTAATATTCTTTTGAATTAAATGAAATTACAGTATATATACATATTTAATCCACTCTATTAGGTCTCTTGTCAATAATAAGTATTAAGTAAGGAGTTTTTTCTTTTAAAATCCTTTTTTAAAATTCTATTTTACAAAATTCAAAAGAATTGTATTTATACAATTATTCAAGTTGTATGATTATGTTTGGATTCTTGGGATTTTGTTATGATCAAGTAAGGGACCTATATCTCCCTCTAATGTATTGTTTATGTGTATGTTAGAGGTCGGTCGTATGGTTACTCTAAGTTTAACTGCAATGATTACACAAATTGTAAGGTATCCATGAGGATTACAAATTTAATGTATCCAAGAGGGTTACAATATTATGTAAGTAATTCTACAAGAAACCATTATGATTATAGTTATTTTATCAAATTTATTGTGGATCTTGTGTAAATTACATGTTTTAAAATTTAATTATATATGGGTGAAAATAATGTCTTTTGAATATGTTTTCATACCATATAAGTATTCATGGACTAATGTTTTCTTCTTTTTTTTACACCCCATACTAAACTTTTTGTGCTTATCCCATGTTTTTATACTATTTGAATAGGACATAAGTATGTGTAATACAAAGAAGTAATCCAAGTTAAATGTTTGAATAATTTTCTATGAAATCATTTTTTAAGCTTTAATGTTTTATAATTTTAAAAAATGGAAACTATTTTTAGGGTATCCAATATGTAACAATGTGTTAGGTAATGAATGTATTATGTCCAAATTTTCTAAGGCTCTAAACATGAATGGATCCTCAAATTAAAAGGAAGTGATTTATTTTATAAAATCAAGAATATGTAATGTAATAAGTCTGGGTTCGTTTATGACATATTTGATCAACATATGAAAAAAAGAATCATTCCCTTACAAAGTGAATATATTAGAAAAATAAGGATTTAAATCTTTTTATTCTTCATCAGATAAAACATGTAATTAATTATAACGATTTGGAATTCCTAAAAGCAATGTTATTAATTATTTTGACTTATTAGTTCATAATAATCCAATTATGGATTAATTTAAACGATTTAAAATTAATGATGACTTTATTAAAAAATAAATATTGAATTAATTTTGTTGTATCCAATTCTAAAAAACCAAAATATTGTATGATTTCCATAAAAAACCAAAAAACATTACTAACATTATTTTTGGAGATCCCCTATGTCTATGAAGTATTTAATCCCTTAGATAAACATATAAAGAGTCACATTAAAATAATTAAATGTTTATTGGAATGGTTGAACCGTCCCACTCCTAAATTATTCAGTGAATTGTATTATGAGATTTAAATTTCTTATAAGAAATTTTATTATCTCATTTCATTATTTTATATAAAATTTATTGTATAATTACCAATATTTAGAAAAAAAATCAATAATATTATATTATATTATTCAAAGAAATATAAAATGCTATTACATGTTGGTTTATAATTTCTCTTTGAGGGAAACTTGTTAACTCATAAGATGGTATGAACTGTTAATTTGGAAATTATTTAGGTGAGAGAAATTAGTATCTCATTATATTTTATTTATTTATTTTGGAAATAAATTGTTTGTAATTGGTTGTAGGAATCATTTTTGAGTGGCTAGAAATTGGTCATATGGAGATGGGGGTCGAGTGATGATTCCTAGAAGAACCATGATTTTGAGGTTAAAAACCTTGTGGTATGAAGTCCCTTAAAATTTAGGGATCTCATATACACTTAATTTAGTTTAATAATTATTATGTTCTAATAAATTTTCTGAATATTCTTGATTATGATTTCATGTGTGTGTGTGTATCCCATTATACCAGTTCATGTAACATGATTCCACGAACATGCATATAGATTGTTTGGATATGTTTGATGTAGATCACATTAAATTGTTGGAATAATTTAAAATTATATTAATTTAATATATAAAAATCATGTAATTGTTGATTCAAATATGTTATATGTATTTTCAATTAAAATTTAATTTCTAGAATATATTAATATTTGTATCGTTCTAAGATGGAAAGAAACCACACATTATAAAAAATCTAATACTAAAATAATCTGATGGAACATGTAGGAAATATAATAAGAGTCTGTAAAAAAAATTTATGGGAGAATTTATTTATCTCATCGACATAATGATAATATGGATCGAACACATGGGAAGTATTTCATTTAAAATGAAAAATCAATGTGACAATATAATAATAAGAAATTTCACAATGTAAAAAAGTGATAGTAAAACCCAATGAAGGGATCAGGAAAAATAATTCTAGAATAAATGAAGGCCAAAATGTATAAAGGATCAAACATAATTTAAATATAATGAAAGTTAACAAAATGAACAACTATATAGGATTTCACTGAATAATTAGTTGATTTTTACATGTAATGGCAGAGCAACCATCAATGTTGACATGAAACTTTAAATAAACCATAACAAAAATGAAGAATTATATCAGCATATCATCAATAAAAGTCCATTTTTTATTCATATTTAAATGAAATTATAATAATTTAATAAACTAGATTTATATACAAAAATATGCGGGTCTTCATGATGGTCCACAAAAACATTTTTTTTGAAAAAAGTGTTTAAAAATATTAGAGATACATGGAATAAATTGATAAATGAAAAATTCAGGTCAATTTAAATATATATTAAATTATCCATACATGTAAAGAAAAACATATAATCTATTATAAATTATTGAGACTCAATTTTCTAATATTATCATCAACAAGGAATTAATGAACAACAAAACATATTCAGTAATATTTTTAAATAAAATAAGTCCATGAGTATAGAAGAATGATATACATAACAGTAGCAAAACAAACTTTACTACACTAAATTATTTCTTTACCATACTCAGATTTATTTACTTTCAACATGTTTGAGTATCGCAAATGTTATTATTTTACAAAAACTTATGAATCGAATGAATGAGTGATACACACTCTATACCAAATATTTTTATTTTTAGTTCCACATATAACTATAGAAGAGGTTGTCTGTGACCTGTATTATCATTTTCCCAATTAGATATATAGAAAATCATTTTGGAAGAATAGTCTATCTTAGTAATTTTTTTAATACATGAGCCAGGCTTTGAATCATTTTATTTTATAATAAACTCAATGGTAGTAGATGAAATCCAATTATAGGGGATTTGGTATTAGATTAATACAAAAACCCTATTTATAATTTATATGCATACATTTTTTATTCCTCTTTATATAATTATTAGAAATATTGTAATCTATTTTTATGAACTATATAAAAAAGATGACTTTGATAGTTTACTATAATTTTTATTGATATAATGTGTTTGTTTTTATAATTTTTTTTTCATAAGATACAATTTTTTAATATTATTTTAGTTGTTCCTTAATCACAAATTTGAGAAACCTTTTGAATTAACAAATTATATTTTTCAATATTATTTATTAATAAGAAATATATAATTTTTTTGATTATTTATTATTTATGTATTTTTACCATACATTTTAATTAGAAACTCATTTATTCCCCATATTCGTTTGTCCATTGGTGCCAACATTTGTAATCATACCTTTACAAAACCTATTCACACAGTCATCAAGTTTTAGGTAATGATCTTAAATTTTGATTATATTGAAATTTAATCATATATGGATAATAATATACAATAAAAAACATTCATTAATGGGGCTCCGTATTTTAATGAGAGTAACCATTCTCAAAAAAAGTTTAAAATAAAAATAATTGTTGAGAGTATAGGATTTGATATCTGTATTTTTATTGAAGATAAAGATGAGAAAACAAAATATTATTTAGATGAATAGAGTGATTAAAGTAGGGTTTATATGATTGAAAATGTAAATCCTTGAATTAATTATATTTTTATTTTAATATAATATGAGTTTAATATATTGTCTCCATGTTCTATAACCTTATAAATTTGAGAAACTCTTGAGATATCTTGTGAGGAAACCACACATGTCAAAAACATTTATTTAAATACATATAATATTAAGTATGATAAATTCAACATGATACATGTTCAGTCAATTTATAATATATATCATAGTTTTAGTGAAATTTTAAAGACTATGCATTAAATTTTAAATACAATTGGTTTCAAAGATTAAGTGGTATGACTACAATAATGTATACTTGACTAATGGAGAGAAACTACATTTTCCATTAATGATTCCAACAATATTGACACATTAAAAGTGATGGAAGTCATTTGAAATATTATTATTCACGTGGAGGACCATAAAATAAGTAATTAAGATGATGATAAACTGAAGAATAACTCAAAAGATATCAATAATTAAGAATCAAGGAAAAAAATAATATTAATGCTGAAATATCAAGTAATGATGAACCACCATTATATGATGATGGAGAATTGAATAACCCATCATAACGATTTATGAAATATTATTAGAGTAATAAAGTATTAAAAATAAAAAAATATGGGGGAAAATATGATATGAAAGGAAATATGAAAAATATGTAGAAAAATGATGATTCTTAAAGTGTTGTGTCCTTAAATGTGTATAAAAATGGACACTTCTAACCAGACTATCTTAATAGTTAATTTAAAATATTGTATGATGAAAAAGGTAAAAGGTATTAGTGGATATGATTCTACATAGATTTATTTAGATGATATCTTGAGTTATTTTGATTCATAATGAGAATATAAAATGATTAAGCTATGATGTGTTTTATGAAAAAAACATTTTAGGTATCAAATATATTTCTCATATCTCCTAAAAAAATTAAAAATATTTTTGAGAATGAAAGTAATGAATAATATGTTCCAGTGAGAATTTATTTTAATATTTATCTATATAGAAGTAAATTATTAGTAAAAATAATGAAATATATAAAATTTAAATGAAGTGGAATAGATATTACGCTCAATTTAATTTTGATTTTTCAATAGAAAATGATAAAAATTCCCCATTGATTATACAGAATGATTAATATAAAATATGAAATGGGAAATAAAATAATAATATATTAATTGTCCTTAATGGTACATAAACAATTACAATAGTTTTTTATAATAAAACCACTCAAAAATACTCTAATTTAATTGGTTACCATCTTTTTAAAAATAAATTTATTATGTATTTATTTAATAATAGTTCTAGTTCTTATATATCTATAAATATTTATTATTCTTATCTGAAGAAAATAATTTTTACTTCTAAAAGAATATAAAAAACATATAGGAAACAAAATACCCATTTTGGGTTTTTAAATCACTTATTATTAACATTTCCATACATAATAAAATACGGGTACAATAATAATTTCCCTTTTAAATTTATATTTAACGAAACATGCTTGAAGAGTACTAATGTTAATATATAATATTTGGATTGTGGGTATTCCATACATATGACTTGGGACAATTCGAGAATCATGAAACGTATAGTAGATGATGGTGTTCATTTCACATTTGGTGAAAATCCCATAGGAAAAATAATTTGACTCAGTCAAATTGGTAACCCCATAAAAATATTAGGATTTTTAATATATTATTTATTGATGGATTAAAATATTCTGTACTTGAGATATCATAATTATGTGAAGATAGATGTCATGTCATGTTGGAGAATAATTATTTTATGATTCATGATTATAATAATGTATTTGTTTGTACTTCTTTATGAACTAATAATGTTTATACTATTGATTTAAATTCAATATTCTATAAAAACATTTCTCCATTAGATTCATTTCTCAAAGAGTCCTGGAATTGGTATAGGATACTAGTACATTGTATCAAAAATCACATAGAAATATAACTATGAAAGGGTTAATCAAGGATCTTCATAAATTAGAATATCCAATTGAATAATTATGTAAACCATGTTAAAAAGGAATACCATAAAATATATTTCAAACCAAAGAAATATGTGTCCACTTATCATTTTAATGTAGGTTCACATGGACTTATTTCAGAACTCTATAGTTTTTTACCAAAATAGTGTCCACTATGATTATGTAATATAGATTAATTGTCTTGATACACCAAAATATTATTTCTATCTCAAAAAAGTAAATTTGTTTCTTTATTTTCAATGTATAAATGATATTTATAATTTCAAAGTGGACATAGAAATAAATACATATGAAGTGATCATGTTTGTGAGTTTAAAAATCATGATTTTTGAATATCTAGCCTCAAAATATGGAAATAGTTAAAAAAATTATACTATTAGGGACCTATATTAGAATTTTACAGTATAAAAAAGAAATAGAATACTTCATAAATGTTAACAAACCATGTTCAAGAATATGAATTACCTATATTTTTTTTGGAAGAGCCTATGAATACCTATATCTTATTTATTAGTAGATATTTAATTAGTCCACTGTTAAATAAAACACCATAAGATTTAGGGAATTTTAGAAAACTAGAAAAAAATTTCTCTATTGTTGTTTGTTGAGAAGTTTTTATAATCAATGTGAATGATAAATTTGGAAAAATTTCATCCAAAATTCAATGAAGAAAATTTCATTTGATAAACAACATCTAGTAAAAAATAATAATTATTCAAGAAAAAGACCATGATTTTGGAAAATATATTGACATAAAGTTTGAAGAGATACATCAACATAAATCAAAGAAATATTTTGAAAATATTGAGCATGACATTACTAATTTAGATAAAAATTCCATACATTCAAATAATTATGTTATACCTACAATATGAAAAAACATCTAGATTTGATGAACAGTTTGACACCCAAAATGTATAAGAGAATTAAATTTCAAATACATATATTAATAGAACTATAAGGACTCATATAGTTTATAATATAGAGCATTCATGTCAGACATTTAATCGAATATCATCAAATTACCAATAAAAGGGCAATTATGGTTAATAGAAAATCATGAATAATTTAATATTTTTTAATGAAATAATTCCTTAAATGTAGTGGTAATACCAATGTACAACAAAACCATTAGAACATAATGGATTTTTTTATAAATATAGTAAACTATTTGAGAAAATTTTTTAGCATTAAAAAAAACACTATTTCCATAAAGATATTGAAAAAACGAAGTTATTAACTATAAGGAAACCTTTACGATAGTATATAGACTTGAATTCATAAAAATGTTTCTTTCATATGTTTTATATTAGGTTTTTTGATTATATAAAATATATATCATCAATGAATTCATAAATAGTTATATAATTGATGATTTTATTATAAATCAACCCCAATATTTCAAAACCTCACCATCCAAATCATGTATTTAAATTAACAGAATATTTATATGGATTGAAATATGATCATTGTTTTTATAATAACATATTCAAATTTCTTATAATTTCAAAAATTTATTTAACAAAATAGATGGCCCTGATTTTTTGGGTGAATTAATTTCACAAGATATTTTTTTTCAAAAATTATATGATGATGGTATTATCTTTGGAACAATAAAAAACATCTAAATAATAACATTCAAAAAATGATTCAAAATGAATAAGTAATTATTTTACTGGTTTAGTTAAAATTATTTATTGGATTTCACAACTTTCAAAACAATGAATGAATTATTATAAATCAAATAAATTACACTAAGGGCCCTTTGAAACGTTTTGGAATAGATAATATTAATGGTTGTGATACTGTCCTGAGTAAAAGATGTAAACATGATCTTGATAAAATTTAGAATCTAGTTGATCAAACTAATAATGTAACACCCCAAGCTTCAACGGTACACTTCTCTTTGAATAATGTGATAGCGTGTGTTGTACGCAACAACAAGTTCTAACACACCAAAACCAATCAAACTAGTAGTTATGAATTGTAATACCTAATTTTTGAAATTATATATATTTTATATTTAATAATGGACTTCATTTTTGGTTTTGGAATATCGAAATTATCCTAAGATAAATTTTTGGTATTTTTCTGAGAACATCCAATTTTTATGAATAGTGAAAAATACTTAAAAAAACATTATTAATAAAAATAATTTATAGTGATAAATTATATTATTGAGTGGTTTTAAAGTATAATTATAATATATTTTTACCATTTTATCCAATGGTGTTCATTAGAATTAATTTCACATTGAAATTGGACCTAAACAATTGTCAATCTTTTGGTATATATTGTTTCTTCAAAACACGGTATTTGTTGTGACAGTGGGAATTAATTCTATAATTAATTAATGAAACTTATATGTTTGGAATTTGGTAAAATAGACATCATTTTTGAATTCGGAATATCAATTATAGCTTAGGGTAAAATTTTGGCATTGTTCTGAAAAACATCAATTTTTGATGAATAGTGAACCTATTAAGTGGTATTTAAAAAACTGAATTTTTCATAAAACTTAATTTTACTGCTTCTGTGAATGGAATTTCGAAAATCCTAGAGACACGGTTAATATCAAGAACTAAAATGTGGTTCAATGATATGAAAATAATTTTTGGGGAATAAAACTTTTTACTTTTATTTACCACGGTTAAAAGTAAATAAGGTAATTAAGGGTAAAAATGATATTAATATTACCCTAACACGGGTCCTAATTCTATTGGACAAGTGTATCTCTACCAAAACCAACTTTAGGAATAAAATATAATCATTTAGGTCCACTTGTATAAGATGAGGACATTTATTATTATTTAAATCAAAGATGAGTTAAAAGAGTTAAAATCAACGCTTATTTACTAAAACATTTTTAATATAGGGTTATACAAACAATAAATTCAATTTTAAAGATTAATTAGAAATATAAAATGATTTTCTACATAATGATATATTATTTGTAATTTTTAGACATTAAATAATTTAATTTATTTATGACACGATGATGATGGAGTAATTACCATAATAGTGAAAAATTAAAATAATTGATATTATAAATACCCAAATAAATATAATTTGAGACTTTTAATGAATTAAACTAATTTTCTAGGATAATATGAAATATTAGGATTGATTTCATTAACTTTTTTCGAAGTAATAATTCTGTTATAAGTTTCACAAAAAATAAACAATTGAATAGTGTCAAAATTGACATAAAAGAGTTTTTAAAACAAATTTATTTTATTAATTGATATTAAATTCCTAAAAATATAAGGTTCGGTCAAGAGACTTATATCATGATAGTTGTATCATTAATGGAGCACTTGGGGGTCTCTTGGATGTATATAGTTTGTTTATTAACTATATAATATAATAATATAAAGTGACATGGTAAATGTCAAACTAATTAACTAATAGTTAAAACTAAATGATAAGGTTAATATAGTAACCCAAACCTATCTAAATTCTAATGGTTGAATCGTTTTTGACCTATACCCTCCGTAAACTTTTAATAATCAACTTTGGAGCCATTAGAAACCGAATATGAATTTATTATAAATTAATATTTCTAGCTTTTCCAATGGTGCCCCTCACCCCTCTTATAAAAGGGCACTCCCCCTTCTCATTACTTCACACCTTCAAAGCCTTTTGGTTCAGCCAAACTCTTCCCAAATACTCTATCAACATCCCTCAATACAACCGAGAGGCCTTAGTTTGATTATAAAGACAACCTATGGAGCCCTTTTGATCAAATCAAAAGGAAGAACCCGAAGAAGAGGTAATGTTTTCACCACGCTTTTTCAAATTCAATTCTTCTTCCACTTATTATTTCATTGTTATTACCACTATAAAATAAAAACTCCGGAATCTTATATATACTGTGATGTTATTATAAATATGGTACAACCATATTCAGTATTCTATCCTCTCTTTGAATAACATGTCACCATTAGTGCGTACGTACGGCTTACCGTCTGCACGTCGTGGTGTAATTGTAATTCAAAATATTATTATTTGGATGGGTATAATAATGATGTGTAACTAATGTAAATAATAAATATAACATGATAATGATTATGTATATATGATATACTATCCAATTATATATTATTTTAATATCAAAAGAATTATATTGTCGCTCGTGCGTACGTACGGACTACCGTCTCCACGAACGCGATGAGATTCATTCTCCGTCGTATCCATTCAAGTATAATTATCATTTTATGATTTAAAAATAATGTTTAAGGACTTGATATAATTCTTGATATGAATAAGATACAACCTATCTATGAAAAACATGGTTTACGTAACAAAACATATAAAAGAAAACGAGTAAGTTTACACCTGAAACGACGATAATACTAAGATATTATTTACAAAGCAATGTTAAAAGATCATATATGATATATTATTAATATATATGATTCTTGTATAATTTAATATCAATTATTTCACCATTATACAGGAGTTTAACCTACCCTCAACCAAGGAAAAGCAAAGGTAAGAGTTTATTTCGTAATCACTTTATTATCCGAGGTTGTTTATACATAATAATCTACTGGGATTTATTTATCATCCACATCCATGTTTCTCCAAAATGTATTTCAAAACAGTTTCACCATTTACAAGAATATGGGATAAATTCATTTATACCATTGTTTGACTTTTATAAGAGGTTTATAAAGAAATCATTCCGTTGTTTTCCAAACATGGTCCTTTTTAACCTTATGGCAGAATTAAGGTAAGAATGTTTTTTTAAATTATGCGGTGGGTGCATCTATTTTACGCCATTATAAAATCGTCAAAGCTTCCCTTACATGATTATAAGAATACTTTCAAAGAAAATGTTTCATTTCATATGACTCTTAAATGATTTCAAAATAAAAAGATATATTTCTCTAAAAAGAGTTTTGATTTCATCTATGTAAACATCCTTTGATGGATTTTAAGCTTATTTGGAGATGATTTATTGTGAAACAAAACTTCCATATTGAATTTAAGGTTTTGTGATATGTTTGACTATGGATATGTTATTTTCATTGTTGATGGATGAATTATTTACATTTTGTATGCTAGTTTTGATAAGAATTTTTATGTTATGTTTAAATCTTCTCAAATGGGAATGCATTGGACTTAATATGTGACGGGTGGAGCCAGCTATAGCTCCTCGATGCATCGGTAGGTCTCATGAGAAAAACTAGTTTCTTGGAACAAGGCCTTACAAAAATTTATTTGTAGTCTTGGCACGAGACCTTGGCTATATAGTTATGATATTCTCGCATTATGCCTTCCATCATTATGAAAGTGGTTATTGATATTGCATGTGATTATTCGAATAGTAGAATTTCCATGTGAATAAGTAAATGGAATTATTTCATTTCAATTTTTCCATACTATGTTGAAGTTCAAGTTTAAAAGTTTTTTGTTTTAGTTATACATTACCTTAAATGTTTATTCTTATTTATGAAAGTTTCCACTATATTGTTATCCTTACTGGGAATTTGGGCTCACCCCTTTTCTATGCTTTATTTTTCCCATGTTGTGAAGAAGTAATTTATGAATGACTTGTAGGGATAGTGTGAGAGTATAAGAGTGTGTAATATGGAGACTATGTTGTTGTAGTTTTCATTTTATGTTGTAATGTAAACCTTATGAATATATCTAGTGTTTCCAAGGCTACTAAACCAATCGGTCTTTTGAGATTTAATCTTTCTTATGATCATTCCAATGTCATGTAATAATGCACCCACTCTGGGTAACTGGGGTCGGGGCGTTACAGTTGGTATCAGAGGAAGTTTAGTAAAAACCTTGGAAGCTTGATTTAGATAAACTCTGATTAGAGCACATATATTTAATATGGACTTTGAGGAGTAGTATAGAATAACTTCCTAGAATTTTGGTATTGTAGAGATTTTGTGAGTTTTCCGAGCAATACATCCCTGTCTGGATACGAGCAGGTAGAGGCGGCTCTGGCACAGATGTACCTAGGTGTAAAACCCAAAAACACAGCATTGATCTAGACTCGAACGGGAACTGGTGCACGACACTGGGCCTTTCTGCTTTCTTGGTTACGACACTCCCAGTGGATATGCTTAGGATAACTCCCATTTTCTTAAAAAATCATTATGAAGGGTTTATGAGTATATACTTTCTCAAAGAAAACATTCTTATGATTATGGATTATATCCATAAATAATTCAATTTATGTTAAGTGTTTTGTAAGTATGGGATTATGTATTTTGATTCATAAACTGATCTAGTTTATACCATTGTTTAGAAATGGCGCCTAGTGGAAGAAATGAAATCTATATCAATGCACGGACTCCATGTAAGGATTTACCTCCTCCTCAAGATAATTATAGTGGTGCTGGTGATGCAACTAGTACTGATCATATAATCACCATACTGGGACAACTTACTCAGGTTATGAATAATAACCTTACCCGTATAGAGCACCCTGATCCACAGTGTGGAGGATCAATGTTAGATCTCTTCATGAGGCAACAACCACCAACATTCATTGGGAGTACAAATCCCTTAGTAGCTGAGCAATGGATATTTTCCCTAGGGAAAATATTTCAGGCTTTGGGGTGTAGTGAAAGGGAAAAAGTTATCATGGTAGTTTACCGCCTCACTAGAGATACTGATCAATGGTGGTCATTGATTCAAAATACGAAGGAAGATGATGAAGTATCAAATATGGAATGGAGGGAGTTCAAAGATCTGTTTTTTGAAAAATACTTTCCTCGCGACCATCGAGCAGATATGGAAAGGCAGTTTTTGAGTCTGAGACAAAAGGAGGATGAGATTGTCACAAAGTATGAGGCTAACTTTACAAGGATTCCAAGGTATGCTGGAGATTATATACGTTACCCAAGAAGTAAGATTGGTCATTTCTTTGATGGGTTAAAACCATTTATCTGTCGAGCATTAGTATCACAATCCTTCTCGTCATACGAAGACATTTTCTCATGTGATATTAAGACCGAAAATGAATTCTCTAAGTCTTATGACATTAAAGAAAAGCAAGAGAAGAAGAGATCTGCTAATCAATCTGGGAATGGAAATAAGTGGAAGAACGGAAATGTTGAATATCCGTCTTGTGGTAAATGTGGGAAGAAACACCCCGGTACTTGCTTGAAGGGAACGAGAGTCTGTTACAAGTGTGGTGACAAAGGCCACCAAGCTCATGATTGCAAGAGAAGGGGAATTATGCAAATGAATGTCCTAAGTGTCAGGAGAACATACCTCAGAAAATGCCAAGGGATCAAGGCCAAGCTTATGTTATCACTACTTCTGAGGTAGAAGCTCCGAAAGACGTGGTGGAAGGCAATTTAATGGTTTCCTCAAGTTTAGAAAATGAATTATTTGATTATGGATCATCTCATTGTTTCATATCATCCCTGTTTGCTAAGAAAATTAGATATTTCTAATTTGATTTAACAAGGGAGTTGTCAGTTAAAACTCTTAAGGGAAGTATCATTGCAACAAAGTTTTGTGAGTCAGTCCCCATTAGAGCACATAAATATTCTTTATCTGCTGATCTCATCGTCATACCTATGATTGAGTTTGATATAATCCTCGGTATGGACTGGCTTTCAAACTATGATGCGAAGATTTATTGTAAGAAGAAAGAGGTTACGATTCTTGATGACGATGATAAGGAACACCTTATCTTTAGAGTAGAATCGTCACCGCCTCATTCTTATCTAGATCAACCCCAGTAGCTCAACTAAATTCAATTATTGAGGAGGAAGATAATTAAATAACTATGGGTGAGGAAAGGAATGTTCAAATAGAGGATGTTCCTGTTGTGAAATAATATGTAGATGTATTTCGGGAAGATTTACCTGGACATCCTTCAGAACGAGAAGTTGAGTTGTCCATTGATTTAATTCCTGGATCAAGGCCTATATCGAAGACCCCTTATAGAATGGCCTCTGTAGAATTAGTCGAACTGAAGAAAAAACTAGTGGAATTGAGTAATAAAGGATTTATTCTCCCTAGTGTTTCTCCATGAGGAGCCCCTGTTCTTTTTTTAAAAAGACAGATGGATCCATGAGGTTATGTATCAACTACAGGGAGATCAATTCTATAACAATAAAGAACAAGTATCCCCTACCTCGCATTGATGATTTATTTGACCAACTACATGGAGCTCAATACTTTTCAAAGATTGACCTTAGATCTGGATACCATCAGTTGTGTGTGAAGAAGGAAGACATTCCAAAGACAATATTTCGAACCAGGTACGAGCATTATGAGTTTACAGTAATGCCTTCTGGATAGACTAATGCACCCTCTGTATTCATGGATCTGATGAATAGAGTCTTCAAGGAATACCTCGATAAATTTGTGGTCGTATTTATTGATGATATCTTTGTATACTCAAAAAGCTACGAAGATCATGAAAATCACTTGCGCATTATCTTGAAGACTCTGAGAAGACATGAATTATATGGGAAGTTTAGCAAGTGTGAATTCTGGCTTTAAGAGATTTCTTTTCATGGCCATATTGTCTCTAAATATGGAATCTATGTTGATCCTTATAAGACCAAGGAAATCCAAGAATGGCCAGCACCTACGAATATAACCGAGGTATGTAGTTTTATTGGTTTAACAGGTTATTATCGAGGTTTCTTCCAGAATATTTCCCGATTGGCTAACCCATTAACGAAGCTCACACGTAAAGGGGTTAAATTTGTTTGGAAAAAAGACTGTGAAGTATTTTTTGAAGAACTGAATAGAAGATTAGTCAATACTCCTATATTTACTCTACCATCGGGGAATGATGGGTTCGTTATTTATAGTGATGCATCGAAGAAAGGAATTGGTTATGTGTTTATGGAGAATGATAGGGTTATTTCCTATGCATCACGACCGTTGAAAATTGATGAACAAAAATATCCTACTCATGATCTCGAGTTAGCAGTTGGGATCTTTGCTTTGAAGATTTGGAGGCACTACCTCTATGGTCAAAAATGTGATATTTTTACTGATCACAAGAGTTTGAAGTATATTTTCTCAAAAAAAGAACTCAACATGAGGCAAAGGAGATGGATTGAATTACTCAAGGATTATGATTGTACGATACACTACCACACGGGGAAAGTAAACAAGGTGGCAGATGCTTTGAGTAGAAAAGACCATGGTGTTTTGAACGTGATGATAATATAAAGGGATCCAATTTTCATAGATCTAGTGAATATGGACATGGGAATAACAAGGGAAGGTGAAACATCAATTCTTTTTCAAATGGTTTCCAAACCATCTTTACTAGAAAGGATTAGGAGTTCTCAGACTAATGATGGAGAGTTTCAAAAGAAGATTAAAGCTGTGAATGATGGGAGATTGCGAGATTTTGTGTATGAAAATGGAATTTTGAAATTCAGGAAGAGGCTTTGTGTTCCCGATATACCTGTTCTAAAAAGGTAATTGTTGGATGATGCTCATAGTTCCAATTTCTCTATACACCCAGGGAGCACCAAAATGTATAGAGATTTGATGGAACATTTTTGATGGGACAACATGAAGAGGGAGATTGCCGATTTTGTGTCAAGATGTATGGTTTGTCAACAAGTGAAAGCTCGAAGGCAACAGCCTGGTGGATTGTTGCAACCTCTTCCCATACCTGAGTGTAAATGAGACAATATTACGATGGACATTGTCATGGGACTACCAAAGACTCCTAGACGGAACGATGCAATATGGGTTATTGTTGATCGTCTTACCAAGTCAGCACATTTTCTTCCTATAAGAGAAGATCTACCACTGGAACGTCTAGAAAGACTATATATTAATCAGGTTGTGAGACTTCATGGAGTACCCATATCGATTATTTCTGATCGTGATCCCTGTTTTACTTTAATATTCTGGAAGAGTCTTCAGAAATCCCTGGATACTGAACTTCATTTGAGCACTACCTACCACCCTATGAAAGAAGGAAAATCAGAACGGACTATTCAAACCTTAGAAGACATGCTGAGATCTTGTTCACATGTCATTCAGGGTATGTGGGATCAATATTTAACTTTGGTAGAATTTTACTATAACAATAGCTTCCATTAGAGTATTCAGATGGCACCATATGAAGCGTTATACGGAAAGAGATGTCGCACACCAACCTGTTGGGATGACGTTGGTGAAAGAAAACTTGTAGGTCCAGAACTAGGGGAGGAAATGACAGAAAAGGTGAAGGTAATCCAAAATCACATCAAAGCAGCTCAAAGTAGGCAAAAGATCTATGCCTATAATCGAAGGAATGAATTGGAATTTCAAGTCGGTGATCATGTTTTCCTGAAGGTATCTCCATGAAAGGGAGTCATATGTTTTGGTTAGAAAGGTAAATTGAGTCCCAGGTATATCAGACCTTTCGAAATTCTAGAACGAATTGGGGCTGTAGCTTACCGATTGGCTATGCCGCCAAGTATCTCCAAAGTTCACGATTTGTTCCACATATCTCTGTTGAGGAAATACTTGCCTGACCCAATGCATGTACTCACCTATGAATAATTTGAACCGGAACCCGATATGTCTTACTGTGAAGAGCCTGTCAGGATTCTTGATACAAGAGAACAAGTTATGAGAAACCGGACGACGCGTCTGGTAAATGTTTTGTGGAGAAACCATAAGATGGAAGAGGCGACGTGGGAACCCGAGGAACTTATGATGAAGAAACCCCCGATTCTTTTAATGCGGTAGTATTTTGGAAATTTTGAGGATGAAATTATTTGAAGGAGGGGAGAATGTAACACCCCAAGCTTCTACGGTACGCTTCTCTTTGAATAATGCGATAGCGTGTGTTGTACGAAACATCGAGTTCTAACACACCACAACTAATCAAACTAGCCGTTATGAATAGTAATAACTACTTTTTGAAATTATATATATTTTATATTTCAAAATGGACTTCATTTTTGGTTTCGGAATATCGAAATTATCCTAAGATGAAATTTTTTTATTTTTCTAAGAACTTCCAATATTTATGAATAGTGAAAAATACTTAAAAACAAATTTTTTAATAAAAATAATTTATAGTGATAAATTATATTATTGAGTGGTTTTAAAGTATAATTAGAATATATTTTTACCATTTTATCCAATGGTGTTCATTAGAATTTATTTCACTTTGAAATTGGACCTAAACAATTGTCAATATTTTGGTATATATTGTTTCTTAAAAACACGCTATTTGTTGTGACAACGGTAATTAATTATAAAATTAATTAATGAAACTTATATGTTTGGAATTTTGTAAAATAGACATCATTTTTGAATTCGGAATATCAATTATATCTTAGGGGGAATTTTTTGCATTGTTCTGAAAAACATCAATTTTTGATGAATAGTGAAACTACTAAATGGTAGTTAAAAAACTGAATTTTTCATAAAACATAATTTTACCGCTTCTGTGAATGGAATATCAAAAATCCAAGAGACACGAGTAATATCAAGAAGTAAAATGTGGTTCAATGAGATGAAAATAATATTTGGTGAATAGTAACTTTTTACTTTTATTTACCACAGTTAAAAGTACATAGGGTAATTAAGGGTAAAAATGATATTAATATTACCCTAACACATTTCCTAATTCTATTGGACAAGTGTATCTCGAGCAGAAACAACCTTAGGAATAAAATATTATCATTTAGGTCCACTTGGATTAGATTAGGACATTTATTATTATTTAATTCAATGAAGAGTTAAAAGAGTTAAAATCAAAGTCTATTTACTCAAACATTTTTAATATAGGGTTATACATAAGATACATTTTATTGTAAATATTAATTAGATAGATAGAAATATTTCCTACATAATGATATTTTATTTATAATTTTTAGACATTATATAATTTAATTTATTTATGACACAATGATGATGTAGTAATTACAATAATAGTGAAAAATTAAAATAATTTATATTATAAATACCCAAATAAATATAATTTGAGACTTTTAATGAATTAAACTAATTTTCGAGGATAATATGACATATTAGTATTTATTTAATTAACTTTGTTCGAAGCAATCATTCTGTTATAAGTTTCACAAAAAATTAACTATTGAATAGTGTCAAAATTGACATAAAAGAGTTTTTAAAACAAATATTATATTATTATTTGATATTAAATTACAAAAGATCTAAGGTTCGGCCAAGGGAATTATATCATGATATTTGTATCATTAATGGACCACTTGGGGGTCTTTTGGATGTATATAGTAAGTTTATTAACTATACAATATAAAAATACAATGTGACATGGTAAATGTCAAACTAATTAACTAGGAGTTAAAACTAATGGATAAGGTTAATATAGTAACCCAAACCTGTATAAATTATATTGGTTGAATATTTTTCGACCTATCCCCGCCTTAACCTTTGAATAATCAACTTTGGAGCCATTATAAGCCGAATATGAATTTATTATAAATTAATATTTCTAGCTTTTTCAAAGGTGCCCCTCACCCCTCTTATAAAAGGGAACTTCCCATTCTCATTACTTCACAGCTTCAAAGCCGTTTGGTTCGGCCAAAATCTTCCCAAATACTCTATAAACATCCTGAAATACAACCTAGAGGCCTTAGTTTTATCAGAAAGCCAACCTAAGTAGCCCTTTTGATCAAATCAAAAGGAACAACCCGAAGAAGAGGTAATGTTTTCACCACCCTTTTTCAAATTCATTTCTTCTTCCACTTATTCTTTATTTTTTATTACCATTATAAAATAATAACTCTAGTATCTTATATATACTGTGATGTTATTATAAATATTGTAAAACCATATTCAGTATTCTATCCACCCTTTGAATAACATGTCACCATACAAGCGTACATACGGCTTACCGTCTCCACGTCATGATGTAATTGTTATTCAATATATTATTATTTGGATGGGTATAATAATGATGTGTAACTCAGGTAAATAATAAATATACCATGATAATGATTCTGTATATATGATATACTATCCAATTATATATTATTTTAATATCAAAATAATGATATTGTCGCTCGTGCGTACGTACCGACTACCGTCTCCACGAACACGATGAGATTCATTCTCCATCATATCCATTCAAGTATAATTATCATTTTATGATTTAAAAATAATGTTTAAGGACTTGATATCATTCTGGATATTAATAATATACAACTTATCCGTGACAAAAATGGCTTATGTAACAAAACATATAAAAGAAAACGAGTAAGTTAACACCCGAAACGACGATAATACTAAGATATAATTAACAAGGCAATGTTAAAAGATCATATATGATATAATATTAATATATATGATTCCTGTATAATTTAATAACAATTATTTCACCAATATAAAGTAGTTTAACCTAACCTCAACCAAGGAAAAGTACAAGGTAAGGGGTTATTTCAGAATCTCTTCATTATCTGAGGTTATTTATACGTAACAATCTACTAAGATTTCTTTATCATCCACATCCTTGTTTCTCCAAAATGTATTTCAAAACATTTTTACCATTTACAAGAATATGGGTTAAAATCATTTATACCATTGTTTGACTTTTATAAGAGGTTTAAAAAGTAATCTTTCCTTCATTTTCTAAACAAGTTTCTTTTTAACCTTTTGATAGAATTAAGGTAAGAATGTTTTTTAACTTATACGGCGGGTGCGGCTATTTTCCACCGTTATAAAATCGTCGAAGCTTACCTTATAAGCTTATAAGAATACATTCAAATAAAATGTTTCATTTTATATGACTCTTAAATGATTTCAATATAAAAAGAGATATTTCTCTAAAAAGAATTTTGATTTCATCTATGTCGAAATCCTTTGATTGATTTTAAGCTTATTTGGAGATGATTTATTATGAAACAAAACATCCATATTGTATTGAAGGTTTTGTGATATGTTTGACTATGGATATGTTATTTTCATGGTTTATGGATGATGTATTTACATTTCGAATGCTAGTTTTAATACGAAGGTTTATGTTATGTTTAAACTTTTTCATATGGGAATGCATTGGACATAATATGTGACAGGTGGAGCCCGCTATAGCTCATCAATGCATCCGTAGGTCTCATGAGACAAACTAGTGTCTTGGCACAAGGCCATGACAAAATCTTATTTGTAGTCTTGGCACGAGGCCTTGGATATGTGGTTATGATAATATGGCATTATGAATTCCATCATTATAAAAGTGGTTATTGATATTGCATGTGATTATTCGATTAGTAGAATATCCATGTGAATAAGTAAATGGAATTATTTAATTTTAGTTTCTCTATACTATGTTTTAGTTCATGTTTAAAGGGATTTTGTTTTAGTTATACATTGCCTTAAAATGTTTATTCTTAATTATGAAAGTTTCCACTTTATTGTTATCCTTACTGGCCATTTGAGCTCACCCCTTTTCTATGTTTTATTTTTCCCAGGATGTGAAGAAGTAATTTATGAATGACATGCAGGGATAGTGTGAGGGGATAAGAGTGTGGACTATGGTGACTATGTTGTTTTAGTTTTAATTTTATGTTATAATGTAAACCTTATGAATATATCTAGTGTTTCCAAGGCTACTAAACCAATCAGTCTTTCGAGATATGATCTTTCTTTTGATCATGAAAATTTCATGTAATAATGCACCGACTCTGGGTAACTAGGGTCGGGGAGTTACAAATAACATTGGTATTATTTTAATTTTACTGTACTTAATTACTATATGACATGATATTATGTTTACAATGTGTATTTGTTCTTGTTTTCAATCACGTACAAAAGAATAACATTTTTTTGTAATGATATGAATAATCAAATACCTCATGAATACAACCAATATTGGATTTTTTCATAGAAGATATAAAACTTATTTTGATAGATATTCATATATATATTTTGGAGGAGTCATGTTACATAGAGAAATCAATAATAGAAGATGTAACCTTTTGAGAATTTTCTTAATTTCATGGTGTAAAAGGAAACAATATTCTATGTCATTATCAACTTATGAAGCTGATTACATAACAACATCTATTTATTCTGCAAGGCTTTTATGGATCATACATACACTATTGGTCTATGGTTGTCAATTCACAATTTTCACTATAATTTTGGTTAATATAAGTGTTATAAATATTTCTTATATTTCAATATCACGTTCTTGAACAAACCACATTGATATATGAAATCACTTTTTGAGATAGCATTTTCCAAAAAAGGATTTGAATAATGATTTTTTTAAAAACCATTACTAAAATTTCTTCAATGCTCTTGAGTTATTAAAGAATTAACTATATCAATCATTATTATTATATGTTTAACTATGTAGATTTTTTTAATATTAAAAAAAATCCATATTTTCAAATTTTATTAATTTTAAAATTAATATTATATCTATAATTATCTTTGTTTAGGTTGTTCTATTTAAAATATGCCAAGTACATTTTGAATTAATTAAATGTGTGTTATTTCCCATGAATCAGTATTCACGTAAAAAATGTAAATGGTTTAAATTTCAAATTAGAATCTATATTTTCCATTTTTTCTAAAAAAAATATATTTTTTTGAACACTCTTCATTAAACCTCTTAAAATACCTATCTCCCATTTTGTGTTTTTCTGGCTATTCTATCTAAATGATGAGTTATCCTAGATTTGATGGCCCTAAATCATCCAAGAGATAAAAATATAGTTCACAGAATACTCAAAAGATCATAGAGGCACACCAAAATTCATGATAAGTTATAGCTAATAGAGGATTTGGCGAGGAATGGTTTTTAACTAGTCATTCATTTATGTGGAGAGTTATTTAGTAGAAAAACACACTACTTTTTTTAGATGGAAATAGACATATTATACTTTTCATATAAGAGAGTTATATCAAACATGGTGTTTTAATCTAGAGAATATGAAAAAGTTATTTAATCATTTGACAACAGTCTATAATTTGAGTTTTCATGAATTTTATTTCTTATTTTCTAGGAGTAGTAAATATTATAGAATATGAAGACTGTGAGATCTTCTATCCAGAAAAATATCCAAAAAATGAAATGAAATATTTATTGGTTTAACTAAATGATTATAAAAAATTTATGTGACCAATTTCTAATGAGATCATTTCATAGTATAGGCTCATGTTGATGTTTATTCAATATTATATATACTCAAGGAATAAAGATTTCATATCTTTAAGGTATATGGAATTGTAAATTTTTATATATAATGGGTCACATAATTCATATTAGTCTTCCTCATTTATTAATGAAACTTTTTTAGGAGTCTACTAATCCATCATCCAAATTAAACTCTCTTCCTATCATGAACGGAGTAGGTATACAATCACACTCGATACCTAACCCGGCCCAAGAGGAGACATAATGGGAGTTCTTGATCCCCACGTGCTAGGAAACAGTTCTGGAGTATCAAAAATATACTTCAGGAATAATTTCACCCATGAGTATAACTGAAATAATTCAACCAAATGAAACAACAATACATAACTAATAACATAACCAAGAAAGGTACAACATTTTCAGAATCATGGTTTTATAACATTAAACAAAAACTAGAATACTTAAATGGAAGGGAATCCATAATAAATCTTGAAATCTTCCAAGAATAATTAGGGAATCACATTGAAGTCTCCATCCCCAACACTTAAAACTAGTACAACTCTATCAACAAGATCCACCAACACCCCTACACATCTTTCCTTTACCAAGGTCATATATAAAAATGTCCACATACACCAAAATTTTTATGTATAATGTTAGAAAAATCCAAGTATGATTCCACCCAATGAAAAGATTCAACTTCTTAACATTAAGAGAAAATCTTTATGCATATTCTCATAACATACACGAAAACATTTACAAGATATAACCCAATGAAACATTTTCTGAAGAAAATTTTGTAGTATAACATTTACAAATGAAGGGTTATGTGAAATAATTTTTCATTAAAGGCCACAACATACTGAAGGACAACTGTATCTTAATGATAAACAACATATCACATATATAATATCAAAATTGATCACCATTGGTAAATACCAAAGGGTTTATAGTACAATGGATTCACTAATAACCACATAACTATGTGAACAATATCCTCAAACTGAAGTACCAAAAACATCCCTATGCATGAGCCACTTGGAGGGACTGTCCCAAGGTACTAATAGTGTCCAAATAATAATCCAATTCCAAAACTTTCATGAGAATGGTCAACTGGGAAGGTTAATCTCAAGGGCATAGTGGTCTCTGATCATATCATATGTTGAGATAGTATTGCAAGTGAATGTACTAATAAGTGAATCTTGGCCATGGTGCTTCCAAGTAAACTTGATTCAATCCTTAATAAGAATATGATCCCTGTCACTTCGGAATCACTAGTGTACTGATTCTAGTTTTCCAACATAGATACCTGGTATCCCCTTTATGCTCAATAAAATTTCACATATCACATATAGAACTACATTCTTATATACATTCCAATACCACAAAAACACAAAAGGGAATAAAATCTCAAAAAAATCACAAAGAAACCAAAATTTACCATTAACAAATCAATTTTCATTTTACACACATCAAAACCATTTGAAAACACTCCTCACACCACTTTTACAACTAATGTAACATATCTGAAAAAGACACAAGTATTTACCCACAATTAATCAAACAATTCCCATTAGCTAAGCCCCTTTCAATTCTAAATATAAACCAAGTTAACTCCACAATGTGTTTTAAATTATTTATATAATTTGAAAATCACATTTTATTGTGATCTATAGAATTCAACATGCCAAGATATTTTATTTTCCTTTTAAAACATAATTTTAATACATCCACACCTATAAAATAAAGTACAAGACACTTTCATGAAGTACAAAAACAAGGAAAACATTAAAAATAATCATTTTCCTTTGAAATTTCTATTTGTGTCACAATTTTATTTCAAACTATTTCTAATATTTTTTTTCAATATACAACAAATTTTGAGAAAAATGTATAAAAAAACAAGCATATTAAAATCATCCAAAAATGTTAGATCATATAACAACCTACCTCATTCTTGGAAACATATGGAAACACTTCTAAAATACCTACTGAACCACTATAAGACCCTGTTATGGAATGATCAACCAACAACTATAAATATCTGTTCCAACATCCCATGATCAAGTATCATTTTTTTGGTCATTCACCTTCTAAGAAATGCATTCCTAAGGAGGGATAAATAACCATGGAAAGTGGGAAGAATCAAGAGATAAACATTTTAATTGAATTTTCATTGAGTTCATACACCAAAACACTGATGGAATGGTGAGAAAGTGGTTCAATTAGGCTTTTAGGGAGATCTAATGGATTATGATCAATTATGGGGAATATGGGAGGATAATTAAGCTTAAACCCCGAGATAATATAAATGGAATCTCAAAATATTAATGACCTGGACATGTTACAGTGTATGCCATCATAGTTTACCAAAAAATTTGGTAACCATATACCCCTCACATCTGACAAGAACACTCCACACGATTGGACCACATAGTTTAAAAATCATGTGTTAAAAATGTGGTTAGCCCCGATCCAAAAATACTTATTGGTACATTGTTTATTCCATATGGATGCACAGTATGATAACACATTTCCCAAATATTTTACTAATACCGTCATCAAAAACCCTAATTTTTTAATAAAATTAATGAGAAACTCAATTATAAACTTGGAATAGAAATAAGATATGATAAATACCAAAATATGAAGACATCGATGTGAAATTATGATTCCAAACCGTTATACTACTTCTTCCTATTGTTTGAACTTTTCATAAAACTCTATATAGAGTTCACATTATCTCTCTAAATTTAAAGAAACTGAATTCAAATTAACATTCAAATCATTTTTATCATTCATCTGGGTGGCTTTTCTTTGGTATTACATTTCAAAAATATTACAAATTAGGGTTTTCACAATGTCATCAGAGTATTTAAAATTATCTTTTACATATTCGCAGAAATCATCTGAAATATTCAGATCCGAGATTATTGATCTCAACTATTTTTTATATCCTTACATGATCTCCTATGATCATCATTTCTAATATGAAATTTTTCCAAATATGCCTCAATGTTGATAAAATTTTCCATTAGCATGCTTATCGAACCATAATTCTAAGTGATAGAATGATGAAGCAACAAGAATCAAAAATCGATTCTCATAAATAATGGAATTGTGTTTATTATCTTTTTCTAGGATTGAATAATTAAATAATGTCCTATAGAGGATGATTATTCGAAATATGATTCCCCTGTAGGTGAGGATAATTTTTTCTAGAGCTTTAGCATTTTCCTTGGATGATCCACCAACAAATTTATTCAATTTTATAATCACATCCTTCTTAGGTGTGTCAGCAACAACATGTTTTTCTTTATCAACATTAGGAACAACCTTCTCCTCCCTCAGAGACTCATCCTCACTATAAAATAGTTGGACTATCTTATCATCATCAACCTATTCTTTCTCATCACCTCTATTAATATTTGCTGGATTAGTGATATAATTTTTTGTACTCACTTAATTAGTAGGTTTATCAACCTCATCTTATCCATCATCCTCTTTCCCTTGTTAAATTATTTTTCTTGAATAAACATGTGATGTTTGGATTGATAACTTTTCTAAAGGGCTTTTCTTCTCCTGATATTCTTCTACTTGATTAATCACATCTTCACTTTAATCTACTTCTTTATCTTCATATTTTTTTTCATCAATTAGATGAATTATTTCTTCTTCCACAACAGGTTCTAGAAATGAAATCTTTTTTCCCAGTGTTTCTAATGGTACTAGGTCTTAATGAAAATATTTCAGTACCTGAATCTATTTAGAGTCATTCTCTTTATCTTTAATATGGTTTTGAATGATCTCTAATTCTAACATTTTATTCTTCAACTTCTTATCTTTTTCATTCCTTTCATGTTTCTCAACATCTTGAATTGTGATGTATTTTGCCTCATTATGGTCTAAATCAAAATATGGAGATCCCTCCCCCTCATTGTTCTTCTTATATCTCCATTTTTTATACTACTTCATCAGAGAAGGGTTTTCAATTTTCGACTTTGATGGAGATGAATGAGATTCCAGATTGATCAAGCTTTTTTGGCGTCCGATTCCTTTAATTTTTTTCTTCTATGATTTCATAGAAGATTCTCTTACATCCACTTTCTTTATCACTTCTTTATCTTCACATTCAAAATGATCAAAAAATTCACCTTATTTTGTATAGAAATCAACTTTCATTCTTATAAGGGTTTCATCACTCAACAACATGACCTTAAATGTATTGGGTTTAGAATTGCAGTGAATTTTAAATGATTCTAAACAAATAATAATGATATTAGAAAAGATCACTAGATACATGATTAACTGAGACTTGAGGGTTCAAGTTATTATGTTGGTGATTTTCAGAAGGATGTACTTAATCAGATTTACAATTTCAAGGTTAACCAAAAAATACATTATAATGATATCACATTTTACAGAGTGTCATTTTTTAGATTTCTCTGAATAAAAAATCTATGTACCCACAAGTCTAGCATCCTAATGTTCTTTAGAATATGACTGATATGTGGTTATTTTTCTCCCTTGAGTATAAGTCCCACAATTGACATTACTCTCTCAAATATTTTTGTATTTTTCATCAACTTGTAAGATAATAATATTTCCTCACCGTTGATAATTAATACCATGAATATTTGTCGCCATGTTAAATGATAATGAAATGTTTTTTATAGATCTTGAATGAAATCATTTCCCATCCACCTTGTTTGTAAAATATTACTATATCATAAAACTATATGATAAGGTTGGGATGAACTAGATCCTGACTCTTCATTTTAGAAACACATAAAAACTCTCATCCATTAATCTTTATATTCTTCGTAATCAAAAAATTAAACATAGATAATAATTTTGGTTCAACCAACCATTCCCTCTAGACTTCCTATTCATTTATTTTATTTTTTGAAGACATCAAATTCTACGTGGAGACTATTGGTGACATTCATAATGTTAGAAAACATGGAAAACTAAATGACCAATTTAAAGAGTATAAGATCATCAATGCACACTGATTTGAAAAACTGATGTGGGACAAGGAATTTAGGGGCCTTAATATAGGATTCCGAGAAATGGTCCAAATACCAAAATATAAATAATGGTTGAAATAAGAATGATATGATCTGATGGTTGAGATGAAATTTCGAAGAAGGATTTTTTAGTTTTTGATCATTTTATGTTTTTAGAAAAAATCATATTTAAGGAAAGTGAATTCGATATAATTTTCACAAATCCGGATAAAAAATGTAAATAATCAATTACAATAAAATAAAGAAGGAAATATACATTGCTTATTACATAAAATAAATTGTTGATATTGATAAGGTAAAAAAAATTGATTCCAGAAATTTTTATTAAGGATAGAAAATTTTATGTTGCAAAAAATTTGGAATCAATTTTTTTTTATTATCAAAGAAAAATTTTGGAGAAAAAACTAATATACCTCCCCTATGAAAATTTGTATCTTATTTTATGGATTTATTTATAAATAGAATATTATATGTAATATTAAATTATGGTAATCTTTTCAAACTTTTGTTTAATTTATTAAAATCTATCAGAGGGTAAGTATTTTTTAAAAATATCAGCAAGTTGATCTTGCATTCCTATAATTTGAAAAATTATATCGCTTTTAAGTGTGTGTTCACTAAGTAAGTAATGCTTAATATCAATGTGTTATTAATGAGAGTGATGTGAATGATTTTTTCATAAGAAAATGGCCCTAGTATTATCAGAAAATTTCAGTTTTTTTGTTAAACTCATGACATAGTCTATGAGTGTGTGTTGCATTCCTAACATTTGAGCACAACATTTTCTAGCAGCTACATATTCAACTTTAGTAGTAGAAAGTGATATTGAGTGTTGATTATTTCATGACCAAGAAACTAATAAATATCCCAATAAATGACATGTTATGAATGTACTTTTTCTATCAATTCTACATCCACCAAAATCTGCAACATAAATTTTATTGAAAAAAATCATCTCTAGAAGAATATAAAAGTCTTAAATCCATGGTTACCTTTAAATAGAGAAAAATTATTTTCATAGATTTTAAATTGGATTCCTTTGTATTAGATTTATATCTTGAACATTATAATAATGAAAACATTATGTCTGGACCTCTAGCCATTATGTATAATAACATCCTATAATACCTCTAAATTATGTCTGATCTACTAATTTCCAAACATCATCCAGATAATGAGAATTTGAAGTACATATTGGAGTTATTATAATTTTAGTGTTTTCATATACATAGATAATAAGAAGATATTTAATATACTTATAAAGAGTTATATATCTTCCTTTTAGTTTTTGAGAAATTTGAAAAATTAGGAAAATTGTTAACTCACCCATCATTCTCATTCCAAACTCAGATTTAATATGCTCTGCAAATACATCTGTTAAATATTACAGAGTTGATTTGAATATAATCTCATCAACATATATTTGAATTATAAAATCTTTTTTTATCATTCATTATAAAAATAGTGGGATCAGAAGTTCTTTAAACATAATTTATTTGTAACAAAAATATTATAAGTCTATCATACCAGGATCTAGGTGCGTTTTTAAGCCCATATACATCTTTTCTATGTTTGAAAAATTCTTCAGGGTATTTTTTTTATTCAAAACCAGAATGTTGTTAAAAAAATCATCTTGAAAATATCAATTAAAGGAAGCACACTTCACATCGATATCATTTTTTTTGAAATTGATAAATTTTATAAAGGCATGTATAATATGAATAGATTCATGTTTAGCTACTGGAGTGTAGATTTCATCATAGTCTGTTACTTCTTTTTAATTATAGTATTTAACATCTAATATATATTTATTTCATTCTATGATTATATTTTCATCACCTTTATTTATGAATACCCATTTTACTCTAATTACAGATGTTTCCCTAGGTCTTGTATCTAAGGTTCATACTTTGTTCCTTTTGAATTAATTTATCTCATCTTGCATGGATTTAATCTAATCGTCATCACCTAAAGATTAATCAGTGTTTTTTGGTTATAATTTGATAAGTAATACTATATGTTCTTCTTCATTTCATAATGAACTTATAGTCCATACATATTGATTTACATAACCAATAATACTATCATTGGGATGATTCTTAAGATACAATTGATTTAGGGTTTTGTAAAATCTATTCATCAACATAAGTTAGAAAGTCTTATATGGTAAATATTTATACAATTTCTTTATCATTTTATTTATTGGAAGAGTATTCTAGAAAATTTGGACAATCATTTTTAGAAAACACATAAAAGGATATAGGTTGGGGTTGTTTAAAAATAAAAGGATCAGTTTCATCAAATTTAACCTCCAGTTTTCTTCAAAAATACAAGCATTTATGTTAAAAACCTATATGCCTTAGAATTAGTGGAAAAGAATAATAAAACCCCTTCATTAGATTTTGGTGTGAATTTATGTAGGTTATCATTATTATTCCGGGTGAATACATTGCATTAAAATATATTGAAGTACGAATTTATAGGTTTTTGACCAGTCTACAATTCAAAAGGTGTTTTGTTAAGAAAAGCTCTAAATAAAACTTTATTTATAGTATAAAAAGTAGTACTAAAAACTTTAACCTAATTTTTTTTTTCAATAAAATATTCACTCACGATGGTTCTTGTGATCTTTTAAAAAAAAAATTTATTCTTCCAACAACACCATTCTGTTGAAGAGTTATTGGGGTTGAGATATTATGAGTAATGAATTTTTTATTACAAATAGTTTCAAAATCAGAATTTTGAAATTATTCTCGATGATCATTATGAATAGTTAACAATGAAAGGTTTTTCTAATTTTTAACATGGGCTCTAAAAGTTATAAAATAAGAAAAGGCTTTATATTTCAATGCTATAAAATAGACCCATATAAATATGGTGTAATCATCAACTAAAATAAATACATAGTATTTGACTCTAATAAATCCAATTTCTATTGAAAAAATAGATCCATATACACTATATGTAATGCATTAGAAGTCAAGACTTCACCATATTATTTAAAACATGATTTTTCTTTGTTTCCAAATTGACCTAGATTAGAATAATTTGATAAATAAACTATATGATCCCATAGATCATTAACAAGTCTTTTATTTGAGAGTTTACATATGTTCATATGGTTATAATATCTTAGTCTTCAATTGCATAACTAATATTGATCTTCCATTACATTAATGCGTGGTAGGAATTGGCTCTTAGGTTATTTTTTTTAGGGTATAAACATTCACATGCCTATGAGAATAAAAAATAAACTCTTCTTATGAATTGTGTACTATGAATTTATCATTCCTAAAAGTCAAAAGGTAACATTCATCACATAAATGTATTATTCTTATCAAGTTTTTCCATAAGACTATTAAAAAATAAAACATAAGAAATTAATTCCTTTCCAAGAAGAACAATGTTATATATACCATCAATTTCTCCTTGAGAATTATCTCTGAAAGTTACTTTTTATCCTTTCATATTGATAATATTTTCAAAGAAGTCTTTGTTAACAATCATATTCCAAGAAAATCCAATATCCATGTACCATGTATTTTTTCAATACCTTCATTATTTTCCTGAAAATAAATGAGTTAGACTTTCATAATCCAAACTTTATTGGATCTATATATTTTTGAATGTAAAATCCTAGGAATCCATATTTTAATAGAAATGTATGCTTTATTAAAACCTAATGACTGAGTTTTATTTAAAGAACAATTTCCCCACAATTTACACCACACTGTAACATAGTTTATAAGGGTTTACTTTAGGTAATAAAATAATTATGACTAAAAATTAGTTCTGAATTAGTATAACCAATTCCAGAACTATTCCTTAGAGGAAGAATTTTTGAGTACATTATATCAAACTCCTTCATTAATGAAGTAAAATTTGATAAAAGTTTCATGAAGGCAAAAATTTCGAATTTTATCTTGATGACTAAATTTTTATCATCAATGTAATTATTTTTTGAACTGGAGTTAGCCTCTATGATATTTTTCATAGAAATTAAATTTTAAAAATCTATAGAATGTTTATCCTTCATATAATTTACCACTATAAGGTTTTTAAATACACTTTAAAAATCAAGAGTTTTTTTATAACGATCTTTAGAAATATTAGAGACTTTTGTTATTAAAATAGATATTCTAGAATTTTCTTTCTCTTTATTCTAAAGTTATAATTCTTAAGTAATATATAAAATTTTGAAACTTCATCAAATGATGGTATGGTATTATCTTTTGATGAAAGATATTCTTCATCTGAATATTCATAATATTCTTCATTAAGAAAATATTAATTTAAATAATTTTTTTATGGATTTAGCATTATGTTACGTAGCCAAAAGACAATGATTTTCAATGGGTAATCAGTCTATAATAAAAATATTCTTCTACCCAAAATATTTATATTCTTGAAGATTCATATGGAGAGTCACCACAACTAGCACTACATGTGTCATTTTAATTCAAGACCTTCATAGCCTTATATTTTTAGTACATATTTCTGTTTTTTTCAGAATTCTTTTCCATTCTGTATTTTCTCCCAAGCATTGGCTAATCAGGTTTGATAATGCAAACCCTTTTTCATTCATAACATGTTAATTTATAATGATTCTTTTACTTTCTCTCTTTCTTCTTATATCTATACTAAAAATCCTTCTTTTTGACAATTTTGTTCATCCTTCAAGAAATATTTTTTAATTCATTATCTAACTGATCATTGTCAGATGATTCAGATATAACAATAGCTTTCTTTGCTTTGGAACATGTTACCCTTTCTGGAGTCTATGACATAGATGTAGTACTAAAATATACACTTCCATTGCCATTATTTTTTTTGAAACCATCATCTATTTTCATTCTTGTTTCGTGCTGAAAAATATTTCCAAATCATTCATCAAGAGTAATCTTAGATAATTTCATAATCAATTGTTGTCCTTCTAGATTCCCACACATTGGTCAAGATATTAATTATCTTATTTACAAGAACTTAATCATCAAGACCTTTCTCTCCGATAGACTAATGAATGTGGAAAATGATCATAATTATTCATTGTACTTTGCAAATAGGATGTTCACAAGAAAAAAAATCCATGATATTCATCTCTGAACATAGATCTTCTGGTGTCTAACACTTTAGAATTTCCAAAATGTTTAACTTTATGATTCTTCAAAATTTAGTTGGAAGTATCACAAGAATCTATTTTATTATATATATATTCCTAGTCATAGAACAAAACAAAGAATTGTGTACCTTGTAATTTAGTTAATATTATAATTTTCCATGGATGATGAAGGTTCTTACTTCATTTTCTATAAATGTGTAGTCTCTAGTGATAATAACAAATTTTTTTTACTCTAGTGTTAATGGTAAAATCCTTCATCCTATTTTTCTAATAAATACAATCATCACCAAAAAAAGTGGTTGTCTGGTAGGAATTATGGTTTCAATGGATCCAACATTTATGATTTCCATTATTTAAAAAATATATTTTCAACAAAACATGTTAATACTAAATGTTTATAAACAAAGTTATTATACATTATAAAAAACATGGATAATAAAAGATAATCAAGAAAAATTGTAACAAGAAAAAAAACATGAGAAAGAAAACTTATATATATGTTTATGAATTTCATAGAACCCCTTACGTACCAATTTTAATATCAAAATATTGTATGTAGATTCCCAATTAAAAGAGTAGGGGGAGGGGGGAAATGTAGGTTTAAATTTTTTTACTTTTAACCAAAATAAAATTTATGTTTAATAATATTAAACAAGATGGATTCACAAAACGTATTTAGATCATAACTATGAAACAAACTTTTTTAGGGTCTGAAAATATGGATCCAAAAATGAAATGTAAGAATAGTTCACATAAAGAATGATTCTACCATAAAGCATATATAATCCTTTTTATTAACATAAGTAAAAGTACAACGATGTATAAAAAAATGATATAATTTCTTTCTTTATCAAAATAATTAGGAAATAAAACATAAAACAACAATTATGTAAACAAGTAAGAAATATTTTAACCCAAAGAGTAGTGAATCAAAAAACCTTGGATATAGAACCATTTATTTATACTTTCAAGAAATTCTATCTTACCCACACCATGGATAGCCCTCGATAAAAATATCATAGTCTATCTTTCTATCTCTCGAAGCCCATGAACTTTAAGGTTGTCGGTACTTCTTTCTTCCTATCTCTAGAAGCCCTCGATTGTACTTTGCAACAAATAGAGTCACACAAATAATTATAAACAAGATGTTCAAGGATGAACAAGATGTTCATAAAACCCACAAGGCCCAAGATTCCATCTCTTTGGAAATCACTTCACGACATAGAATCTCTGGGATCTTTAATCGATAATGATATTTTTCAAATGATCTCTTATCTATAGGGAAAACAGAAATGGTCAGATCCCTCATCCAATGATTATATTTTTTCATGAATCATAGAGGGACCTGTACACATGTCACTCAACCAATAATTAGTTAATAACAAATTTTACAACATTGTTTCATTGTAACAAAACCTGTAAAAAATTATCATGATTGATAATAAATAATATATGAGTAAAATAAAGTATATTAACCTAAACTAAACAATCAGAGTCTAGGGAATAATATAATTCAGATACTAAATATATAAACAAGCGTATCATAGAAAAAATGAATATTCGGTTTCCATTTTTTACTGATTTCTGTGTCTGAATTCTGAGGAATTCACAATCTGAATTTTGTGGAATTCAGAGGAATCCGGGGTATGAATTCATAGTTTTAATTTATAATAATTTGGAGTCTAAATATCAACGAATTTGGAGTATGAATTATGATGAATTCAGATTTTTAGGTTTAGAGAATTTATATTTTGAATTTCAGAGAATTCAGAGTCTATATTTTATTGAATTCAAAGTCTGAATTTCTGTGAATTTAGAGTATGAAATTATTAAAATTTGGAGTATGAATATAGTAACACTAGGTATCTTAACAAACTGTATGATTCTATGGAATTTTATAAGGTTCAAGCTTTTTTACTAAAAAACATTAGACTTGGTTTTGAAAAGACATTGAATAAAAAATTAAACACCATGATAAGGATAAAAATTTTCATAGAGAAAGAAAATTTTCCCTAAAAAATAAATCTTATTGAAAGATAACATTCAATAATAAAATGTGTTTGTGATTTTAAAAACATTTACTAATTTCATAGTCATAAGGAAAACTTATTGACTCAACATCATTTTATCCTAGTAATCAAAAAATCCGCACTAGCTGCTCAAACACATATACATTGAGGTCCAACTCTACCTTCTCCCATATAAACACATATTAAAGATCCATAATATCATTTTTCAACTATTATATAAGGAAGAAATTATAATTAAATTTCAACTGTGATGGAAAATCCAACCAATAATCCTTCTTACTAACAATATGTATAATATCAAAATCTCTCATATAGCTTGGCGTAAGCTTCCCTTTCATACCAAATTGATAATGACCTAAGAAGGGTGCCACATTCATGAATACTTGGTCACCCACAAAAAACTATATTTCTTGATGACTTTGATTGAACTATGGATTGTAATGAATCTGACCTATCAATATATTCTACACTATCATTTTCACATTCACATATATTTTCCGCATATGTCTTGGTCCCAAAAATGGGGTCTTACCCACATCATCCCTATAAAAGGGGTTTTGACATGGATGGCTATAATGAGACTCCAAAGGATCCATCTATGTTGACTATTTGTATTTATTGTTATACATAAACTCAACCAATCCCAAATGGTTATTGAATGAATTTCAAAATTCCAAAAACACATACCTAGAGAATATCTACCAAAATCTAATCAGTCAGCTTCATCTAACCATAATTTTAAGCATTGTATGCCACAATATAATTAACGTATGACCACATTGACTTTGAAGGTCATCCATAAAATAAGAGATAAATGTCAGTACCTATTCGAGAAGATATCCCATGGCAGAACATGAAGCCTCACAACCTCGAAAATATACATCCATCCGAACTCATCCACCTTGTTCAAGTCTTTGATTTGAATAAAGTGAGATGAAATGGTTAGATGATCAATCACATGAAAAATATCATTCGTTCCCCCGGGTGTATGAGTTAATACCACAATTAAATCCACGAAAATATCATCCCACTTATTGTAGGAATAGGTTTAGGATAAACAAATATGGAATTTCTTTGATTTTTTTCAATATCGTGATGACTTTTATAACACCAAAATATGAAGTCAGAAATATTTTGTCTCATAACCAGAAACATGAACTCTTGGAACCCATCATACAATATCTTGGATGTTCTAGGACCAATGACCCACTAAGACTGATGGATATCCAGCATCACCATCATCCATAATAGAAAATGAAACACCCAGCCAACTCTAAAACAAAAAACTCTCTTATGATACAAGTATTACTAACAAAGATCTTCCCCACCATGAAATAACAACATTGAGAAATTAAATAACTCATAATTCAACATTTCCTACCGAATATATTCTATGAGGGAATTATTTAGAAGAACAGTAGACAAACATGCACCTCCCCTCTGATACATGGTCTCAAAGTATATATGATTAAATATCCCCATCATATTCCACTCATTATTGAATATCATCATCTCATGCACTGAAATTTTTCATATCAAAGAATCAAACACCACATTATATTTTCCTATGTTGTAAACTATAATATATTTAAACCCCTAAAAGTTATCATCCCAACAAAACTACCTCCCGTTCAAATATTTTTTGTAGAAAATATAGGCCCATCACATATGATCTGAATAAAACATAAATATCTCCACAAAAAGTTAATGGTTCCATGAATTTGTGTCATGGATCACCACTATTATCTCTAGGTAATGTGTTGGGTATTTCCCTTTATGGGTTCAGAGTTGGAGAGAATCATAATCCACCATGTGATCATTATGAATCTATATAGAGCCAACACCCATACCTATGGATTTGCAATAAACAATATAGGCCTTTCCATACATCAGAAAAATTGAAAGAGGGGTGGTGGTTCTTCGCAAATAAGGATACTCGAAGGATGCTGAAAATTCATGGATCCATTTAAATATTATTCCATTCAGGGTAAGAGTGGTCATATTTGAATAAAACTGAGTAAAATCCCAATAAAACCACCTGTAATATATTGTTCGGACTAGAATACTCTAAATCTTAATCTCATTCCGGGGATGATCCAATGAAATCACTATATTGATATTTATAGGGTTTAAATAAAATCTTCGCTCCTTGATAACGTGACCCATAAATAACACCTTCTTGATCTATAAGGTTCATTTAGAATGATTTTCATTGATTTTATGTTCCAGAAGAGTGCCCAAAAAAAATATCAAATTATTTTAATTATCCTCCTCATATACATTAAAAGCTTGGATTACATCCTAGGAAACCAATACAAAGGAGTCTAGATACAGATGAACTACCCTATTCAAAATAACCATAAGAACTGTTTGAGGATTTTTCAACCCAAAGGTTATGATCATGTACTTAAAATTATCATACATAGTTTGAATGTTGTTTTTGGAACATATGCCTTTCTAACTAGATGATTACTATAATGAAAACCAGTCTTGGAAAACCACCTTACCCATTTTAACTGATCAAAAAAGTCATCAATGGAGAGTAAGGGATACATGTTATTAATCATCTCTAAATTAACTTCAATTGATCAATGAATAACAGAATGATCTATAAGTATTTTTTTAAAAAAAAGGAATCAGAAGGAGAGATACTTGGGAAAATGAAACCTCTTGACTCACAATATTCCATCTATCTCTCCACCTAGTGGTGTATAAATGGCATGAGAGAAGATATATGGGTGGTGTTCCAGATACTAACTTAATTAAAAAATCCACATCCTTATATGGAGGAAAATGTCAGAAATCATTTAGAAATTTTTTTTTGAACACACCCATAATGGTTGGTAATTCATCCATAGATCTACTACCACAATCCTCCAACAACAGTAATGAGAATTGATACACAATTATATATATCTCTAGAAGTGGACATCTTGCATGACCTAACCATGGATCCCATTCACTTTGAAAAACATGTCTACTTCTGTCAGGTGTCACAAAATTCACTCACCACCTATAGCAGTCCATGGGAACCTAAATACGCACCATCCAATACATGTTGGGGATTACATCCATATGAACCCTGTCTAAAACCTTGAGATCCACTCCATATCAACCCCTAACACAGTGAGTGTACAATACAAACTCTTGAGACACTAATATCACTTCTCATCAAGTGGTGTTAACATCTCCAATTCATATGACATATGCCCAACTAGAAACGTCAAGACATCCCCATGATGGGAAAAAATAAAATACACAGATTCCCCAGTATCAACTAGAACAAAAACTACATGGGATTCGAAAGAACTATACCTCATACTATCATAGGCTCTGTATATTTATCCACTAGAGATATATCCACTACCTGAAGATGCCTCATTGAATCATATTTTCAAGAATAACCATTGGTCTATAAGAATCCGATGAACTAACTCTACCCAAATGAAGAACCACAATGCCTCCATAACCTATATAATAATATCCCACTATTTTGGAAGGTTCTAGACAACCTGACACCCACTAGAAGCTACAGATTAAACACCAATTTGATATGGGTGTGGCACCATTCTAAATCACTACATGTTCCCTAATGTACCACCAAATTGGGAAGGTATAGGTGGTAAAAAACACACCAATATCTTATGTACTATTTTTAAACACAAATGGAACACCTCTAACACTACAATGAATTCCACCGAATAAGATAACCGGGAATGATGACTTCAACCACCCACACCCACATCTCCAACTACCCCCAAACATCATTTTTTTTCGAATGAAACACCATGGACTAATCCCTATAGAAACCCAAATAAACCATAATTTCCCTTTCAATCAATATTTACCATGAAATTGAGGTCAACTAACTTGAAATATATATTCAAATGAAAAAATGAGTAGGAATAAATTTATTACCACAACCCCTCTCAATACTATTAGCATTCCTCTCATTAATATTAATGATATCTGGTGTAAAATATACCAAATTTGTGGAATGCTTGGCATACTCTATCACTTTCTAGTATCCATGTGGTAGATACCTGAATTCTAGGGACCTGGAATAAACCAAAACCCCAAGACAAAACTTCTTGTTGAATAAGATATTTAAATTTATCCAACCCATATTCTCACACATTAATTATTACACCACTATGTCCAACCACATTTGATTGGTATATTCCTAGTGAAATGAGGCATATATAAATATAATAGCTTCAAGACTGTTAATAAATTAAAACTATTGTATATATATTCTCAAGAAACTACTTTGATTCCTTAGGTTCTTCATTTCCCTGGAATGATGGAGGCTTGATCTTGAGGAACACCTCAGCTTTTTCTTTTCGAAGAGAAGATTTGACTTCCAAAATATGAGTAGGACCAAAACCCTCTCCTTTTCCCAATTTTTGTACATCTCGAACCACTACTTCCACTATCCTTTAGAAAATTATGGATGTATAACTCTCTAAAACCTCTTCTCGTGGTTCCACTATAACTATCTTAGGAGGAGTTTCACTACTAAAATAATTGTTCACCAGAAAACTATGAACACAACCATCAATGAATATTCTTAAAATATTTGGTATTAATAATAAAAAATACCAAACAAACCAATAAACCAAAACAAGATCACTTTCCTTCTTAATAACAATTCAAACTACTTATCCCCCTCCTTGTGACCATATACATTTGGTATCCTCTATGTATCACTTGGAGAAACTTCAAACCACATACCAACATCATATGGCTTCTTGAGTCCTGTCATGAGGTGTGTTGTCCATGAACCATAATCACAACCAGAAAATCAATTCCTATCAATCCTCACACCAGCGACTCCAGGCTGAGCCCCTATATCCTAATCCAAAAGTGTGTAACTTCCTCTAATTGAATTTTATCAAAAACCATGTTGGGATACCATCAAACTCAGCACCCAACCCAGATTGAGATAAAACCAGAAGGGAATTCCGAATCACCATGGAATGTAAACTAGTTCTTGTGTCTCAAAAATATACCTTGGAAATTATTTCAGCCATGCGTATAACCATAATCATTAAAAAATGAAAAATATCCCTAACTGAGAGCATAACCAGACAAGGTACACAATTTTTAGCATCATGGTTATTTAAAATTAATGAAAAACCGAAATACTAAAATTGATGGGAGTCTATGAAGCATCCAAAAATCATCAATGAAACATTAGGGAATCACCCTCATGACACCACCACTACCACCTACAACAATTAGAACTATATCAACGGAATCCACCATGACCATGACCCCTATTTCATTTACCAGGGTCATAAATAATAAATTATACATACACCTAAAGGTGTATATAGGGTGTGATACAAGGAATAGTAGGATACAAGAAAAAGAAAATATATTATCCTAAAACATTAGGAGATAAATTGACATGAATATTCTAATAACAACTCTGAAAACATTTAAAAGATGCATCCTGAAGGGAAATTTTTCAAAGAAACACTTATAAGAAAATCATTTGGAAAGGAATATTTCTAAATAATATAATTTCATAAAAATACACAACATAATCATGTCCCACAGTATTATAATATTCTGCACCACATCACATATATAATCTCAAAATAGAGCACCATCAGTATATACTTAAGGATTTCTAAAAAAGGGATTCAAGTGGAATATCATACCATATTGTTAAATATCCTCTAAATCTACTACCAACCACCTTCCCATACATGATCCAGTATGAGGGACCATCCCAAGGGGCTAGTGGTCTCTAGATAGTAAGAAAATTCTAAAAAAGTTCTCTTACATGAGCCAATAATAGTTATCATTCTAAGGTCCCAGTGGTGTCCAATAATATCACATGACTAGTTAGTTATGAAAGTGTATATAATTCTAAATGAATCTGAGCCTTTTAATTCTAAGATAACTAGTGTAAATCCACTAGAAGAATATGGACCTTTCCACATATAAATCAATAGTGTACTGGTACTAGTTTTCCAACCTAAATACCCAAGATTCCTTTTTCTCTCAATACCATTTCACATATCACACAAATAACCACATTAACATATACATTCCAAGAACAAAACACACACACAAAGGAGTCACCACATTCACAAATCAAAACATGGAAACAACCATTTTAAATAAAAAAACCAAATTAAATTTTAAACACATGAAAAAATTTGAAAAAACTTTTCAAACAACTTTTAAATCTATAGAGACCTCCTCCTCCAAAATAAATTTTTATTCAACAAAAGGCGCAAGGCACCAGCAAACAAAAACCCCAAGATTGTGGAGGTCTGAAGTAGTGCAGGCCGAGGGCATCCCCTCTAATTAAATTAACAGCCTCTGGATTCAAGCAATTAGAAGAAAGAAGACTAGTGTGAATGGATCCTTGCTCGGTTAAGGAAGACAAATAGTCTGCTACCTTATTGCCCTCACGCCAGGTGTGGGACACTTTGATGATATCCCGAATAAAGGATTTTCACTTCCAGGCGATGTAGGATATGAACCACAGAGTACCGCCTTTACCTGTCAAGGAGTTGTGGAGAATTAAGGAATCCGTTTCCACCTAAGATAAAGTCACCTGTTGCTGTATGCTAAGAGATAGACTGGTGAGCATCACCTTAGCCTCGGCCAAGAGGGGAGTGCCCTTCCCGAAGCAAGAAGAAAACACCAGCTTGACGTTCCCCTTAGAGTCGCGAACCACTCCCCCACCTCTCATTATTCCCATGGAGCAAGACCCGTCCGTGTTCATCTTGAAGCCAGAAACAGGGTGATGCCAGCCCACCCATTGTCCATGCACCATAGCTGGGAGAGGAGAATGCACGGGGGAACTGACCTGTATTAGTCTGATCGAAGGGGCAACGCACCAGTCCGGGGAGAGTGAAAGAAAATCCAGCAGTAGGAATGGCACCCTGGCGATGATGGCTCTTGCTGTAGGAGAAGAGCCCTCATATCTCGATTGGAATCTGGCTTGCCACAGACACCAGCAGCCCGCACTCAGTATACCAGATCAGGCCATTCAATCCTTGTCCGAATTTGGCAGGCCATGAATCCAGCTTCCCATGAATGATGGGAAATCCCACTGGTGGGAGGATTTAAAGACAGAACCTCCGAAATAGGACCACACCGCCGAAGACCACTCCCCTTCAAAAAAAAGGTGATGCATGCTCTCCTCCTTCCGGATAACGCAGCAATGGCAAGCCGAATCCAAGTTAATTCCCATCTTTTTGATGTTCTCATCCGTAGCTACAGCAGAATTCCTGATGTGCCATACAAGGAAGTTGTACTTCACTGGAATCTTGTGGCACCACACCACTCCATTCCACCCATCATTTGGATTCTGTTCAGAGATCAACTTACGATACTCTCTGGTGGAAAAAGCGCCCGAAGACGAAGGAGTAAACACGCAGTAATCCTGACTAGAAGTGATCTCAATGGACTTGAGAAGATTCTGCTGCTCCAAATTCAAAACAGTCTTGGTGAACCTTGGATGGAGGCACGCCTCCTTCACTGACATAGTAGGGGCAGGGCAACCCGGGAAGGCAAGGACCGAACCACCCATCCTTGTGAATACCACAAGGAAAACACACAACTAATCCCACCATTTTAATGGGTTGATCCAATTTAAAATCCACACATAATCCATGTCCACTTCAAATAATTCTTTACAACATATAAATAACTCAAAAATTACCTTTAAAGGTTCTACAGAAAATAAATCATTCCAAGATGATTCATTTTACTTTGAAACCATAATTTTAATACATTTTCACCATTCAAACATGTCATAAAACACTTCTAAGAAATATCAAAACAAGGAAAACCTGAAAATATAATCATTTTCTTTTGAACATCCCATTTTCATCACAAATTTATGTCAAAATCCATCAAAAACATGTTTTTCACCACACAATAAATTCATAGAACACATTTATAAAACCAAAATAACATATAAAAAGCATCAAAAAATGTTTGATAATTGATCCAGCTAGCTCATGGTTTTAAAATTATTAAATTGTTTTTGAAACCACAACTCCACCAATATAAGGCACTAAAAAAATATCAATTAACAATAATAAACATCTTCTCCAGCATCCCATTATCAGAACACTTTTTTTAAAAATACCAATTTGAATATAAAAAACCTAATAAGGTGGTAAAGAATACCTTATAATGTTAGAAGAATCAATATAGAAACCACTTACATTAAGATTCCATGATTTGTCTACACCAAAATAACTAATGGAAATGTGGAAAACATGTCCATGGAAGCTTTGAGGGAGGTAAAAGGGCTAAAAATCATGGTTTTGGTGGATGGGAGAAGGAATAGGGTTAAATATCCATAGGATACAAATGGAATTTCAAAATTAAAATGACCTTGAGAAGTCACCTGATTTTCTTGCATGGTTCACTAAATCATTTGGAAACTATGCACCCATGGATAAATATAAGAAAATTCTATATGATTAGCACGTAGCAGTATAAAAATCTTTGTTCTAACCGTGTTGTTCACCACTATCAAAAAATAATAGTTTTCCACATGGTTTTTTTGTGTACAGATGCAGGTTTTTAAAAATAGCGTTCCAACTCGGCACCTCATGTTTTTAACCCAAAACCCACAAATTTTCATAGAAAAACTCCAAGGAAACTCAATGATAAAAGTGGAAATAAAATTTTAAATAATACATGAATTTGAAGACAAAAATGTTAAAATTTACCCCCATTAAAACATTTTTCTGAGAGAAAATCATCATGAATCATGACCTGAAAATAAGAATGGATTATCTTTTTCAACCCAAGACCACATCTCCAAAGATTATTGATCCTCACAAACTTTTTTCCATAGAGCTACGAACAATGGTATATACATACCATGAATAATTATCCAATGGGAATCCAAAATTTACATTGGCCACTGAATCACAGATACATAGGTCTTCATCTATAACACCTCCAATCACAACACATTAGTCAAATCTGGGTTATAAGTTTCCATTTTTGAGACACAGATCGCATTATTAATAGATGTCAACATTGAAGGAAAACAAAACTAATAACCCATATTATCGTCTATCTTTTTAATCTCAAAATACCCAACATACCTTGGGGTATGATTCCTTTACATTGAAAATCAATGATGACCCAATAAAGGCACAACTTCAATGAATACCTAATCACCCATAGATAGATATAGATTATGACACCTCTAATCAGCATATGACTTGTAATTACTATGAACTATCATAAAATGCATATTAATGATCTTCACTCTCTCATATGATTCCTTCACATGGCTCTGTCCCAACAAAAAGGTCTCACCCACCTCATCCCAATACAATAGAGACTGACATGGATGACCATAAAGTGCCTCAAATAGAGCCATATGAATCAATTATTTGTAGCTATAGTTACATAAGAACTGAATAAAATCATAAATATATATCCCATGAACCACCAAAATCCACATATAATTCCTATATCAGATCTTCAAAAATTATATTTTTTCACTCCATCTGACCATATGTTTGAGGATGGTATGCCATGCTCAATTTAACTCATGATCCCATTTCCTTCTAAAAGATTTCCAAAAACCAAGAGCTACAATAGGGTTCACTATCCGAATTGATATATCATGAAACACCCTAAAGCCTCACTACCTATTGAACATAATACAGATCCATATCATCTACATTGTTCATGTATATGAATGGAATAAAGAGAGATGACTTAGTTTTATGTTTAGTCACAACCCAAATAGAATTCTCCCCAAATGGTGTATGAGGTTAGACTACAATGATATCCACGCTAATATCTTCAAATTTCTAGGTAATAATATGTAGAGGATGATGGAAACATGAAGGTCTATGATGTTATTGTTTAACCTAATAACCCATAGAACATGTAAATAAGACGTCAGTTATATCTCTTCTCATACCAGGATACTAGATTAGACAACACATGTCATAAAATATCTTGGTAGGACAGGGATGAATGGGCCACTGAGACTGATGGCTATCCACCATCACCATTTTCCATAATAGGAAAGGAAACACAATGTGACCTCAAAAATAAAAAACCCCATCATGATAAAATTACCATGCACAAGGCTTTTCCCCACCATAATGAAACCTTATAGAGTAGTATAACAACTCCTCATTATTATATTCCTACGAAATAAATTCTAGGAGGGAAGTAGTTTTTTACAATCTATCAAAGACCACACCTCTCTCATGCTCATTGGTCTCCAAGTGAATCGGAGAAGATATTCAAATCAAATTCGACTCATTAATGGACATATTTAGATCTTTCATTGAGATTTTTCTGCTCATGGAATCTTCTACAAAATTACCTTTTCTTAAGGTATATTCTTTGTCTACATCAAAATCTTGATGGTTCTCAACCCCAAGACAATACATGATGTTCAAATCATTATATACGAAAATATAGTCCAGGATTATAGGATCACAATTATCCAAATTTTTCCCCATATAGATAATGGATCCACATCTTTAGTGAATGCATTATCACTTCTAACTCTAGGTCAAGGGTTGGGTAATTATTTTCATGTGGTCAGATCTGGAGAGAATCATAAACCACCACATGATCATCCTTCATCAACACACATCTACGTCCAATATTGGAGGCATCATAATAAACCACATAGCCCTTTCTAAACACAAAAAAATGAAAAGGAGTTATGGTCAATCACAGATAAAGATCATCAACTGGTGATTTAAATTATTTTATTTATTAAAAAATTACCCATTTTTGGGAAATAGAGGTCGACGATGAAGAATTATGAGATAAATATGGAACGAATTGCCAGTAATATACTGCCTTGCCCAAAAAAGTCCTCATCTCAAAGGTATTCCTCGACTACAACCATAACGTCACAACACTAATCATATTTTGATCCAAAAAAACTATTCACTCCAAGATCAAGTAAATAATAATCTTCCCCTCCCTAATCTAGAAGGTGCATCTAGAAATTTATTAATATTGGTCATGATATTTAAGAGTACCCAAAAAAATTATCAAATGTTGCTCATACTCCTTTGATCCAGAATAAACGATGATGTAATCCATGATCACCACATTCAAGGAGTCTATATAATGATGAAATACCCTATTCATAATCTATATATAGACTGTTTGGTAACATTTCAACCCAAAGGGCATGACCATGTACTATAAATGTTATTCCCTACTATAGAAATATGTTTTTAGATCATATTCAAATCTAAATATAACATGATGATACCCAAAATAGAAATCATTATTCTAACACCCCCTCACCCATTTTAACATGTTAATCAAGTAATCAATTCTGAGCAAGGGATAATTATTCTTACGCATCACTATATTTATCCTCTGATGATCTATGCAGAACTGCATATATCCATATTCCTTTTTCATAAATAGAACTGGGGTCCTCCAAGGAGAGATTCTTCGATGAATGAATCCTTTTAATTTCAAATATTCTAGATATAACGTTAATTACCACAATATTGTGGGTTCATTATGGGGTGATATAATAGATATTAGATTTTATTTGGAACCAAACCAATCGAGAACTCCCCATCATTCTCTAAAGGAAAATAGGATAAATCCTCTAGAATAACCTCTATGAACTCATCAACTACGGGAGGTAACTCTACTCCCGAGCTACTGCCACCATCTTGAAACATGAATGTTAATAATTGATACAGAATGTTACCTAACTCCAGAATTCCCAGTCCATCATGACATAACCGAGGATCCCATTTACCATGAATAAACATGGTACTTCCATTAGTAATTAAATAAATTCACTCACCGCCAATAACAGTTGATATGCACTTGACATCACACCATAAATTGCATATCAAGGATAAAATTAAAGATTTACATTTCTAAAAGTAGTTAATACAACTACTTATTTACATCTGATAATGTGAGTGCACAAGACAAACACCTAATACACTTTTATCTCTTATTAACAAAAAACATTACCAACTCCATATCTTTCCACACATACTCATTCAGAAATTCAACACACCCAAAAGACAGTATGAAATTAAAGATATAGATTCACCAATATCAAAATCAAACAGTATCTAAAGATTATTAAATATTAATAACACCTAAAACTATTATATTCCCTATATTTGACTCTAAAGGTTAACTATTCACCACATGAAGATACCTCATCTCAGGGTGATCCTGAGAACGACCACTAACTTTTAGCTCTTATATGAGCTAAATCTTCATAAATAAAGACACAACCCTACTTCCATGAGGAAAAAACCATGATACCACTAACCTAAAATTTTATAGCCACCTTAATATCCCCATAGAAACCACAGATCCATCACATCACAGAGTTGGTGGTGAAATATTGTAATACTAATGCATGTGACCCTAATCATTGCTCCGTTGGAACGGTCTGGGTGATGATGAACACCCTGATTTCTTATGTCTAATTTTTAAAAAACATATGGTTTAAAACTACCACAATAATAGAATACATGGATGATGATAGTTTTGGACGATGTACTGAATCACCACCACCCCTCTTATATAACTCTTTCAGTTCATTTTCTTCTAGAATGTACCACCATGATTTGCTGCCGACAAACCGCAAATGAACCATATTTCCATTATGACCAATATCCCTCATGCATTCACAATCAACCACCTCCACATATGTTTTCCAATTAAACAATATGTCCTGATAAAAAATTTATAGCCTCAACCTAATTTTGAACCTCCATGTTTTCATCTTCTCACAAGATATGATATCAGGTGCATACCATATCAACTCTATGAAACAATGGGCATATACTATCACTGAATGGTCTCCCTGGGAATAATAAATCATTTCATAAGACAAGGAATAAGAAAAAAATGATAAAACACTTCTTATTTTGAATTATATTGATTTATCTCCAACCCAAATTCTCATGCTTTCCATCTTACATCACAGAGTCTTACCACTTCCGACAGGGACCTTCCAATAAAACAAATCAAGCTTCACTATGATAACATCAAGATTATCAAGAAATTTAAATTTTTTATTTATATTCCTATGAAACCACTATTTATCATATTGTTATGAATTTAACTTGAAAAAGTGATTCTTTATCTTGAGTAACTCATGGTTATTTTTCCATTCCAGGACCTTTTTCATCTTCCCTAACCACATCATTGTTAGAATATTCTACTTGTCATAGAGCATGTACTACCTGAAACAATACTTCCACTAGAGTCTGCTCAATTGGGGATGGATAACTCTATATCACCTGCTCATGTTGTTTCACAGGGACACATTGAGTATGAATTTTAATACAAAAAGAAACATTCACCAAAAAACAATCAACAAAACAATCAACACATATCCTAAAAATTTTAAGTTTTAACAAAAAAATTTCAAAAACATCAATAAATAAAAACAAGACCATATTCGATCTTAATAACAAGCTAAACCAATTCCACCAACCCAGTTTCCATATACAGTATGCAACAAGTATTCCTCACCTAGAAGAAATTAAAACCACACCTCAAAATCACATGGAAACATGAGTCATTTCATGAGGTGTGTTTTCCAATAAGCCTACACGCACATAGAATATCAAGTCCTAAAAACACTATCTCTAGTCTATCTAGAATCATACCAAATATCACGACAAAAAATAATATAAACTCATATGATACCTTATGGTCATCAATCCATAATGGATAACATCCATCCTAATACCTAACCCGACCCAATAAAATATTTGAACGGTGTTCCAAATAATGATAGGTGGGAAATTATTTCATGGGTATCAAAAACATACTTTGGGAATGTTTCCACCCATTATTATATCTAAAATAATTAAAAAAATTGAACAACAATTCGAAGTTAAAAAAATAACCTAATAAGAATTTATATAAATATGGCCTTTATCAATGCTAGAAAATTCTTTTTAGAGTGAAAAAATGTGATGTTAATATCATCCATGATAAATGGTAGTTCCTTTTTATCAATGCTAAAAAAGAGATGATAAAATATAAAAAAAAAATAAAAAAAATATTTATGCAATTCGGGAGGGGCTTCAACAACTCTTGGAGACCCTTTTAATAGTGTCGCCACACCAGCACACATGACTCAGCCCACATGCTCCCTATCCTTTAACAGTGCCCCCACCAACCCTTTAACAGTGCTATCCTTTATTCCACCCACACTTGTGACTTGCCTCCCCTTGGATTTGAACTCGGGACTTGTTGCATACAAACCTATGCCTTTACCACTCCACCATATTGATTTTCACTTTAATAATTAATATAACTATATATAAATAATTATATTTATGTGTATATTAAAATATATTTATTTTAACATACATATATATATATATTTATATTAATATATATATATATATATTGTAATTTTAATATATTTAATTATATTTAGTTATAATAATATATATATACGTATTAATATATATAGTTATATTTAAATATTAATATATTTATTTGTATATTAATATATATTTTAATGTTCAGTTTTAAATACATTTATAAAATATGTTGTTTTTTATGTGTTTATAAATTAATAAATAGATGTATACAACACATACACACACATATATATTATATGGGTATATGAATTTATAATTTTGACATATTTATATATATTTACAAATATTATATATTAATATGTATATACATATGTTTAGAATACATAGATAATATATATTAGTTTTCCAATACAGACGCACACACACAGACATATAAAAGCACACATTTTATAGGTATATAAATATTTTTATATTTGAATTTTAAATAGATAGGATTTTTTTATTTATATAATACTTACATACAGAGAAATATATTATATATGTTAATATTATTAAAAATTTATAAATAAAATTTAATTTTTATGTGTGAATATATAAAAAATATGTATACATTTTCATATATTTGTTTATAAATAAAATTATATTATGAAAAATGACAACAATCCCTAAAACCTGAAAACAGGTAAAAAAATGCAGAAACCCTGAAAACCCATAAATCCAGTCAGAAAGTCAAATAAACCCTAAACACAAGGTAATGATAGAAACTTCTGATCCAAGGCTCTGTTACAACTCTATGACAAAGCCAATTTATGATCATCAAATGAGATTTGTTATGATAGGCGATGGAGGTCGAACAAACAGGCAGATCATAAGTTATAATTGTTTTAAAAAACAGTAGACATGGAAAAAGTTCTAGAAATGGTGGCTTGAAAAACTGAACATACTACAGAGTCATTAAAAAAACATAAATTCCACTCTAGGTGTCAATTTTAGCTTCGTGTCTAGTAAAAATAATTTTCATGGAACTAAATATGATATAAAAGGTGATGGAGGCCAAACATACACACAAATCCTGAGTTATTATTGTTCTAAGAAAAATATGATAGGGCACCAGACATGGAAACAGGGTTATGGAGGCTTTTTGATGAATTTTTAGGCATTAATGTTCCCATATGTTAAAAGAACCATTCTCCAGTCTAAAATATAAGTTGTTCCATTTGCTTCCTTTTGCTTTATATGTTTTAGAGCCCAAACAGACACTAAGAGCGAATGTTATGCCCGTTTGAATTTAGAGATGTTTGGAGTGGTAAATCTGATATTACATTCATTTCATTGACCTTATCATAGTTTAAATTGGTCTTTGTCCTCACTCGCCTAATAGGATTTTATTTGAATAGTCATGGAACTTAAATGGACTCCTGAAGAAAAAATTATGGTTGTTTTAGTAAGTTACTGGTTTTTTTTTATGTTTTTAGTGTTAGTAGGGCATCTCAATTTCTACAAATCATAACATATGATGCATGTGTCTCTTTGATAATCACTGCCTATGAAATCGAATTATGATATAATATCTACACAATGGTGCAAACACGAACCCTTTATCACATTATTTATGTCCAAAAAATCCCATAATTCCTCCAAACATTCATATATTCTGCTCTGGGTGTCCGTTTTTCCATAACATCTACTACGGGTGTCCGTTTTTCATTTACCTCATATAAAATAGGTCTAGAAAATATTAAAAAATATATATATTATATTTATATAAATACAAATAAACACATATGTCAATATATTATTTTTTATGAAATATATATTTTTACAAATATACAATTTATCAGCTCTAGGGAAAATGAACTGATAATGCCACCCTTTTTTCAGTGCTACTAAAAAATTGCTTATAAAGGGGACCCCATTAACAGTGCTAAAAAAGCAATGACAAAGGTTATCTTTTATCAATAATATTTTCACTATTAAAAGTACCCTTTAGTATTTCTTTTATTCGTGCAGTTAAAGTGTGCACTGCCGAATCCCAATTTTGTGGTAGTGAAGGTTCACAATTTATAGAATGAAGGTTTTACCACATTAATCAAAAATAAAAATACTACAATGGAAAGGAGATGAAAAAACATACTGAAATACTCTATGAAACATGAGGTAGTCACCCTAAATCCACCACCACTAACCCTTAAAATTTGTAGAACATTATCAACCCAATCCACCATCCGGAAAACACATATTGAATTTTCCTAGAGCATAAATAATAAAGTCTACACATGCCCAAATATTAATGTAGGGTTTATGAAAATTCCAACCAGTATTCCACCTAATGTATTTATTCCATGTATAACATTATGAGAGAAATAAGCATACATATTATTATAACAACCTTTAAAATATTTACATGATACATACCAAAGGAAACAATATCATAAATTCAATTTTTTTGATAACATTTAAAAAATAGTCTTTCTAGATAAAAATGTTTCTTTAAATTAAAAAATGTAATCAAGGTCCACTATATACTATTAGTCTTCACCACATAATATATATAATGTCACAAGAGAGAACCATGGGTAAATCACTGAGGGTATCTAGAAAAAGTGAGTTACTAAGAACCTCGTACTTTGGTGATCAATATCCTCAAAATAAACTTCCAACATCTCTACCGTGAACAAGACACTAAGCATGATCATCCCAGGGGCCTAATTGTATCCAAATAATATGCCATTCCAACACATTTTTGTACATGAGACACTGGAAGTGATAATCCCAAGGGCCTAGTAGTCTTTGGTCATATAATACGGTTAGTTAGTGAGGCAGGTGTATGTTCTTCTAAGTGAATCTGGTCCACTCCACATTGATGTCAACAAATTACAATCAACTATAATAATCAGAGCCTTACTACTTATAAAACACAAGAATGCTAGTTCTATTTTTCCCATATTGATTCTCGGGGTTCCCATTTTGCTCAATACCATTTGACATATCACACAAATCACCACATTATCATATACAATTCAAGAACCACAAAAAAAAAAGAATCAATACTTTCCCAAATTATCACCCGAAAACAACCATCTTACAAAAATAAAGCACTTTACAATTTACAAATACCAAAACCATTTAAAAGCACTTTTCACACCACATGAAAAACTAATTCATTCCATTTTTAAATACCATAAAAAATCAAACAATTAATCTAACCATTTCTATGTGATGAGCCCCATGAAAATTCATACATAAACCAAGTTCCCTTCAACACATACTTCACAACATTTAATTATTCTGTAAATCATATTTATTGTTTCACTCTAAAGTTTATAATTCCAAATTAAATAATTTTCATCTAAAACCCATTTTCAATACATTTACAGCATTCAAAAAAATCATAAATCACTTCCATGAAGTACCACAACATGGTAGACAAGAAAACATAAACCTTTTCCATTGAAAATATCATTTTCATCACATATTATTGTAAAACTCTTTCCAAAACATGTTTCTAACCAAATAAGAAATTCATTGAAAACATTTATATAACCAAAAATGAATATCAAAATAATCCAATAATGATATATCATGGAAAGACCTAATACACACTTAAAATATTATGATACTATTGGTGAAACCAAAAATACACCACCATGGTACCCTAAAATGTTAATATCAACCAATAGACTTAAATATCTTCCCCAACATCTCATGATTGACCCCCCTTCTTCCAAAATACCATTGTAAAATGAACATATAAGAAGTAGGGACATAAAACCCAAGAAATATGGATGGATTAAAAGATATACCACTAAGGTGAAGATTAAATTCAATTCATACACCAAAATTTCACACAAAATGGTTTACACGAGGTCCATGTAATATTAGAGGGAGTCTGTTGGAAAAAATAAATGATGGGATGGATGGGAGGATAATTTTTGTTAAATCATGAGAGCACAGAAACTAAATATAAATATTTTAATGACCTAAAAATGTTACACAATTTTCACTCTGGGTTTAACAAATCGTAGGACAATTGCCTGCCCCTCACTACAAAAAGAAACACACCCCATGGTTTTCCAGGTATGTTTACAAACCCTACTCTAACCATTCATTTAGACACTATACAAAAAATTTAATGGGCAACATTATTTCATTGGTACTGATGCACTATATGAAAAACCATGTACGAACCATGTGCCTCATGTTTTCACACCAAAAATCACTTTTTTATTTCAAAAACTATTGGAAAACTCAGGGATAAACATGTATCTATCATTAAATAAATAAATAATAGTGTATTAAGACACATATTTGGCTATTCTTTTTCGAAAATTCTAATCATTGAGGCTTGTATTTAGGAAAATTGTTCACTTATGAGTTTAAATGAATGAAATAAAAAATAGTATACTATTAAATCTGAAAACATTTAAATTAATGAAAATCATATTTAATTAATTCAAAATGATACAGGTTAATAATGAGGAGAGGTATATGAAATATTCTATTGTGATTCATATCTCTTTAGGAAAAATTATTTGAATGACCCTAGTTTGGAAACAAATGAGATCATTGAGGCCATATATTCAACTAATTATGAGGAATTACATACATTTATTAAATTAAATGAATAAGAAAGAAAATATTTTGAGAAATTAATAGAATGGAATTTATTTTTTTCGATATTCATGTTTGGTTAGAATCAATTATAGATGAAGTACCTTCTACTCATTATGACTATAGGATCCATAATGTTTTAGTAGGATCTCAAAAAGATATTGAGATACATTCAATTTTTTATCAGAATTAGATGATTCATCTATTGAGGGGGAGATAATCATGAGGTCAATGATGTTTGGACCTACTCTAATAAATTATTAAATTATATGGATATATATTTTGTGATAGTGGAGAGTCGACCTATGATTACAGTAGAAGGATCTCCCATTTTTTATTCATCCCCTTCTAAAGAAAAATTCCTTCTAGAAAATCCATTAATTGATAGGTATGCGTCTTATCTTGTTGTTGATGAAATAGATTATGGTCATTATTTTATGAAAACTATTATGGATAACATAGATAATGATGATGTATAAGATGATGGTGATGATGTTTATAAACCTCCCTATCATAAAATAATTACTGAAGGAGTTGACATTGTTATTTCACTGATTGATGTATCAATGTATATTGGTATTCTTACTACACCGATTTCATAGTTTCCAGTAAGACTTGACTCTACTGAATATCTATTAATTATTTTTGATACATTTACTTCTCTAACAGTTTTCCATTATAATCATTCATGATAATTTCTGATTTATGATTCTTTTTCAGGAAATGAGGTTATGAACATGAATTACTCTTGTAGTGAATTTTTTTCCACTAAAAATAAAAATGAATGGAATGATATGGTATTCACACATTAAGTAGAAACAAGGAAATGTAATGCAATATTTAGTGAGAATTTTTTAGAAAATAACGATGAATGATCATTTCCCGAAGACAATCCAATATAAGGTCAATATTACTAGTCTCAAGTTGATAAAACAAATTCTTTACCTTTTATTAACCTCACATCAGGATATCTCATTCATTTTAAAAAAAACTTACAGAGGAGTTATGTTACATATATGGGTATCAGTTTTTCTTATAATACTATATGAGAGTTAGATATTTCATTTATCATTTAAAATGTAGTTACCCACATTCAGTCAATGTTTTTTGTCAAGTTAGAACATTTTCACTATTATATTCATTCATTTAGAATGTAAATGAAATAATTTAGAAGTCACATGTGATCCCTAAAGGAAAATATAATTGATAATATGGATACCATGGAAAGGATTAATCTATATGTGATAAAAAACTATTCTCAACACTCATCATAAACTTCTATTCCCCCCCCATCCTTATATTTTAGTTGTAGTTGATGAAGTAATTATTCAAACTCTATTTCAGGAATAACATAAGAATATAATGGATGTTTTAGGGGATATGAGAAATCAAGTTCAAATGGATTATTTTCCAATGGTAAGATGTAATTTTATTTTATTTATATGGAAGTAGACAATTATTCTAATGATTTGAATTTAATCAAGGGTGAAATCAGGTTTTATCTAAAAAGGATTTTTGAAAAAGTAAAACTTATGTCCCAATTAATTTTATTTTATTTAGATTCTAATATTACACCTATGAAAAATAAATTTGAATACATTGTGTTGAAATTTTTAGTAATGTATCCCCATATAAATCAATTTATGAAGGAAAAATATGATATTTTAATGTGATAAAGAAAAAATAAGGTATGTAACAGATATTCAAATTATTTTTGAACTATATATATGTTTCAAATAATCCAATTTTATCTCATCCATCCATTTTGATACATTTAACATCAAATGTTTCTGCAAGATCCCCAATAACCATCTTTATTCCAAACTCTGCCTCATTAAAACCTCTAATAGGTCACAAAAAACCTCTTCCTTGTACCCATTCCAAATCAAATAATAAAATGAGTGTAGAATAATAATATATAAAATAATAGAATATAATACTCTATATGACCCATTTATTTCTTTTAATTACTCTCTCTTATTTAATTTTTATTTCTATTTATGATTCGTACATTTTATTATTTCTCCCCAGCTATAAAACTATTTTGAAGAGTCGTATACATTATCTTCAATTTTTTTTATTTTACCCCCATGTATAAATGTGGAAGAGTTCAAATGTGACCTATATTTTCATTATTAAATATATAACTATGAAATATGAGTCTCAATCCAAAACTATATTATTATAGTTTTTCGTAAATCATGATTAATGTTGTGAGTCAGTTTAATTTATTAAAATATTCATGGATCTGGGAGATTCCCAAGCCGAGGGGATTATGTATTGGATGAAGTAAAAAAGCCATGTTTTTTAATGTGACTTATTTTTTCACAATCAATAAAGAATACATTTCTGTATTTGTTTTTCTAAACTATTTAACAAAATATTACAATGACAGTTTAATTTATTTTGTGTTTTATATATTTTATTTTTTATTATATATTAATTTTCAAAAAATAAAAATGTATTAAACTTATTATATCTAATCCATGATCCATATTTTGATAAATTTTTTAATTATAAAATTATAAAATCCCTAAAATTCAGTTAACATTATATGTTTATAAAATCATATTATTTTTGATTAAAATTGTTTTAGAATAAATTTTAATTGGAAACTCACTTCATATCATCACATGAGTATTCCAATGGGAATAATATTAATGTATGTTACTAATATTTTATCAGGATGATATTTATGCTCTCTCTTTTATGATCTTCCCTTTTATGTGTATTTTCATGCCTTTGGAGGTTGTTCTTGATACTGGTAATAGGTGGTCTATATTGAATGTTTCCACAACTAACGAAGTTGACAACAATCGACTTGATAATGACTTATAGATGTAGTGGCCTGTATGTAGGAGATGTGGTAGAATTATTAGAGGTATAATGACCTATAGTCCTAACTGAAAAAATTTATTGGTTATAATGACCTAGAGGCTATATCAATTTGAGAGTCTTTTTACGATAGTTTTGGAGGCCTTACTCTGACATAGACATGATATTATAGTCAAGAGGACTAATCTAACTCAATGCCTACAGATCCCCAACATATGTGATTATGTTCCTTGTGGGTTATTCTCGATCACTTTGGAAATATCATTACTTTCCTTCTATCGTGTTGCTGATAAAGGTATGACTATGTGTGTCTAGAATATTGGTAAGTTTACGACCACATAGTATGTGATGTTATTTATTTTATTTCAACTTAAAAATTTATCATAATCATGAGATACGCATGTAATACATGTCATAATTATTATTGATACGTTAGTGGTGTCTAATTAGGTTTTTAATAAGACCCTATAAGAGAACTTCATTTCAAATTCATACCTCATGTATAGTGATCAAGGAGTGGGATGGGGGTATGTGTTATTTATTTGAGACAATGATATTTGATATAGGTGTGTTATCAAGATAAACTATAGATTATAATATTTTTATTTATTAATTACCTTAATTGTCCTTAATCTTATTTTTTGATTCCACCTAGGAAGACAATTTTAAAATTATTTGTATGTCTTATGCGCAATGTGTCATTACATTGTGGATATTTAGTTTTCTTCATTTTTTATTGATTATTATATTTTTTTCTTTAATGTTCTTTCATGGATTAGATACTGTGGGTATACTATATTGGATAAGGAACCTAGACAACCCCTAGTAGTCAGAAGTATCTTGTATGTGTGGATGTTTGTACAAAGTCATGTGGCACTCTACAGCAGGCCTTGGGGTTAATTATATAGTATTATACAAACAAAAAAATGATCCTATCAATATTTTCTAAGATCATATCTCCATATGATAATATATATATTATTAATGATTATAAAAAATATCATATAACGGCTATAGGGGATATCTATAGGGAAAATCTATACATGTGGAATACATATCTAATGACATATTCATACTATTATGGATTAGAGGTGTGAATACAAAGCACAAATCCATTATAATAAAAATTTGATAAAATTCATGTTAATAACAAATATGAATAAAAAAATCTATTAAAAATTTAAACATACCAACTAATGGAGGCTTAGCTTGCAGTGAACAAAGAAAAAAATAGGTTATTGTTTGTATAAATATTCATAATTTTTCCGATATGATAAATGGGTTCATGTCATAAGCTACATTTGTTTGATGATACTACTAAGAATGCATGAACCAACACTCTATTTCTTACATTATAACATTCATAATTGACCACCTACCTTCTCACTAATTTAACATTTTTAAGAAAAAACCTAACATGGTGGGGAATGAATACACTACAATAAACCAAAATCTAAAAATACATGATTTGGATGGTTTCACTAAATTAAGTGGAGGTGGATGAATGAAACCACTACTCTATGGTATCAAATAATAACTATACTATATGGTGGAAAATAAACCAAGCCAAATGATGTGTGTGGGATCCATGAAATTTGAAATAAAAATAAATAACATGTATTTCTATATTAGATAAAAATAACATTATATCAATATATTATATTAAAAAAATGAAAATTTATTATATTTTAACTTCCATCATTTTGCAATAAGTGATCAAAATATTGAGAAAAATATGTACTATATTACTAGGTGTATGTACATAATAGTGACCCTGAATCCATGTGGTATTAAATGTTTTCTATAGTTAGTGTATAATAGAATATACTATACTTATAATATTTATAATATTTTAGAAGAAAACCTACCAGTATCCCTAAGGATATTCTTATAATTGGTTATAATAAAGTTATGTTATAAAAGTATGATTAATACATAGAAGAAAATATACATTCCAATTTTTTTTGAATATAAAAACCCAAAACCCTAAGGTATTCTTGTAAACATTATGTACATAGACATATATAGAGACATGGAAATTTGGCTGAGCCCTTAATAAATAAAATTTCCCTTTCAATACCATAATTTATAGGTAATTATTTTGTGTGTACTATGGAGGTAGTGTCATGGAAAAACACCATGAATTTAAATTGTTGAATAATTTAATCATGTGTATATCTAATAAGTGACTCTTCATTTTCAACATGAAAAAAACATTTATGTGATCATATATACAACAATGTGTTATCATGATACCTAAAAGTGATGATAATGGTTTAAATTATAAAGGGATATAAATGAGTGCACACCCTCCCATCAGTCTCTTTATGTTACACATTAGAACCATTCCACTGATTGGAAGACACAACATGTGTGAGAAATATTTTAAAGTCAATGTGAGATTTCATTTTAGAAAATGAAACATGTGTTCTAGTGGTCACTATAGCTCAACCATTGGGACTATAAATTGATGGTCAATATATTTTATGTCACAAACCATGAATCTATAAATACTAATACATTAATGGTATGTGACAATGGTATATAGAGGAGAATCCTGCTGGAAGAGATCATATCTCCAAATAAAAATATTGAAAACATTAATCCCCCTATAATGATATGTGATACATGTGGCTACTAGGTGGATAACTATTGGAGATAAAAAAAATGTTTTCTATTATATTTTTTTAATCGTATTATCAAAATAAAATAGATAAATGTTTTGTATCCTATGAGGACATGGTGTGGAAAATTAAAATAGTGATATTGATATGTCTATATATTAAGGGAATGTTTTAGGTTCTATGGATTATATTTTATATCCTATGGAAAGAAAATAATATTGTAGGATAATGAGATGTATAGAGTTTAATAAATTTTTTATAATAAGGACGAGTAGATACCAAAGTTGTATAATAATTTTTGATATTGGACTATTATAGATAGTAACTTTAATGGAAGGTGATATGATAATAAAATTTTGGATGATGATGATGAATTCTATAAAAATATTCATGTGTGGAATAATTATCCCTTAGTTGAAGTGATGTGGACTAATATCATTTTAATGATGGGAAGGGTCATAATTAGAGTAAAATGATTATTTAAAGAATCCAAAGGATATTTTTATGATGTCTTATGAAAGAAAAATATGAATTTATGATGTAGTCAACTACTAGTGCTTTTATTTTTTTTCATAAAATACTTGTACAAATTATGTTTTACATGTAAGACATATTGTATCATGTGATCATATTACCCCAAAAGAGTAAAATGAAAAAATTTTGAAAATCATGTACCACTAAAAGAATCATGAATTTTTGGTGAAATGAGTTATGTGATTCAAATAATGGATGATACATTGTCAATAAATTAATTTTAATTTCAATAAGTCACTATGTTCTCGGATTAGATTGGTGATGGAGGGGGTTCATGAAGGGTGTTATACATCCCATGTAAGTTTGGTGATTCACTCAATCAACATAATTTTTTGTGGACTAATTTATGTTTATTAGATGTATAAAATAAATATTTTACTATAATTTATTGAGTTATGTTAGAGAAAATAATTTTTAAATACCCAATATTCATACCATTAGTCTTGGGGGTATTGGGGATTATTAAAATCAATAAAAAACTACATAAGTTGATTTTTAGATAAGGAAAATATCTCACATAGAAACCCTCTCAATTATCACTATTGAAATTAGTTAATTGGTGAGGTTGATAATATTAATAATAAATGAGTGTCCTTATGCATAGTAGTTAGAAATAATGATATATGCAGTTGAGGCCTGAGAAGTAGATTCATGACCAAGTACCTGTAGAAGAGTATTGTGGCAGGTGATATGATATGTAGTCTCATGGAAGGAAGATATATAAATCAATCAGGTCGACCTAGTCATAAAAACATAGTCACACTCATAAGTTCTCATGTATAAGAATATGTAATCACGGTTAAATGATAGTGGAAATGAAATAATTGTAACACAATCACTAGAGTATTCCAATATTTTATATTTAACTTGTGGTTTTTTCTAAATACATTATTGGGAAAAAATATTACATTAAACCCTTTTATTATATCCATTATATTGGAAGGAGTGTCAAAATAAAAATTTTAGTGTCATGTTTATTTTCAAATTTCTTGAAAAAAGAACGATTTTTTTAGTGTGAAGTTATCTATATAGAGAGAAGACGTTATGGTATGTTATAGTTTTGGAGAAAAAATTCATAACTCTATCATTGGTGACTTAATATTGTCTAACATAGATGAAGAATAATACACTAGAAAACAAGATAATCTAATAATTAAATTATAATATATGATTAAAGTAGGGTCTCCTATTGAAAAATGGTAGATAATCATGTTCTTTATCAGTTGAATTGAATAGAATATCTTTAATTATGGAAATATCTTTCGACAAAATAGATTATTAGAGTGATACAAAAAATGGGAACCTTTGGTGAAGTGTGGATGATTCCATAAAATTATATACAAAATGATCCTTGTATAGAGTGATCAAGACCAAAATATTGAATTCATATTACTATTTAAGAATATTAAATTCTCATGGAATATTAAAATAAAAATATACATAACTACTACATTATTATAGTTCAATATTAAATAAATAACACAATTATAAATTCATTGGGTACATAATGGTTTAGATTATTTCGACACTAGATACGTAATCCCAATATTTTATAAATGTCATCAATATCTCTCACAAATTTATTCATAAAATTACCCTTCTTAATATAATATACATTTAAAATTACATAAAAATACGGGGAATGAAGAGAATTAGAAAAGTGAGCTTAGATACTCATTAGGAGAAAAAATTGAATATATAAATCATAATATATCATTTGATGGTCAAAGGGTATGATATTATAATAAAAATAAAATTATCAATGTAAATTATTCATATGCTGGTAAGCAATGATCATCAAATCTAAAATCAAGTTATACCTAGAATCATGATTAATAAGGGTTAAAAAGAATTAATCACTTATCAAGATTAATAATGTAGGCATGTTTTATTAAAAGTGCATGAAATCAAAATATTATGATCATAGATTTCCATTATCAATTCCACATATATTATTATGAGAAATGATAGAATAAATCATACTCTCACTTGATAATGTGAATGTAGATATTGGTAATTATTACCATGTATATTTTTATAAAAATATCTGTTGGAAATCATAATCAAACCAAAAACATTTTAGCATATATGTTTGCGATATTTTCCAATCGTACCATCATCATCGTCTCATGAGATATCTATATCACATTTCTCAATGAATTGGAGAGATATATATGTCAAATAATCACAAAAGGAAAACTATATATATGTGTGGAATAAGATAAAAAAATTCATAATATGATAAAATATGGAATGTAAATGGGTATCCTAATCATTCCATAATTTATTAATATTATACCCTCTATAAATGAATAATGTTTCAAAATTATTTCATATTAACTAAATTATCCTCTGGTAAAGAGCATGTTTAATAAAATCATTCGTAAATTGTTATAAAAATTTGTAATATAGTGAATGAAAGTGGACAGTATCACATGATCATATCCCAAATGAATAATAATAATCCTTTACATATGTAGATATATATGATATATTCCTTTATAAGAGCGTGAAAAAATATCATTTAAAAATATGGAAAATACAATTCCCCATTGATATCTTTAAAAACTAAAAATTATCATTTTTTTTATAAAATAATTTTATTTTAAAATAACCATTTAATATTCTAATTAAATATTTAATAAAAACAATAGTCAACATTTTTGGAAAATCTATTCTTGCGGTGAACATTAAAATGTTAATTCATTTTTCACTTTTTATAAAAACACATAAATAACATGTTTGGAAAACATTGTAAAAATTACATTAAAAATAGAATATAAATTAATATATGGTTAAAAATTACCTTAAATATCATTGAATAACATAAAATATTTTATTGATACAATTTATAGAACCTAGACATGGTATAAAAATTTCTTCGATCAAAGATGAAATAAAGTTGTATTTTTTCCAAAATCATTTATCTATAATTTTATGTTCCAAAGGGAGTAAAATTATAATGAATAATTAAAATTCTTGTAATAAATTGAATAAAAAGAGATTATGGATTTTAGGTATAAGGATAATATAATTTTTCTCAATATAAATTTTACAAATAAATCCTAACAAGAAATTAGATTATTACATAAATTTATCACCTCATGTACAATATTGCTTAATATAAGTTCAGTGACCATAAATTATAAATGTATATAACATATTTTTATTATAACTTCATATTAATATAAAAATTTCTAGGTATCATTCTTTTATATTATTAATTCTTCTTTTATTATGATGTCAATCATTAAAGGATCATTTGAATGGAAACTGATAAAATTTCTAGTCATGTTTCTGTTTAATATTTCTAGTAAATGAACATTGGTTGTGGATTTATCGTATATGTATAATCATAATAATTAAAAAATAATCATATTTATTTATTACTCAATCTTTTATAACTATTCATATAAATATGTAATAAAAATTTATTTTTTCACATCTGGAAGATGGTCCTCCATATGTATGCACAAGTAACGTTTTCACAGGAAGAATGTTGGAAAGAAATACAATTAAATTTTAATTAACCATTAAAAATAATTATTATATTATAAATAAAATGAATATTAATTAAATATATCGTTATTACCATCCCTAGAATTTTGAAATGAAAAATTAATCACACCTCTTAGTGGTGGTGGTTGGCCACACATACACATGAGTGTTGTTGTCATTTACAAATGAATGAAAATGTAAGATTATAGATAAAATATTATAATAAAAAATGAATAGTAATATCATAAATGTAAAAGGAAAATATAAAAATTTTCATAATATTTAACGATGAACTTTTTTTATACAAAAGGAATCATATCATTATGTTAGAGCGGTAGTCTGCATACACACATGAGAAATACATTGTTTTACCATTTGATAGAAAATGGTAAAAACAGTTGTCCAATTATCATAAAAAATAAAATAATATTATTTATTATGGATTTATTATTTCATGATGGATAATTTTTTTTATAAAATATAAGATGAAATAAATATTGTAAGAGTTGGGTAAGATTATTACCTCTTCTTTGAGTGACCACCTATTGAATACACCTTATGCCTGTATAAGATGGTATGTGAGTAATATGAGGAGATTAAAAATAAATAGAATTAATATAGTATGGTTTTTGTAGTTATTTTTTAATATATAGGGATTATATTGTTTGAATAAGACATGAGAATAGGTTCCCTTTTATAAGTGAGGGGCGGGACAATAAAGTAATTATATAACATATTTGAATAATATAAGGTCACATTCATATGAATGTTTAATAACATGTTTTATAGTTAAAATATATGATATCATAATATTTAATATATTTAATCAATATTAATTAAATATTTTTATGATTAATTTTTACCCTTATCTCATAATTTAACCTTCCAACTACACTTGTTTTCACCCTAACTATGGTAAGAAATATATATTATTTTCAATAGTCTTTATGAAAAAAATTATTATGAACAAATAAGATTATATTAATGAAAATTGATAGAAATATGGAATTTATTTTATAGTATTTCATTTCTCTGATTTGATAAATTTATTTTAGAATATGTTGAGAAAACACAAAAAAATCAGTTTTAGAAAAATAAAATTTAATCACAACACTGAATCTAACTCAATTCCATCCCATGTAAATACTATTAAATGTTTGTTAATTTTTTTTGTATATATTATATTGTTATAAGATAAAATAATTCATTGACAGATATTAATTAATATTATTTATATAGAAACCCATTTTTCACACAATTCTTTTTAAAAAACATCTATTTTTTACATTTAAAATATTTTATTTTAATTTCATTCCTATTAAAAGAAAATGAAATATTTTTATAAATATTTTAAAAAATATTTATTCATAATTTAATTATTCTTATTCATACCTTATAATAGTATTACTAGGAGAATAAAATCACCCTAAATAATTTCAATTAAATTTAATATTTTGGATTATTCAGACTCAGTGTTGCATACAATGATGGTTATCAATGAAAACAAATTTATTTAAAGGTATGCATAAAAAAATTAGTGTGCTACATTATATCCAATTGATAAATAATTTTATAAAAAAATTACATCAATCTCATACAAAAAATTTAAGCTACTTCTACCACATAACATCCTCAAGTTCACACGTAGCTTCCTAAAATTAGTGGTTTTACAAAAAAAGACAAGTTGGGTGGTCTTTTTACGAAACACATTAATTATATGATGGAGAATCTATATTGGATGTTCTTAAAATGAGATATCATGCTCTAATTGTAAAACCACAGAGGTCAGTACATGTGATGGATTATGTATGTACATTCTCAAGAGAGATAAAGAAAATATATCATTAAATTAAGAATAATTCAATGGAAATTCCATGAAATATGAAACCATACACATTTGATCCGTAGATTGAAATTAACATATATCTCATGGGATAAAATTTCCCCACATTAAAAATCTCATAAAACTTGTCCCAATGATATATTCATAGGAATAACTTATAACCACTGTAAAACTATTGATCTATTAGAAGACTATCGACCTAATGTTTCTCATGATATTGAGATGTGCTGATGTGATACTAAATATATATAGCATTATATTATATTTATTTATCTAGATAAAGATCCACTAGTTTTTTTCTATAATAATATCCAATAATAGTAGTGTTAATCATTTTAACATATATTGATTAATAAAAAGCCATATAAAAAATTAATTATGAGATATTGCTGATAGAAAATTATAGAAATGTATGGTGATGATTAAAATCATCTTTGAAATCCATATAATAAATAACATAATATGATCTAGAGTTTTAATGATCCTCTATGATTGGGAATTTGTTTGACAACCACATGAATTTCTAGTGTTCTACTGCGTGTTCAAATCTTGTTGAATACTACTGTAGGTCATCATGGTAAACCAGTAATCAAAATAAGACACATAAAATAGTATTCCATGATATCTTACTTATTGAAAAATATATATCTTCACGAACTGATCAAGAGTAAAATATTCTATTATTTCAAATAAAAAACGATTTCTTCATAAGGCAATCTACGACAACCCAAATAGTATTTTTAACTTTATTTGTTTTGGGTTTGTGATGAAAAAATAATTTTGAAATGTCTTCTCATTTATATTATCATATATTTTATTTTTATAACATCACATTAGACATATGTATCTAATAATTTACTTAATGACTTACCAAACATCGATAGAAATATTCATCAAATGTCAATTTTCATGTTATCCCACCAAAAATAAATTAAAAACAATATATATTATCATTCATCATGGTCGAATACAAAAAAATGAAGTCAGATATTCATCCAACATCTCATTAATCAAGAATTATATTGACAAGATACATACATAGTCACTCATCCTTATCATTCAGTCAAAATCTATGCTGAAATTAAGAAAATTTTTTACCATCTTCAATAGTTCCACATGCTACTTCTGTTTTTTTTTTAAATGGACTGATATATGAACATCAATTTAAGAATGTTCTGAGCTATACCCATTTCATATGATATCATGGTTCATATTATAATAATACATTAATGTTTGTTTTCTTATAATCCTCAAATTTGAAAAACTATCATAGTTATTCAATCTCAAATCATATTCCACCATTTCACCTTACATTGGTGATCGTATATTGAGTAGTCATAATTTATAATCAATTAAAACCATATCATTGTGAAAAAATACAAATTTTTTTGTTTGAATATATACATAATTATTTTATCATATATATAAATATTTCACCACTTTCACCAAAAAGATAATTCCATTATATTTTCAACGAATAAATTTTCATTTGCAGCTCAAAATCACAATTCAAGTAAATTTTTTTAAATTATTTTCAACTATCAAGTGGTATAATATATATAAATTTCATTCCATATGATGATGTATCTTGATCTCTTATTTTATGAATCACTATAAGCAAAAAATCCTTCACCCTTATGATATAATGTGAGCACAGGCACACTGAAATACCTTTTCTTCAGTACCATGATTTTTTCTTATCATTTATCAGCATAAATTAACACGAATCCTTCACATTTGAACATGGTTAATGGATTAGATATTCATGATAAATAACTTAAAAATAATCTATATTTCCATGGAATCATAATAAAAATATGGATCTGAGTAACATTTCTCTGTACGACCCATTGATCAATAACATCAATCGTTGATTAGTTCACTGATATACCATGGTAAGAGATTATGTGACCCATGAATGAATAGTTTTATATCCAAAATACACATGAGGTAAAATTTTCTGTAAATTATCGATAAATATAATATTTTAGATAATATTCAAATGATTATTGTATTGTTCCATTACCTTTGATTATATAAGAATATTATCTATATAGACTACAATAAATTGATTCGAGTATTATCAAATTAATCTTTTAATTATATCTATGATTATTGAAGGGACCATGCTAAGTCCAAAAGAAATGAATATAAATTCATAGTGACTATACCTTGCACAAAATTAATTATTAATTATATCCACATTATTTAATAATAATTATAAATATTCAGAAGGAAGGCTTGTCCTTATAAAATATTTTTCCCATGTAGCTGATCAAAAAAAGTCATCAGTAATGGAAAAAAGATACTTATTATTGATAGTGATATTCTAATGTAATCAATAATGAATTCCAAGAATCATTGAATCTTTATTCTTAATATATATATTAATATGTGCATCCCATGGTGTCAAACTAAAACCTATAATTCACTTTTCTTGATTCTCATAGTGTTTCTACTATGAATCCTAAAAAAATCAGGTAATTTCAATAGTGAACCCCAGAAATAATACTATCTTTAGATATAATTTATATTGAAAAATCAATTTCAATATTTTGGGTAATAATTTTAAAATTTTCAAGAAATACATTAGAATATTATTGAAAATTACTATATAATCAATATTGAGTCTCTTCCCCAACCATTCTGGATGAATATATCTCATAAACTTATATTATGAATTATTCAATGCATGAAATCACTATAATAAGTTCATGTTAATCCATAAGATTATATAAAATCATAGGTTCATTTAAAATATGAAATGCGACTTATTTATTCTAGTAATAATATATATATATATATATATGAAATTCTAAATATGACCTAAAATCACACTAATGGAAGAGTAATAATATTTATATAGGTGTTGTGAAAGTATCACTCAATGTTTAATGTCAGTGTTTTAATCGTGATTGTGATTTTTGAAAAATACAAATAACCGTGTTTCAGTATTTTTGGTGTTTTTGAACTAGTTGTATTTTTGGTGGAACAGTTTCCCAATGATTTTGAAAATGTTGGGCCTCAAAATTTTCATTTTATTTATAGAAATTTAAGGTATTACACATTGAATTTATAGCGGAATCGAAAAGATCACAATTCCAGGACTATAAAGTGTGTATTTTATAGACCAATTTTCAGATGTGCTATGTAGACTACAAAGGAGTAATGCAAAACCATGAAGGAGGCGTTCAATTTTTTTTGTTAAAGGTGGTGTTTAAGGGGTACCACATAACATGATTTACACATAGAGATATTCACTATGAGATCCAAAAACGGATCATAATTTGTATGATGAAGGTTGTAATTTAATGAGAATCATGAATGAATAAATGTGCTACATAGAATACATATAAATTTAACGGTAATGTAATTCCTTGCAAATGAGTTTTCAGTAATTATTATTAGTGTGTTTTGAGGATAAATTTTCTTATATTAAGTCCCCTAACCAAATAATTATAAGAGAGATAGTATCATTAGAGAAGATAATTAATGAACAAATTAGGGAAAATGCAATATAGTTTGTGATGTAGGATTCCATAAAGTATAATAGTTTAGAAATAGATCTAATTTATAAAGTATAAAACTTTTGAGGACTGTATAGAGAATGGGTTTCTAGGATTAGTGCATTTTAATGAAAAGAGGCCTCAAATAAGAGTTGTTCTGTGAAGCATTACTAGTTTAGATGAAATCAACCTTTGGTGACAGAGCAGAGGTTTGCAAAGAATAGGTTATTTGTGAATCACTCACTTCACATCGTGAAATATATCTTATGGAGGATAAAATATAGTTCATAGTGGGTGAATTTATTTTCATGAAGCTACTAAAATAGTTCATGAAATCAATTTCTATAAACCTACCATACATTGAAAATAGGATTTCATATACCAAGTGAAACCATAACATCATAGAAGCCAAATATATGTGGGAAATTATTCATATACAATTAAGAAAAATTTGATATTCTTCTAATGGAACAGTGATAACATTTCACATGAAATAGTAGTTAGCCTATAATTTTTTATTTCTTGTAAACAAGGAGGGACAGTGACTACACATATCATTTTATGGCGAGTGAGACATGGCCTAGAAGTTTTCGATCCCAAGCCTTATTTCGACTTTGATCCTTAGTATATTTGGAACATTGGAACATTACCTATGTATACCCCTTAGACCTATCACATTGAGGGTGACCTATGTAAAATTATTTATTCTCAAGTGTGGTTTCATTTCAGTTCATACATTACTATGGTAAAGGTAGATAATAACATTTTTTAACAATGATATAAGATCTGAAGTGGTAGTTTTAATTAATCTGTTATAAAATATTTTAATCCCCTCTACGAGTATTTAATATAGTCAGGATGCCAATTTTTATCATAGATAATTGTTACTTTCAACGTCTCTTGGTAAGGTTTTTCAATGAATGTTTTCAATAATAAATGAATTATGATCTTCAATGGAAACTATTTTCAATTATTGAAGAATTTTATGTATCACTACTTACAATATTTTGGAATGTAAGTATTTACTGAACCAATTCATGGTATTTTAGAAAGTAACCACAAAGATGATTTATCCGAAGATGACCAAAGGTAATTGGATATTGAAGGAAAATAAATCAATTATTTATGTGGAGAGATATTTATTTCATACTATAAAAGTGTGTTTTTTTGAACTTCATCACATGATATAATGTAAAGGTTGCAAAATATTTAAGATACTGAGTCCAAATTCTGAGAAGAAAAGCTACATGTTCTATAGAAAATGTATGAGGATATCATAATTAACCCTAATGATTATTTTTATATATATTCTTTACGAACTTATTAAGGCTTGATTTTTTTAAATAAACTCATAATATAATATTTTATTAAATATATGTTCATGTGTAATTTCCATCATCCAAAATTAGACCCATTAATGTATGGATCCAAGATCATTGATTGAACTTCTTAATGATCATCTATTATGGGATTTTAATTCCACAAAATCATTAAATAAGGAATGTTAGAGAGAAAAGAAATATTTATAATTGTTTAAGAGTAAAGAAATTTCATATTAAATTTTTTTCTCATTTTACAATTCTTTGATACCCTTATTGTTATTAGATATAATAATAAAACCCAATCTTTTTATATCACTTATTAGTATCAAAATGAAAAAATAGAATATTCAAGGATTTTTAAAAAATATATATTTGTTAATAGATCATTCCATTTTATAAATCTTATAGTGTCGGATATTAATATTATAGAGATACCATGGAAGGGTGAATTGTTATCATTTAAAATGACTGATGAATTCAAAGCATCCCACTCTTCATGCAATAATTATTTATTTTTCATTGAAGATGATTGATAACCAAAAACAAATAAATTCAATAACACAATGTTTTATATTGTTTCAAGGTACGTGGATCCCTCAGTCTACTCCACCAATGCTCTCTCTATGTGCTTGGGGATTTTCACTAGTAATTCCTTTTACCGGGACTTATAATATTAGGAATAGAAATTTGACACATTTAAAATACGCATTTTAAAAAACATTATAATTCACTAATAGTGAACCATAAATCCCAAACATAATTCAATAATTAGAGACTCATTCACCACCATGATTGATTTTGAGAAACAAATACTCCAATAAATAAATAGATATTTCTTGGGATTGAGAAAAAATATTTTTCTTAATGATTCAGCCGTAATTGATAGATGTGTTGGATTTTCTATATCATATATCTGAACCAAACTTAATAATTAATATTGCTAAGGATTTTCATATAAAAATAATATAAAAAACTCCATATATATGTGTACACATATATAACTCTAATTTTTAACTTTGACTAATTTATATTCGAACTTCCAAAGGAATATTTAGTAATAATGTCTGTAATAAGGACACCATTAGCAGTGAGTCGATTGATTAGGTCCAAACAGGTATTTTTTCAAAGTTTAGATTTGATGGTAATGAAACACAAGTTATGTATAATAGATAAAATATTCATTTTTATGTATATATTTTTTCCCTCACTTATTTTAGAAGACACCAGTCCCAATATACATATTTTAGGACAAAAACCCAATACACTAACCTGATACAAAAATATCACATGAAAAATTGGGAGTATATGAATTAAAATAATTCAATGAAAGTCATTAAATTCCTTAGTAATAAGAAAAATTTAAACCATGGAATAAAATATATTGAATTGAGTTTTAAATAACATCAAATAGATATTAACTTTTGGAGATGTCATTATTGAAAACATGGATAATATCATAAATTTTGAAATTAATTATTGAATATTAAATCATAGGGTTCCTTCACATAATGAAAATATCAAAAAGTAATGTTTAAAAAATATATAGATATTTACGTACCTAAGGTTGATTAAAAATAAATTTAATTTCTCAAATTATGGATATCTTCTAAACATAGGGTTATTGAATTATAATTTTCTAGAAACATTGGGTATATGATCCTTAAATTTTTTCCAAACAACATGATCATGAACCATAAATTACATATAAAAACCTAGGGTAAGAATATTTATTCAAAACTGCATCTAGAATAATAGAACACATATTTTTACCACATATAAATAATTTTTATATGCTTCCAGAAAAAAAAATATATTATAATAAATATTATATTCCTAAAATTCACATAATTGAAACATAATTAGTAACATAAATGTTGCTGTTTATGAGAATAATAATTGAAAAGAAAATCAAGATCCCAAACATCGTGGATGTATGTTATTGATTGAACTATTATAATAATCATTTATAGTTGGATAATTAAATGATAACTTTTTTGGATGAGGAAGTTAGAGGTTTTATGGGGATTTGGGACATGACAGAAAGGGAAATCTAGAAATCCAATAAATAACACACTATTGGTGAACAGTTTTTGTAAACCGTGCAAGGGGGAATACCAAACCATGCATCTTTAGAGAGGGGAATTTTGCAAGGATGACTCATGTTTTTTCATCTTGTGGGGGATATCATTGTAATTGTGTGACATATACCCAACATAGATAATGGTAGGTTCGTAGTAAAAACACAATTTTGAATGCATTACAATAAACTATGTGTCCCATTCAAAGGTGAGAAATTACCATATTTACCACTCATTATTTCAAGTATTCTATAGAATTTATTATCAGGTATCTTCTCTAATAGACCTAGTGATGAACCAAAGATCTCAAATATTTTTAAGGGTTGATATCCTTTATTTCTATACTATTTGGTGTGCTACTTGGTGTAGATAGAAACACCAGTGTAGTCTAGTGATCTTCTTTCTTATTTTTTCCATATTAAGGAATTTGGTTTCACTATTTTTATTAAATATCCATGACACCCTCTTTTTAGTGTGGATCAACATTTGGGATTCAAATGGATATTGAATCAATACTTTAGGATAATGTTCGATGAGTATAAATCTACATATTTGAGTTAGGTGGTTTAACAGTTATATCCTCTAGTCTTGATGATGGTTTATCTATGTGTGGTAGTGTTAATGGTTCTCTATTGTTTTACATTCTCTTCTATGAGTAATATTTCAAAATGGTTGGATAAATTTTTAATTAAAACCCTCATGATCCCCATGTAATTCATCATAATTTATTTTTCTATTTATGGACACCCATGGGGTGTGCCAATATTCCCGAACAAGGAAAATTTTAATGTTAAGAATAATGTTCATTTCTGTTTAAATAGATCCCTTGAAAGTTATGTTGAATATTCAGGTCAAAATATTAATAGAAACTAATGATATCTTTTTATAGTCATTAAAAATAGAAAAAGTTATATTTTGGAAAATTTTGAAAATGGTTAAATGGAATAACATGATTGTTTAATGTGACTTACGAGCTGTTGACGGAATTTCATAAATGGGATAATGCATGTAAATTGATAAATTATGGGAAATGGGATAATCTCTGGAAACTATTAATTAATCTAAATGGGTTAAGATATAAAAACGGAAAATGGTTAAATGGGATATGATATGTAAATGGTAAATGGGTTAAATGGTTAAGGCTTGATAGTGATTCATGTGTCAAATGAAATGTGAGATGTGACTTTTGTGATTATTGATTTTATTTCACTTGTGATATGGTATGTGTGGTAAAAGAATAAAAAAGTATGTTGAAATGGATTCTTGGTGTGGGATAATGTACTAAGGATCCTCCCACAGGTTGGGTTTGAATGAGTCTCTAAACCCCCACAACTAGAATTCATAGGTTAGGGAGTCAAACTGAGTCTATAAGTTCAAATTGGATGAATTTTATGAGACTGCCTTGGAGTAAGCTCCATTTTATGTCTGAGGTATTTTTTCGGGAAATTTTTATGCATTTTGGGGTAGGAAAAATGGCTTATCATCTTGTACAAGACAATTTTCCATATTAGGCTATAGTTTTAATTACATATATACCTTACCCAAAGGAAAAAATGGTTAAAATGGCTAGAATGATTAATGTAAACAAATAAAACCCATGATTTATTTCAGTTATCTTTTCATTTATTTAGTACTTTACTAAACAATCTATTTAGACTAGATATATTATAGAAACAATTGGAGGTGGACTACTCAGTTTTACTCACACCCATATCAGGATTCTATTAATTACCCAATAATATTTCATGGTTGCATATTAGGACAATGGAAAATTACATTTTCTAGAGAGTTTATTAGGTATTGTGATGTGAAATGATGAGGCTTTATTTGGGGAGTCAGGACTCATTTTGGGGATTTATATTTTTTTATTTTTCTTCACTCATAGAAATGCTAGCATGGAATGGAATTTTTGATATTGGTTGTGGTCAGTATCCTATTTGGGAAATAGTTTGTAATTCATTTTTCTTGGTTATTTCATATTGTTTCCCATATTTAATATTTTATTTATTGTGGTGAACTCTAGTAAATTGAGTATAATCTCCCATCTTGATTTATTAGATCCTTTTTCTAGTCAACAAACTTTACCGTATGTGGAGTCGTGCATGAGTTCATGTGGTAACTTGACTAGGGGCACCATATTATGAGATTTCGGGTTGGGGATGATAAAATCTGGTGTTACAGAATTTAATCACTATTACATACTATTAGTTAATGATTTAAAGGATTTTAAGAAGTGTGAATCCTTTGAAATGATCTCATTCATGGGAGTAGCGAACCCATGTATGAAGGAATACCCATGTACCTAGGGAAGGAATTATTGGTCTTAATGTGTGTTTTTATGGTTGAATGTTATTTTTCCATTGGGTGATGCACTTTCTGTGTGATGTAACTTTATGGTAATTCTATTGTGGCTATAATAGAAAAAGGTTGTTCTTACACGAATAATGTTAGAAACCTAGGGATATGGGTGGCATGAATCATGATAGACACACATGGGATGGATGTGTGGGACTTGAAGGGTAGAATGAAATAAAAATTCCTTAAGAATTATATGAATATTATTTATTATAAAGATAATGTGATTGATTAAATAGAATTAATGTAATTTATGATCAAATTATGGTGCTTAATGAATGTTTTTCTAAGGGTTAAAAATAAGTTGGTTGTAATTATTGAAGATTTGTGATGACATCATTTATCATATATTTTAGGATGGGTTGTTTACAGAATGTAGAGGGATATCCTTGTGAAATTGTGTATTATTTGTTTTACATGTTCAACGGTGTAGGTTTCAAATTGTTGGATGATTCCACCATGACATATTGTACTAGCTTGGAGAGAAGAGGATATTACTGGTCACTCTCCACTAGTATCAAAGAATGAAAATAAATTGGTCCATGATAAATGAGGAGAGGGGATGTTCTATTAGAACATCATTCCTTTTATCTAGATGATAGAACATGACCTATAGTGGGTCATTCCACATATGATTGATTTTACAAGAGTATTTTGGCTACAACACCCTTCATATTTTGTGGGAGAAGGTGGACATTATCCAGCTAAATTTTTTATAGAATATATTTTGATGATTCATGATCACATATATAATCCAATGGAGAAGAGAGTCAAGATAGAGGCCTACATAACGTAGGGTCATGAATTGTGTTTTTTCTATGTTTTGGTCTATAATAAATAGGCATATGTTTGTTGTGTAAATACATATATAATAATTTTCTATAGAATTTCTATCCAGATACATTGAGGAAAGAGAGTGATGCAGATTTAATGTGGTTATCCCATGGGTCTATGTCGATGATGGAGAATGTTGAATGATTCACTAAATTGTAACACATTTTCACAATGTTTTTGGGGTGGGTATGCTATAGTGAGACATTTCAAGGATGGAAATAGATATTATATAAAGTCATATGTAAGTATATTTTTTTTTAAATTGGGTTGACGATGCAGTGGATCTTGAACTTATTTCATTAAGGAATGTTTATTAGGCTTCTAGGCATGGGAATGTAATTCAATTTGGGAAAACAAGTGGTTCTTCATCAGAGGGCATGTAGCATCGCTTAAAGAGTTTACACTACATATATGGTGAATATAGTACAGTACAAAGTGAACTAGAGTCACAATGTAGTGATCAAATTCTCATCTATCATTGTCGCTGGCCTGGACACATGCATATATATTATCCCCAACAACCAGTTGAGTTTCATCAATCATGTAATATAATGGGGAATGTTTAGTGTGTCTCTTAAATCTCTTGAAAAACAGGTACTAATGGTTGATAAAATAAGATACAAAGTGTAGGTAAGGGGTTAGTCACCTAATATTTGGCAGGCACCTGGAGCTCTAATTGTTATTCCAATCGGGGTGATGGATAATGTGATCTCGGAAGGGAGTGTCCATATCAATAGGGATGTATATCAGAAGGAACGTAGAATGGATCCTATGGAAGAGGGGGTGGTCAGCTTCATGATCTTTAGTCTACACCTGTAGGTAGTTTGGTAGGACTATCAATAGTTCTAGGAGAGATTCTAGAATACTAGACACTGTATAGTTCTTTTCTTGATACATGTGCTTCAAATTATTTGATATATACTCATTTTGTGAGTTTGTTTTTCCTAGAAGTGTAAATTGTGTGTGGGGTCATGTTGATGGATACACTATTATGGGTGCGGGATGACAATATTTGGAAGTGTAAGGGGTGTGCTCTCACGATTAGTGAGTAATGTTTTCTATAGGACTTGTATGTGCTAAAGATGTTGGATTTTGATCTGATTTAGGGCACGTATTGGCCATAATTTTTCCAATTCAATATTAAATATTACCATTGTAGTGTAGATTTTATGTCCCTATAAGGGAATACATATGTTCAATGTGGGGAATGTGATGTTTTCTTTGGCCTTGTTTTTCTTTCCTCCTATGGTTGATTAGTTCTAGGATGTGTTTCCTAAAGAGTTATTGGGGCTACCACCTAAAGTGATATTTTGATTTCACGATAGGTTTTCTTCTCGGATTATATAGAGTTTCCATTACACCATATAAGATGGAACTCACAGAACTCTAGAAAGATAAAACATATTTGGAGGAACTAGAGAACAATGGGATCATTTTTCCTTGTTCTTCACCTTGGTTTTATCTAGTTTAGTTTTCTAGGAAGGATGGTGAATTTTTGTACATATGTGTGGATCAAAGGAAGATGAATTAGTTGATAGTTATGAATATATAACCTCTTTCTCAAATGGGTGATTTTTTTGACTAGATGCAAGGTGATTCAGTTTTCTTCTAGAATGATTTGAGTATTATATATCATCAGCTACTAGTGAGGCTTTTTGATGTACCATATACTTCCATAAGGAGTAGGTATGGGTTTTGTTGAGTTTGCGGTGATGTCGTTCAGGTGAAACAGTGCACCGATAGTGTTTATGACCCTAATAAACTAAATTAATCTCCACTAAAAGGTTCCTTGTGTATTTTTATTCGTTAATGAGATTGTGGTGTACTATAAGACTAATGAATATCATTCTAAACATATTGATCTCATCTTGAAACCACTATGAGATCATATTCTATACACTAATCTATCCAATTGTAATTTCGGTATCAATATGTTGCATCTCGTTCATGTCATCATCTCTGATGAAGGATTTTCGGTGGAAACAAAGAAATTAGAAGTATCTAAGTCTTAATAGTAGTCCCTGAATGTTTTTTAAGTTACACATTTGCAAGGTTCATCTAGCTATAACTAAGGTATCATCAAATAATTTCCCATCAGGAAGAACCACTTTCAGGTTTGACTAATAAGGGATTCATTTTTGGATGGTTTGTTTCATGTGACATTGCTTTCATGAGTTACAGAAGTGTTTGATGAAAACACTTCTTCTAATCATACCTGAGCCAGGTAATGGGTATAAATATTTTTATGCATCAATGGATGGACCTGGGGTATTGATAATATTTTATGATTGTGTTTCAGCTGCATGGTTCATGAAAGTTGATGCCACATGAATTAAATAAGCCTACACATTATTTAGATCTATCCATGATGGTTTAATCTTTATGGAATTTGAGGCATTCATTATTGAGTGAAAATTTTACCATGTATAAAAATCATAAAATCCATAAGTAATTTTTTTCCTAGCATGATTAGAATCATTTTCACTAAAGGTGGGGTGATTACAAGTTGTATTTTTATTTTGAGTTGGCCAACACATCAAGAAAGGGAAATAGTGTTAAGTATTGATTGAGTCTAATGATTAAAAATCAAGCAATTTAAGAATCCATTTTTTGAGTGTACAATGATGGTGTTGATTGATGAGATGCATATGGAGGTACATGATGGGAATTGAAAAATGGCCCATACATCATGGGTAATTGATTCCATGATTCTTAGCTAGATTAAGGAGAGGAAGAGTGAGGATCTAGAATGTTTATCTTTATTGGAATGTCCTAATGGTGGGAATTAACCATCCTGATCGACCATTGGTGTTGTTTTGATTTTTTAGGGTCATGGTCTTTTGTGGTGTAGAAACGTTTTTTGGAATATTTGTGGTACTTGTTTCTTGAATCGAATTGGAATTTCATCCTATCATGGCCAAAATGTATAGTGATAATTTCTAGTTTTATTGGTGGTCATCAATAAAGATTGATATTGCAGGTTTTGTGTCTTAATGCATTATGTTGTTGTTGGTGATGGCTGATCATCGACAGACTTGTGGTTTGCTACAACCATTGTCTATTCTAAAATGGAAATGTTATGATATGATAATGTATTTTTTGGTGGGTCTTCTGAGGATACTTCATAATAAAAATGTGAAATATGTTGTTGTGGAAATATTGACATTGTTGTATCATTTTTTCCCAATTCGAGAGAGCATCACCGTGGATCATTTGGGCGAGTTGAATTTTTGATTTGTAGTGTGGTTTGATGTGGTGTCAGGACCCATAGTTTTATATCATGAACAATGTTTCAATTGTGCATCTGGAAGGTACTACAAAGGGTTCTTGGTTCTAAGATGTTTTTATGTTCTACGGTCCCCCCATAAATGGATTGGCATGTTATGTGTACAATTTATGTATTAGAGGACATATTGATGGCATGCGTCATAGATTTTTATGGATCATGGGAATAAAATTATACATATTGAATTTTCCAGTAAAAATAGATTCCATTATATGATTCATCTGGACATTTTTTAGGAACACTATGGTGGACCTTCTAGATCTAGAAATGTGTTGGATGAAGGATGGGTAATTAGAGTACTTAGTAATGAGTCTCATACAGTAGAGGTCGGTGCAGATCTGGTTTAGTTAGAAACACATTGCTTCTACTAAGACTAGGAATAATACATACACAAATTAGAGTCTTAGACCTCTTGACTTTATGGACTGTTATCAGGACTTTCTTTGGGTGTCCACAAGGTTGGGACTCCATTAGATTTGGGAATATTGTATATTGAAACCTAGGTATGTGGGCCAGATTGAGATTGTGGAGAGGATTAGAATCGTGGAATAATGATTTTCTCATCCAAATTGATATATTCAAATGCAATATGTTATTAATGTTTCAATGCTTTGGAACTGTCACCCTAGCCCATATCATGTGATTGGTGTTGAGGATGTTTATAATGAAACGAATGCATCCTTTGAGGAGAATGTACTTGTTTTGTAGGTCACTATGAGAATTCCTTGCTGGGAATGATTATTCTGTGGGTTGAGTTTCTTGGAAGCATGGTAATGATTATGAATATTCTTAAGCTGGAGAGATGGATTTTAAAACCCAGATTCTTGATCTATTTTCCTCAGAATCTCAGTGATGCTTGGGAGTGCGGCTTGAGGATGATCAATTATAAGGGTGGGAGGTTGTTATATCGTAGAATTCTTGGAGGTATAAACTTGTTTAAAATTTGGTTATATTCCCATAATTTTTACTAAATAAATGTTTAATAGGTGTATATGAAATATTGGGGCTATTTTGAGGGTTCAAGATATGAATGAAAAGGTAATCAGTCCATCTCTCTCATGTCAGACATTTCAAAAACTGTTAGAGTAAACCGTGCATAGTGGAATGACAAATTCTGTTACCTTGGATAGAGGAATTTCACCTATTTTATGCATGGTTAGTTAAAGCACACTAGGTTAGCAGGTATCATTGAAACACAGCCCCTCCTTGAAAGAGGGATGGATAATTTTGGGGAATGGTTTGGAAAACCATGCCTTCAAACAATGGAACCCATTAAAAAGTTAGAAATTATCAGTCCCCCCTCTGTATTTTAATTATTATACCTGATTGATCCCCCTTTTCTTCTCTAATAGCCCTATACCCCCAACCGTACCAATGGTTTACCTCTTTTATTTCAAGGAGATTAAGATTGTTATTGTGTGGGAATTGAATCTCTAAGAAAGTCTAATTCTATGAATTCTATTATTTTCTTAACTAGGGATTGTGGTTTCATTATTCTCATTTGATGTTCTATAATCCTCTATTTCCATCTGTTCATTGGATTGGGCTTCAAAGGGTTCTTGAATCTTCATATAAGGCTAATTTTTTTGAGCATTCATCTAATGATTACAGGTAGGTGGTCTATAAGTTATATCCCATAGTCTTGAAGTTGGTTAATCAGTCTATGATAGCGTTAATGTTTCTATGTTGTTGTACATTTTTATGGTTGATAATATTTGGTATAATGGTCGACTAAATTATGAATTTAACCCATCAATATAACTATGGAATGTGTCAAGATTAATTGGAATATTTACTACCACCCTTAGGGTGTGCCAATATTCCCAATCATTGAAAAATGTAATGATAAGTCTAATGTTTGTTTCTGTTGAAATAGATCCCATAATAAAGATGTATAATTATTAGATCAAATTATAAAATGGAACTAAGGATTGTTGTGTCTAGTCATTAGAAATTGAATATGGGTTTGTTTATAAAAAATTTGAAGAAGGTTTAAATAGAATAATTTGGATGTGTCAATTGACATAGGAGTTTGTTATTGAATTTCATAAATGGGATAAAGGATGAAAATTGATAAATTATGTTAAATGGGATAATGTATTCAATGGGTTGAATAAGATAATTGGTGTGTGGTATAAAAATAGAAATTTGTAAAATGGGTTATGTTATATTAATGTTAAATGTGATAAATTGTTTAGGTTTGATGATATTATATATGATTAATGATATTTTAATTTTGAAAATTGTTATTATTGATTTGGTATCATTTGTTAATGGTATATCTTGTAAATGGTTAAAAAAGAATGTACACATGGCTTAGTGGTATGTGATAATGGACTGAGGCTCCTCCCATAGGTTAGGCTAGAGTGAGGCTCTAAACCCCACCTCTAGAATACATAGGTTAGGGAGCCGGACTGGGGATAAAGGGATTAATGGGATCCTTTGATGAGACTATTGGGAATGAATTCTTTCAACAAAAATATATAATTTTTGATTATTATGATGTTTATAAACACCCTTGTTTGATTTATAATTATGTTTTTTTGAGTTAGTTATACAAAAATTGATGTTGTGTTTTAAGGAATTTATCATTATGCGAATGAATTTTGAAACACTTTTATTTACCCTTAATTACAGTGAGAAATGAAATGATTATGTCTAGTATTAACCTATGTTACTATAAAATTGTTTGGGTTTGGATCCACATCAATACATTTTTATAATCATCAAATGTATGGATCAAAAACCCTACATTGGAGTCTATAATTATTATTTATACCCTACGTGAGGAATGGATGAACGTATGTTTAAAAAATAATACGTACATGATTTTATGATGAAAAGAAAATAACTATGGATTTTCATCCCTACGCTATGAAAAGGAACCCTACGCTACTCAATAGAACTCTATGCTACACATGTCAAACCAATGTTGTGTTATCAAAGACAATGTTTTTGGAGTCGGGTATTCAATCCATGTTTACTATAACAGGAAATCCATAAATAAAAGCCAATTCACGTATTTTTTTGATTGATCAAATATATGTGTTCACCAGAAAATATAAATCTTGTTTTTATGGGATGTTAAGACTCCCTTATTCATTTTGGAATTTGAATTTTTTGGAACAATTATGTTATTTCATGGATCTAAAAACCGAACGATGTTTTATGTTATATATATTCTTTCTGAGTATATCATCAATGATAGATGTGTGTGATAATAAATTCACATTAATAACTACATTATTGAAAATAATTAACCGTGATGGAAAAAATCAAATTTGAAAGAGGACTACACTTTGGTGACATACATATTATTCATCGTTATATTGTAAATATGTTATTGATATTTTAATTTCTACCTTATTGATGATCTTTGTGAAATAATGATCACTTCAAACTCATTAATTCATGAAGATAATATTTTTTGAAGAATAAGATCTATCAAAATGTTAGATTCTTGATATTATAACTTTGAAGATCAATATAAACCACATAAATCAATCTCTTTTGATTCGCTAGAGTTTTAACAACCCACACACTGTAAAGACCCGTAAAATTCAAGGCAATTTTTTTTAATTTTCTTTGGGATTTCATAAGAATGCAGTTTCTGACGGCACATGATTCCGAGGACCGGTGTGCCAAGAATCATTTTCCAAAGTTTACCTCGGGTACGTTCAGTGAATGAACAAGCAGGTTTTTCTAACTTTTGAACTGGTGCTCGAAATCGAATTCCAAGGGCACCGATGGAATCGCAACACCGATAATTGCTTAGAAACACCTATTCCGATGTTGCGTTTTCTCGAGTGTGGTTTTAAATTTTGGGATTTAAGTAAAGGAATAAAATAAAAATTGGACGCAAAATTTTTATTTTACTTCAAGTTGTTTAACCTAAGGTAAGTGTTGGAAGTGGGACCCACAATATCCTACCCACATGGTAGGATATTTGTGAGGTGGGGCCCACAAGATCCCCATCATTTCTTTTCTTCCTAAACTCCCTCCTTTAATTAAGTAACTCACCCGCACACCCCCTTTTAATGAAGTCTACCCTTGCGTTTATTCTGGTTAATAAACACCTCATTAATTAGGCGGTTTAAAACTCCTCAATTAATTCTTTTAATTGATTGTTTCTTTTTGAAATTCAAACGTTGGACTGTGTTAATAAAATAAGACAACTCTTATTTTATTAGGGGTTGGTTGTGCGAGAGGGTTTGGGGAGAATTCTCTCAAGCCGTGAAGTTCTTCCTTCTCGACAGAGAATGCGAAGAATGCGAGGAACGCCGACCTCCGACGAAGGTCGAAAAGAACGCCGGATCCTCAGAGATTGACGACGTGACGCCGACAAATCCTTTCTCCACGACGCAACGATCCTCCTTCCGCGACACCTTCTTCCTCAACAGTTATTTCCGCGACGAATCCTCGGTCATCGAATTCGACGAAGTAGGGATTTATTTTAAATGTTGTTTGTGAATTCTTCTGTTATCTTTATTCATTTCTATTGGAGCCCCCTGATACCGCAATAATGGGAGGGGGTTGGACCGCATGAACATGGCCGACCCTCCTCTCCCCTTTGGTTGTTTGATTTTGTTTTCGGCAAGAACAAGGAAATATAGTGCCGAAGCACCGTGCCGTAATATTAAAGAAAGGGGGAGAAGCGGCGTCGTCGCGCCGCGCCAGATGGACCAATGCCGCGGCTTAGGCCGCGGTGGGGCGGGGAGACCGGCGGCCGATTCCGGGCCACTGGTGTCAGAGCAGGGGGACCGGCTAGCGCCGGTCCCGTGGCGGTAGCAGTCGGCCGGCCAGAGCGGGCCGACCGGTTAGGGGAAAACCGTGGGTTTGTAACCCCCAGTCGGCCAGCAGGTGCGGCCTCCCACATGGGGGCCGTGGGTTCTCTACGCGGGGGGCATCGCCCCCCCCCCCTCTTCTCTCGGCCGTAACGGCCGAGCCGCCTGGCCTCCTGGCCACCGGGCCATTGCCAGCGCGCCGGGCCGAGCTTCCCGGCCGGACCGACAGGTCGGGCCATGCCCATGTGGGTCAGACCCGGACCCGCTTCGAGTTGACCCGGTTCTGGCCGACCCAGGGGGTACCGGGCCGGGTCGGACCAGGCCCGAACCCCCTAATACCGGACCTATCACGGTCTTTTGCCCATAAATTGGGCTGCAGACCTCCAATCAATGCAAAATCAGTAGAGATGCTATCCTTGGAACGAGGCGGTCGTTTTGGTATATTACACTCAAGGTTTCGAAGTACTTTGGGTTCGACCGGGTTGGTTCGTACACGAAACGAACCGGGCCATCGGAGCAGAAACGATTATAACATGAGCTCCAGACATCTGATTGAAGTGCCATTGACATTTTTGGATTCCTATTGATGAGAAGAAAACTATTGGCATGCTTCTCCTGAGTTTCATATGCAGTTGGATAATGGCAGGGTTGGATTGAACCCGAAATCCAACCAGGCCCCTTGAACGGAAAAGCTATTAGCATTCAGACCGAACGTCTGTTTGACTAACCGTCAGCGGCATTAGTGATCACATTGAGAAATGGTCCCTATGAGCATTACCTATGAGAGTTCGAGGTACAGTCGAGATACGGGCGGGTTGGTTCGCACACGAAACAAACTGGGCCCCTAGGATGAAAATGCAAGTAACTCACAGACCGGGCGTACGACTGACGCGCCGTCTGTTGCATTGAGAACCCTATGAAGAGGTGGTAATTTGAGATAATTTTTCGTTGAACTTCAAGATTCTTGGAGTATCGACCGGTAGCTCGTGGAGGGGACCCTCCCGGTGACGATCTAGTAGAGTGTAGAGACCTTGTAGCTGGCTGAGACTTGACGACTGATGACCAATCGACTCAGTGAATTTAGAATTTCTCGATGGAGGAGCACTTTGTATTAGTGGCAGACCCGCGGTACACAATATAAGGAGTACATATGAATTCTATGAGGGGGAGGGCTTGGTTGTAGCGGCAGACCCACGACGGAGGAGCGCTTGGTAGTAGCGGCAGACCCGTGGTACTCAATAGAAGGAGTACCTCTGGAGGCTATGATGGGGATTGCATGGTTGTAGCGGCAGACCCACGAAGGAGGAGTGCTTGGTTGTAGTGGCACACCCCAAATACTCAATAGTAGGAGTACCTCTGGAGGCTATGAGGGGGGGAGCTAGGTTGTAGCGGCAGACCAACGGCGGAGGAGCGGTTGGCTATAGCGGGAGACCCGCAATACTCAATAGAAGGAGTACCTATGGAGCCTATGTGGGGGTGCGCTTGGTTGTAGAAGCAGACCCATAGAGGGAAGCTGTTGGTTGTAGCAACATTCCCACAGTTCTCGATAGAGGAGGCGTTCAGTGCACTTGGTTATAGCAGCAGGCCCACAATTCTCGACAGAGGAAGAGTTTGGCGTGCTTGGTTGTAGCGGCAGGCCCACTGTACTCGAAAGAGGAGGAGTTCTCTAGTAGCTATGGTTTTGGAATAATGAATAAGTATACCTATGTGAGATGAGTCTTGATTTTCAATTCGTATCTTCGATAATTTTGACTTGATACCCTGTGTAGATTACTTTATGCTTTCCCCTGTGGATTTGGTTGTGTTTTCTTGTGTGGACTGGGTTGTACATGGGATCTGATGTTTGAGATGAACGAGAATTGATGACTTAGGTATATGTATGGAGAATATACCTAAGTAGTGTTGTATGTTACTTCGTGGTTGTATCTTTTCTTTGTGGATTATCCTTTGAGGATTCTGGGAGACCTTCGGGGGTCTCGGGGTCCCTACTGAGTAGTTATACACACCCCTGCATGGGCTGTGCCCGCACTACTTGTGGTGGATGCAGACGACAGACAGTTCTGATCATGGTTGAGGAACGAGCAGCAGGTCGGTACCCGGAGGTGGACCACTGGGCGGGGCATACTCAAAGCGGACGACTGGACCCGAGGAGCTATGAAGGATATCTGTACCCACCCTTCAGGTGGGACTTCCAGTGGACGGCTCGAACCTATGGATTTACTTTTCAGTTGTTGTACTCTCCTTTTAATTTGTACATTACTTTCAGTTTGGGTTTGTATTTTGGCCCACTTACTTTTCCGCACTTTCATTATTACCCAGTTTTTACTTAGTGTTTACTTCTGCTTGATTTCTCTATGGTGTTTTTTTACTTTACAAAGGAAATGCCTTCCCTTTATACGGGGAATTATGCATTGGTGCTAGTCGCCAGCCCCTGGCCTATGGATGGCGGGCTTGGGGTAGTCACGACACGGGCCCCGAGGGTGGGTCGTGATAACATGGTATCATAGGAGTTCGGTTCTACCGTAGAACTCAGGACTCTGATATTTTTCTTTGTGAAGCAATAGTGTTAAGAGTATTGAGTGTGGATATCAGTCCAGGGATTCCAGTGATGGTGCTGCGGCCGACGTATCCGTACCCCAGGACCCTGACCTCTGATTTCCGACTTAATGCACGAAAACATTGATTGCATGTGTTTTTCAAGATTTCTATGTGATTACACTATGTCAGCTCACCAGGTATACTGTTTAACCATGGAGCACCTGTTTATTTTCAGTATGGCCTCACGACGGTAGCCAGCTAGGGTTCTGAGAGTTGTGCGTGAAGATATCCCACCAGGCGACGAGGCCACGGTACATGGCCCTATGACAGCAGAGGCACCGGCGGTACGTCTACTCGCCGAGCCACCGATGCTACCAACCCCAGCCACTGACAGTGCACGTCACCATAGTGCACTACCCGAGTTTCCGCTTCTGTGACCACCCAAGTTCCGTGGGGAGACGGTCCCTCAATCAACCGAGGATTGGATGGAGGTAGTTGTACAAGTTTTCCGTTTGGTAGGGACACCAACTGACCTTATGGTGGTCCTTGCAGCGAGCCTCCTACACGCGGAAGCATGGAGATGGTGGAGCTTGATGCTCCAGGTTCACAATGAGACATCTCTCCACTGGACGGACTTTGAGAGCCTTTTCTGCTCAATGTTCTTCCTAGCCACCCTCCATGTGGTGCACATCCAAGAGCTACTACAGCTGCGGTAGGGTAGCATGACAGTAGCCCATTACGCGGCGAGGTTTACCGATATCTCGCTCTATTCGATGTAAATGGTACGAGACCCATTCTTTAGGGCCCGAACCTTCGAGCAGGGGCTCATGCCAGAGATCAGGGCATCATTTGTTTCTCACAGCATTCGACCCAGACAGGGGTGTTGGAGCGAGCCCTCTTAGTGGAGAGTTTCCTTACTGAGTAGTCTCTAGAAGTAGGACCCACCACTAGCCAGCATGCAGCAGAGTCTTCTGCAGCAGGTAGTAGACAGATGACACAGGGGTCCAAGAGGACTAGATCTACAGGTGGTCGACCGCATGACACATGATCTTTTGTGCGAGGCACCTGGGGTGGACAATGACTTACCATGAGCGAACAGTGTTACTCCTATGGAGGGGTTGGTCACATGGATCGTGACTGTCCGAACCACCATACGGATGACCAACAGATGAATGAAGGACCTCCCAGGCAGAGGTAGAGGTTCGAATAAGGCGGACCACATGGAGAAGGAGACCATGGTAGGGGAGCTGGCCGTGCAGCTGGAGGTGGACGACGCTTCGAGGTGTTTCCACCACCGCCACCACCACCAGGAGGTCCACCCCGACAACAGGGAACTGGTGGAAATGGTAGATCTCATCTTCAGGCAGCTAAGGCCTACGATCATGGTGCTTCGGGAGCAGATGGACAGGAGCGAGACTATATCCAGACCTGGAGACTTTTGTTTGTGCTACTTCAACCTTTGTTGATGTTTGTTTTTTGATTCTTTTTGTCATTGTACATTGAGCTACAGTAATAAAAGACACCTTTCTTTTGGCGTTTACCTTCCTGTCCTCTCTTTCTGTTGTTACTAAGAGGTTCTGGTTTAAAAACTGTTGACTTGACCCTCACTTTGAGATACCTACTGGAGGAGACCAAGTGACCACACACTGATGCCGACAGTGTGACTCAACCCTTGGAGGTGAGAGTAATGGTTGGATCTCTTGGTAGTAGCGTCGAGGCCTTGCGACATCATCCTTGGTATGGGTTAGTATCATCCATTCCGGGATTGACTGTATTAGGCGAAGAACGTGGTTCATCCAGGGGATGAGACCAGATTTCTCTTATCGGCAAAGAATAAATCTCAGCAGCTCTTGTAGGACCATAAAGGTCCAAGCCATCCAAGAGCGGATGAGGACTGCTCAGAGCCGGAAAAAGTCTAGTGCTGACAGGAGGTGGATACCTCTAGAGTTCGAGGATGGTGACCACGTTTCCCTATGGTTCTCACCTCGATGTGAGTTACAGAGATGCGGCTGAGGCGACAAGTTATCTCTGAGGTTCAGTGGACCTTTTCATGTCCTCAGTAGGGTAGGTGAGGTGGTTTACCTCTTGACCCATACACCTTAGTTACACCAGGTGCATGAAAAATTCCACATATCTCAACTGAGGAGATATGTGTTCGACCCTTTTCATATCATCGACCATGAGGAGCTGGACGTTGGTGATGGGGTGACTTTTGCGGTGGTCCCGATAAGGATTTAGGATCGACAGGAGCGGGTCCTATGTGGACGGTCGATTCCTCTAGTGCGCATCATATGGAAGCACGGGGACCTCCAGGTGAGCACATGGGAGTGGAAGGCTCAGATGCGTGTTCAGTACTGCTTTTGTAACCCTAGTTTGTGTTAAATTTTTACGAGGACGTAAAGCCCTGAGGTGGGAGTAATTTAAAGACCCATAAAATTCCAGTAACATTTTTTCTTAATTTTTTTTGAGATTTTACAAGAACTCAGTTTCTGACGGCACAAGATTCTGAGGCCCAGTGTGCCCAGAATCATTTTCCGAAGTTTATCTAGGGTACGTTCAGTGAATGAACGAGCGGGTTTTTCTAAATTTTGAACCGGGGCTCAGAATCGAATTATGAGAGCACTGATGGAATCGTAGTGCCTGTAATTTCTTAGAAACACCTTTTCCGAAGTTGCATTTTCGAGGCTTTGGTTTTTAATTTTGTGATTAAGTAAAGGAATAAAATAAAAATTGGATGCACAATTTTTATTTTACTTCGAGTTGTTTAACCTAAGCTAAGTGTTGGAAGTGGGACCCACAATATCCTACCCACTTGGTAGGATATTTGTGAGGTGGCTCCCATAGGAGCCCCATCGTTTATTTTCTTCTAAACCCCATCCTTTAATTATGTAACGCACCTGCACCCCCTTCTAATGATGTCAACCCTTGCGTTTATTCTGGTTAATAAACGCCTCATTAATTGGGAGGTTTAAAAGTGCTGAATTAATTCATTTAAATGAATGTTTCTTTTTAAAATTCAAACGTTGGCCTGTTTTAATAAAATAATACAAATATTATTTTATTAGGGGTTGGTTGTGCGAGAGGGTTTGTGGAGAATTCTCTCAAGATGTGAAGTTCTTCCTCCTCGACGAAGAATGCGATGAACGTGAAGAACGCGAGGAACACCGACCTCCGAGGAAGGTCGACAAGAACACCAGATCCTCGGAGATCGATTAAGGGACACCGACGAATCCTTTATCTTCGACGTGATGATCCTCCATCCACGATGCCTTCTTCCGCGATGGATAAATCCGCGATGAATCCTCGCTCATCGAATTCGGCGAAGTAGGGATTTATTTTAATTATTGTTCGTGAATTCTTCCATTGCCTTTCTTCATTTCTATTGGAGCCGCCTGATACCACAATAATGGGAGGAGGTTCGACCGCATAACATGGCCGAACCTCCTCTCCCCTTTGGTTGTTTGATGTTGTTTGTGGCACGAACAAGGAAACGCGTTGCTGAAGCACCGCGCAGTAATATTAAAGAAAGGGGGAGAAGCGGTGCCGTCGTGCCGCACCGTTGAAGATGAACCAATGACGCGGAGCCGTCGCGCCTCGCCGGAGAACTAAAAAAGCGCCGCGGCCGGAGCGGGGCCGCGGCGGAGGGGCGTGGCACCGTCACGCCATGCTGGACGGACCAAGGCCGCAGTTTAGGCCGCGGCGGAGCGGGGAGACCAGCAGCCGGTTCCGGGCTGCCGGCGTCGGAGGTGGGGGATAGGCCAGCACTGGTCCCGTGGCGGCAGCAGCCGGCCGAACAGAGCGGGCCGTCCGGTCAGGGGAAAACCGGGGGTTCATATCCCCCGTTCGGCCAGTAGGTGCGTGCCCCCACATGGGGCCGCAGGTTTTCTACGTGGGGGGTGGAGCCCCCCCCCCTTTCATCGCTCGGCCGTAACGGCCGAGCCGCCTGGCTAGTGCCAGTGCACCGTGCCGAGCTGCCCGGCCGGACTGCCAGGCTGGGCTGCACCCAGGCCGGGCCAGGCTACACCCAGGCCGGGCCGGGCTGCGACCAAGTGGGCTGGACCTGGACCCGGGTTGGGTCGACCCGGTTCGGGCCAACTCAGGAGGTACCGGGCCGGGTCGGACAGGGCCTGAACCCCCTAATACCATACCTCTCACGGTGTTTTTCCCTTAACATAGATTTCAGACCTCCGATCGATGCACCATCAGTGGCGATGCGATCCTTTGATCGAGGCGGTCATTTCGGTATATTATAGTCAAGGTTTCGAAGTACTTTGGGTTTGGCCGGGTTGGTTCGTACACGAAACCAACCGGGCCCTCACAGCGGAAACACTTATAACTTGAGCTTCGAACGTTTGATTGACATGCCGTCGACATTGTTGGATTCATTTTGATGAGACAAAAACATTTGGCATGCTTCACCTGAGTTTCAGATGTAGTTGGATAATGGCCGGGTTGGATTGAACCCGAAATCCAACTGGGCCCCTAGAACGGAAAAGCTGATAGCTTTCAGACCAGATGTCTGTTTGACGAACCGTCAGCGACGTTGGTGATCACGTTGAAAAATGGTCCCTATGAGAATTACATATGAGAGTTCGCGGTACAGTCAAGATATGGCAGGGTAGGTTCGCACACAAAACCAACCGGGCCCCTGGGATGAAATGGATAGTAACTCACAGACCAAGCATCTGACTGAAGCGTCGTCTGTTGCGTTGAGACACCAATGATGAGGCGGTACTTTGAGATAAATCTTAGTGGAACTTCATGATACTTGGAGTATCGACCGGTAGTTCTTTGATCAGACCCACCCGGTGACGAGCTAGCAGAGTGCAAAGACCAAGTAGTTGGCTGAGACTTGACGACTGCTGATCTATCGACTCAGGGTATTTCGGATAGCCCGACGGAGGAGCGCTTGGTAGTAGAGGAAGACCTGTCGTACTCAACAGAACGAGTACCTCTAGAGGCTATGATTGGGAGCGTTTGGTTGTAGCGGCAGACCCCCAGCGGAGGAGTGCTTGGTAGTAGCAGCAGACCCATGGTACTCAACGGAAGGAGTACCTCTAGAGGATATAAGGGGGAGCACTTGGTTGAAGTGGAAGACCCATGGCGGAGGAGTTCTTGGTTGTAGCAGCAGACCTGTGGTACTCAACCAAAGGGGTACCTATGGAGGCAATGAGGGGGAGTGCTTGGTTGTAGCGGCAGACCCACGGCGCAGGAGTACTTGGTTGTAGCGGCAGACCCGCGGTACTGAACAGAAGGAGTACATCTGGAGCCTATGTTGGGGAGAGCTTGGTTGTAACAGCAGACCCATGGAGGGAAGCGCTTGGCTGTAGCAGCAGGCCCACAGTTCTCGATAGAGGAGGAGTTTGGAATGCTTGGTTATAGAAGTAGGCCCACAATTCTCGATAGAGGAGGAGTTCGGCATGCTTGGTTGTAGAGGCAGGCCAACTTTACTCGACAGAAGAGGAGTTCTCTAGCAGCCGTGGTTTTGACATGATGAAGAAGTATACCTGTGTGAGCTGAGTCTTGATTTTCAATTCTTATGTTCAATAATTTTGACATGATACCCTGTGTAGATTACGCTATGCTTTCTTGTGTGGATTTGGTTGTGTTATCCTGTGTGGACTCTATTGTACATGGGCTCGGATGTTGGAGCCGAACGAGAATTGGTGACTTAGGTATATGTATGGGAATATACTTATGTAGTGTTGGATGTTACTTCATGATTGTATCTTTCCTTTGTGGATTATCCTTCGTGGATTCTGGGAGACCTTCGGTGGTCTCGGGGTCCCTACTGAGTAGCTTATACTCACCCCTGCACGGGATATGCCCTCACTACTTGTGTTGGATACAGACGATGGACAACACTGATCGTGGTTGAGGTAGGAGGAGCAGGTCGGTACCTAGAGGTGGACCACTAGGCGGGGTATACTCAGAGCGGACGGCTGGACCCGAGGAGCTGTGGAGGCTATCTAAACCCACCCTTCAGGTGGGACTTCTAGTGGACGGATCAGGGCTGCGGATTTACTTTTTAGTAGCTATACTCTCCTTTTTAGTTGTACATTACTTTCAGTTTGGGTTTTTATTCTGGCCCACTTACTTTACTGCACTTTTTTTGTACCCAGTTTTTACTTAGTGTTTACTACTGCTTGCTTGCTCGGTGGTGTTTGTTTACTTTACAAAGGCAATGCATTCCCTTTATATGGGGAATTACGCCTTGGTGCTAGTCGCCAGCCCCTGGCCTATGGAAGGCAGGCTTGGGGTAGTCACACAACGGGCCCTGAGGGCGGGTCGTGACACACACAATTATGGTGTAGTATGAGCTTCTCAATATATGCATGGAGAATCAGTTCATTGTTATCGAACAATTTTTCCATGTAATTTTCCTTGTTTGTAAGGTTTCAACATATTGTAATCAGTTATGGATTTTTTGTCTTGTGGTAAAAGAACAATTCTAGAAAAATTTACGGAGCTCGTAGAGAGAGGGGGGGGGGATGATTAGTAGAGTGGACTAGGGGATATTTTAGCCCCAAACCTCTATAAAATGTTGCGTTCATTCTTTCTATTTATCTGCCACATATTTTCATATAGAAAATAAAAAAACAGTATATTCACATAAATCACAGTGGGTGTCAAAATCCATAATTTTTGATGATTTTGGAAATGATTCAATTCACACACCACTTTCATAAACTTGTATATTATAATCTAAAAATTGGTATTAAAGGACAACTTTTGAATACATATATAGAAATATAAAAAGTATAAGCTATATTCAATGATATAAATAGATGATCCTAGAGAAGGGATGTCAATTGTCTGTGCTCCATACTTTAATGCTGAAAATTATGGGTGATGGAAATCAAGGATAGTTATCTATCTAATGAATCATGGATTTAGAATTTATTAAAAAATCATCACTCCATATGTAATTCAAGAAATACAAAAAACATAGAATGATGGAAGATAAGAATAATATGATATAAATGAAAATACAATGAATTCTATTATTTGTAGTCTTAGAGCAGATGAATTTAATCATATATCACAATTTCCAACATCATTTGAAATGTGGAAACTATTGCAGTTTATTATGAAAGAACAAATAATGTATAATAGATGAGATATGATAAAACTATGATAAAATTTGATATATCTAAAATGTCTGATGGTTAAATCATCACAAATATTAATGGAAGGATTATAAAAAGTGTCAATAGTATTACAACCTTAAGAGAATCAATCAAACAATCTGATCAAGCCTTTAAGGTTTTGAGAGTGTTAACTTTTAAATGGAGTGGAATTTATGCTGATATTGGACAATTATCACACATAAAAGATTTGAAAAGCAATGATCTAACTAATACACTAACGAGGTATGATGCTGAAATGAAATATGAAACTGAAGATCATAATATTTTTTAGAAGAAATAATATAATTATCTAATAGTGACGTCTTATAAGCATAAAAGATAAAAAAATAAGTCAAAGATGAAAAGAATTAAGATTCATGTGATTCTGAAATGGAGCTGTCTCAACTAGAAATAATGTTCATAATGATTTATATAAAGAAAATAGGATTCAAAAATAGCTCCAAGAAGGATGATAACGGACTAAGAGAAGTATGATTTTATTAATTCATGAAATTGGGTCTTATAAGACATGATTTTCTTCATCTACAAGATGAATGAAAAAGGTATAAAAAGAGATATCATAATAATTCGAATTATAAACAAAAAATAAAATTAAAAATGAATGATACATGGAGTATATATAAAGTCTCCAACATCCCTTCAAAGTCTGATTCAAAGAAAGAGAATCAAAAGTCCACATGTGATTTATGGATGAGGAGGAAAAGGTAAAAACTTTTTACTCTTCTAAATTTTATTTTAGTAGTTTCTAAAATGATAAATTAGGTAAATAATTTTCTATGTTAGAATAAAAATAAGATTCCTAATTATATAAGCCCAAATCATTAATGAATATTCATAATGCTATTTTAAATGACAGAGATACCATTTCAAAATAGTATATAGAGGTTATTTAGAAATTCTCCTCATATGCCTCAAATAGAATCAACCATAAAATGAAATCAATGGAATTACAGGATGAATATGAATCCTATACAAGTGTTGCTCTTGTTTTTCGATAGGATAAAAAAATTAAAATGAATTTTTTGAAATAATTTCATTAAAATTGAATGATTTACAATAGGGAGTAAGGGTGTAAAATAAATATTTTATAAAAATAATTTTCCCCCCATTAAAAAATGTAATCTATTATTATTGGGGAACAAAAGGCCATGTCAACAATAATTGTGACATGAAACATCCTCAAATTGGTATTATTAAAATATATTTTATTTATAATTGTTTTTTGAATAAAATAATATGATTTTTGGAAACATAATGAACATCCGGTTTTCCAGATCATTGCTAGATTAAACTGATGGACTCTTGAAAATATGTCTTCCAAAACAAAGATCTATTTAAATAATATTGTTGGAAACACGCCAAAGGAAAAAAGATATTTCGTATATGGATAGTGGATATTCTAGAAATATGAGTAGATATTCATCATATGTTAAATTTATAACACAAATGGAAGGTGGTAAAATCACTTTTGGTGATAATGAAAAAGGAAAAGTATTTTGAATTGCATCTTTGGTAGATCCAAAGACTATCTTAATCAAAAATGTACATTATGTTCAAGGGGTAAAGAAAAATATGATATGTGTTTCTCACCTTTGTGATGATGTGTTTCTTTTTGTTTATCTAACAATTATTGATATATGTTTAATGATAAGCTGATTAAATTTAGCGATCCAAGAATTAATAAATTTTATACCTTTAATTTAAAATCCATGGGTATATAGAGAGTGAATTGATTAACTTCTAAGACAAAATAATCAGGGATTTGGAATTGAAGACATGGACACAATAATATATAGTTTTTACATAAATTATCTAAGAAAGAGTTTGTTTCTGATGTTCATAGTCTTAAATTTGATAATGAAGGATTCTGTAATGCATGCCTAATTAGAAATCAACACAAATCTTTATTCAAATCAATTATCAATATTTCTACATCTAATTATTAATAACTTATCCATATGGATTGTTTTGGTCCAAGAAAGTTATATATCTTTTCTTGAAAATTATATATTTATATTTTAGTAGATGAATATTCTCCATTTATTTGGGTTTATTTTCTAAAACACAAAAATAATGTTTTCAATGTTTTTAATGTTTCTGTAAATTTGTTCAAAATGGTAAAGGATTTAATATAATTTCCGTGAGAAATTATCATGGTGGAGAATCTGAGAATCAAGAATTAAAATCTTTTTTATTAAATTTATGTATTTAACACACCTTTTCTCCACTTAGAACACCTCAAAAAAATATAATTATTGATAGAGGAAATAGAACTATCCAATAAATGGATAAGAATATACTGAATGAATACATTCTAACTACCTATTTTTCGGTATAAGATATAATAAAACCATACTATACCATGAATAGAGTTTTAATTTGGTCTATTTTTAAAAAGATGCCATATAAAATTTTGGATAATAGAAAACCTAAAGTAATTACTTTAATATTGTTGGATAAAAGGTGTATATATTGAATACAAAGGACATACTAGAATATTTTATCCAATGGCTGATGAAGGAGTATTTTTGGGATATTATATTACCTATAAAGCTTGTGGAGTGTATAATAAAAAGATAAGTACTATTGAATAATCATTTAATGGGATGATTGATGAAACTGACCATCTCACTAAAGAGAAATATCAAACTGATGAAGATGATGACTCTTTTGATAACATGAGACTTGAAACAACTAACAATTATTTTTAAAATGATCTTAATAATGTTATGTCTAGTTAATAAGAACATGATACTAAATAACCAAAATATTTCATTCCTAGAGAGTCTAGAACCCTAAAAAACCATACCATAGAAATTATTATAGGAGACCAACAAACAAGAATTAAAACTAGAATAAATTTAAGAAATATAGTTGATTATTTTGAATATCTATCATTGTTATAATTTACGTCTTCCGGAGAATCCAAAGAGAATGAGGGTTGGATAATAGAAATAACATAAAATATAAACTAGTCCAAAATGAATGATGTTTGGGAACTAGTAGAAATACCAACCCATTATTCATTTATAAGAACCATGTCTGTCATTATAAAAAAACAGGATTTTCAAGGGATCATAACCCAAAATAAAGAAATATTAGTATCTAAAGGTTTTATTCCAACATCCATTTTTTAATTTTATTAAAAATCCAATTTGAGGGTAATTGGGAACCGACAAAACCTTTTCTCTTATTAATAGATTAGAAGCCATTAGAGTTATTTTAGCCAATGTATCTCATATGAATTTTAAATTATATTATATGGATATTAAGTATTCCTTTTAAATGGTTATTTAATTGAAGAATTTTATGTTAATCAATCCCATGGTTTTGAAAAATCTCAAAAAACTTCTGTTGTTAAAGATACTAAATCTCTCTATGGACTTAGACAAGCACCTAGTTCTTGGTAATAAATCTAAAGTTCTTTTCTTTTGAAAATTGGTGTTACTATTGGATTGTAAGATCTAACATTTTTTATGAAATCTGTTTCTTCATATTTTTTATTAGTTCAAATTTATGTTGATGATGTTATTTTGGGATCATCTATTAAAAATATTTGTCATGATTTTCAAAATTTAATACAAAAACATTTTTAAATGATTATTAGTAGAGAAATGAACTTATTTTTAGGATTTTAATGTAACCAAAAAGATTTTAGAAAAGTTTTAAATCCATGATAGTATATTATTGATTTTTTGAAAAACATTGGACATGAGAACAGAAATGAAAATACAGGTCCCCTATGTACCAATATGAAATTGATCCAGATGAAGCTTGAAAACGATTTGACAAAAAATAATATTGACATATTATTGGTAGTTTGTTATATCTTACTTTTAGCAGACCATGCATTATTTTTTCTTCGTGTCGTTGAGCTAGATTTCAATCAAATCCAAAAGTGTCCCATATAACAGCTTTTCAAATAATTTTTTTACATTCAAAAAGATAAAATTTTCAATATATTCATTAGTGAAACATTTTAATTTTAATTTTATTTCATATTAAGATGTCAAATTTAGAGGTTTTAGATTAGATTGAAAAATTACCCTAGAAACCAATCTATTTTTATGAAAATATTTAGTTTCATAATATAGTAAGAAACAAAACTACGTTACCCTATCATCCACTGAGACAGGATATGTGTTTGATGGATTTTGGTTTGAAAAAGGTTTGTGGATGAAAAAAACTCCACTTGAATTTGGACTCTAAAATAATTGTATATATATTTTATATGATAATAGTAATTCTATAAACATTTAATGTAATACTATATGTCATTCCTGGACAATGAACATTGATAAATGACATAATTTACCAAGATATTATGTACTTAAAAAGTATATTTCTTTTGAATTTGTTAATACCAAATATTAATTAATTGATATTTTTAGTAAACCACTTCATTGTTCTAGTATTGATTTTATTAAGGTGGAGTTAATAATATATCTATTTAATTGATTGTATATTAATTTATTTCCAATACCACTTTTTTTATTTTAGTTATATTTATTTATTATGTTATTAATTTTTTTTTAAATTACGTTCTAATTTGATTTTAAAAGAATTTCATTTCAATTTTATTATATTAATATTCTCAAAATAAAAAACATAACGATTAAATCCTCAATTGGTGTAAGAAATTATTTTCTGTTCTCGTACTCATTTTATCCTCTATAATATGTCCTCTTAGCATGCAGAGTATCCATAAATCATTCTCTTTTGATTCCCATGTGATGAAACCCAAAACATTTATTCCCGTAAATCATGATATCTTGAGAGATGGAAAGATCATGATGATTGATAGAAGGTGAGTTGGACAACAATGTCTATGATTTAGGGAATGCTCAAAAGTTGTCACATGGCCTGATAATTTATTTATTTTATTTAGAATATAAAATTAATTTTCATAAGAAATATGTGTGTTTCAATGTTTGGTTTAAACCATGGTAGAAGATAACATGCCAATTGTATATGAAATATATGGAATAAAATTTTTATGAAATGATTTGTTTATAATTGGATTCAAAAATGACAAAAATGTCTCTATGATTAATGATTATGAGGTTTCTTAATCAAATGTGGACATGGATGAGATGTTATATTTTCCCCATGAGGGAGAGTTTCAATTTGATTTATGAAAAATCGGTAATGGGAGACATTAGTTTAAGGATAATATTTTTTTATATATTTTGAAAAAAATCATTGAAGAAGGTATTTACAAAATAAGTTTCACCTTACCACAAAGTGTTGTTGATATATATTCAATCTAGTATTTTGACTTGGACTGTAGAGCTTTAGAAATTACTTTAACCAAAAATGTATAATTTTTTTTGAATTATATAAAATATAATTTCTCTTGGATTATGATAAGATATATGAACCACTACTACGATTCCAAAATGATGATGGGATATTATCTATATTGATGAATTATTTATTATTTATTTCAATGGAATTGAATGATTTTCATCATTTTCTTTGGTTGATCATTTCACCAAATAAACTCTTAAAATATTGGGACTCATCAGAGATTGGTTTTGTTTAGAGAAATTATTGAAAAAGATACTTGCATGTCTGTATGGAACAACAGATGTTGTTAAGAAGATTATCTGAGGGATACATGTATTATTCTTTTAGTTGGATCTGATTGATAGAGGATTGAAGAATAAGGTAATTCAAGGCTAGAATAATCAGTTGTTAAAAAAATAAGAAGAAATATATTTAGTTTTTCAAAGATTGTTATTGAAGATACTAATGGAGGTGAGCATGATAATTCAGTGGATGTGAAAGTTGAGAAAGAGGTTTAAAGTTACAGACTTACCAGGGAATATTTCCCTAATCTCGGAATTTTGGATGTTTCTGATTTTGAATTTTCGGAATTGTTTTCCTTAAGAGATAGACCTGCTGATGATGAAGAGCCATGCTTGGATTTATTCAAATTTCATTATAGGGGATCTATTCCTGATACTAGCACTCTATGATCTAAATCTTATGACGTTCTTTCCGAAACCTTAGTTATGAAAGAAAATTTACTGGAGGCTCATAACGTATTTCTTATAGGGTAATTTGAAGTTAAGAAGAATTGTTTTGAAGAATACAGAGTTGCGTCAGTGTTGAGATCGGAATTTGAAGCAAAAAAACTTCATTTTAGCTAAATCAATGAAAATAACATTTCTATTAAAGATCATAAAGAGTTTATAGCAAAAATTTCATTATAATTTTATGATTTATTGGATATGTGAGTTATGAATATAGACGTTGATGTTTTTAAAGTGATTATTGGGATATAATTTCTGTCTCTTAGGGAATGAAACTGAGCATCCACCTCTTCTCAAAAGACACCTCTAGAAGTCCTCAAATATTTGAAACTATTACCTTTGAAATGATTGAGTTTAATGATAGGATACACACTCTTTAGTGTGATAGATTCCCATTATGTGTTCTGATGGACAATCAATTATATCTGGTGAGTCAAATAACATCAAAAGAATCCAATTTGGGACTATTGCCCCATCAAGTGAAAGACCTGTTGACCTATATAATCCAATCATAAAAAGCTATGAACTAATTTGTAAATTTCAATATCGTTTTAAATTTAAAGGGTTCAAATTATTTAGGGGAGTTACTTTAGAAATGTTAAGATGTAATAAACAACTATTTCAAGAGATTTATGTTGAAGCTTCTTGATATTAACTGTGAAGTTGAAGGCCTACCTCATCCTGAAGAACACTATATCCCAATAATTTCAGACCAAATCCCTTCATTTTGAATACTCATTGATTAATTGTGTATTAAAATCTAAATTTTGAGGCATTTGAATATGTGTTAATTTCCATTTAATTATTTATCTTGTTTTATTCATTTTAATTTCAATTAAATTTTTCTTGAGTAGATTTAGATTTAGTTTATTTTATTTCAAAGTTTAATATACCAATCCTTGATTTAATTTTCTTATACTAGTATTTATAACTATTCATAATTTCTCCGTTCAATATTAAATTTGGTTGATGATGTTTAGTCTTCCAAACCATCATTTTGATATCACAGAAATTAGGAGAAAATATATAATGGGAATATGGGGAGAAAGGAAACTATCAATGAATAAATTTTGGAGAGAAAATTCACAAACCAAAAATATATTGTTTCAAAATATTCTCTCTCAATATAATTATGAGAATCTAAGTTTGCCAAAAAAAATTCTATTTTTACTTTTTTGTGCTTTATAGAATTTTTTGTATTATTTAAATTTTTTATGGATTATGTAATATATTTTGTAATCATAAAAAGGGGGAGATTATTTGGAATGTATTTTATCCATAATTATCAAAAATTTTTCAATTATTTTTATGTTCACAAATACCATTTTTTAATTTAAAATTATTATTTGTTGAGTGAGTTCTATAAGAATTTATATTTTGTTTTGAGGAATTTATCATTATAGGAATGAAAACATAAAAAATATTTTCATACTTACGTCATGTTGTGATTTGAAATGATTTTGTATAGTATAAAAAATATATTATGATAAAATAGTTTGTGTTTGGATCAATATATTTATGTTCAAAGAATCCTCAAACATATAGATCAAAAAATATACAGTGGAGTATGGATTTACTATTCATACGAAGTATAACGAAATGATTGACATATGGTTAGTCAATTCTATGTTTGGGATTTTATGATGACTATGACAAACATTTTTATTTTTGTCCCTAAGCTACACAAATGAACCCTATGGTACATGTATCAACCCTATATTGGGTTCTAAATGATGATGTTTTTCAACATTCAATTTCAATAAAAGTTTACTAAACAAATAAATTTAATATTAAAGATCAATTTATGGATTTTTTTAATTGTACTAACAAACTGTGTTCATTGTTATAAAATCACTAATATTTCTAAAAATATTTATGACTACCCCGACCATTATGGAAATTGAATATCCATGATTAATCATGATATTCTTTTGGATATGAAAACTGCAGAATATTTTATATTTTATATATTATTTTAGAGTATATCAGAAATGATAGATGTGTGTAATAAGTGATTCACATATACTAATGAATTATTGAAAATCCATAATAGTGCTAAAAATAATGAACATCTCGGAAGGAGGACTACTTTTTTCCGACATATATGTTATACATAATTCTATTGTATTCTTGCAGCTACTATTTTATTTTCTACCTTACTGAATATCATAGTGTTTCAATTATTAGTTGATATTGATTCATTCTTTAATATATTCATTCATAAAGAAGGATTTCTATAAAATTATAAGTTTTTTGCTGCTATAACTATGATGATCAATCCGAACTACTTAAATCAATCACATTTGATTTATTTATGTTTCAACTTCTTGTAATAAGTTATGCTGGAGTATCAACTTATCAATATAACATGTGGATAATCAGTTCTCTATTATAGAACAAGAAGGATTTTTTATTTTTCTTTTTTATTACGTGTTAAATTCTTAAACTCAATTAGGCTTTATTGGTCTTGTGATATGGGACCATTCTAGGGAAATTAACCAAGATTGTAGTGAGAGTGATTTGTAGAGTAGACTAGAGGATATTTTTTCCCCAAAAAACTATAAAAAGCTATGTTTGTTATTTCTGTTTATCCACAACATATTTTCATAAAAAAGAAAAACATAGTATATTCGCATAAATTAATGTTTGTGTAAAGATTCAGATTTCTGGAATAATTTTTGAAGAGGCACAATTATCCCTACTCTTGTGTTAATTTTTATATTGTGACCCAACATATAAAACCTAGAGTAAGCCTCAAAGTTAAGTGTGATGTAAATTTTTGTTTTATGTTTATTCCTAGTGACATAGGGAATTGATTTATCTCCTTGTACATGATAATTATCCAACTGATGTATTAGTGCTATGATTTAAATTCCAATCCCATGGATGAAATGGTGTAAATGGATAAGGTGGATATTGGTAACTAATGTAACCCATGATTACTTTTATTTATATTATCATTTATTTAGTAATTTTATGAACTACATGTTTAGAATATATATTTTGTATATACCATTGTTGGTGGCCTACTAAGTTGTATTCTCACCCTAATCGGGCCACCATTGGCCACCATAGTTGATTTTATGGTTGTAGGTTTGGACAAGGGAAAGGACCTAATGATATCAAGTTGATTTGTGCTTGGGATGTGCATGGATGATGATATAAAAATATATTGCCGAACTATTTTGGGGATTCGTCAGTTGTATCTATTTTTGGGATTTTCATCACTCATTTCACTATTATATTGAAATGGAATATTTAGTAATTTTTGTGGTAAGTAACTTTTTAAGGAAATGATCAGTAACAAATGTTAATAGTATATTTTTAATTTTTTCCATTATCTAATATGTTATCTTTTATATAATAATCTAATAAATAGGGTATAGTCTCTTGACACAAACCATTATACCTTCACAACTAATCAAAAACCTATGGAATATGGGAGGGTTCACATGAGAGTATTTCAAGACTCGACCTAAGGAAACGTTTTGGTGGATTTTGGGATTGGTTTATTATAATACATTAACAAAACTATTGAATGGAAACCTAATATATATATATATAAATCAAGCTTGTGGTCTTTCTTTTATTCCAATTATTAGTCCTAAAGGGATGATAACATAATATCCAAGAGGGGGGGGGGTTAATTTATTTTTTATATAAATTGTAAATAAATATATTTGTGAGTTTATTTTATTAAAGATGAAAAAAATATTTAGGAACAATTGATTTTTATAGTAATTTGGGTCTAAAATATCATAATCCAATCTTCACCCCTATAGTAAACTAGTTGGGATGAAACACATCATAATAGTATTTAACACTGAATTTATTAGACATATATTAATAATCAAATTATTAATCATTTTCCCCTAGTAGTCATAAAGCCAAATCTAAACATCTCTTTTCTATATGGAGGGACAATATTAAATTTCCTACTATTTTCCAACCATGATGCCTAACCCAATGCCTAAATTTTTTGGGGGACACAACCTAAAAGGATAACATTAATGGTTGAATAACCTCTTTTAGTTACATATAGATAAAATAATTGAAATAATTATGAACATAGACCTATATGAACCATTCATCATATGAGTGTTGATGAAAAATGAAACAAACCATCCAGAAATGGTCAAATAATTGATGTTCAATTGATATTTGTAATTTGTTTAAAAATTTTACAAGAGTTTTACAATTATATAATATTATTAAAATACTTATATATTTTACTAGATCTATCATATCTATGTATTTAAGATTTATTTATGCAGAAAATATTTCAATTTTTATGACCATTTAATATTTTTATTCTCTAAACCAATATTTTTTCATGTTATCCAATTGAACTACTTAAAAATATTCTATTCTTATTTTACAGTTAAATATCAACATGTAAATCATTATAAACTTTAAAATAATATTTATTTGAGTCCTATTTGATATCCTAAAAAAATTTAAACTCTATAAATGATCTCTTAATAAAAGTTAATATAGAAATAATTATTAATAATTAATATCGAAGTTAAAATAATTGTTAATATTTGACACTGTATATGCATTTGAATAAAATTTGAATTTGAATATTTCATGTCCTATAATTCCAACATGGATATCAAGAGTTTCATAATCTCGTTATGTACTCATTTAAGTTATCATAAAACAAATGAATTTTTTTTTTGATTTTTTATATAATTAGTAATTAATATTAGAAAAATTAATTCACCATTAATATTCATAAGAAACTTTTTTACACATAATTATGAAATACCATAAGCACGAAGTATAATTCTATCTTTACATTATCTTGTAGAAATTCACATAATTAAATTGAAAAATTTGTGTAACCCATACATAATACCCACATGTTTTAGAGGGGCAACCTATTTTTTTTACCCTTACATGACTTATTATATATACATATCTATGAGATAACTTTATAGGCCATTAATACAGTCCCATGTTACCCTTAATAGGGTATAGAAAATGTATTGGTACCCATAGGAAAGTATGACTTACAGAAGTCAAAATTTTCCCCTTCGTGCGTATTGAGAAAATTGTTTCATTCCTTATATAAGTAATGGAGATGCTCAGGTACCGATATTAATGTATTCAAATACACATAATTTTTTTTTAAATTCTATAAAACCATTATATATGTTAAAAATGATAGTAATATTATATAAGTATACATCACATTTATGTGAATAAACAATACCCCTTATAGAAAGACAATGTCACACCCCGACCGCGGATGTCCGTAATTGTTCTTCTTTCTGGTCCCGATTTAAATTTTTCGGAGATTTTTTTTTTGCGTTGGCGGTTTCGCACCGGTGCGCGGTCATCGCATCGCTAGCGGTGATCGTGCGTTCGGCCCAGGTGACCATGTGTTCACCCGACGTTTTAAATATTAATGTTTTTACGTTGACTTTTTATTATTATTACTATTTGAGTTGCGTTATTATTGTTGTAGTTGTTTTCTGTGTATAAGTATATATATATATGTCTATATATGTATATACTTTAATACGTTATGATTATATATGTATATGTGTATATATATATATATATGCGTGAGTGCGCGCGCGCGCGCGCATATTTACTTTCAAATGGTTTTAATATTTTGAAATTTTGATTAGAGATTATTATTATAAATTTTTCTAATTACTAACATTATTATTATTATAAGGTTTTATTATTATAATGTTTTATTATTTATTTAAAGCATTATTATTTTTAGGATTTGTTTTATTTAATTACTTATGTTCAATATTAGTATTATTAGTCTATTATTATGATTATAGTATTTTATTATTATTATTACATATTATTATTATTATTCTTATATTATTATTTATCTTTTTATTAGTATTATTATTATTATTATTATTATTATTATTGGTTATGTATATATATATATATATATAGTTTTTTTGTTTACCCTCTAACCCTAATCATAACCCCTCCCGTAGCCGCCCCACTTCTCTCCCTCTATCCTCTTTCTTCTCTCCCGCACCAGCAACCTCCTGACTCCCCTGCGCACCGCCGCCGCGCTCTCCCGTTCCACACCCCCCCTCCGGCGCTCCGCCTGCTGTGCCCGCTCCCTGACCCCTTGCTCGCCCTCGGCCAGCCCGCCGTCTCCTTCCTCCGCCTCGCCGAGCCCGCACCCAGCATCCCTTCGTCGCCGGCACCCTCCTCCCGCCGCGCAAAGCCGCCGGCCTCCGGCGACTCCAGCCGCCGCCCCGGCTTCCTCCCCTTTCGGCTGTCCCAGCGCCGCGCCTGCCCCCGTCCCAGCTATTGCTCCGTCCTGAACCCGCCGCCCTCCTCTGCTCCCGCGCGCAGCCAGCCCCAGCTTCCCCGGCCTCCTCTTGCGCCCTCCACCGTTCTCACCTCCCCTGCGCAACCCGCGTCGCCCTCCCTCTCCGGCGCTGCCCTCCCGACTCCCTCCGTTCCCTGCACCCGGCTTCGCAGCGCCCCGGCCTCATCCGGCGCTCCCCGATCCGGCGCGCTCCCCCTCTGGCAGCGACCCCATCCACGCCTTCTCCGCCTTGTGCCAACGCCGCACCGCCACTGTCCCAGCTCCGCCTTCGCCGCACCGAGCGGCATCCCCTGGCCTCCTCTCGCCGCGCGCCCCGCCCTGCTCCTCCCGTCGCCGACCCGTCCCCCCTGCTCGTGAGTTCTCTTTTTTTTTTGTTTCGTTTTATTATAATTATTATTATTATCTTACCAATAATACTGTTATACTATTAATATTATTGTTATTATTATGTTAATATTATTATTAATATTATTATATCATTATTAAAATTATCATTATGTTATTGTTATTAATTCTATATTATTATTATTATTGTTATTATTATTATTATTATATTTATTATCATTTTAATTATTAACATCTTATTATTATTATTATTATTATTATTTATTAATTGATTAATTAATTAATTATCTATTTATTTATTTACTCATTTAAGTGTTTGTTAATCAATCAATTATTTAGTTATTTACTTATTTGTTTATTAATTAATTGAGTGATTAATTAATTAATTATTTATTTATTCATTTAAGTATTTGTTAATTAATTAGTTATTTAATTATTTACTTATTCACCCTTTCTTTCATTTATTGATTTACCTATTTAATTATTTGTTTAATTATTTAATTATTCATTCAATTATGTATTATTTTAGTTATTTATCTATTTGTTTATTCATTTTTTCATTATTTTATTCTTTTGATTATTTACTTATTATTGTATTTATGTATTATTTTTTATTTAACTTTCTCTTTATTCAACATCGGTGTTTTTATTTAATTTGGATAAATCCTTATTCTTTCGCGGGATGTGTTTTGAAAAAAATTATATGAAGTTGGTTCCTTTGCATTGGTTGTTCGTTTGTTTTGTTTTGAGTCAGTGGATTCGTGTTCTTAGTTACCATGTGTTTGTTTCAGCGTGTTGGCGAGGTAACCCTATGACACCGCGAACATCGACTTGCGCGTGCTTGTGCGCCAGTGCGAGGTATACTGTGTCGTCATATCCGAGCTGCGTCCTGAGGTAGGTCTCCCCATGCACTTGCCTCTAAATTAAGAATTTATTTATTCCTTGCCCTTTTATTAAATTTCAGTAAATTTAAGAAAATAATATTATGTAGTTTTTATAGTGTGGTGATTTGCTGATAATGCAAACTGTTTAATTCTAGCATTTCATTAAAAGTTTATCTTGGTTTCAATTGTGGGATTTCATAGTAATGTCGCTAAATGGTTCTTCCTGAGTAACGAAAGACATGTTGAATTGGGTTTTGAAATGTTTTTGGCATGTGTAAATTAGTAAATGTACTGTTTATGGAAAATGGTGTTTTCTTACAACCTTGATTTGAGAAAACGTCGTGTGCCCTTTTGAAATTGTTTTTTGGAAACTTTACGTGTGGTTCTTGGTTGACGAAAGATGTTTTCCCTTGTTGTGTTACTAAAAATAATGCTTTCTGGGTTGTGAAAGTTGTTTATGTTCTTGTTTGAGTGTTTCCAAAAAGGGGTTTTTTGCGAAATGATTAGGTAATGACAATTATATTTTCAGAAAGGTATTTTTGACGTGCGTGAGTTTTGAAATATTGTTTGGGTGTGGAAATGGTGACTTTTGTGTCCGATATCTTGTTTGGCCTGCGATATGAGGAAGAAATATACTATGTGAATGTGAAGCTTGTTTGAGCACATGGGGAAACCCTGGGTATCTAGGTGGGCGGACTAGAACTACTGCGCTAGTGAGCCGGATGGGTGTCGTCCCTGTTTCACTTAGCTGGATTGACGTTTGCAACACTAACTAAACATATGATATCTGAGGGTCGTGGACTTCTAAGCCACGTGTTCTGAGGGCCGTGGCCTTCTAAGCCACGTTTTTTGAGGGTCGTGGCCTTCTAAGCCACGTTTCACCGAGACACGAGGTTCTAGGGTCCCACGAGAGCTAGATGAACCTTAGGGGATTTACCCATATTGCTCTACCATCTCTGGCGTGGTGCCTTCCGTCGGCATACGGGGGACCACTTGAGTGTGAGTGTGTGCGTGTGTGAGTATGTGTGTGTGTGTGTGAGTGTGTGAGTGTGTGTGTGTGGCCATGGTTATTGCTGATAACTTCTGGGTTTTATTTTTACTTGCACTTGATTTTCCTTGCCTGTTTACCTTTACTTGCACTTGTTTTCCCTGCTTGTTTACTTTCAGTCATCTTTCACATCCTATACTGTTAGACTTTGGGAAAAAATGGGTTTTCAAATGAAAATGCTTAATTCTCTTTGGGTGAGATTTGAAAATGTAACACTTTGCTTTTCAGAATGAGTTCAAAACTAATGAAAAGGGAATTAACTTTCAAAAAGGAATAAGGGAAATGCCTCGTGTTTGATTTTCATGTAAAGCATTATGAAAACTTACTTTTATACATTTAAGTTCAATCCTGGATTATATGGATTCTTTATTTTACTGGCAGTGCTTTGGGGATTTGTTGTTGGGCTCACCTACTGAGTACTTTTGTGCTCACGCCTATCTTTTACCACTTCAGTTGCAGGTTCCTTGTGTTTAGGTTTTCCTGACTTGAGTCGCTCAGTGATGGGGCGACGTTGGTTTGTAGTTGGGTGGTGACCCGCGAGGTCACGTGGAGGTATGTCGTGGTTTAGTTTTGTTATGTCTTTAGTGTTTTCCCGTTTGTTTAGTTTACTTTTGTTCTTTTGATCCTGTTTTTAGTTTGGGCTAAAATCGTTCCCAACGATTGAAACTTTTAATTCCCGGCACTTGTTGCCATCCCAGGGGGATCGGGAACGCCCCTCGGGACTTGCCGCGGACCGGCTCGGGTGACGAGTTCAGGGTCGACCCGGGCTGGTTCGTGACAAAATGTTATCAGAGGTGGTTCTTGTTATTTGGGTTGTCCGGTAGAAGGAGATTAGGACTGTCGGAACTCGAGGGGCAAGTACGGGAAGAGCGTCGCGAACTCTTGCTCGCACTGATCTTCGAGTTACCAGGGGTAGTTCGGGAATTGTGTCCTTGTCTTTTCTGGTTTGTCTCGGATTGAGAGATGGCAATGGAGGCAAGCCGACGTTACGTCGTGATTTCACATGGAGTAGTGACCCATGTGGAGCCCGAGTACATGGTTTGAATTCCTCCTAGTGGTCGACGCTGACTTGGGACATGGCCCACTACCATGTCGCCAGGTTGAGTGTGACTACTAGTCCCTCATTTCAGCGATTGATGCAAATTTGGATGTTGTTTTCGTTTTGGTCTGTGTGAGTGCGTAGTTGGAAATGAAAAAAGGGTTTTTGAAAATTTGATTGGTTTCTTTTAAAGGACTTTAAATGTATAAAATGGGTTTTGAAACTGAAATCTCTTGTTTTGAAAATCTGTTGTTTGCTTGGAATTGGATAAGAATGATTTGAGTTGAAACCTCGGTTCCTCTTTATGAACGTCTGCACATGTGCGAGGATGCATGGAAAGTGTGTGTTGACGCACGTATGAATGGAATGTGGATAAAGACATGTTCAACGGTTCATGAGATTACCTGGGTGTGTTTGAAATTTAACGCTTGACTTTGTTTTCTAAATTGGTTAAAGGGGAAACGGTTTTGGAAAGTTTTGGTTTGAAAGTGGATTGGTTTTTGGAAAGTGATCTTGAGAAAGGGTGTTTTTGAAATCAAAAATAAAAAGGGAATTTTAAAAATGAGATTTTATTTTTGGGTTGTGTTCGCATTTTTTCGGTCTTGTGCCGACTGTTTTTTGATGAAGGCGCTTTTATTGATGTTGTTTCGATTTGATGTTGATTTTGGATTGTGTTTTATATATCGCTCAGGAAATGCCGCCCAGAAAGGTCCCTAAGGATTCTGATAGGTCATGCCCAGTTTTTGGTCCTTCTCAGACTTTGCCTATTCTCCGTGGTGATCAGGGTCCGTTAGAGGCAGTGAAATGGCTCGAGGAAGTGTAGCGTGTCTTTAGAATGTTGGGAACTCCCTATAATGTTAAGGTTCGTGCAAATTTGGAGTTGTTTGAGGGTCCAGCTCTGGACCAGTGGAAGATGGTTACCCCACCGTCAACGCAAGGTGAAATGACGTGGGATGTCTTTAAAACTGTTTTCATCCAATGGTTTGTACCTGAGGAAGTGAAGCTGGAGAAAAGAGGGAGCTAGTGCATATTCAACAAGGTCAACGGACGGTGAATGTAACAGCCCATGATTTTATAAAAAAATATTCTTTTTAATTTTATTAATGTCTTGTGTTGTACGCTACACCAAATGGATCTTGCAGAACACACATCCTTGTCTTGCCTTGCATTACACGCAATCGCGACCTTCCTCGATAGCGTGTTTAATACACAATACCGAGTTTCACTAAACAACGATGTGCTATTAAAATATTATTAAAACTAGCCGTTATGAATAGTAATAACCACTTTTTAAAATTCTGTAAATCTTATTTTTCAAAATGAACTTCATTCTTGGATTCGGAGTATCGAATTTAGCCTAAGGTGAAATTTTGGTACTTTTCGGATAACTTTCATATTCTGATGAATAGTGAAAATTACTAAATTATAATTAAAAACCACTTTTTTTAATCGAAATAATTAATAGTGATAAATTATTAATTTGAGTGGTTTTAAAGTATATTTAGAATATATTTTTACAATTTAATACAATGTTGGTCATTGGTTGTAATTTCACATTTAAACCAGACATAATCAAGTGTCAATCTTTTGATATATATTGTTTCCTAAAAACACGCTATTTATTTTAATAGCAGGATTTAATTATAAAATTAATTAATGCAACTTCTATGTTATGAATTTGGTAAAATAGATTTCATTTTTGAATTCGGAATATAAAATATAGCTTAGGATGAAATTTTGGCATTGTTCTGAAAAACATCAATTTTTGATGAATAGTGAAACTACTAAGTGGTAGTTAAAAAAAACTGAATTTTTCATAAAACTTAATTTTGCCGCTTCTGTGAATGGAATTTCGAAAATCCAAGAGACACGGTTAATATCAAGGACTAAAATGTGGTTCAATGAGATGAAAATAATTTTTTGGTGAATAGTAAATTTTTACTTTTTTTACCGCAGTTAATAGTAAATAGGGTAACTAAGGGTAAATATGATATTACTATTACCCTAACACATGTCCTAATTCTATTAGACAAGTGTAATTCGACCAAAAACAAACTTAGGAATAAAATATGACCATTTAGGCCCACTTGGATTAGATTAGGACATTTATTATTAATTTATTTAAAGAAAGGTTAAAATAGTTAAAATCAAAGTTTAATAAGTAAATCATTTTTAATATGGGGTTATACATAAGATAAATTCGATTGTAAATATTCATTATAAATCTAAAAGGATTTCCTACATGATGGTATTTTATTTGTAATTTTTAGACAGCAAATAATTTAATTTATTTATGACACAACGATGATGCAGTAATTATCTTATTAATGAAATATTGACATAATTGATGTTATAAACACCAAAATAAATGTAATTTGAGATTTTTTATGAATTCCACTAATTTTCTAGGTTACTATGATATATTAATGTTGATTTAATCAACTTGGTTTGAACATTTAATTCTGTTATGACTTTCACAAAAATCATATATCAAATAGTGTCAAAATTGACACAAAATAGTTTTTAAATCAAATATTATATTATTAATTGTTATTGTATTCCTAAAAATCTAAGGTTCGGCCAAATGACTTAGATAAGGATATATATATTAATAATAAACAATTTGGGGTTCGTTTGGCATGTTATAGTAAGTGTATTAACCATATAGTGAAAGAAAACAAAAAGACATGGTAAAAGTTAAATTATTTAACTTAGAGTTAAATCTAATTGATAAGGTTAAAATAATATCCTAAACTTGTCTAAATTCTATTGGTTGATAGGATTTCGACCCATCCCCACATTAGCTTCGAAATAAGACCCTTTGGAACCATTATAAACCGATTTTGACTTTAATATAAAATAATATTTTGAGATATTCCTAAGGTGCCCCTCTCCTCCCCTATAAAAGGACACCTCCTCCCCCTCCTCCTCACACCCATTTGAGCACTAAAGCTCGGCCAAACCCTGCCAAAATCTCTTCTCCACTTCCCTAGCAACATCCTAGAGGTTCTGGTCTTCCTCAAAGACCAATTCTAGTGCCCTAAGAGGAGGTCTCAAAGAGGCACTTCAAAGAAGAGGTAATTACCGTTACCAATTCTTTCATCTTTATTTCTTCTTCCACTTCTTCTTCTTAGGTTGTTTCATTATGAAGTAATAACATCAGTATCACTCATATACTGATATGTTATTATAAGTATGAAACAATCCTATTTCACCATCTATCCATCCTACGGAAAAAGAAATACCCGCGCGTGCGTACGTACGAAATACCGTCTCCACGCCGTGGTGTAATCTATTTTCCACCACCACCTTACATGGATGGGTATAATGGTGTAAAGAATAACTATACATAGTTATTACAACATCATATTGATTCTTATATATTTTATAATCCACTCCAATTCAATTAAGCATTTATAGAAATGATATCATCGCTTGTGCGTACGTACGGACTACCGTCTCCACGACGCGATGAGATTCATTCTCCATGTTAACCATTTAAGAATGATTATAATGTATATATAAGAAATAATAATGAAATATATGACATTATAAAGCTACTGGATTTATGTATATATACATATGTATGTCATCTACTTACTTCCATTTCAAGACAATAAGGAAAGAAAAACAGCGTTCATGCGTACGTACGGACTACCGTCTCCATGAACTGTGTTTTTCATTTTATTTATCTATCTATTATATATATATATATACTGAATATATATGATATATAAATAATATTTTATATTCTGGAAGTAAGTAAATCATGATATAAGTAATAATGATGTCAAGAACAACAAGTCAAAACACCTATGATAAATGAAACGATTTTACTCAAAACGCTTCTTTAACATGGAATTTACAAAAGAACGGGTAATATAATGTCATAAGTGAACCATATATGATATAATAACAATGAATATGATTCTGTAATAAGTCAATATCATTATTTAAACCATTATACAGGAGCTTCGGACACGTACAAAGCAAATCGGACCTAAGGTAAGGGAAATGTCACAATCTCATTTTTTTATCTGAGATTGTTTATACTTTGAAATTTACTGGGGTGTATTTTATCATCCACATCTATGTTTTTAAATATGTAATATTATTTCCATTCACCTAAAATTGTTTAAATCCTATTTTACCCTTCGGTGTGTTTTTAGTAAAAGATATGAAAGGAATCTTTTGTCGTTTTTCGTACGAGGTGTTTTTTTGACTTTTTCGACAAAAGTACGAAGAATGTTTTTTTAAAACTTATACGAAACGAACAGATTTTTAAGGTTTTATAAAGCCTTATTTTCATGAAGATTCCTCCAAAAGATTTCATGACTATTTTCAATAAAATCTCTTTCTTTTAAAATTGCATGACGTTTTGTGAAAAGAAATTTATTTTTAAGAAGAAAGGATATTTTCTTCAAGAATGAAGTTTAAGTATTTTAGCAAAATTATTTTCCATATAAGATAACATAGGGTTCTGTTTTTATCCCTATTGTTACATTGATTTGATCATGTTGTGATGGAAATATTTTTATGAATTCATTTATCTTATATGAATGGTTTTATGATATCATGTTGTTTAAGAATCCCATTTTTATTACATGGGTTATGAAATGATGTATGATTTATGATTTTGTGGCACACATAAGAATGGTATCATTATGAGATGGGTGGGACCTATATCTCCCTCCAATGCATTGGGTAAAGATTTTATATCTCATGAGATAGACATGGCTGGAATGGTAGGTTATACCGGTTCAGTGAAACAGGACTGAAACGAGGGTTACTCGATTCAGAAAAGGGACTTTGTCCACTAAGATAGTCTTGGAAATGAGTCTTGACTAGCAAAAAATGATTCTCTATGATTATGTGTGTATGCCACAAAATTTCATGTTTTATGTTATGATTATTGTGATTACATTTCACTGCCATGATTTATCCCATGTTATGAAATTATGATCTCTTTTGCAGGGTAAGATTTCAAAAAGTTATGTGCTTATGTATACAATGTGATTGATCTTTCTTTTGTTTACCCTTACTGAGCATTTGAGCTCACCCTTTTATGTTTACTTTTTCTCAGGATATAAAGAAAGGTTTAGGTATAAAAAAAAGATCTTTATGTGAGATTTTGAAGATCTTTCACCAGGATTAGAGGATTACGTTCCGAGTTTCCAAAGACACTAAACTACTACGATCCTTGTGTGTGTGTTTTTGTTATGTACTAAGTATTCCGCAAAAGTAATGTAATGTCCATGTACGATAAGCTTCGGGTCTCTACAGTTGGTATCAGAGGAAAGGTTTAGTCAACCTTTGGAAACTAGGATGCGAAAACGTTAGTGAGATCCCTAGAGATATTTCTAAGGTATGTCTAGGGATGTCCCTAGGGATAAGTATACGTATAGGTTATAGTAATAGAATTACGCTAATGATCATAGAATTAAACCTAAGATGTTGGATATTGAAGGTACTCCCCCTTTATTATGTTGTTTTCCCTAGCATGATTTTTGCCTCTCACACTATTCTTTTTGGGTTTTAGACGATGGCTGGAACCCGAAGGAACCGTGTTGATCAATGCAATGGACAATGCAATGATTGCCCTCCTGAACAAACAAATGTTATGGGAGATGGAGTGCAAAATCTTATTGCTATACTTACACAAGCTATGAATCATTCTGGACTTCCAAATGAGCAGAGAAGGGAACAATATTCTATTGAGTCCTTCATGAGGCAACGTCCACCTTCTTTCAGTGGGACTTCCGATCCACTTGTTACTGAACAATGGATCGGTACCACTGAAAAGATATTTTCAGTTCTTCAATGTTCTGAACATGATAAAGTCATCTTAGCAGTATATCGTTTGGAAGGTGAAGCTGATCAATGGTGGAATCTTATCAAGAATACGAGGCCAAGGGATGAAATTGAGTCCATGGAATGGGACGAGTTCAAGAACTTGTTTTTCAGTAAGTACTTCCCTCGTATTCTTCGAACAAAGATGGAAAAGGAGTTTATTGAGCTGAAGCAGAAGGATGATGAATCTGTTGGTATATACGAAACGAATTTTACAAGACTTGCAAGGTATGCATCTGGCATTATCATCTAACCTGAAAGTAAAGTTGATCGATTTTTCAGTGGCTTAAAACAAAGTCTTCGAAGGGCATTAGCTATAAGAGACTTCAGTAGCTATGAAGAAATTGTGCGTTGTGCTATCAAGGTAGAAATGGAAGTTGGTGTTACATATCCATCTCATGGTTTTGACAAGAAACGAAAGATGGAGTTCAAGGAGAAATCTCATAATAATGGTGAAAAGAAGATGAATGTTTCCTTATGCACAAAGTGTGGAAAGAAGCATGGTGGAGATTGTCTTAAAGGAACTAGAAAATGTTTTAAGTGTGGAAAAGAAGGTCATCGAGCAGCTGAGTGTCGAAGTAATGGAAAAAGGGTTTCTAATGATGTGAATAAAGCAAACACTGCAGAGAACGCACCACCAACACTTCAATGCTTCAAGTGCAAGGAAATGGGGCATTATGCTAATAATTGCCCTAATCCAAGGGTTAGTGATGATCAACATGAGCAACCACTGAAGGCAAAGGACAAAGGGAAGTCACATGCGATCACTATTGGCGATGTTGAATATGATAACGATGTGGCGGAATGATTAAGCGTTTATGTAATGGGATTCCAAAATAATGTTGTATCATTGAGTATAGCAATATTTATTGATGTGGTATTCAAAGTGATTGAGATATTTTTTTTGGAAATAAGATGATATGTGCATAATGAAGAAGAGAAAATGAAATGTTTAATAGTATTCATGAGCTCATGATTGATATAAGGACTAAGTGATATCATGGATTGAGTATATAGAATTTTGAGGATTTTGGTATGTGGAAAGTGTTAACTTTTAACTGCATTCATGTTTTCACTAAGGTATTCAAGAGAATACATGATTAAGGACTTTGAATGTTTAGAATGTGACCAACAAAACATATCTTATGATATATGGGGATCAACGATGGTATTAAATCTCTGGTAATCGTTTTCACTATGTTATGAGAGTGGACTGCAGTATTATGGATAAGCCTAAAGATTGAAATGGATTATGTTGGACATAAGTGATTATTGTTTAAGGATAGAAGTTTTTTTTCCATATTATTGATGGGATGTTATAGTAATGTAGTTTTAGAAAAAGGACAACCTGCAGGATGGGCGACAGCCCATCGCTTCGGACAAGGCTGTAGGAATCGAACCCACAACCGATGTGCGACTGGCCTTTATCGCCTACCACTGACCTACAGGAAGTCCCTGTTTAGTAGAAACTAGTTTTATTATATTAAGCAGTATGATATATGAATTATAAGTCCATTTTAGGAACCATATATGATTAATCTCACTATAGATCGATTTATGCATATAATGTTTGCTAACCTTTTGTTTGAGACAGATGGAATGACCCGTCATTCTATCACATGATCTGTTAACACTTCACGAATAACAAATTCAACTTCATTTATTTAAGAGATGAAGTGGAAATTGTTCAAGGCACGAACAACAGTGAGATTGTACCAAAATAAAGTAAGTATTTATTCTAATTCAAATTTTCAACTTTAGGGGAAATGATCTTGAAAACCAAAAATGTTGTCCTAGGGATCTTATACCTGATGAATCAGATGGTACCTTATATCATCACAAATCTATGGATTTGTGATTACTGGCTTTTCCATAGCCATGTTCTCTACCACTCTCCATCAGAACATGATGGTTAGATTTCTCTTCCATATCCATATTTTCACCTATGTGGAAACCCAATGATTAGTTTATTTGGGTAACCGTTACGTTTCATACTTTTGTTTTTAAAGATTGGTTTTGATATTCCTTTTTACGATGTGGGTTTCTATTAAAGAAACTTTCGAATAGTAAACCATTTATAACCCCAACGAATTTCGAGGGCGAAATTCATTTTAAGGGGGGTAGAATGTAACAGCCCAAGATTTTATAAAAAAATATTCTTTTTAATTTTATTAATGTCTTGTGTTGTACGCTACACCAAATGGATCTTGCACAACACGCATCCTTGTCTTGCCTTGCATTACACGCAATCGCGACCTTCCTCGATAGCGTGTGTAATACGCAATACCGAGTTTCACTAAACAACGATGTGCTATTAAAATATTATTAAAACTAGCCGTTATGAATAGTAATAACCACTTTTTAAAATTCTGTAAATCTTATTTTTCAAAATGAACTTCATTCTTGGATTCGGAGTATCGAATTTAGCCTAAGGTGAAATTTTGGTACTTTTCGGATAACTTTCATATTCTGATGAATAGTGAAAATTACTAAATTATAATGAAAAACAACGTTTTTTAATCGAAATAATTAATAGTGATAAATTATTAATTTGAGTGGTTTTAAAGTATATTTAGAATATATTTTTACAATTTAATACAATGTTGGTCATTGGTTGTAATTTCACATTTAAACAAGACATAATCAAGTGTCAATCTTTTGATATATATTGTTTCCTAAAAACACGCTATTTATTTTAACAGCAGGATTTAATTATAAAATTAATTAATGCAACTTCTATGTTATGAATTTGGTAAAATAGATTTCATTTTTGAATTCGGAATATGAAATATAGCTTAGGATGAAATTTTGGCATTGTTCTGAAAAACATCAATTTTTGATGAATAGTGAAACTACTAAGTGGTAGTTAAAAAAAACTGAATTTTTCATAAAACTTAATTTTGCCGCTTCTGTGAATGGAATTTCGAAATCCGAGAGACACGGTTAATATCAAGGACAAAAATGTGGTTCAATGAGATGAAAATAATTTTTTGGTGAATAGTAACTTTTTACTTTTTTTACCGCGGTTAATAGTAAATAGGGTAACTAAGGGTAAATATGATATTACTATTACCCTAACACATTTCCTAATTCTATTGGACAAGTGTAATTCGACCAAAAACAAACTTAGGAATAAAATATGACCATTTAGGCCCACTTGGATTAGATTAGGACATTTATTATTAATTTATTTAAAGAAAGGTTAAAATAGTTAAAATCAATGTTTAATAAGTAAATCATTTTTAATATGGGGTTATACATAAGATAAATTCAATTGTAAATATTCATTAGAAATCTAAAAGGATTTCCTACATGATGGTATTTTATTTGTAATTTTTAGACAACAAATAATTTAATTTATTTATGACACAACGATGATGCAGTAATTATCTTATTAATGAAATATTGACATAATTGATGTTATAAACACCAAAATAAATGTAATTTGAGATTTTTTATGAATTTCACTAATTTTCTAGGTTACTATGATATATTAATGTTGATTTAATCAACTTGGTTTGAACATTTAATTCTGTTATGACTTTCACAAAAATCATATATCAAATAGTGTCAAAATTGACACAAAATAGTTTTTAAATCAAATATTATATTATTAATTGTTATTGTATTCCTAAAAATCTAAGGTTCGGCCAAATGACTTAGATAAGGATATATATATTAATAATAAACAATTTGGGGTTCGTTTGGCATGTTATAGTAAGTGTATTAACCATATAGTGAAAGAAAACAAAAAGACATGGTAAAAGTTAAATTATTTAACTTAGAGTTAAATGTAATTGATAAGGTTAAAATAATATCCTAAACTTGTCTAAATTCTATTGGTTGATATTATTTCGACCCATCCCCACATTAGCTTCGAAATAAGACCCTTTGGAACCATTATAAACCGATTTTGACTTTAATATAAAATAATATTTTGAGATATTCCTAAGGTGCCCCTCTCCTCCCCTATAAAAGGACACCTCCTCCCCCTCCTCCTCACACCAATTTGAGCACTCAAGATCGGCCAAACCCTGCCAAAATATCTTCTACACTTCCCTAGCAACATCCTAGAGGTTCTGGTCTTCCTCAAAGACCAATTCTAGTGCCCTAAGAGGAGGTCTCAAAGAGGCACTTCAAAGAAGAGGTAATTACCGTTACCAATTCTTTCATCTTTATTTCTTCTTCCACTTCTTCTTCTTAGGTTGTTTCATTATGATGTAATAACATCAGTATCACTCATATACTGATATGTTATTATAAGTATGAAACAATCCTATTTCACCATCTATCCATCCTACGGCAAAAGAAATAACCGCGCGTGCGTACGTACGGAATACCGTCTCCACGCCGTGGTGTAATCTATTTTCCACCCCCACCTTACATGGATGGGTATAATGGTGTAAAGAATAACTATACATAGTTATTACAACATCATATTAATTCTTATATATTTTATAATCCACTCCAATTCAATTCAACATTTATAGAAATGATATCATCGCTTGTGCGTACGTACGGACTACCGTCTCCACGACGCGATGAGATTCATTCTCCATGTTAACCATTTAAGAATGATTATAATGTATATATAAGAAATAATAATGAAATATATGACATTATAAAGCTACTGGATTTATGTATATCTACATATGTATGTCATCTACTTACTTCCATTTCAAGACAATAAGGAAAGAAAAACAGCGTTCATGCGTACGTACGGACTACCGTCTCCATGAACGGTGTTTTTCATTTTATTTATCTATCTATTATATATATATATATAATGAATATATATGATATATAAATCATATTTTATATTCTGGAAGTAAGTAAATCATGATATAAGTAATAATGATGTCAAGAACAACAAGTCAAAACACCTACGATAAATGAAACGATTTTTCTCAAAACGCTTCTTTAACATGGAATTTACAAAAGAACGGGTAATATAATGTCATAAGTGAACCATATATGATATCATAACAATGAATATGATTCTGTAATAAGTCAATAACATTATTTAAACCATTATACAGGAGCTTCGGACACGTACAAAGCAAATCAGACCTAAGGTAAGGGAAATGTCACAATCTCATTTTTTTATCCGAGATTGTTTATACTTTGAAATTTACTGGGGTGTATTTTATCATCCACATCTATGTTTTTCAATATGTAATATTATTTCCATTCACCTACAATTTTTTAAATCCTATTTTACCCTTCGGTGAGTTTTTAGTAAAAGATATGAAAGGAATCTTTTGTCGTTTTTCGTACGAGGTGTTTTTTTGACTTTTTCGACAAAAGTACGAAGAATGTTTTTTTTAAAACTTATACGAAACGAACAGATTTTTATGGTTTTATAAAGCCTTTTTTTCATGAAGATTCCTCCAAAAGATTTCATGACTATTTTCAATAAAATCTCTTTCTTTTAAAATTGCATGACGTTTTGTGAAAAGAAATTGATTTTTAAGAAGAAAGGATATTTTCTTCAAGAATGAAGTTTAAGTATTTTAGCAAAATTATTTTCCATATAAGATAACATAGGGTTCTGTTTTTATCCCTATTGTTACATTGATTTGATCATGTTGTGATGGAAATATTTTTATGAATTCCTTTATCTTATATGAATGGTTTTATGATGTCATGTTGTTTAAGAATCCCATTTTTATTACATGGGTTATGAAATGATGTATGATTTATGATTTTGTGGCACACATAAGAATGGTATCATTATGAGATGGGTGGGACCTATATCTCCCTCCAATGCATTGGGTAAAGATTTTATATCTCATGAGATAGACATGGCTGGAATGGTAGGTTATACCGGTTCAGTGAAACAGGACTGAAACGAGGGTTACTCGATTCAGAAAAGGGACTTTGTCCACTAAGATAGTCTTGGCAATGAGTCTTGACTAGCAAAAAATGATTCTCTATGATTATGTGTGTATGCCACAAAATTTCATGTTTTATGTTATGATTATTGTGATTACATTTCACTTCCATGATTTATCCCATGTTATGAAATTATGATCTCTTTTGCAGGGTAAGATTTCCAAAAGTTATGTGCTTATGTATACAATGTGATTGATCTTTCTTTTGTTTACCCTTACTGAGCATTTGAGATCACCCTTTTATGTTTACTTTTTCCCAGGATATAAAGAAAGGTTTAGGTATAAAAAAAAGATCTTTATGTGAGATGTTGAAGATCTTTCACCAGGATTAGAGGATTACATTCCGAGTTTCCAAAGACACTAAACTACTACGATCCTTGTGTGTGTGTTTTTCTTATGTACTAAGTATTCCGCAAAAGTAATGTAATGTCCATGTACGATAAGCTTCGTGTCTCTACAGTGAAGGCATATGTTGACCGTTTCAAGGAACTAATTTCCTTTTCTCCAGAGGTAGCGTCGCATGAGCTCATGAAGGCCTCTCTTTTCATTGGGGGTCTTCGTCCAGAGATCAAGGAGCGAGTCCTCCCTTCTAAAGACCTTTGTTTCGAGAAGCTCGTAGAGGAAGCATTCTTGGCTGAGTTGGTTTCCGGTGTGCGGGTGGTTAATACTTCAGCGTCCCCTGTTGTTGTTTGTAAGAGTCCCCCCTCTGGTGAGGAAAAGGCGCCAGAGATACCTGTCCCCAATGAGTTATCCCCTTTGGTCCCAGCTTCCAGTTCATCATATCGTTCGATGGTATGCTTTCAGTGTGGTCGTTTCGGGCATTTAAAGTCGTCTTGTCACAACCCTCCGAAGTCGTGTCATCGCTGTGGTTGTCTGGGTCATCTGGAGAAGTTTTGCAAGAAGCGTTGCTTGAAGAGGAAGCTGCGATGGGAGAATGTCAGTACCTGACTGTGAGGCAGAAGATGCTTCAGCCATCAGAGCCCCAGCCACAAGTCTCGGGGTGAAGCTCGCGCACAGTCAGGAGTCCCCAGGGTTTTGAAGCCTTGGTCCAAGTTCTGTATTCCGTGTGGACGGTGGGGCAATTAAAAACCTTTTCAGGTTTGTTTCCCTGCTATTGAGGTCCCAACAACGTTGTAAATGCGTTGTTTTTCTATAAAGTAATGGTGGACTTGTTCTATGATAATCTAAGCAGACTTGTCGTGTGAAGGTGATATTCTGAAGCGTGTGTCCTTCTTAAAAGTGTGTTTGTCTCTCGTGTAGGTTGACCTCGTTTTAGTTATGTTGTTGATATGGTTATGCTTCGGGGACTTCGGTGGATCAAGTCTCCAATTTGATATTGGTTAAATGTTTTCTATGGGTTTTCCCTGGTGTTAAAGGTTGTGGACTCTAGTCGTGGGTTCAAGGTTTCGACGGAGGTGTAAATCTTAGCATGCTATAAGAGTTGGTTTAAATCTGTTGGGAGTTCCCGCGTCGACCCCCCCCCCCCCTTTTCCTAGGGTGATCTTTTTAGATGGTCAACTTTTCTACACTAGTTAAGTTCTTGTGGTGGGGAGAACCCCTTCGTGTTCTCCCCTCAATCTCAGACCCCAGTTTTCTCTTGAATCGGTCGGGTGTGATCTGTGCTGAGTACGGTCATCCCCGAGTTTCTCAGTTCTCTCTGGTTCCTTTAGTTCCGTTGGGGCATGGACTTAAATCTTGATCGACTTTTGGCCTGGTGACTTTCTGGGGGCAGAAAGTGTCTGTGGTGGGGAGAATTGTCACACCTCGACCGCGGATGTCCGTAATTGTTCTTCTTTCTGGTCCCGATTTAAATTTTTCGGAGATTTTTTTTTGAGTTGGCGGTTTCGCACCGGTGCGCGGTCATCGCATCGCTAGCGGTGATCATGCGTTCGGCCCAGGTGACCATGTGTTCACCCGACGTTTTAAATATTAATGTTTTTACGTTGAATTTTTATTATTATTACTATTTGAGTTGCCTTATTATTGTTGTAGTTGTTTTCTGTGTATAAGTATATATATTTATGTCTATATATGTATATACTTTAATACGTTATGTTTATATATGTATATGTGTATATATATATATATATGCGTGAGTGCGCGCGCGCGCGCGCATATTTACTTTCAAGTGGTTTTAATATTTTGAAATTTTGATTAGAGGTTATTATTATAAATTTTTCTAATTATTAACATTATTATTATTATAAGGTTTTATTATTATAATGTTTTATTATTTCTTTAAAGCGTTATTATTTTTAGGATTTGTTTTATTTAATTACTTATGTTCAATATTATTATTATTAGTCTATTATTATGATTATAGTATTTTATTATTATTATTACATATTATTATTATTATTCTTATATTATTATTTATATATTTATTAGTATTAGTATTATTATTATTATTATTATTGGTTATGTATATATATATATATATAGTTTTTTTGTTTACCCTCTAACCCTAATCATAACCCCTCACGTAGCCGCCCCACTTCTCTCCCTCTATCCTCTTTCTTCTCTCCCGCACCAGCACCCTCCTGACTCCCCTGCGCGCCGCCACCGCGCTCTCCCGTTCCACACCCCCCCTCTGGCGCTCCGCCTACTGTGCCCGCTCCCGGACCCCTTGCTCGCCCTCGGCCAGCCCGCCGTCTCCTTCCTCCGCCTCGCCGAGCCCGCACCCAGCCTCCCTTCGTCGCCGGCACCCTCCTCCCGCCGCGCCAAGCCGCCGGCCTCCGGCGACCCCAGTCGCCGCCCCAGCTTCCTCCCCTTTCGGCTGTCCCAGCGCCGCGCCTGCCCCCGTCCCAGCTCCTGCTCCGTCCCGAACCCGCCGCCCTCCTCTTCTCCCGCGCGCGGCCAGCCCCAGCTTCCCCGGCCTCCTCCTGCGCCCTCCACCGTTCGCACCTCCCCTGCGCAACCCGCGTCGCCCTCCCTCTCCGGCGCTGCCCTCCCGACTCCCTCCGTTCCCAGCACCCGGCTTCGCGGCGCCCCGGCCTCGTCCGGCGCTCCCCGATCCGGCGCGCTCCCCCTCTGGCAGCGACCCCATCCACGCCTTCTCCGCCTTGTGCCAACGCCGCACCGCCACTGTCCCAGCTCCGCCTTCGCCGCACCGAGCGACATCCCCTGGCCTCCTCTCGCCGCGCGCCCCGCCCTGCTCCTCCCGTCGCCGACCCGTCCCCCCCTGCTCGTGAGTTCTCTTTTTTTTTGTTTGTTTCGTTTTATTATAATTATTATTATTATCTTACCATTAATACTATTATACTATTAATATTATTGTTATTATTATGTTAATATTATTATTAATATTATTATATCATTATTAAAATTATCATTATGTTATTGTTATTAATTCTATATTATTATTATTATTGTTATTATTATTATTATTATTATATTTATTATCATTTTAATTATTAACATCTTATTATTATTATTATTATTATTTATTAATTGATTAATTAATTAATTAGCTATTTATTTATTTACTCATTTAAGTGTTTGTTAATCAATCAATTATTTAGTTATTTACTTATTTGTTTATTAATTAATTGAGTGATTAATTATTTATTTATATATTTAATCATTTAAGTATTTGTTAATTAATTAGTTATTTAATTATTTACTTATTCACTCTTTCTTTCATTTATTGATTTACCTATTTAATTATTTGTTTAACTATTTAATTATTCATTCAATTATGTATTATTTTAGTTATTTATCTATTTGTTTATTCATTTGTTCATTATTTTATTCTTTTGATTATTTATTTATTATTGTATTTATGTCTTATTTTTTATTTAACTTTCTCTTTATTCAACATCGGTGTTTTTATTTAATTTGGATAAATCCTTATTCTTTCGCAGGATGTGTTTTGAAAAAAATTATATCAAGCTGGTTCCTTTGCATTGGTTGTTCGTTTGTTTTGTTTTGAGTCAGTGGCTTCGTGTTCTTAGTTACCATGTGTTTGTTTCAGCGTGTTGGCGAGGTAACCCTATGACACCGTGAACATCGACTTGCACGTGCTTGTGCGCCAGTGCGAGGTATACTATGTCGTCATATCCGAGCTGCATCCTGAGGTAGGTCTCCCCATGCACTTGCCTCTAAATTAAGAATTTATTTATTCCTTGTCCTTTTATTAAATTTCAGTAAATTTAAGAAAATAATATTAAGTAGTTTTTATAGTGTGGTGATTTGCTGATAATGCAAACTGTTTAATTCTAGCATTTCATTAAAAGTGTTATCTTGGTTTCAATTGTGGGATTTCATAGTAATGTCGCTAAATGGTTCTTCCTGAGTAACGAAAGACATGTTGAATTGGGTTTTGAAATGTTTTTGGCATGTGTAAATTAGTAAATGTACTGTTTATGTAAAATGGTGTTTTCTTATAACCTTTATTTGAGAAAACGTCGTGTGCCCTTTTGAAATTGTTTTTGGAAACATTACGTGTGGTTCTTGGTTGACGAAAGATGTTTTCCCTTGTTGTGTTACTAAAAATAATGCTTTTTGGGTTGTGAAAGTTGTTTATGTTCTTGTTTGAGTGTTTCCAAAAAGGGGTTTTTTGCGAAATGATTAGGTAATGACAGTTATATTTTCAGAAAGGTATTTTTGACGTGCGTGAGTTTTGAAATATTGTTTGGGTGTGGAAATGGTGACTTTTGTGTGCGATATCTTGTTTGGCCTGCGATATGAGGAAGAAATATACTATGTGAATGTGAAGCTTGTTTGAGCACACGGGGAAACCCTGGGTATCTAGGTTGGCGGACTAGAACTAGTGCGCTAGTGAGCCGGATGGGTGTCGTCCCTGTTTCACTTAGCTGGATTGACGTTTGCAACACTAACTAAACATATGATATCTGAGGGTCGTGGCCTTCTAAGCCACGTGTTCTGAGGGTCATGGCCTTCTAAGACATGTTTTCTGAGGGTCGTGGCCTTCTAAGCCACGTTTCACCAAGACACGAGGTTCTAGGGTCCCACGCGAGCTAGATGAACCTTAAGGGATTTACCCATAGTGCTCTACCATCTCTGGCGTGGTGCCTTCCGTCGGCATACGGGGGACCACTTGAGTGTGAGTGTGTGCGTGTGTGAGTATGTGTGTGTGTGTGTGAGTGTGTGAGTGTGTGTGTGTGGCCATGGTTATTGCTGATAACTTCTGGGTTTTATTTTTACTTGCACTTGATTTTCCTTGCCTATTTACCTTTACTTGCACTTGCTTTCCCTGCATGTTTACTTTCAGTCATCTTTCACAGCCTATACTATTAGACTTTGGGAAAAAATGGGTTTTCAAATGAAAATGCTTAATTCTCTTTGGGTGCGATTTGAAAATGTAACACTTTGCTTTTCAGAATGAGTTCAAAACTAATGAAAAGGGAATTAACTTTAAAAAAGGAATAAGGGAAATGCATCGTGTTTGATTTTCAAGTAAAGCATTATGAAAACTTACTTTTATACATTTAAGTTCAAACCTGGATTATGTGGATTCATTATTTTACTGGCAGTGCTTTGGGGATTTGTTGTTGGGCTCACCTACTGAGTACTTTTGTGCTCACGCCTATCTTTTACCACTTCAGTTGCAGGTTCCTTGTGTTCAGGTTTTCCTGACTTGAGTCGCTCAGTGATGGGGCGACGTTGGTTTGTAGTTGGGTGGTGACCCGCGAGGTCACGTGGAGGTATGTCGTGGTTTAGTTTTGTTATGTCTTTAGTGTTTGCCCGTTTGTTTAGTTTACTTTTGTTCTTTTGATCCTGTTTTTAGTTTGGGCTAAAATCGTTCCCAACGATTGAAACTTTTAATGCCCGACACTTGTTGCCATCCCGGGGGGATCGGGAACGCCCCTCGGGACTTGCCGCGGACCGGCTCGGGTGACTGGTTCAGGGTCGACCCGGGCTGGTTCGTGACAGACAACATGAGGGTTTTACCTTAACATGTGCCATATGTACCATTATATATATTCATGTTACGTTAATTTCAGATTTTGTAGTCATGATTTTTTAATGTCATACTATTATATTTTGAGTTTTATATTTAATCATGAATTATAATACCAATTTTTCCTTTATAGACGAATTATAATAACTTTAAAAATGTATTATTATTTAGAAATTACCTTTATAGAAATATGAAAATTCACAAGTTATCATTAAACTTCTTTTGAAAAATATACGTATCAATTCATATGTTATATAAATTTATGTTTACCTTTACATAACTCTGTAAAACTCACCTTAACCTTATTTTACCTATAAGAACACAAATATTAAATTATATATCTACAAAAAAACCCTACCATTATGTAACTAATATAAACATATGGGTTCTTTTAGTTAATACAATTAAAAATATTTACTACCACTAAATGAGTTATTTACACTAGGACCACATAACAAAAACAGTAAAACATCTTATATTAAATTAAAACCTGATATAAAAATATATTTAATGTAATATATAAAAATATATTTATAAATTTATGCATAAAAATTATAACCCATATAAATATTATGAAAATTATAATTAATGACATTAAAAAATTATTTTAATTGTCAAAACATAAATAATGTTTGTTATCCAAGGATCCACATCAACAGATGTAATCATACTCACATATAAAAATCTGATCATATATATTCAAAATAATGGTTAAACATATTACTATGAGGATAGGTAGATGAAATCCGATTGGCAATTCAAAATTTGAACATAGTTATTTGCAAGCATGTTATTTTATAAGAACATCACCTCATGATATATGTATATCAGATTAATTAATTCCTTAGATATGTATATTAGACTTACCCCCACACATATATGACCTAAAATATCATAAAACATCCTTTATATCAAAACATATGTAATAGAATTGGGTCTCACAAACATTCCACAATTTCATTATTTAATAACCAAGAGAAAAAACACGTTTCATAATGATTTCATCACAACTAAATTAAACCCAACGAATGAGGCGATTTGAAATGAATCTACCATAAATTATAATAATCATAAGACATATTGGGAATGAATGTGGACGGTACCGCAAGTTCATATACATTATGAAGTATAAAAAACCTTTATGGATGTTTAAATAGATAAAAAAAACCTTTATAAGGGAATTTCATATATTTATTAAAAAATAAAGAAAAAAATTATTTTATTTCGAAATTTTTTAGAAATAAAAATTTCATCTATATTGAGAACACTTATTTACTTGAAAATAATTTTTTCATGTAATGGAATATTTAAATCCAATAATAGTTATGAAGAAATAAAATTCTATTTTTGTTTTAAATGTTAAAATAATTATTCCACTCAGATCTAATATAATAATTAACAAATAACTAATTCATCTTTTGTTAAAAATAATTTATAATTTTATAGAAATAAATTATAATGTTTCTAAAAATGACATTAGAAAATTATTTGACCACGTAAACAAAAATTATTTAAAACAATTTGAAGAACATAAACATGAAAGAAATATTTTATTATCCATAGAGGAAATAATTTAAGTTTTTCATAAAAAAAACCCTGGATATTTTAAGTAAAAAATAGAGAAAAATGAAACTACCACTTGAAAATTAAATAAATTAATTTATAAAAATAATTTTTTGGTCTAAGGATAGAGATAATAAATCATTCCTCTATAGAAATGAGATTGTAACATATATCGCTTACCATAAGAGCCATTATTCTTCACATGAGTTCAAAAGTCCTATGAAATTAATATGGATTTATTATAAACATTTTATATAACCATATCCATTCATAAAAAAATGATTAAAATCCCCTTATTATTTCTAATTATAATTATATTAACTTTTTCATTATTGAAATGAACATTCATGTGAAAACATATTGATTTATCATAATTGTTTTAGTTGGAATGTTATATTAAGTGAAAAATTTATCATGGATTTATCATATAAAATATCTTAATTTTTCTCAATGTACAATATTTATTCATTATAAACACTTTTATAAATAGCCATATAAATTTTTGATGAAAATTGAATTACATCACTTTGTGAATATGACACTCTGTATATATGCATGTTGTTTTCAAATTTCGATTGATGTAATGAATGAAAGGTAAATTATAATTAAATTTTATGGAATCATTATTATTAAAATAATATCATTTAATTTTTTTGAATATAATCTTATTACAAGAAATATAATGATGAAAAAAATTTAATCACATCACTTTGTGGGTGTGGTAGGACACATGTTCACATGGGCGGTGTTAACATTATCCAATGGATAGAACTATAATAAGGTACATAAGAAATAATAATCCAGAAAATATAACTAGTAAATTAATATTATATATAACTATTAAATCCATCATAATCATCAAACATGAAATATGGTGGTGGAAAATAAATCATATCACAACATCGAGGTGGTAGTCCAGTCATACACAAAATAGAAACATTCATTAATTATTAGATATAAATGTAGTGAAAAAAGTTTATCCAATAATAATAATAACATATAATTATATTTATAACAATATATTAATAATTTTGTTACAAATAAAATATATTTAGATTATTTATAACATTAAATACATATTGAATGAGTTGAGTAAGATGATTACTAATTTTTTGAAATACCACATTTGGAAATCACTATAAACATTCATACTATCATAGGGTAAGAAAATGAGATAAATAACAAAGGGATGTAATATAATTAGGTTTTCTTACTAGTATTGGACTATATATAAGTCCAAAACTATGTGAATGTGGTATGTGACGAGGGTCCATTTTATATGTGATGGGAGGAAAACATTTAGAATTACATAAATGATAAAAATAATATAAGTCCACATGATAATGAAAGTGGAAAAAAATTGAAATGTATTAAAATCATGGATAATATATTTTAGAAATATATTCATCCAATTTTATTTAGACAGATCTAAGAATAATTTTTATCCATATCTCTAGTTTTATCCCTGGAAAAATCATTTTTACCAAAATGATGGTAACACAATTTTATTTATATTACAATTAATTATGAAATAATCTTATGTTATACCTAATCAATTATATAAATTAATCTTCCCCAAAAGAATAAATCCATTTTATACAATTAAATTTATATATTTTATATAATCTCTTTTTAAAATAAGTGTATATAATGACTCAAAATGTCTTTTATAATAATAGATTTTCAAGAAAAAAATTGGGTTTACATTCATTTCATTCAATTTATAAACTATTAGAAAACTTTGAAAATATTTTATTGAATAGATTATCTACACATTTTATTAAAATAATGAATCATTATTTGATAATTATATTTGTTAAGATAAAAATACTTTTTGGGAATGTAAATGAATTTTAGAAAGAACGACTCATTTTATCCCCAAATGCCTTTATTTAAATTTACAATTAGTTAAAATTCAATGAATAAATTATTAATATATACTATAAAATAAATTTTCATAATGTATTAACTCTTCTTAATATTATATAGTTTTATGGTTAGGATATAAATTTATCATTTTATAATAATATTTATGTTTTATATAGTGGTTTATTCAAATTTTTTTTGCATATAATAAAAGATATCAATATAATAGAATATATTTAGAGATGAAAATATAAGATAATTTCATGTTGTAATAATTATAACTCAACAACACATCATATTTCTATTATTTTTTATGTATTACCTTGTGTTGAACCATGTAAATTTTTTGTTGTTGTGTGAATGCTTTAAATTATATATATTTTTTCATTTATTTTGATGGTTGTTGGTAAAGTAATAATAGGTTGAAAATTGTTCCTAACAACAAGTGAACAATATAATAAAATAAATAAATATAAAATAAATAAGAATATAAATTACTCTATAACCCAATTTAAACCATATTTTTATGGGGTATATGGTTATAGTAAGTGGAATCGAAGCATAATGGTTCAAAATAAGTGTTCAACTTCAAGAGAAATATTGGAATTTTCTCACTATATATTATATGATGAAGCCTAATTTTTTATATGAAATTTAAATTATTGACAAAAATTACAAAAGGATCGTCTTCTTAAAGTCATTTAGTGAATATGTTATGAATTATGTCAAAATAGCTTCTATCTAGAGAAAAAATGTGAATAAATTAGTAATGAATAGGTAGAAATGACAATGAATAAAAAATTGTCTGATGATGTTCAAAATAAAATCATTAATTTTTCTAATACTTTTTAAATACTAAAGTATTGGGAAAATTATTTTGGAAAAAAAATAAACAAAAATGAGGAAAATATTCCTAACTAAAAAAATGTTTTTAATACATGTCAAAATGTGAAAGTAGTAGAAAAGCTTAGTTAATAGAGATCTATGATTTATAGAAATAAGAAAAGGTTAAAAAAGACAAAATCATGTATGATAATTAAATCTTAATTTGATTTATACTTTCAATTACTTATTTATAATAATTTTAAAAGATAAAATTAAATATTCAAAAACATTTTATTGTTTTTGAAATTTTAAATTTCGTTAATTGTGAATAAAACTAATATATTGTGAAACATGAGGAAGAAGATTATATATCTAAATGAATATAGTTTTTGGTTCCCTTAAATGATTTCTTAATTAGAAATAAATTAATTTTATGAATAAATTATAATGATAAAAAACATTTATATGATAATAAATATGAGAATGAATTAGAGGCAACATTTTTATTCACTTAATTCAATGAATATTTGTCCAAATACTAGGAAACTTTTCACTCCATAAACGAAATAATTTACCAATGAGATATCAAACCAGACATGGACTATTAAAATAGTGAAGAATTGTGTATAATAAAATGACTAAGATAAGAGTATAATTGGCCATTAATACTTCAATAAATAATATGGGTGCCAATATGAATGAAACAAGAGACCAACATGACGATATTTCATAACAATGAAGTAGGGAAATGAAAATTAAGAGTTTATTGAGATAAAAAAGTTTCCCTCCAAAGACACAGTAGGGATAGAGTAGAAAACATGGAGTGGAAGATGCCACTATAATGAATGAAATGTATTACCATATAATTAATAATGGATTAATGATCATGGAGCTTGAGGAAGACATAAATTACTCAAAGTGTAAGTTAAAGGTGAATATTTCTACCATTATAACCTATTATTGGAGAATAAAAGATTATTAATTCTTTAATCTATATGTAATGAAAATGAGCCATCCCAAATCTATGTAAAAAATATCTTATAGAAAAGTATAAATAATGTATCATTCTCTTGAATAATGAGACATATAATGAGTATGTTTCTATAATCCTTTGTAAATAGTTTTACAAGATTATAAACTATATCAATTACTCTCATAAAAAGTGGTATCTTAATGTATTTTTTCAATGGAAAATGAATTATATGTTATAAACGAACTCACATATAAATCAATTGATGTTTTAAGAAAAAACAGTGACTAAATGATCTATAATGGTGCCATCAATTTTTTATAATATAAGAAATATCTCACCCTATAAAGAGTTATTTTAATGTAAAAACTAGGTTTACTCTTACATATGACAAAAGGAGATCAAAAAATGTTGAATCAACTAAGCATAATGTTACAATCACTACATCTTTCATAGAATCAAATAAATAAAATCAATAAGAGGAAATCTGAATTCACTCTAGTTTTAATCAAGTGGATTTTGTGAAGAAATAATGGCTCACCTTTATAATAAAATGGTGAGGTTAATCTTATGAATATTATGTGAAAAAATTAAAAGGATTATGTATTTTAATTAATAACTCATCCCATAAAATGAGAAATGCATCCAAGAGAAAGAGATATGTATTTGAAGATGAATCATAAGCACAAGAAATGAGGGGTATCAAAAAATAAAACCTATAATAGTGGGATTAAACCCAAAATTCATCAGAGGAATAAGATTCCTGGAAAAAATTTGATTGATAACATCTGGGAAAAGTCTTATTATTAATTCCAAATAAGCAAGAATTTTCTAGTATGTTTGAAAATGAAGAAAAAAAAATTCTCATTATTTCTGTTGATTATAAGCCTAATATAGTCTATAACCTATTAAATACGGTATTTAAAATAATATATATAAGAAATTTTGAAAAAAATATCATTGTTTTGATTGTCTGGATATATTTTAGAAGAAAATGGTTGGTCTATTTGGTAAAGCATAGTCATATACATGGAGATTTAGGATTTATCCCTCTCCGTATTTGGTAATTGTTTATTGTAACTATGAAATATTCTGAATAACTTAGGCGATGAAATGATCCATGGTTAAAATTTTCTAGGAAAGAAGAATTTGATTAGGTTAATAAACCACATATATTAGTGGTTATGGATGATCTGATCCAAACACAAGGAATAAAAGTTTAAAAATTTCACAGTTTCTATCAGACTTGTCATATATAGTTAAGAAATAATAAAATTCGTAAAAAATGAATAATAATTTCATACACTAGGAAATATTAAATAAAATGTTTAAGAGACTAATCTAAACATGATGGGGTTTCAATTCCACAAATAAAAAATAAGTGTTAGCTTGTTTTTAGTATATCATGAAATTTTTAGAGAAATAATTAAATCAATAAATGTCTAGGGATGATGATACTTATGGTTATATTGTCTTTAGATTCATTGTCATTTTGGTCATATATAAAAAAAGAGCCTCTCATATAAATATTGGGAAAAATTATATTATCTGTGGAATATCTAATTTATCCGAAATAGGGGGTATTGGTGGTTTTATCATGGGTTATTTCTCTCACACATTGTTTTAATTGTTTATTATCTTCCATTATAGAGAAGGATTGATTGAGATCAAATATGGGTTCAAAAAGAATAAAAAAATGAGTAGATATCATACCTTGATTTAAGTGAGTGACAAGAACATATTTGATATTAGTAAATTAAAATATTATTTCCTACATAATTTTTCGAATTAGTAGGCTAGGAGGATTTATTTATTGCACAAATTTTAGGTTTTTATTTCACTGAATATATATTATGTGACTGTTATCTTAGCTAATTTATTGAAATAATAAATAAAAAATTAATACAAATGATTTAATTTTGAGAATATATTGGACAGAGATCAATATTTGTGAGTTGGAATCTCTAATACCTCACCTAAACAATTGGTCTCTACTAGAAAAATTTATTTGTCAAATAGGATGCAGATATTCTCTTGATTATAAGTCATTATAATATATTATTATATATATTTCTTTTAAATAATGGAAGAGTTTTTTTTAAAACATGTTTATAATTTATTTGAATATTGGGTACATAGATATTATTTATTAAGTTGGAGTAGATACATTAATAAATGAACCCCCTAGGGATATATAAGATAAATTGAAGTTAAATTAATATTTTTATATGATGATTACATAATAGGAAGAATGTATAATAGTAAAATATAGATTCACATAGACCCTTTTCATTTTTATATTAATGGGGGAGAAGAACAAATTACAAAAAATATAGATCCTTGAAATGTTTAGCGTATCTAATAGAGGGTGGATTTAAGATAGTATTCATAATTATATATAAATTAGAATAATTATGGATTGAAATATAGAATTGTATTTGTAATTATTTTTTAATCATTGTTCATATAGAATATCGAGACATTGTACAGTTCAGGATGAATTTGGATTGAGGAATGAAAACATACCTCGATATCTCAATACAACAATGAAAATTCTTGTGATACGTTGTGATGATTTCATAGTTTGTGGCTGGAGTAGTATAATATATGATGAGAGGTTGATAATAATTTTCAAAATGTTTTGGCAGAAGTATATATAGAGTATAGAGTTTTATAATCATTTATGGTCATGATCTAAAATTATTAGTATCATTGAAGGAAGGTGAAGTGACAATATTTTTTCTAGATGTTGATGAATAATTCCAATGAAATGATCCATTGTGAAATTGTTATTTTCTATATGATGTTTGGCATCCAATTTGAGTATCAAAGTAAGAAAGGTGAAATTTAGTCTAAATTTTTTAATCATATATGTCATAAAAAATATTTAATGTAATCATATGATAAATATAATGTTATAATTAAGGAATTATTCATTTTTTAAAAATCAGTCACACTAGTCCAAAAAGGAATATATTATTTATATTTTTTTATTTGGTTTGATTGTGATATTTTGTGCTTAGTTTCTTTTGGAATCAAAAGGGATTGTGAGAAGATCCATGCAATCGGCTTATCATAGGAGAGTCATGAGATCGAAGGTAACATATCGACATTATATGAAATTATTATATTTTTATGTAAAGAATGGTTGACTATAATTTTCAGATTTTAGTCAATAGAAATTATATTAATACACAAGGATCATGTAATTTGTTCTTGGAGGATCATGCATCAAAAAAATCAAGACAATAGTGGCATGAAAAGATTATTTTGATAAAAAATGGTGTTCCAAAAATACTCCATTGGGATTCTAAATCGAGTAATCAATATTTGGGGGGGGGGGTTGGGAAAATTTATGATACATAAATGGCCTAATTATTAGGATTTAGATGAAAGGATATATACAGCAATAGAAAATGAAGGGGATATATTACCAGGGTCATATAGAGGAATCACTTGATGGGTACTATATAATTTATTAACATGAATGGAATGTAAAAAAAGAAATATGGATAAACAGTTTGTGTGCATTGGGTCTGGGAAAAGGGTCTTTCAACCATGTTTACATTATTGTTGATATGTGGAAAAGAATAATTGATCGATGTAATGGGGTGAGTAAGGATTCCATGAAAATATTACTAAATTTTCTTATGGTGTTTCATTTATATAGTTTGAAGATAAATTATTATATTAGATATTATTGATTATATCAACTCAAGTTGAAGAGAAATCATCGAAATAATTATTTGAGTTTCTCATATAGTTTTTGAAGAGGAGTAAGTAAACCAAATTATTTCATAGATTAATTATATCCATCTATTGAATATGTGATGTCATGATAGAGTTGTGGAAGATAAATAATGAACACTATCCTTGAGGAGTTAATAACATTTTGTATAGATGAATATGAAAACATAATAAAGGAAGAGTATATGATAATAAAATTTAGAGCTATAATGGAAGAATTTTATTGTGTTATATATATATATTATATTTTGTTCCATACCTATTAAAGTGACCTAAAAGTCAATACTATATAGAAAATAATTAGGTGAAGCAGTGTGAGGGAGTGAAGAAGAGGTAGTTCGCATTTTATGAGGAGTGACTAAAGGAAAAAATCATTCCAAGGTAGTGAATCTACAATAAAATTACTACGATAAAAACATTGTATCCATAGTAGTAGTGTAAATAAATGTATTATTAAATATCTGATGAAGATAAATGCATGATACTTAGATATAGACCCTTGTGGAGAGACATAAAAAATTATTTTATTTTATATATGATTTACTTTACTTTATATTTCTATTTTTGCTGAATTTTTATACATGTGTATTAGTTTGAACATAGTTCCTATAGATGTGGGAACTTGGTCAAAAAAAGATATATAAACAATATAAAGTATAATTTCAAATCATTCAATGCCATATTTCCCCCGCACCCTTCTCAATGTGTATCTGATCATATAAATGACCGATCTTCATCCATATAAATGTATAGACTTTATATTTTTTTATTATTTGTTTGGTCAATAATATAACATTGAAAACATAAACTAACATATTTTATTTTTAATGATTTTCACATGTAATTATGGAGAATTTATTAATTAATTATATAATATTAATATTTATTAGGATCAGATTTTGAATTTATGAGCACTATGATATGAAGTGACTCAATTTTAATATTTTTTTCATTTTTAGAAAAAATATTATAACGACACATACTTTACATACATTTTTTACTTCAGAATTGAAGACTACTTATTAAAACATAAAACAAAACAATGATACGACCGTATAGGTATAGTGTCTTTAGAAACCGGGAAACATTAACAATTGATTTATAAGGCATCTACATTGTCTCCCGTTTATTTCATCATATCTAGAGTCCCTTTTGGAATATCCTACTTAATACCCTTCTTCCTATCCTAGGGAAAAGAAAACATACAAAAGTGTGAGCTCAAATTCATAGTAATGGTAAACAAAAGAAATATCAATCATATCATATTTATAATTACATAACATTTTGGAAATCATAACCTGCAAAAGAGATCATAGTATAATAACATGGGATAAATCATAGTAGTGAAATGTAATACCCATAATCATAACATAAAACCTGAAATGCTATGTAATACACACATAATCATAGAAAATAATTTCATATTAGTCAAGACTCATTACCAAGACTATCATAGCCGACAAAGTCCATTTCTGAACCGAGTTCACTCGTTCCTGTCATGTATCACTGAACTAGATTAACTTTCCATTCCAGCCATGTCTATCTCATGAGATATAAATCATTACCCAATGCATTCTAGGGAGATATAGTTCCCACCGATCTCATAATGAAACCATTCTAATGTGTTCCACATAATAAAAAATTATATATCATAGCATAACCCATGTAATAAAAATGGGATTCATAAACATCATGACATCATAACATAATCCATATAAGATAAAAGGACTTCTGGAAAATAATTCCATCATAACATAATAAAATCAATGTAATAATAGGTGTAGAAACAGAACCCTATAATATCTTATATGGAAAATGATTTGATAAAACACTTGAACTTCATTCTTGGGGAAAATTTCCTTTCTACTTTAAAAACATTTTTCCTTTCATAACATGTCATAAAATTTTAAACTAAAAGATGTTAATTAAAAATTAACTTTAAAACCTGTAATGGAAGCATCATGTAAATAATGTTCTACAAAATCATAAAAATCCAATCATGCTGTATAAGTTAAAAAAACATTCTTCTCGTACTTTGGCCGAAAAAGTGAAAAAGTATCTCGTACTTAAAACGAAAAAATATTCCTTTCATATAATTTACTAAAATTCACCAATTGGTAATATTAGATTTAGAAAATTTTTGGAGGATATAAATGATATTACATATTGGAGAAACAAAGATGTGGATGATAAATATGCCCTAGTAAATTCTGAAGTTTAAACAATCTCAGATAAAAATGAGATTGTGATATTTTTCCTTAACTTAGGTCTGATATGCTTCGTACGTATCCGAACCTCCTGTATAATGATTTAAATAATGTCATTTACTTATTACAGAATAATATTTATTTTTATTATATCATATATGGTCATATTCTTATCTTCTTATTAGTAATATTTCATTACCACTTGTTATTCGGGTGTTCATTGCTTTATGTTCTTATTCGTGTTTTGTCAAACAGAATCTTATTCCTCTTTTTTAGGTTAGAGATAATGCATTTACATAATGTTATTAATGTAATATATATATAATATTTATTCATTTATTAGATTTCTATAATCATTATTCAGTGAAGATCATGTTGAATGAGTCGCATCTCATCATGGAGATGGTAGGTCATACGTACGCACGAGCGATGATATCATTACCATAATTATATCAATGGAATTTTAGTTGATGATATAATATTTCAGAATCAGTATCATTTTATAATAACCATATATAGTTATTTTTTTCACCATTATACCCATCCAAGTAAGGTGATGTTGGAAAACAGATTAGACCACGACGTGGAGATGGTATTTCGTACGTACGCATGCACGATGATTTCATTTTCCATAGGATGGATAAAATGAAAAATAGGGTTATTTATTATTTAAAATAACATATCATAATATTAGTGATAATGATGTTATTACTTTATAATTAATAAAATAAATAAGAGGATGTAGAAGAAGAATGAAACTTGAAATAATCGGTAGAAGAGATTATCGCTTCCATGACATGTCTCTTTTAAACATACACTTAGGGCACTAGAGTTGGCCTTTTTAGAAGAAAAGAACCATTATGATATAAGTAAGGAAGTTTAGAAGATAAATTGTCAGGGTTTTTTTGATCATGAAGGCTCAAAATTGTTTGAAGAGGAGGGGGAGGTGGTTCTATTTTATAAGGGAGAAGAGGGGCACCTTTAGAAACCTAAAAATATAAATTTATAATAAATTCATATTCGATTTACAATGGCTCCAATGTGACTTATTTAGAGGATAGGGTGGGGTTGGGTTGAAATAAGCTCAACCAATAGGTTTTAGACATGTTTATGTTACCATTTTAATGTCATCATTTAGATCTAACTCTATGTTAAATAATTTAACTTTTACCATGTCTTGTTGTATTCTTACACTATATGGTTAATAAACATACTATAAACCACCAATAGAACCCCAATTGGTTCATTAATGTCATATAATTTATTATATAAGTCTTTTGGCCGAACCTTATATTTTTAGGAATAGAAATTCAATTAATAATTTAATATTTGTTTTAAAAACTTTTTATGTAAATTTTGACACTATTTGGTATTTTGTTTTTTCTAAACTAATAACAACATTATTAATTCTAAAATAACTCATATAAAAAACCCTAATATGTTATATTAACATATAAAATTATTTTAATTCATAAAAAGTCTACAATTAAATTTATTTGGGAATTTATAATATCAATTATGTTATTATATTGTTTATAAGTAAATTACTGGTTCATCATTGTGTCATAAATAAAATAAATTATTTAATGTCTAAAAATTATAAATAAAATACAATTATGTAGGAAATATTTTTATATTTTTAGTAAATATTTATAGTCGTATTTATCTTATGTATAACCGTATATTAAAAATGTTTTACTTATTAAACATTGATTTTAACTCTTTTAATTCTTATTTGAATTAAATAATAATAAAAGTCCTAATATAATCCAAGCGGACCAAACAGGTAATATTTTATTCATAAGGATGTTTTTGGTAGAATTACACTTATCCAATAGAATTAGGACATGTGTTAGGGTAATAATAATATCATGTTTACCCTTAATTACCATATTTACTTTTAACTATGGTAAATAAAAGTAAAAAGTTACTGTTCACTAAAAATTATTTTGATTTTATTAAACCACATTTTACTTATTGATATCAACTGTGTCTCTCAGAATTTTTAAATTCCACTCACAGAAGAGGAAAAATTATGTTTTATGTAAATTTGCAAATTCTCCTTGGTGGTGGGTAAAAGATGGTCAAAAGTTCAATAATATTTTTATATATCTAAAATTATTATAAAATGACTTCAATGAATTACATTGATATTATATAGGTTTTATGTATCTATAAATAAATTTAAATAATATAAATTATTATTTAAATAAAAATTCAGTTTTAACCAATAACTATATGTTTTCACTATTCATCAAAAATTGAATGTTTTCAAAAAAATACCAAAATTTTACCCTAGGATAATTTCGACATTCCGAATCCAAAAATGAAGTCCATTTTGAAAGATTAATTTTATAAAATTTCAAAAAGTGGGTATTACTATTCATAATGGCTAGTTTATATAATATTTTAATAACATATCGTTCTTTAGTGAAACTCGGTATTGCGTACAACACAATCTATCGAGGAAGGTTTCTCGTGCGTGTAATGCAAGACAAGATAGTTTTGTGTGTAGTGAATTATTACTTTGGTGTTGCGTATAAAATAATACAAAAAAACAAAATATTTCTCATAAAATCTTAGGGTGTTACATTCTACCCCCCTTAAAAGGAATTTCGCCCTCGAAATTTGTTACTTCGTAACAAACAGATGAGGATACCTCTCCCTCATCATATCCTAAATTTCCTATGTAGCTTCTTATAATTTCTGTTTCTTCTATAAAACTTTAACCAAGCAAGTGGTCATGATTTGTATAAATTTCTTCCTATGATCCATAATCTCTATTGGCTATTCTTCATAATAAATATCTTGCTACAGCAGTACAACTTCTGAGCATAGTACATGAGTCGGATCGGGTATGTACTTTCTCATGAGAGATACATGGAAAAAATCATGAACTTGAGAGAGATTCGGTGGAAGCGCCAATTGGTAAGATACCTTCCCAAAATGATCCAGTATTTCGAAAGGACCAATATACCTAGGTCTCAGGTCTCCCTTATTTCCAAATCTCATTTCTCTCTTTGAGGGAGATATTTGTAAGAACACTTTATCGCCCACTTCAAACTGAAGGTCTTTTCTTTGGTTATCGGCATAACTTTTTTATCGAATTTGAGCCATTATCATGTGTTGTTGAATAGATCGGACCAATTTGCCATCTCATCAACAAAATCAGGTCTTAATAGCTTTCTTTCCCCAACTTCATCCCAGCAAGTTAGTGTTATGCATTTTCTTCCATAGAGAGATTCATAAGGAGACATTTGAATACTAGAGTGAAAGATATTATTATAAGAAAATTCTAACAAATGTAGGTGTTGATACCAACCACCTTTGAAATCCATAGATCATGATTGAAACTTGTCTTCTAGAGTTTGAATTTTCCTCTCAGACTGAACATCTGTCTGAGGATGATAACCTGTGTTGAAACTCAACTCTGTAACTAGAGTATGCTGAAGACTTCACCAGAACATTGAGGTAAAACATAGATCCTGATCAGATATAATGGAATGTGGTACTCCATGCAATCTTACCACTTCATTTACATATATCCTGGCATGGTGATCAAGAGAAAAATCTTCTCTAACAGCAATGAAGTGTGCCGACTTCGTAAGACGATCAACTATAACCCATAGAGCATTATTGACTTTGGATATTTTAGGATGTCCAATGACAAAGTCCATAGTGATGTTTTCCCATTTCTATTCTGGTATAGGTAATAGTTGTAACACCACCTTAGATGTCTATCTGTCAGCTTTAACATGCTAACAAAACATGCATCGAGAGACATATTCAGAAACATCTCTTTTCATGCAATCCCACCAGAAGTACTCCTTCTAGTCCCTATACATCTTCATGCTTCGAGGGTGAATAGTGAATAAAGATCTATGAGCTTCAAACAATATTTCTTTCTTTAATTCTGGTATGGGAGGAATATAAACTCGATTCCTGAACCATATTATTTCACCACAATCAATGTGGATTTCAAGAATATTTTTCACCTTATTTTGTAACTCTATATATTTTTTCTATGCCTCTTTAATCTTCACATGTATAGATGGTTGAAAAATCATTTGAGAAAGATATGATTTTCCCCATCCATTATAATTCCATGGTCCATCCTTTGTAAATCCACAAATATTGTATCTTTTGTGATCCTCATCATGGATAAGCTATCATGGTCTTATCGACATAATACGTCTGCCACATTGTTTGCTTTCCTAGGGTGGTAATGAATTGAGCAGTCGTAATCCTTAATCAGCTCCAACCATCTTCTCGGGCACATATTTAGCTCCTTTTGTGTGAAAATATACTTTAAAACTGTATGACCACTATAAATATCCCACCTTTCACCATAAAGACAATGCCTACAAATATTTAATGCAAATATTACCGTAGCTAATTCCAAATCATGAGTTCGGTAATTTTTCTCATAGACATTCAACTATCATGAGGCATAAGCTATCACCATATAGTTTTTCTTGAGAACACACACTAATCCCTTATTGGATACATCACTATAGATCACCAAACTTTCTCCACTACAAGGTAGTTTGAGAACAGGTGCACTGGATAACCTTCCTTTTAACTCCTTCAAACACCTCCATCCAAATGACCTTAACTCCATTCAGAGTAATCCTAGTTAGTGGATTAGATAATCATGAAACATATTTCACAAAACATTTATAATATCCAGCCAAACTAAGAAAAATTTTGATCTCAATTACTGTTGTTGGCCTCAACCATCTTTTGATAACCTCTGTTTTTTATGGATCCACAGATATCCCCTCTTTTTAGATTATGGGATTCAAAAATGAAACAATTTAAACCCAAATTCACAGTTGGTAAATTTGGAATAAATATTCTTATTTCATTGGGTGTTTAAAACAATTCTCAATTGATCTCCATGTTCTTCATTTCTCTTTGAATAGACAAGAATATCTCCTATAAAGACTACCAAAAACTGATCAAGGTAGTCTCTAAAGAATCAATTCATTAGATCCATGAAGATATCATGGGATTCATTAAGACAAAATGGAATCACAATAAATTCATAGTGTCCATACCTTGTACAGGAAGTCGCATTTGGTATATCCTCCCTTTTGACCCTTAATTGACGATACCTTTGACGAAGATAAATTTGGAAAAGTATTGAGCTCCCCTTAGTTGGTCAAATAAGTCATCAATTCATAAGAGAGGATATTTGTTCATGATAGTGATCTTGTTATGTTCTCAAAAATCAATGCAGAGTCTCATTGACCCATCTTTCTTCTTAACAAACATAAAAGGTTCTCCCTATGGTGATGCAATTGGGCATATTAATCCCTTATCAAGATTCTCTTGGAGTTTCTTCTTCAATTACAACAACTCAATTGGGTCCATTATATATTTTTTCATTGAAATTGGTATAGAACCCGGTATGAGTTCTATTGAAAATTCAACTTCACGATTTGGTGGAAGACATGACAATTCCTCTTGAAAGACATCATCAATCTCTGGTACAATGGGTGTATTTTTAATCGTGATTTTTTCTCCAACTATTGGTGATAAATGACCAACATTTATTGGAATTAGGGCTCATAAGATGGTTTAAATTTCCATTGGAAGGTTATATTCATCCTTGCATCGATAGATGATCGTTGATTGATCTAGAATATGAAATGTGACTTACCTTCTTTGTAAATTGATATGATATCCATAAAACGAAAGCCAATACATGATAAGAATCACATAAAATTACACTATATGAAGGATCACAAGATTTTCAGGAATCACTTTCCCACAAATGTAAATTGGAGAAGAATTGTAATCTTTTGTTGCTACTATTGTTCCATTAGGGGTTGTCACAGCTAACACAACATCTAAATTATGAGGTAGTATGGAGATACCCTTAGAAAATTCTTTATAAATAAAATATTGGGTGGATCTAGAATCAAATAAAACATTTTCTACTTTAGAGTGGATGGTAAGTGTACCTTTCACCACTTCGTTATCGTACTCTACACACCGATAGAAATTGTAGGTGAGATTCCTTCGACTTTGGACTTAAGAGTTTGTTGACGTCGATCATCATCAACAACCCATGGATTAGATAATTGATTAGAATAATTCCCCATTTCCTTACACTTGTAACATTGAAGTGTAGGAGGTGCATTCTGTGTACCATTTTCTTTGTTCACATCACTAGACATCTTCTTTCCCATCATTTTGGCATTCAAATGCCTGATAAGTATATTTTCCGCATTTGAATCATTTTCGTGTACCTTTAAGACAATTCCCTCCATCTTTTTTCCACACATTGAGCATAAGGGAAAACTAATCATCTTTTTAGTGTGTTCTTTAAATTTTCTATTGATTTCCATTTTCCTCTTCTTATTAAACCCATATGACTGGTGGGTTAATCAAATATCCATCTCAAAATTGAGAGCACATTGAACAATTTCCTCGTAGATATTGAAGTAACTTTTGGCTAACACCATTCGATGACTTGGTTTTATGAAACTAAAGAATCGATCGATCTTAATCTCAGGTTGGATAATTATTCTGGAAGCAGACCTTGCATGTTTTTTAAAATATTCTTCGTAGGTACCAATAGATTCATCATCCTTTTTCTTTAGTTCAAGAAAATCCTTCCCCATATTTGTTCAATGAATTTGTGGGAAGTACTTATTGAAAAATATGTTCTTGAAGTCATCCAATTCCTTGGACTAAATTTCATATCTTTTCCTCATATTCTTGATAATATTACACCATTGATAAGTGTCTCCTTTCAAAAGACACACTACTAAGATTCCTTTATCATGTTCAGAACATTGAAGAACTGAAAATATCTTTTCAGTGGTACTGATCCATTGTTCATCCATTAATGGATTAGTAGACCCACTTAACGATGGTGGGCGCTGCCTCCTGAAGGATTTAACAAAGTGATTCTCCTTAATTTGCTTGTTTTGAAGTCTTGTATGATTCATAGCTTGAGAAAGTTGTGTTAGAATGGGTACACGATTTTTCATTCCATCTCCCATAACATTTTTTTGCATAGGGGGACAATCATTGCATTTCCCATCGCATTCACCATTAACATGGTTCCTTCTAGTTCCAACCATTGACAAAAAACAACAAGCATAGTGTGAGAAACACTAATTATACTAGGAAAACCACATAACCAAGAATAAAATTTCACAATTTAGGTCTTATCATAGGTTATTCATGGCCATTTCTAAAACACTAATATTGTGTTCTATGCTTAGACATATCCTTAGGGTTCTTACTAAGGCTATCAAATCCTAGTTTCAAAAGGTTGGCTATACATTTCCTCTGATACCAACTATAATGACACATAATTTACAAACATTTTTATTACTATATAATTGAATCATACTTATTACAACATATAACAAAACCGTGATAGGACCGTATAGGTATAGTGTCTTCAGAAACTAGGAAACATAAACAACTTGTTAATAAGGCTTCTACGTTGTCTCCTGTTTATTTCATCATATCTATAGTCCCTTTTGGAATATCCCACTTAATACCCTTCTTCCTATCCTGGGGAAAATAAAACATACAAAAGGGTGAGCTCAAATGCTCAGTATGGGTAAACAAAGGAAATATCAATCATTTAATATTCACAAGAACATACCATTTTTAACATCATTACCTGCAAAAGAGATCATACTATAATAACATGGGATAAATCATATTAGTGAAATGTAATCCCAATAATCATAACATAAAACATGAAAATTTGTGGCATAAGTACATAATCATAGAAAATCATTTCATATTATTCAAGACTCATTGGCAAGGCTATCATAGATAACAAAGTCCATTTCTGAACCGAGTTCAATCCTCGTTCCTGTCCTGTATCACTGAACTAGATTAACATGTTATTCCAGCCATATCTATCTCATGAGATATAAATCTTTAACCAATGTATTGGATGGAGATATAGGTCCCACTCATCTCATAATGAAACCATTCTTATGTGTGCCACAAAACTATAAATCATATATCATAGCATAACTTATGCAATAAAAATGGGATTCTGAAACATCATGCCATCATAACATAATCCATATATGAAAAAAGGACTTCATAAAAATAATTCCATCATAACATAATCAAATCAAAGCAAAAATAGGAATATAAATAGAACCCTATATTATCTTAGATGGAAAATAATTTTTATAGAACACTTGAACTCCATTCTTGTGGAAAATATCCTTTCTACTTCAAATTTTTTTTCCTTTCTTAACATGTCATAAAATTTTAAAATAAAAGAATTTAATTAAATATAATATTTGAATCTTGTAAAGGTAGATTCATGGAAAAAAGTTTCTATGAAATCATAAAAATCAATTCATGTTGTATATGTTAAAAAAACATTCTTCTCGTACTTTGGCTGGAATAGTAAAAAAGTATCTCGTTCTGAAGAATACAAAAGATTCCTTCCATATATTTTTCTAAAAAAACTAATAGGTATAATTGGATTTAAACAATTGTAGGAGTATATAAGAAATATTACATATTGAGGAAACTTGGATGTGGATGAGTAATTTGGACCAGTAGATTCTGAAGTATAAACAATCTCCGATAAAAATGAGATTGTGAGATTTTCCCTTACCCTAGGTTTCATATGCTTCGTACGTATCTGAAAATTTTGAATAATGATTTTAATAATGTAATTTACTTATTAAATAATAATATTAATTTTTTTATGATTTCATATATGGTCATATTCTTAGCTTCTTATTAGTAATATTTCATTACTACTTGTTATTCGGGTGTCCATTGGTCTATGTTCTTATTCGTGTTTTGTCGAATAGATTATTATTCCACTTTTTTATGTTATAGATAACTCATTTACATAATGGTATTTGCGTAATTTTTACACCATATTTATTCATTTCATTCATTTATATAATCATTACTCAATGAGGATCATGTAGAACGAGTCGAATCACATCGTGTAGATGATAGGCCGTACATAAGCCCAAGCGATGATATCATTCCCATAATTATATGAATGGAATTGGATTTGATTTTATAATATTTCATAATCAGTATCATTTTATAATAATCATATATAGTTATTTTATACACCATTATACCCATATATGTAAGGTGGTGATGCAAAACAGATTACACCGCGGTGTGGAGACCGTATTCCGTATGTACGCACACACGATGATTTCATTTTCCATAGGATGGATTGAATGTCAAATAGGGTTAATTTATATTTATAGTAACATATAATTTTATTAGTGATAATTATGTTATTACTTTATAATGAAACAAATACTTAAGAGGAAGTAGAAGAAGAAAGAATCTTGAAAAAATCAGTAGAGGAGATTACCTCTTCCTTGAAGTGTCTCTTTTAAACTTCCTCTTAGGGCACTAGAGTTTCCATTTGGAGAATACCATCACCTCTATGATATGACTAGATATGTTGAGAAGATAAATGGTTACGTTTTTTCTGATCATAGAGGCTCAAAATTGTGTGAAGAGGAGAGGGAGGAGGTTTTTTTATAAGCGATGAGAGGGGCACCATTGGAAACCTAAAAATATTAATTTACAATTAATAACAATTAGGATTATAATGTCTCAAAGGGGACTTATTTAGAGTATAGGGTGGGTACGGGTCGAAATAATCTCAACAAATAGGTTTTATACAAGTTTAGGTTACCATTTTAACCTTATCATTTAGATTTAACTCGATGTTAAATAATTTTTTTTTACAGTGTATTCTTTTATTCTTAAACTATATGGTTAATAAACATACTATAAACTACCAATAAAACCCTAGTAGGTTTATTAATGACATATATATTATTATATAATGCTTTTGACCAATCCTTATATTTTTAAAAATACAATATAAATTAATAATTTAATATTTGTTTTAAAAACTCATTTATGTCAATTTTGACACTATTTGGTATTTTCTTTTTGGTAAATTTATAACAGCATTATTACTTCGAAACTAATTCTTCTAACCAACCCTAATATGTTATATTAACCTATAAATTTTTTTTAATTAATAAAAAGACTCAAATTACATTTAATTGGGCATTTATAATATCAATTATGTTGAAATTTCATTAATATGGTAATTACTGCATCATCATTGTGTCATAAATAAAATAAATTATATAATATCTAAAAATTATAAATATAATACTATTAGGTAGGAAATATCTTTATCTTTCTAATGAATATTTATAGTCTAATTCATCTAATGAATAACCATATATTTAAAATGTATTACTTATTAAACACTGATTTTAACTCTTTTAACTCTTCTTTGAATTAAATAATAATAAATATCTTAATATAATTCATGTGGACCTAAAGGGTAATATTTTATTCCTGAGATTGTTTTTGGTCGAATTAAACTTCTCCAATATAATTAGGACATGTTTTTAGGGTAATAATAATTTCATTTTTACCCTTAATTACCATATCTACTTTTAACCGTGGTAAATAAAAGCACAAAGTTACTATTAACCAAAAATTATTTTTATCTTATTAACCACATTTTACATACTAATATCAACCGTGTCTCTTGGAGTTTTTAAATTCCACTCAAATAAGCAGTAATATTATATTTTATGTAAATGTGAAAATTCTCCTAAGAGGTGGGTAAAAGACGGTAAAAAGCTCAATAAAATTTTTATATATCTAAAATTATTATAAAATGAATCCATTTAATTACATTGAATGTATATAGGTATTATTTATCTATAAATAAATTTAAATATAATAAATTATTATTTAAATAAAAAGTCATTTTTAACCAATAACTCAGTGTTTTCACTATTCATCCAAAATTTACAGTTTTCAGAAAAATACCAATATTTTACCCAAGGATAATTTTGATATTCCGAATCCAAAAATGATATCAATTTTGAATGATAAAATTTATAAAATTTCAAAAAGTGGGTATTACTATTAATAACGGCTAGTTTATATAATATTTTAATAACATTTTGTTGTTTAGTGAAACACGGTATTGCGTACAATGCAAGCTATCGAGGAATGTTTCTCTTACATGTAACGCAATCCAAGATAGTGTTGTTTATAGTGAAAGATTACTTTGGTGTTTAATATATCATAATACTTAAAAAAATATTTCTCAAAAAATATCAGGGTGTTACAATGATTCCCTAGATAATAAGTACATTTACAGACACTCTATCCCATCAATTATCTATTAAATATAATTTTTTATATAAAAAAATTATATATTTACATTGAAATTGAATTAATTAATATAATATATTAATTAAATGTTTAAAATAAGTTAAAATTGTTAATAAAATGACACAAACACTTAATTTATAAAAAAAGAAAATAAATTGGATATAAAAACATTGTTATCTATAGTGATTATGAAAAACATTAACCAAGATGAAAATCAAATGATTTTTATAAATGTATTTGGAAATTTTTAGGGAATAAAATTTATTCCAATGGAAACTAATTCTTTATATGGGTTTCTATTTGTATTTTAAATCAATCTAATTTTACAAATAGATTTACTTTGGCCTAACTTTTAAATATAGACTATTAATGTTTACTAGAGGCATGGGAAAATGAATTGGAATGATGATGATATCATATTCACATATAGGAATCCCTAAACAAATATAGTGGTAATTAATTGTTAGTTGATGATAAATTAGATCAATTAATTCCTTAAATGATAAGGGGACTTATGAACTATCATTGATCTATTGTGTTCAAGGATACTATACAGCATAAAAAATTCAACAATCATAGAATCCCATCTCTAGTAAAAAAACTAAAACATGTCCAATAGTCCTAATAAAAGGAATTTGACACTTAGTGACAATAAATTTACTCCCAAAATGATAAATTGATATGTCATAAAATGACTTTTCCTCATAGAATATTTTTTATATCTCACACCAAAATAGATCCAATGACACATTCATTTCTAACTTCATTCTTTTCCTTGCTATCATATTTCCAAAAAATACTTCACCAGGTGATAAAATATTTATTTCACTAAAAAATTAATTATTATATCTAAAATCAATTAAATTCACCATTAATTATTTCTATTTTTTCATCAGGTGATTATATGTCCTCCAATCATCAAATGAGAATGAAAATTTTTATTTTCCCAATTATCATTATGTTGTCATATACAAATTGACTGTATTTATGGATTCCTTCTTGAGTATATTTCATATTATTCAATTTATGTATGAGTTATATACTAAATTAAATATTATATCTTTTCATAAATCTACATGTATACTATTTTTATATTTCATTGGAAGGAATTTATTATTTCTAAGATTGATGATTTACTTTTCCATAGACTTATTTGTAATCAGATTTATAAAATTTATTTTGACATAACTAAAATATTATCCATAATAAGAAATATGGGGCCCAAATGTAAGGCCATGTGACTTTATTTCCTTCTTCATCAATCAATATTGATTATAAATCAAGAAAATTTGTTTATAATTTTATAGATACTGAAAAAGAAAAGCCATGAACCAAATCCAATATTGGATGTTCTACTTCTACTCAATGAAAAAGTGAAATTGAAATTGGGAATTATTTATTTATTCTATTGTGGAAGTAAAAAATTTTCAAGAATAAATTCAATAAAATAATGTTCTAATAATTTTCTACTATTTGTTTTAAATTCCTAAATTAAAAATAAAATTTTAAAAATTTTAAAAAATATATATCTAATATAACCTTTGACTAAAAAAATTAGTTTCTGGGATGATGTATTATACTATATATAATTGATATACATGATGGATTTTATGATAAATAAACTCAATTTTTTTTTGTAAAACCGTATACAACAAATCTAAGTCACCATGCACATTAAATTTGGCTTTCTGTAATGAAATTTTACCATTATTCTATGATATTTTATATTGTAATTTTTTTTCACTCTCTCCTAACCTAGAACTACCGAATATATTTTTATTCAATGATTATTTCAATAATTAATGTTTACATTAATTCTATATCTATTGTTTTCTCCCATGGGATAGTCTTGGGTTTATATATTTCTTCAATATAAATTTTTAGATACGTCATTAATTAAATTTTTTATCTAGCATAAAAAACAAAATCATCAAAAATATGGAATATATATTTCACATATAATAATATAATGATAGATCATTGATTTTTCCATTTCATTAGGATAATTTTGCTCAATGTGATATTGTTCTATCGAAGTCTATGTTTATAATTTAAAATTGAATTCTCTCTAAATGTAGAAAAACTGATCACCTAACAATTTTTTTTTTGAAAATAACTCCTGAAAATATAGTACACGGTTTAATGATAATCTAATAAAAATTTGTAAAATGTTCCATAACATCAATTTTCTATGAAATATGTGGTTGAGGAAGAATTAAATTATATTGAACCATTATATTGGTTGGTCTATAATGATCTTATGAAACTTCTTGTTCAGCATCCCCATCATCATTATTTATCTCATAATATGATATTCCATCATCTTTGATATACTCTGTAATCAAATTTAAATTATAAATTGGCCATTCCCAAATGAATCCAAAAAATCTCTCTAAGATGTGTCACAAGTAAATGATACAACATGTTATCGTATAAATATAATTGATCAACATCCATGATAGGTGGATTAACTTTTACAACATTTATAGTGACATAAAAATAAACAATTTAACATCCAAATTAATTAAAAAATATAGATGATACTTTATGCTAGTCAAAATCATCAATATTTTGATTAGTTATATGACAAATGAAATCTTTAAATTTAATATGCATGTATATGGTGGATTTTAACTCCTAGTTCTAAATGTGTTTTAATCAATGTGTATTTTGTTTCTCAACTATTTGTAATGTTATTCAGTAAAAAGGATTTCTAACATGTTAGGGATGATGGAAAATGTTTTTTTATTTTCTTTATTGATTATAAAGAAACACTATGGAAACAATAGAGGAAATAATAGAGAAAACATGAAATGTATATTAGAAAAAGGTGGTTACTTATTCAAGGAAATCTAATTTACTGTTAACTGAGTGCATCAAATATTACCGTATCAACAAACTAGGGTGCTAAAGACCAGATACTAGTGAGGATCATCTCAGGATTTTCTTGGTTAATATGTGATTGATGAAAATATGAAAAATTATCTCTTTCTTACTGAGTCTGATGTAAGATCATACCATTAGTTACATGACTTATGAACTTACATATGTTATAAATGATAGCACGTGGTTTTTTTACATCCCATTAATGGATCTTTGAATCACGATTTCATCTATTTTAATGAAACAAATTTTGATGTTTTGATCAAGGAAATCATCTAACCCATAGAAAGAGGCATTATACGTGGCCATGATAGCATCCCTAAATCTATAGAATCTATAGAATTCCATGGTTAACTAACCCTGTATGATCCTGGAAAATATCCCCTCTATGTATTTGGTAAATATTACAAGATCTATCATATTTGAGCATTTGACCACACTCTAGAGTTTTCAAATAGATTAATATTGCCTATTTGTGGATAGCTGAGGTGAGAAGTGGCGTTATAATACCTATAACGATCCACCAAAAATAAGTAAAAATATCCCACCACTTCACTATGATACCCAACTCAATCAAGAGTCTCATTAAACAGTCTTAAATGGCCATGGTTGAGCTATATTTATATTTATTATGCACCATGTTTATGGAATTCATGAAACACCATCATTCCATGGACATGATAGTATCCCTCTCCATGCATAGCAACATTCTCAAGTCTACATTTTGAATATCATTCTATAGGAAATAGAAAATAACTAGGTTGAAGGTCAAGCATGTGGAGATAACCAAATCCCCTTTGAATTACATTATATTTATCGACTTCATATAAGATATGTTCCACCGTTTTCTTTTTTGGAATCCCATCTTTAGAAGCATTATGATGAATTTTTAACACACTTTTACTGATATCAATCATAAGGTACTAATATATAATTCCCCAACCCAAATTGCCCATATCCAGTGCATTATTTTAATGCATTAGCATGATGACATGAATCATGTCCTGAAATAATGACCACATTAGCAGTCTTGGAAAATATATTACATATATGAATGTTACATTACAAATTCTTAGATAAAACACAACATAAATAATCCTTTAAGAATAAAATTATTCCCCATGATTAATCCTACATATCAGTAATAATACACTTCTTAGAATACTATGAATATAAAAATAAGGAAGGGGTGAGCTCAGAGGCACATTAACGGTAAATAATTCAGCGGATGCTTTAAACATTGACGACAAGATGTATAATAAAAACAACAGTCTTTAAAAAAATATTGAACATAATATGGAAAAAATAAGTCAAAAATTACCACATAAACATTCATATGGATATTATGTAATAACTCATATCATAATGTGGGAATGAATAATGACAGACATAATAAGTATTATGTCAAGTCCTTGTTACAAGACCAATCAAATATATTCTATCACAGCCTTGTTACAAGACACTAGTTTGTCTCACTTAACCTATTGATGAATCGAGAGTATATAGTGATCCCCACGATACTTACTAAGTCCAATTCATCTCTCATATTAAAAGGTTGAAGCATAACATAAAAATTCATATTAATAATAGAATAAAAAATATCAATACTTTAACTATAAACCATGGATGGTATAAGAATAGAAAAAACACATTCAAACATATCAAAACTCTTTAAATACAATATGGAAGATTGTATTATAATAAATTATCCTCAATAAAGAATAATATAATGTAAATGATGTTTAAATAGTTAAAAATGACCAGTAAAACTCATTGAGGGAAATATCAATTTTTCATGAAATCATTTAAAAGTAAAAAACATTATAAAGGAAGTAATTTAAAATATATATTTTTATCAATGTTTCCTATACCACTTCAATACATTTGAATGTAATTAACATTTTAAACCAATCATGACCATATAAATAAGTCCTTATAATAATTTTAAATACATGTAAATAAATTAAATTTGTTTTAGTAAAATAAATCGTTAAAACATTTAAAATAATGATATCGTTAAAGATACCCTTCCATATAAACCTAAAATATTCCTTTTGAGCACGTTTTTTTAAACTTGTAAATGGATTAAAAATGTGCCCTAGTAAATATTTTTTTTGAAAAGTAAAAGTAATATTATTGAAAGAAGAAAATTTCACAAGTATAAAGTATGAGATCCATTTAATATCTTTATCATGATGGGGGAAGAGAGCATTAGGCAGGTCTTCATACCAAGTGATCACTTGTGTAATCTCGATGTTGGTTAAGCCATCTACAACCGTGTTAGCTTCTTGATGAACATGAGTAAAGATATAGTAAATATTGATTTGAGAATGGGTTCACTCCATCCAACATGTAGTAATAGTCCAAGAAAGATAGGTTATGCCATTCCAAAGCGCTTAAACGATGGTCATCGAGTCACGTACAATCCAAATGTTGTTCTTACCGAAGTTCTTGGTGAATGAAATAGCAATAATCATGCTCAACATTTCAACTTAACATGAGGTGTCAATGATATATATACCCACAAAGAAACAAAGAATCTGACCAAGGTGATTCTTATAGATTGAACCACAGCCTATGGGGATCATATTTTCCTTCTAGGTGCCATAAATATAGATTTTGATCCATCTACGTAGAGGGGCTCTCTTTAATACCTCTATATTATGATGCAACTGACAGTAATTACCATTGATCTACATATGATTCACTATTTAAAAGTCATGCATAGTGTTGCTGCAATTCACATTTTGAAATAAATCATCTTCATGTTTGGAAATAAGGATCCAAAACTGACCTACATTAAGCTTGATTGAGTAATTGTTATAAATAATACCATTCCGATCATATCGTATCACATGATGGTGTTAAAAAATAGCTGCAAGGAATATGATCCTAGTTTGTTGGGAGCCTTCCATTTCTGCACATTTCATTAGTTAGGACTTAATAGAGAAAATAATAATCAATCTCCAATAATATTTATTCTTATAATCATTCTTGGATGGTGAACATGGAATATGAGCCTCATCGCATCATGGAGACCGTAAGACGTACATACGCACGGGCAACGATATCACTTCTTTAATGTTTAAATGGTATGTATTTGGATGTATTATTAAATTCTAGAAAATAATTTCATTTTATATTTATTATTTATGCCAATTTTCTCATAATTATACCCATCATAATAATGTATAGATGAAAAACTGTTTACACCACGACGTGGAGACTGTAAGCCATATGTACCCATGGACAGTGATATCATTTTTCATACGATGGGTAAAACTGGAATGTGGTTTTCCAATAATCATAAAAACAAATCATAATACAGTATTTTATAGAGTTATTATGTTATTATGGTAAAAACATAGTAATAGGAAGTAGAAAAATAAATGAACTTCGAAAAAAGATAAAAAGGAGACCTCTTTTTCAGAGGTCTCATTTTGATTTGAATAAAAAAATCCTTACATTGGATTTATGGCTAATGTTATTATTCTAGGATGAATATATGGATGAGGGGGTTATATTTTGACATGTTTTGGATGATACCAAATACTTTGGTGCTATAAAATTAATAGAATGGGAGGTTCCATTTTACAAGATATGTGGGGGGCACATTAAGAAAATCATAAAAAATTAGTTTATTATAATTTTATTTTCAAATTATAATAGCTACAAAAATATTTATTTATAAGGTAAGATGTGTATTGGTCTAAATCCTATTAACCAATTGGTTTTTGAAAATATTAGGTCATAAAATTATACTTATCGTTTATATTTAACACTTTTTAAAAAAGATAATTGTTCCAGGTCCTCTTGTATTTTTATAATATATGGTTAATATCGTTACTATAAAATTACATGATAAATTAATGTTTATTATCTATGTCATTTTTATCACTAAAAATGTTATTTGGATGATATATAGTTTTTATGTATTTTTATATCATTTAATAAAATAATATATTTTTTGAAAACTCATTTATGTCAATTTTGACAATATTTAGTAATAGATTTTTTGTTGCCATAAAAACATCATTCCATAGATAAAAATTCATTAAATAATAACCAAAATTTCATATTCTTCAATAAAATTAGATTTTATATTAAAACAATCACATTATATTTATTTTAGTATTTATAATATCATTTATTTGATTCTTTCACTAAAAAGGAAAATACCACATCATTATTGTGTCATAAATAATATTTTTCAATTTATGTCTAAAAATTATAAACAAATTATCATGATGTATGAAATAATATTATATTTCTAATTATTATTTATAGTTTATGATATCAATTAAATAAACCTATATGGAAATTGTTTTAGTGAAAGATACATGTTTATGTTTTATTTTTCTATACTAAAAATTAATTCTTATAAAATGTCATTTTCACATCCATGTGGCTCCCTGGGATCCCAAAATAGACCCAAGTAAACATATTTTCGGACATATCTCATATAATAATATTAATATATGTTTGGGGGTAGTTTAATATTATTATAATACTATTTTTTACCCTTATTTACTCGATTTACCCATTAACCATGGTAAAATAAATAATTACGGAAGTTATTATTCATAATGTCCAAAAAAATAAAAGGTGCATATTTACACAATTTTCAACTTCTAATTTATATAATGGAATCCATTTTTACAATTTCAAAACACAATGTTTTCGAAATTAATTTAAAATAAATTCATGTTGTCAAAACCAAAAATATGGTTTTTATGAAATAAAATCTATGAAAAAATTGATATGTTTTTATGTACAATTTAAATGTGAAATTACATAAAATGGCCTAAATTATATTAAATGATTAAAATAAAATAAAATGATTATTTAAAACCACTTGAATTTATTATATATCACTATAAACTATTTTGATTAAAAAAGAAGATTTCAAGTAATGTTTTTTTATTTTTCACTATTCCTAAATATATAAAAGTTATCAGAAAAGTAGAGAACATTTATCAAAGATAAATTTTTATGTGAATAATATATTAAAGAATTTAATTTCCTCAAATGTATTATATAAAGGTGTCAAATATTTTATTTTAAATGATTTTTCCATTAAAAGGCGTAGAAGTGCATTTTTTTGGAAAAATACTTCTTTAAAATGGAAAATTGAATTTTTACTTATATTATTTCTGAAAAACACAAATATTAATGTTAATATTATTTGGTATATATACATACTTCAATTTTTTTTAATAATGTTTATAATCATTTTTTTAACTTGATTGTTTTACAGTTCATGGTGTGCTTGAACTCCCTATTGCATACGTCATACACTATTGAATTATTTTAAAAGGATATGAATTGTGGAATCATGGGGTGTTATTATAAGGACCCAACATTAAACATTAATTATTGTTGAATTAAATGAATAATTCAAATTGAGGAACTTTTTAGGTTTATAATTTTAGAGAATTAGGAATGAAGTATTACATCTCAAATATTACAAAGTAGACGCATCTACTCAGCTTCAATTTTTTTCACAAAAAAAACTCTTGATCCAAAGAGTCATTCCTAGTTCCTTGTTTTAGACAGCCTGAAATTTCTTTGATCCAATCCTTGACCCTATTCAACTTTATGTCCTTTGAAAAACAGTTTAAAAAAACTTGGGATGAGCTTAAAAAGCTCAGTAAGGGTTATAACAATACGGAAAAAAAACATTAGTCAATGTATACATATGAATCAATAAAATCATACATTACTCATAAAACATGAGCACGTTAAAATACCTCATGAAATCATAAGATTTATGAATAACTCATAGAAATCATAATTCATAAAGGTACCTTGAGAAATTAATAACATTCTTACGTAGGGAGTAACACTCATGGTTACGTTTGAAATATCCATCACAATATATTACCTAAATATCATTTGAGAAACCTTAGCATTTAACCCCTTCACATTACCCAATGCATTGAAGAGCTATATCGGGATCACCCGCCCTTAGTTTATCACGGAACCACCAGTCTTCATAGACAATTCCCATGAGCCATAACATAATCAATCACATAACTTATGCATAATGGAAAGATAAATTTCCCACATTGCAATAGAAATATAAAATTTTTTGATATTGAAATAAGGAATCCATTCTAAAAACCTTTTTCAAAACCATTTTCAAAAACATTTAAAACATTTAATAAATAGATTTTTGAATTAAGGTGTCCCATACCACTTTGATGATTTTATCATTTTAAACCACTAACATCCAGATAAATAAATCCTTAAAACCATTTTGAAAACATGGATATTAATGAGAAATATTTATAAGAATAAATCATTAAAACATTTAAAATGATATTTTAGTTAAATGGGTTTTAACAAAATAAGAGACACTTGAATAGAATAATTGAGGATAACATTTAATCCGAACTTTACAATATCATGAGAATAAAGGTATTAATGATATAATATTCCAAAGGATAGTATATAAACCATATATGAGTGAATTAGTGCATTACAACAATGAATCCTCAATAGAAATGTTAAATGAGATGAAATACCTTATAAAGAACTTATCCTTAAATTTAGGATAAATCTAACTCATAACTATGTGTGAAAAATATAAATACACCCAATATAAGTGGATATTAAGTGTAAAACAATCAAAGGTAATTTACACATATTCAAAGGATGACATATTCAATAACTACATGTTGAACCCAATGAAATCGAAATTGGGTTAAGAAGTTCCATTGGTAAGATTTGACAGCCTAACGACGTCACCTTATAATTCATAAAATTAGTTGATAAGAGAGAAAATGGTATCTCATCACTTGGACATAAAATTTACATCAATAAGGAAATATAAGATCATATCCCAACTTAACAAGATGTAAATTAAAAGGCATAACAAAATACGTCTTTTAAAAAAGAGGAGTGTGAATGGTTCCCTTACCGATTTGGGAAACATTCGAAACGTACACCCCATGAAAGATGGGTCATACAATGAAGATTTAAATACCCATAAATGAGAGTATATTATACAAAAATTAAAATAATGGGTATTACTTACACCAGAAAAAAGGAAATAGTGGCCAATGTAGTATGAATCTCATGGGAATAAAAATTGAGATGAAAATCCCCTTATAAAAATTCGGCAGCCTATCGGTGCCACATAAAACATCCAAAAATGGATTTATGAGATGTAATAGGGTCTCTCATCATATTAAATTAAAATTTACATCATTAGAAAAAATATATAAATATCCCCCAACATAAGAAATAGGAGCTTAAAATAAGTGACATAAAAGAGGGTGCATTAAAAGAAAGAGAGAGGTTGGATCCCTTACCTCAAGTCCGACTTGTCTTGTTTGTTTCTTTATATTCCTGAATAATAAACATTAGTCAATTTATAATTTCTTAAGGACCACATTTAAAGATTATTATTCAGTTCATATAACATATTATAATGTTATAATAATTGGTTAAAAATGTGAGTTCATATTAGACGTTTTTGTCGATGGTTGGTACATGAGTCAAAAATGAACTTGTTTGAAAATGATTGTCCATGGTGTTATAAGTAAATCATCTCCAAAATAGTATTAATGATTTAAATATATGATATATACAGTACATATTCATTTTATACTATTCAATGACATTTGGAGATAAAAATAAATGAAATGCACCGTTCATGGAGACGGTAGGTCGTACGTACACATGAACGCTACCTTCATTTCTTTGTCATATTAGTGGAATTAAAAATAATTGAGAGATATATATATATATTATAATTATAGTATAATATATATGTTTTATAGGTCACAAGAGTTCATTAATTTCATTCTTTATGCATTCCATGTATTGCATGAACGAGTCACATCACTTGAGGGGGCAGTAGTCCACACTTCCTCGTATGAAATTATCGCAATTGCACAACATGAAATGCATAAAGGTATGTTTTAAATATAAAATGAAAAAGAATATATGAAGCATTAATACCATATATATAATATATAAAATATAGTGACCTCATATTGGCCACCATGAAAGGTGTTAAGAGAAGATTGAACAATCATCGTTTCGTGAGGCAGTAATTCACCATCCACAGAAACAGTATGTTCTTTGACCATTAGATGTAGCTGTGTATAAGTGTAGCTCTAATCCTAAACATAACAACATCCTAGTATATTTAAGATACTGTTGTTGTTTCAAAAGAATGGAATAAATTGATTTTAGGGGTTTGTAGAAGCAAAATAAAACCAAAAAACAGAAGTGAAGACAGTACCTTTATATCGGGTAACTCCTCTTGGTTTGAACCAAAAGGGATTCTTGAAGATAATTCTGCGAAATGTGTAGATTAAATGATGAATAAAGAGATTTGGAGAGATTAAATGGGCAGGGGTTGGCTGATACTAAGGCTTGAGAGGTGTGGGTAAGGTGGTAGAGGTGGGGGGCTTTTATAAGAGAAGAGGAGGGGCACTCCTGGAAGGTTATAAACTATTACTTTATTATAAAATGATTTTCGGATTTTAAAGGTTCAAAAATGTTATATTTATAGGATAAGTTGATATGGTTTCTAAGTAAACCCATACAAAAGGTTGTTGAGATGATTAAGACTTAGATTTCACCATATCTTCTCATTTTATTTAAATCATTCATTTATGAGGTAATCACTGCATAATCACGGTGTCATAAATAAATTAATTTATTTAATGTCTAAAAATTATATAAAAAAATATCATGATGTAGGAAATCTTTTTTTCTTTCTGATTAATATTTATAGTAAAAAATATGTCTTGTACAACCCCATGTAAAAATTGTTTTAGTAAAACAATACATGTTTGTGACATTTTAATTTTAACTTTAAATAAAAAGTTATTAATTTCATTTTCTAACCAATGTGGCTCCATGGGGTCCCCAAGTTGACCCATGGATTTTCTTGGTCAGACATGACTCATCCAATAAGGGTAGCACATTTTTCATGGTCATTTAATATTATTATAACATTATCATTACCATAAATTACACTAATTACCTTTCATCGCGATTAATAAAACGTAAAAGTTACTATTCAACATACAATTATTTTAATCTCAATGAACCAAATTTTACTTCCTAATGACAACCATATATCTCATATTTTCTGAAAATCAAATCACAAAATTTGTAAAGATTCATTTAAATGAAAAATCAGTTTCTTTAACTACCACTTAGTGGTTTACCTATTCATCAAAAATTAATGTTATTCAGAAAAATACCAAAAAAATACCCTAAGATATATTTGATATTCTGAATTCAAAAATGATGTCTATTTTAAAAATTTCAATATATATAAGTTGAATTAATTAATTTAATAGTTCTTTCCCGTTGTCAAAACAAATAGCATGTTTTTAAGAAACAATATCTATTAAAAGATTGACACAAGATTAAGTCCAATTTCAATGTGAAATTAATTCCAATGACCACCATTGGATTAAATGGTAAAAATATATTCTAATTTCACTTTAAAACCAATTAATAATATGATCTAATCATATAAATAAATTATATTAAAAAGAGGTTTTAAATTAAAATACAACATTTTCCCTAAAACTTATCCTATTTTGGAAAAAATAACAACAATTTACACAAAGTAAATTTTGTTGTCCAGACTCTAAAGAAGAATTTTATTTTGAGTAATATAAAATATAAAATATTCAAAAGTATATTTAAAAATGGTTCTCCATAAAAAGGTGGTTAATCTACAATTTAATGAATATTTGAAGATTTATGCTTAAAATTGGATTCGTTCTCATTTTAAGCCTCTAACATTTATTGAAAAAAAGTAAAAATATTTGGCAAACATATATAATCATTTTTTAGTTAGTTCTGTTCATTCCTGCCATTACAACGGATAGGCCTTAACTAACTTTTAAAATAATATTATTTTATTATTAGAGTGCAACGTAAGATTTCAACGAAACTCATTGTTGTGTATTGGGTACGCCATCGAGCATAGTGTTACTTTTAAATTAATATTAACATTTTACACAAAAATATGGATAAAAATTAAAAATTAATATTATTTTTTTACCTGGGATGTTACATCCTTTCCCCCTTTTGTGAATTGCGTCCTCGCAATTTTTAAAATTGGGCTTCAAAAATTCATTGAAAGCCCCACATCAGAAAAGGAGTAAATTAAACTATTACTTTAAAAGAAAGAAATTGGAGTACAAAGGTCACCTGAGTTAACCCATTTTAGGATTATATATAGGAAAACATGGATATGTAAGAAAAAACAAAGGGTCAAGTTCTGAGGGAGAGTGATAGAAAACATGTTTAGGAGAAAGTTAACCACCCGAAAATCACAAACTGGTGATGGGTTAAACGGTATTTGATTCCCCAGTAGGAAAATTTAATAGAAAACATTTTTGTTTTTATGTTACTTTTCATAGAGAAATTTATTTATGATCCTAACTAATCATAAGGAAGAATTCTTACTATTTGTGTAGACTCTCAACTCTTACTATATTTCTTACACAAACTCATATTTTCTCTAAAAGTCGAGTATTTAGGATGAATCTCTCACATCAAGAGAGCTATAATCAACTTCTAGAGAATCACCTAATCCCCAAAAGAGAACTATATATTTCCCATGTCTTTAGACCATAAACAAAACCAAAATTGTTAGAAAAAGATCAGATAATCAACAAATGGATAATCCTTTATAAAAAATAAAATCTATTCTTAATCTCCAAAATTTGTCCAACAAAACCCAAAGTTCAACGAAGACCATTCAATAAAAAATTTTTCCATAAAATTCTTCAAAGTAAACCAAACTAAGATTGAAACCCAAATATTTTATGGATTTAAAAACATAGTCTTGAAAGGTACAAATTAACATTTATCTCCAAATAACATCAGTTTCTCTTAATGTCTCATATTGAAATTTAATTAACCTAATCACATATCTTCCATGATAGGTTAATAATTTCCATAGATAACACAAAATCAACGTACGCTTGATTCATAATATCATATAACAATAAAGAATTAGTCAAACTAACCAGGGACTTCACGTAGTCCAGTGGTAGGAGATAAATACCAGTCGCACATTGGTTGTGGGTTCGATTCCCACATCTTTGTCCTACGTGACGGGTTGTCACATGGTCTGCGTGTTGTCTTTTTTCCAAAACTATATAATTCTTTAACAATTCCCTAGAATGAGATAAAATAATCAAAAATAATCATTACATATTTTAACGACAAGTTTATATCATGCATTTCATTTTCCATCATAACATATAATAACCCATAATTACCTCAAAAGTAAGGATCATATAAACCCTAATGGTTACATTTATAATTATCACCTGAACTTCCGCATCGAGTTGGTTCTCTTGTACAAGATGAAATAGAGAACTCACCAAGGTTCAAGTGGTTGATCATGACTCCTCATAGTTGGTTTAGAATAACCACAAGATTTCTCATTGAATCCCCCATTTCAAACAGTCTCTTAATCAAAGAACCAATACAGTTTCCTTCAAACCCATTATCACTTTGGTTCTTACTGTAAGGGTTGGTGTCCTCAGAACCAACTGTTTTGTACTTTGATTACATAAATGTTCACTTATTATATATTGTTCATTGTTCTGCATGACTATAATATAATAATGTCCTGAAATATTTGTTGCATTAATAAGGTCATAGCAGATCCCCGCTATGATGAGAACCTTGAAATGCTATAACAATATTCTTAAATAATGTTCTGTGGTTGGATGACATACTATGATAGGACACATAGTATACAGACCGTCATGTGCGAGTACTCATAAGAAGACGAGACTCTCTCTCATGGAGCTCGCACTTGGTAATCTCCAAGATGGGAGATTATGAGAACAGACCCGCCAGTAGTAATTCTGCATGTCTTGGTGTCATCAGATATTGCTATCTACGAGCGTGTGTAATGGTCCTTGGACTGGAAGATTATCATTAACTCATGTCATGACTCGCACACTTAGATTTACTGACGAAAACCATCACGCAGATAGTTGGCGGGAAGTAGGGTACGGTGGGTGCGTCACGAGTGACATGTTGTTAATGGATAAGTCAAGGAAGGATTTGTCCCTTCCATTTATGAAAGTTGATATCTCGGCCCTTTGATTGAAATAGAACTGTCACATTAAATTCCATGGCCATGGTGTAAACGATGAGTTTATTTCAGGTAGTCAAAGAACGACATATCAAGCATATAGGTTTATGACACTGCCATGAAACCTGCTTGATGAGATATTGAGACAAAGGGATTAAATTACACAGTAAGCACTCGTATGAGGTGATACGTCAATGCGGCGTCAACTTCTTTCTCTTGGGTGCCTTGACCCGTTGCTAGACAGTAATCTTGGACTTTAGGAAAGCCCGCCTAATGCCAACGAGAAAGAGGCCTAGAGGGTCACACACTAAGTGTAGCCAAGTATCTCAAGTTGAATAAAGATTATTCTCGTACGTGGTTTAATAATTATTCAAGGAAGCCTAAGTTGTTTTAAATGATGGAGGAAAAAGAAAATAAAACAAGTACACGTTGTGTATTATTATTACATGCCGTGTAGTTTTATTTTGGAAAGGAAATGAATAAATGAAAACAAGATATACACGCCGTGTACATCTAATGTACACACCGTGTAGTTTTCAATGAAAAACAAGTACACGCCATGTATTTATTAATACACTCCGTGTAGTTTTTTTTTGTTGGGATTTTGAGGATATAATATTGTTTTAAATGATATTTATTATAATCAGCGTGGGCGCATGTCAAGGAATTATTTATTCGACATAGGGTTTTAAATAAAGAGTCAATGAAATAAATAAAACGCGTAACGCATTTATTTATTGTCATAACTCTATAACCCCACACAACCGATTATAAATATCCTCACAACCCCAACTCTTTTCTGATACAAGAGAATCGTTGTGCACAACATCTCTGGAGAATTCTTTCAAGGCCGAAAGAACCTCTTCCTCCAAGAATTCTCTCAAGACCGAGAGAGATCCTCTTCCATCGGATCAAGACAATCTAAGGCGGACAACGCAAGCAAAGGCTTCTCCACGCTAGCACCCGGAGAATCTTTTGGCGACGTCCAGAGATACGAGGTACACGTGTGGATCACCGCTAGAGGGAGTCTACACTTGGCTTCTGCGACGCAACGACGGATCACATTGACAACGTGATTGAGAACATCAACGAAGAAAGAACAACCAAAAGGTATTTCTTTATAATTAATTAAATTAATTATAATCAACCTGTAACGATCCTTGTTTGTGGTTCCGGGAAAAACCATCTTCTTTGTCTTTTTCTGTGATTCGATTCGTGGAGACTGGCGTTTATCGTCGTATTGATCCCGGATTGATCATTTCTAATGACAAAAAGCCAAGTGGGCACATCCACCCACGCGCTTCCGCTACGCCCGGAACCTTCAAATGGTATCAGAGCAAGGTTACAATGTTGATTATAGTTATTTAATTTTCGTTGATAATTTACGCATTCATATTTGATTCAATTCGAAATAAATCGTTCTATAAATCTGAATTAACGAGATCTATTCTTCCTCCTTCGTTTCTCGATTCATATCACAGAAACGACCTTTTAATTTTAATTTTTATTAAAATAAAAACGAGGAACTCATCCGGAGGAGCCGCTCTTTCTGTCTGTACAACACGGGATTACACGGCGGGTAATTAAAACTACACGCCGTATACTTAGGTTCAACGAACCGGCACTGGTCCGCCAAACCACGTCGTGTGAATTGATTATGCCTAAGTTTTAATCACGCCGTGTTGACCAGAATAGAACGACGCGTGGAAACCGGAATACATGACGTGTATGTTGGAACAACATGCCGTGTAGTCCGTTCCGACCCAGGTGAAACCGTGTACAAAGATAAGTCGCGTACCGCGTATACGGGATCGCCAGGCCGGTTACCGCATAACAAGGAAGTACACGCCGTGTATGATTCATCTACATGCCATGTACTCTAAAATTTACAAAGTACAGAAAAACACGCCAAAGCCCCGGCGTGTACTTTGGAAAAAGGGTGAAAAGAAAAATACACGCCGTGTAATTATAAACAACACGCCGTGTACTTTCCAGAAATGGAATTTCACCAGGTTTCCTCCAATGTACAAAGACCCGTACAAGGAATATGGATGAGAAGAATCTCAAGGAAATTCAGAAAGGAATTTAAGATAAAGAATTGATTAATTATAAGATCATAATTAATTGAATTCGAGCGCTTATTATCTTAAATAAAACAATTAAAAGAATTTGAATTCTAAATATGCGTAAATGTCGTTGCATACTATGGATGATCATGAGCTAGACCAAAGACCCTTTTTATGTGTATGGTTTCATTTAAATTTATTTAATTTAAATTTGTTGGCCTGCGAGCCTTCTTCCAATAAAATGTAGGGCCTGCGTGCCCATGGTTTCTTTAATGTAAACCCATGTAATGGAGGATCTCCCAAGCCAGAGGAGACGGTTCAAATCCCGAAGCCGAGGCGAAACCGACACAAGAAGATACAAAGGTGGACAGGTGGGAGCTGAAAAACATGAACCATCAGGTTCAAGGTGTTTTCCCTAGGTTAGGGTAAGCTTATCAAAACCGCTAGATAAGCTAACCAAATAGAAGCTCATGATCATGCCATCTTATTTTATTTCTGTCTGATTGCATGGTTTATATATTATGCATGTGTTGTCGCGATCACATAATTAATAAAATGAACAAGCATGCAAAGATGGAATAAAATAAAAACCGGTCTATGCGTATACATTATCGGAACATGGTTAATCACTTAAGCAAGCATCACTTAATATTAACAGGCATGTGATAATGCAAAGATATGCATAAAGAATAAAATCCCTCAAATACCATATTAAGTCAGACCAAGCCTTCCGTTACTTGATTAAGGGCAAGACTCAATAAAACTATGTGTTTGACCAACCCTTGTTGGGACACTTACTTTTATAAAGGAAGCCCTTATGAAAGGTTTCGGGTTGACTTAACCATATTACATCAAGAGAAGTAGCCCTTGCTAGACTTGATGTAATATTGGAGGCAAGAGTTGAGGAAATCCAAGTCAGGATTTCAGGATTGGGGAGTCAAATCAACAGATCAAGGAACTGTAAGCTCACAGTTGGAAAAGACCCACCTACCTAAATACCTTTAAATAGCTTGACCAACCCTTGTTGGGGTTATGCGAAGGGAAATATGGATCCTTGACATTAGAATGTCAAAGCAACTGGACATTCTGAGTTCAATGGTGAGGGCCATTGGGAATTGATAAAATAGTGGGAGACTTAAATAAAATTTATTATTTCTCATAAAATGTAATCAAGAAAGTACTGATGAATCTGATATTTTAAATTGTAGAATCAAAATGACAAACACATCAACCACATTTTCTCTGCGATCAATTCTGGATAAAGCCAACATCCTCACCGGCAGTAACTTTCAGGAATGGTTTAGGCGCCTACGGGTTATCCTACGCCATGAACGGAAGTTTTATGTGCTGGAGTCCTCACTTCCTGATTCTCCTGCCCCAGGGGCAAGTGATGAAGAATTCCTAGTCTATGATCAACATTTGAACGATGCTCTCGACGTTCAATGTTTGATGCTGTCATCTATGTCTAGTGAGCTCATGAAGTCTCATGAAGACATGGATGCCTACATCATGCTCGAGCACCTCCGTGGTTTATACCAGGAGAGAGCAAGACATGAAAGGTTTGAGATCTCCAAGGCTCTGTTTCAGAGCAAGCTTGGAGAGGGTGCCCCAGCTGGTCCTCATGTAGTCAAGCTCATTGGCTACATTGAGCGCTTGGAGGTTCTAGGGTTTAAACTCCCTGAAGAACTGGGTACCGATCTCATTCTCGCATCACTCCCCCAGAGTTTCTCAAACTTTGTTGTTAATTTCAACATGAACAATATTGAGAAGTCTCTATCTGATCTTCTTATCCCCATTCGCCAAGTGGACAAGGACATGAAGCGTGAAAAACCTTCTGTCCTTATGGTGAATAAAAGGAAAGGGAAGGCGAAGAGCTTTAAGCCCAAAGCTTCTTCAAGGCCTTCCAAGAAAAGGAAGATCAAAGGGGAGGCAAAGGAACAAGATGCTGTTTGTTTCGCATGTGGCAAGAAGGGTCACTGGAAGAAAAACTGCATCCAGCCGAGGAAGCAAGGGGAAGCTTCAGGTGCGTTTGTTATCGAATGCAATCTATCTGTTTCTACTAATTGGGTATTAGATACTTCTTGTGGTGCTCACATCTGTATCCAAATACAGGAACCAAGTAGATTCAGGAAGATTGATCGAGGGGAGATAGATCTACGAGCAGCCAATGGAGCTAGACTTGCTGCTGTAGCTGTCGGGGACTACCACCTCACATTGCCTACCGGGATGGTCTTGGTTTTGAAAGGATGTTATTATGTACCCTCTGTAACCAAAAACATTATTTCAGTATCTATATTAGATACTGATGGATTCATATTCAAGTTTGGAAATGAATGTTGCTACTTTTATAAAGATAGCATTTGTTTTGGTAGGGCACATTTATATAACGGCCTTTATGTGTTAGACTACACAAACCAAGTAATGGAAATTGATAACAAAGTTAATTTACATGACTCATACCACACCCAACTTTGGCATCACCGGCTAGGTCATGTCAATGAGAAACGTTTGACAAAATTACATCAAGATGGGTATTTAGATTCTTTCGAACTAAAACCACTTGGTGTATGTCATGCGTGTCTACAAGGCAAAATGACCAAAGCCCCATTTAGTGGGAAAGGTGAAAGAGCTAAAGAGCTTCTAGAATTAGTTCACATAGATGTGTGTGGACCATTTCCAGTTGAAGCAAGGGGTGGCTTCTCGTACTTCATATCTTTTACTGATGATTTTAGTAGATATGGATATATCTATTTAATGAGGTATAAGTCAGATTCTTTTGATCGGTTCAAAGAATACAAGAATGAAGTTGAGAACCAGCTTGGTAAGAAGATTAAGAAACTCCGCTCAGACAGAGGAGGAGAATATCTTAATCAAGACTTCATTGATTTCTTACGGGAGTTTGGGATTCTATCTCAACTCACTCCTCCTTACACACCGCAGTGGAATGGTGTAAGTGAAAGGAGGAACCGCACCCTGTTGGACATGGTGAGATCAATGATGAGTCATGCGAGTCTTCCATTATCCTTTTGGGGATATGCATTACAAACAGCAGCACACATACTAAACCAAGTACCATCTAAAGAGATAAATGGTATTCCATACGAGTTATGGAGTGGACGCAAAGCCATGTTATCGAATTTACACGTGTGGGGTAGCGAAGCATTTGTTAAGGCCTCTTCAGGTAACAAACTTTCACCCTGAGGCACAAAGTGTATCTTTATAGGATATCCCAAGGAAACAAGGGGATATTACCTATACAACCCCTCAGACAAAAAGGTTACAGTGGCAAGACATGCAATATTCCTTGAGAGGGAGCACATCTCCAGAAGAGATAGTGGGAGCGAGATAGACTTCAATGAAGTCGAGGCTCAAGATACACATGAGTTGGAACAAGAACAGATTCCACAAAGCCCCGTGGAAGAACAATCTGTTCCAGAGACACAAGAACTGCGTTGGAGCACGAGAGAGGTGAGAGAACCAGAACGATATGGTTTTCTTGTCACTGAGGATGGTGACTCATTATTGGTTGACAATGATGATCCTCTTACCTACAAGGAAGCAGTTGAAGGCACAGACGTTGCCAAGTGGCAAGAAGCCATGAATTCTGAAATGGATTCCATGTACCAAAACCAAGTCTGGATTTTGGTAGATCCTTCAGTTGATGTAAAGCCTATTGGTAATAAATGGGTATTCAAGAAGAAACTGGACATGGAGGGGCAAGTCAGCACCTACAAGGCACGACTGGTTGCAAAAGGTTTTAGACAGCATCAAGGAATTGACTATGATGAAACCTTTTCACCGGTTGCAATACTGAAGTCTATCAGAATCCTATTGGCCATTGCTACTTACCATGACTATGAAATTTGGCAAATGGATGTCAAAACAGCTTTCCTTAACGGGAACCTCCAGGAAGATGTCTACATGACACAACCTGAAGGGTTTGTGACTTCAAAGGATGCCAACAAGGTATGCAAGTTGCAAAAATCCATTTATGGATTAAAGCAAGCATAAAGGTCATGGAACATTCGTTTTGATGAAGCTGTTACAGAATTTGGCTTTGTTAAGAACGAATGTGAGCCTTGTGTCTACAAAAGGTTTAGTGGAAGTGCAGTCGTTATCCTAATAGTATATGTCGATGACATATTGCTAATTGGAAACGAAGTACCTGTCTTACAGTCAGTTAAGACATGGTTGAATAAATGCTTCTCCATGAAAGACTTGGGCGAGGTGGCATATAATCTTGGGATCAAGATCCATCGTGATAGATCCAAGAAAATGTTGGTCCTAAGTCAAAGTACATACATTGACAAGATACTGAAGAGATTCAGTATGGAACAGTCCAAGAGGGGATTGTTGCCAGTGTCACATGGAATTCATCTTTCCAAGAAAATGTGTCCTCAGACACATGAGGAAAGAAAGAGAATGGTAAGGATCCCTTATGCATCCGCGATTGGGTCAGTCATGTATGCTATGCTATGTACGAGGCTAGATGTTGCTTATGCATTAAGTGCGGTAGGAAGATATCAAGCTGATCCAGGAGACCGCAATTGGATGGCAGTCAAGACTATCCTTAAGTATCTGAGGCGTACTAGGGATATGTTCTTGGTTTATGGAGGAGATGAGGAACTAGTCATCAGAGGACATGTAGATGCTAGTTTCCAGACTGATCAAGATGACATGAAGTCGTAGACTAGATACATCTTCAGTTTGAATGGAGGTGCAGTGAGCAGGAAGAGCTCAAAACAAAGTGTGGTGGCAGATTCTACATCGGAGTACGAGTATATCGCAGCTTCTGAGGCAGCTAAAGAAGCAGTATGGATGCGAAGCTTCGTCCAAGAGTTGGATGTTGTACCGAGCAGTAAAGATCCTATCACACTCTATTGTGATAATACTGCAGCGGTGGAACTTGCAAAAGAGCCAAGGTCACATCAGCGGACAAAGCACAAACTTCGGAAGTATCATCTCTTGAGGGATTTTTCTCAGAGAGGTGATGTTGCAGTGAGCAGTATTTCCACGGAAGACAACGTGGCGGACCCATTGACTAAAACCTTGACTCAGCAGAAACATGATCATCATGTGAGGTCTAGCGGACTAAAAGTCGTAGGCAGTTGGCTCTAGTCCAAGTGTGAGTTTGTAAGGGTTGGTGTCCTCAGAACCAACTGTTTTGTACTTTGATTACATAAATGTTGACTTATTATATATTGTTCATTGTTCTGCATGACTATAATATAATAATGTCCTGAAATATTTGTTGCATTAATAAGGTCATAGAAGATCCCCGCTATGATGAGAACCTTGAAATGCTATAACAATATTCTTAAATAAAGTTATGTGGTTGGATGACATACTATGATAGGACACATAGTATACAGACCGTCATGTGCGGGTACTCATAAGAAGACGAGACTCTCTCTCATGGAGTTCGCACTTGGTAATCTCCAAGATGGGAGATTATAAGAACAGACCCGCCAGTAGTAATTCTACATGTCTTGGTGTCATCAGATATTTCTATCTACGAGCGTGTGTAATGGTCCTTGGACTGGAAGATTATCATTAACTCATGTCATGACTCGCGCACTTAGATTTACTGACGAAAACCGTCACACAGATAGTTGGCGGGAAGTAGGGTACGTTGGGTGCGTCACGAGTGACATGTTGTTAATGGATAAGTCAAGGAAGGATTTGTCCCTTCCATTTATGGAAGTTGATATCTCGGCCCTTTGATTGAAATAGAACTGTCGCATTAAATTCCATGGCCATGGTGTAAACGATGAGTTTATTTCAGGTAGTCAAAGAACGACATATCAAGCATATAGGTTTATGAAACTGCCATGAAACCTTCTTGATGAGATATTGAGACAAAGGGATTAAATTACACAGTAAGAACTTGTATGAGGTGATACGTCAATGCGGCGTCAACTTCTTTCTCTTGGGTGCCTTGACCCGTTTCTAGACAGTAATCTTGGAATTTAGGAAAGCCCGCCTAATGCCAACGAGAAAGAGGCCTAGAGGGTCACACACTAAGTGTATCCAAGTATCTCAAGTTGAATAAAGATTATTCTCGTATGTGGTTTAATAATTATTCAAGGAAGCCTAAGTTGTTTTTAATGATGGAGGAAAAAGAAAATAAAACAAGTACACGTCGTGTATTATTATTACATGCCGTGTAGTTTTATTTTGGAAATGAAATGAATAAATGAAAACAAGATATACACGCCGTGTACATTTAATGTACACACCGTGTAGTTTTCAATGAAAAACAAGTACACGCTGTGTATTTATTAATACACTCCATGTAGTTTTTTTTAGTTGGGATTTTGAGGATATAATATTGTTTTAAATGATATTTATTATAATCAGCGTGGGCGCCTGTCAAGGAATTATTTATTCGACATGGGGTTTTAAATAAAGAGTCAATGAAATAAATAAAACGCATAACGCGTTTATTTATTGTCATAACTCTATAACCCCACACACCCGATTATAAATATCCTCACAACCCCAACTCTTTTCTGATACAAGAGAATCGTTGTGCACAACATATCTTGAGAATTCTTTCAAGGCCGAATGAACCTCTTCCTCCAAGAACGCTCTCAAGACCGAGAGAGATCCTCTTCCATTGGATCAAGACAATGTAAGGCGGACAACGCAAGCAAAGGCTTCTCCACGCTAGTACCCGGAGAATCTTTTGGCGACGTCCAGAGATACGAGGTACACGTGTGGATCACCGCTAGAGGGAGTCTACACTTGGCTTCTGCGACGCAACAACGGATCACATTGACAACGTGATTGAGAACATCAACGAAGAAAGAACACCCAAAAGGTATTTCTTTATAATTAATTAAATTAATTATAATCAACCTGTAACGATCCTTGTTTGTGGTTCCGGGAAAAACCATCTTCTTTGTCTTTTTCTGTGATTCGATCCGTGGAGACTGGCGTTTATCGTCTTATTGATCCCAGATTGATCATTGCTAATGACAAAAAGCCAAGTGGGCACATCCACCCATGCGCTTCCGCTGCGCCCGGAACCTTCACTTACTAGATCCATCCATTTACTAAACCAAAAAGGTCAGTGTGAGTATATCAACAAAATCATCATTTACTAAAGAGGATGAAAAACACTAAGACATACATATCCAAGTTATCTCAAACTCATTCCAACATTCAAAAATAACAATGACACTTTATAATATAATAACCATTGTGGTTATACACAACTTTTCACTTATGCTTAAACAACACTCTAACCTATAAAGTTATATAAACCTACCTCTAATAACAACTATAAGGACCCAACCTTAAACATTACATATTATTGAGTTAAATGAATAATTCACATTGAGGATCTTTTCAGGTTTAGAGTTTTGGAAAATTAGGAAATAACTATTACATCTCAAAGATTAAAAAGTAGACACATCTACTCAGCTTCCATCTTTCTTTTCACAAAAAAATACTCTTGAACAAATGAGTCATGTCTTGTTCCTTGTTTTAGATAGCCTGAAATTTCCCTGATCCCATCCATGACCCTATTCAACTTTATGTCTTGTGAAAACAAATTCAAAAAAACATGGGATGAGCATAAAAAGATTAGTAAGGGTTATAACAATACGGAAAGAAAACATTTGTCGATATATACATAAGAATCAATGAAATCATACATTACTCATAAATAATGCCCAAGAACCATAGCATAATCATAGCACATAACTTAAGAATAAAGGAAAGATAACATTCACATATTTCAATAACAATATAACATTTTAAGATATTGAAATAATGAATCCATTCTAAAACCCATTTTCAAAACCATTTTCAAAACCATTTAAAACATTTAATAACGAGATTTTTGAATCAAGGTGTCCCATACCACTTTGAAGATTTTAACATTTTAAACCATTATCATCCATATAAATAAATCCTTAAAACCATTTTGAAAACATGGATATTAATGAGAAATATTTTTAAGAATAAATCATTGAATGATTTAAAATGATATTTTAGTTAAAGGGTTTCTAACAAAATAATAGACAGTTGAATACAATAATTGAGGAATAATATTTAATCAGAACTTTATAATATCATGAGAATAAAGGGATTCATGATAAAATATTCCAAAGGATAGTATATACACCATATAATAGTGAATTAGTGCATAACAACAATGAAGTCTCAATAGAAATGTAAAATGAGTTGAAATCCCTTATAAAGAAGGATTCCTTAAATTAAGGATGAATCAAACTCATAAATTATGTGTGAAAAATATAAATAAACCCAATGTAAGTGGATATTAAGTGTAAAACAATCAATGGTAATTCACACATATTCAAAGCATATTCAATAACAACATTTTGAACGCAAAGAAATCAAAATTGGGTTAAGAAGTTCCCTTGGTAAAATTCGATAGCCTAATGGCGTCACCTTAAAATTCATAAAATTAGTTGATGAGAGATAAAATGGTATATAATCACTTGTAAATATAATTTACATCAATAAAGATATATAAGAACATATCCCAACTTAAAAATATGTAAATTAAAAGGCATAACAAAATAAGTCTTTTAAAAAGAGGAGTGTGAAAGGTTCCCTTACCGATTTGGGCAACATTCGAAACGTACACCTCATGAAAGAAAGGTCATACAATGAAAATTTAAATACCTTTAAATGAGATTATATTAAACAAATATTAAAATAATGGTAAGTACATACACCAAAAATAAATAAATAGTGTCCAATGTAGCATGAATCTCATGGGAATAAAATGTGAGATGAATATCCCCTTATGAAAATTCGGCAGCCTATCGGCGCCACATAAAACATCAAAAAAAGGATTGATGAGATAAAATAGGGTATCTTATAATATTAACATAAAATTTACAGTAAGAAGAAAAATATAATAATATACCCCAACATAAGAAATAAGAGCTTAAAATAAGTGACATAAAAGAGAGTACATTAAAAGAAAAAGAGAGGTTGGATCCCTTACCTCAAGTCCTCCTTGTCTTGTTCGTTTATTTATATTCCAAAATAATAAACGTTGTTCAATTTATAATTTCATAACGACCTCCTATAAAGATTATTATTCAGTTCATATCACATATTATAATGTTATAATAATTGGTTAATAATGTGAGTTCATATCAGACGTTTTTGTCGATGTTTGGTACATGAGTCAAAAATGAATTTGTTTGAAAATGATTGTCCATGTAGTTATAAGTAAATCATCTCCAGAATAGTATTAATGATTTAAATATCATATATATCCATTAAATATACATTTTATACTATAACATAACAATTGGAGATAAAAATAAATTAAATGCACCGTTCATGGAGACGGTAGGCCGTACGTATGCATGGACGCTACTTTCATTTATTTGTCATATTAATGGATTTAAAAATAATTGAGAGATATATATATTATAACTCCATTATAACATATATGTTTTATAGGTAAAATTATTTCATTAATTTTATTATTTATAAATTCCATGTATTGCATGAACGAGTCAAATCACTTGAGTGGGCGGTAGTCTACATTTTTTCCTCGTACGTAATTATTGCAATTGCACAACAAGCAAAGCATAAAGTCATGTTTTAAATATAAAATATAAAAGAATATGGGAAACATAAATACCATATATATTATATATAAAATACAGTGACATCATAATGGCCACAATGAAAGGTGTTAAGAGAAGATTGAACAATCATCGTTTTGTGAAGCAGTAATTCGCCATCCACAGAAACAGTATGTTCTATAACCAATATACGGAGGTGTGTGTAAGTGTAGCGCTAATCCTTCACATAAAAAAATCCCAGTATATTGGAGATACTTTTTTTGTTACAAATGAAAGGAATAAAAAGAGTTTATGGGTTTGGTGAAGCAAAATAAAACAAAAGAACACAAGTGAAGACATTACCTCTAAATCGGGTAACTCCCCATGGTTTGAACCAAAATGGTTTCTTGAAGAGAATTGTGCCAAATGTGAGGCTTCAATGATGAAGAGAGGGATGTGGAGAGATGAAATGGGCAGGGGTTGGCTGAGACAAAGGCTTTAGAGGTGTGGGTAAGGTGGTATAGGTGGGGGCATTTTATAAGAGAAGAGCAGGGTCACTCTAGGAATGTTATAAACTATTACATTATTATAAAATGTTTTTCGGATTTTAAACTTTCAAAAAGGAAATATTTCTAGTCTATGGTGATAAGGTTTTGAAATAAACCCATAAAATAGGTTTGTGACAAGTTTAAGACTTAGATTTCACCATATCTTCTCATTTTATTTAAATCTATCATTTATGAGGTAATCACTGCATCATCACAGTGTCATTAATAAATTAATTTATATAATTTCTAAAAACTATATAAAAAATATCATGATGTAGGAAATCTTCTTTTATTTCTAATTAAAATTTATAGTTAAATATATGACTTGTATAACCCCATGAAAAAATTGTTTTAGTAAAACAATATATGTTTGTGACATTTTAATTTTAACTTTAAATAAAATGTTATTATTGTCATTTTCCAACCAATGTGGCTCCATGGGGTCCCCAAGTTGACCCATGGAATTTTTTGGTCGGCCATGACTCATCCAGTAAGGTTAGGACATGTGTCAAGGACATTTAATATTATTATAACATTATCATTACCATAAATTACACTAATTACCGTTAATCGCGATTAATAAAACATAAAAGTTACTATTCACCAAAAAATTATTTTAATCTCATTGAACCACATTTTTCATTCTAATGACAACTGTATATCTCAGATATTTTGAAAATAAAATCACAAAAGTGTTAAAGTTTCATTTAAACCAAAAATCATTTTCTTTAACTTCCACTTAATGGTTTAACTATTCATCAAAAATTGATGTTTTTCAGAAAAATACCAAAAAATCACCCTAATCTATATATGATATTCCGAAATCAAAAATAATTTCTAATTTAAAAAATTAAAAATATATAAGTTGAATTAATTAATTTAATAGTTCATTCCCATTGTCAAAACAGATAGAATGTTTATATGAAACAATATCTATTAAAAGATTGACACTAGTTTAAGTCCAATTTCAATGTGAAATTAATTTCAATGAACACCATTGGATTAAATGGTAAAAATATATTCTAATTTCACTTTAAATACAATTAAAAATATGATTTAATCACATACATAAGATAGGTTAAAAAGAGGTTTTGAATTAAAATAAAAGATTTTTACTAAAACTGATCTTTATCGGAAAAAACAACAAAAATTTACACATAGTAAATTTTGATATCCTGATTCTAAAGAATGATTTTATTTTTGTCAAATATATCATATAAAATCTTCAAATGTATATTTAAAAAGGGTTCACCATCAAAAGGCAGTTAATCGACCTTTTAATGAATATTAGAATATTTATGCATAAAATTGGATTCATTTTAAGCCTCTAAAATTTATTGGAAAAAAGTAAAAATATTTAAAAAACATATATAATAATTTTTTAGTTAGTTCTGTTCATTCCTGCAATTACAACGGATAGGTGTTAACTACCAATTAAAAGAATATTATTTTATTATTAGAGTGCCACGTAAGATTTCAAAGAAACTAATTGTTGTATATTGGGTACGCCATCAAGAATAGTGTTAACTTTAATTTAATATTAACATTTTATTGAAAAATATGGATAAATATGAAAAAGTAATATTCTTTATTTACCTGGGATGTTATAGTTATATTATCACCTAATTAAATAAATTGAATCCTCACAATATAATCTTGGTATTGAAAACTGGGGCATTGAGATTTCCAAATATCATAGTCGAAATCCCACATAGAAAAGTGGATTAATGAGGGCGTTATTTTAAAATGAAGAAAGGGAAATTTGAAGGTTGCCTAAAATAACACAAATTAGGGTTCCTTGTAGGAAAACATGGATATGAAAGAGAAAACTAACCATCATGTTCTAATGGGGAGTGATAGAGAACATTATTATTATTAATTTAACTATCTAAAATCTATATTTCTACGATGATCCAAGGAATCATTTGATTCTTCACAAATGAATGTACAAGGAAAACAGTTTTGGTTTTCAAGAATTGTTCCCTAAATTTGATGAACATGAGATGAAATAATTAATTTATTTCAGTATAATATCACCATTGTTCTTACGTTGAATGATTTTTAATTCTTCTCTTATTCAAGGAAATGATGTTGAATTTTTCATTTTTGATCTATAGGATGATAGTGTGATCCATGAATATAACTATAGGTCATTCCGTCTATCTCAACAAATGCGTTATCACAATTTATCACATATGAATAAGTCCACATATATAGAGATAATACATTAATCTAACAAACACAAAATGTAGTATATCTTATAATATCCAAAAATTTATATCCTTACAATCCTTCAAAAAACTAAAAATCTACATCTTTAGAAAGAGGTGAACCAAATAGGCTTACCATTTTCTCCCATATCTCACAAGGCTGTTCTTGGTTGTCAGACTCCAAACACATGAACAACTTTATCATGTATTTTCTAGATTCATGGTAACAACCTGAATTATCAGACATCCTTGTTGAAAACATTCATGTTTCCATGTTCTAAATCATAGTGGATTATTCCTTAAGTCCCAGAAATTTCTATAATTCATATATGATTTCATTAACCTCATGTAGAAAAATCCATAATTAGTTCTCAAGGTTCTTGCATATTCAAAATTGCATATTCCAATTGAACATATCTTTGTGCAATCATCATTGTATTATTATAAAAACATATCTAGGGTTATCTTTATCTTAATAATATGTTCTCCAAATATATTATTTCCCTCAAATCAATTTTCTTGTCCAATATTAAAATTAAAAATTTTCTTGTAAATCCTTAGTGAAAAATATAAACCGAATACTCCTTATATAATTCATTTATTCATATTCATGGATCCAAATACATAAATAATTCAAGCCTTCCAATATAACGATTGTTATAAAAATGGTCTCTCCTTGGTTTATAGGTAGATTATTAGGTCTAGGAATTGATTTGGGTAATGACCATGATTTCCAAATATGCAGCATTAAACTCTATAACAATCGGTCACTCTTTAGACCCTTTTTTGGTAGAAATTAAATCTTCCCCTCTATTTGAGGTATTTTTCAAGGTCCTTCAACTATTCCTCCAAAAATGTAGATAACTGATTCGACATAATCCCAAAATCATTCTCTCTAGTTGATATCTAATTTTGATTCTCAAAATCACAAAATTTTTCTTCAAACACAATGTTAATACAATTCCTTATGGTTTCATCTGTTAACTAACACCATAAATCACAGGGTGAGAAACACATGTCATTGAAGAAAACCACATAATCAATGGAAGGTACTTTCATATCTTTAGCATCTTGGGTTTAATGCTAGGTTATCCACAATCATTACCAATATTCAAGGGGGTTCTTCTATACTTATCCTCAATGTCAATTTTAGGGCTATGATGCCAAATATATTTTTTACAAATCCATTTACAAGGTTGCTTATAAAAATCATAATATACCAACTATAACGCCCAAACCCCAAAATTGAAGAGGAATTGCATTATTTTAATACATTGGCATGATTAAAAAGAATCATGTCTAGAAGGTCCGATCTATTTGGTAGTCTTGGAAAATATATTATATCCACGAATGATCCATTACACATTCTAATATAAAACAAATCATAAATAATAATTTTATAACACCCTTATTCTTCTAACATAACCCTACGTATCAATCAGAATCATATTCTAGGAATATTTCGAAAATAAAACATAAGAAAGGGGTGAGCTCAGATGCTCAGTAACGATAAATAATTTAGTGGAAGCTATAAACTATTAAGGAGTGATTTATAATAAAAACACCAGATTTATAAATATAAAACATGAACATAATATGGTTAAAATAAATCAAACATTAGAATAGAAACATAAACATGGAAATTCTACCAGTCCAATAATGACATATAATAACTTATTTTAGAATTAGGGAATGCTTAATGGCTGACATAATAACTACTACGTTAAGTCCTTGTTCCCATATGATTTACAAATTTCTTTGAAGGACTTATTCCAAGACATTAGTTTGTCTAATGAGAGCTATTTAGGCATCAAGGTGATATAGAGGGCCCACCCGTCACTTACTAACTCCAATGCATTCTTCATATAAAAATCATGAAAGATGACAAAAACATTCATATTATAACGAGCATATGAAATGTCAATACATTAATCATAATCCATTAATGGTGTAATTATAACACATCCATAGTAAAATATATCATAACTCATTCAAAACAATGTGGAATATTTTATTATAATAAATATACCTCAATAAACAATAATATCTTGTAAAGGATGTTGACATTGTTGAAAATGATCAGTAAAACTCTTTGAGAGAAATTTCCTCTTTCCATGAAATTATTTAAAAATACAACAATTTATAAATCATGTAATTTAAAATATATTTTTGATTAAATTTTTCTCACACCCATTTGACACTTTTTAAAGGAAATAGAATTCTAAAACAATCATGTATATATAAATAAATCCTTAAAATCATTTAAGCAACATGGCCCTTAATAAAATAAAATTTGAAAAATAAATATATAAAAAATTAAAAGTGATAATATAGTTAAAGATACCCTTACATATCACCTTAATATATTACTTTTGAAAAAAATTTATGAGACAATGACATTGATGTTAAAAATGTCTCAATAAATACTTACACATAAACAATATAGGAAAAAATTTAGAATACGGAATTTGCCCTTATCATAGGTCCAATACTCTATGTACATGCCCAAAACTCCTTTATAATGTGTATAAACATATTATTAACTTATATCAGAATCATAATAATATTTAATATATCATATATGATTATTTTATGAATTTATATTACAACTATAATAACAATTCCAAGATAATGCAACATTTCGGGTAATGATCGCTTTGTTAATCGTACGTGTTTTGACGTGTTATTCTTGATAATATTACATAGATAAAAATTTTCGTACTTCTACAATGTATAATATGATTTATATATCATATATATTTAGTATATATATATATATATAATAGATAGATAAATAAAATAGAACACACCATTTATGAAGGCGGTAGTCTGCATGTACGTATGAACAATGTTTCTATTTTATTATCATATTGAATGGATGTAATTGAATGAAATATATGTTTATATAAATATATCATCCCAGTATAATTATTACACCATATATATCATTCTTATTAATAATATTTATTTTTATAATCATTCTTAGATGGAGATCATTGAAGAAGTGTCTCATTGCGTCGTGGAGACTGTAAACCGTACGTACACATGAGTGATGGTATCATTTAATTAATGGTTAAATGGTAATGATTTGGATAGAATATATATTTAATATAAATAATATCATGATATATTATTTATTAAAAAGAATTTATCCATCATTATAGAAATTGAAATAAATTATAGATAAAAAACTATATAAAACACGACATGGGGACGATAAGTTGTACGTATGCACACATAGTGATATTGTTTTTCATAGGATGGGTAAAATATGAATACGATTGTAAAATAATAATAAAAAATCATAATAATATATTATAACTAGGATTTATTATTTTATAATGGTATCAACTTAGTAAGAAGAAGTAGATTAATAAATGAACTATCAGAAAAGGGATAAAATGATTACCTCTTCTTTGAGATTCACCTTTTGATTTTCACAAAATGACTCCATAAGATGTTTTATAACCAAAATATTTACTCTAGGATTATTTTTAGAAATTTAGGGAGAGATTTTGGTTGGGTTTTTCCATGCCACGAGGCTTGGGAGGTGTAAACCGAAGAGAAATGGAGGTGCCCTTTTATAAGAGAGGTGAGGGGCACTTTAGAAATGTTTTGAAATATTAATTTATAATAAATTTATTTTCATATTTATAATATCTCAAAATTAATTATTTGGAGTATTTGATTAGGATAGATCTAAATACTCTCAAAAAATAGGTTTTTATGAATTTTTAGATGATATAATTATCCATATTTTTTTGATTCATCACTTTGTAAAATAAGTTACCTCTTACCACGTCCTCTTGTATTTTTATACTACGTGGCTAATATCATAACTATAAAATTCCAATATAACATAAAGTTGATCATTTATGATATTATTATAACTATAAATGTTATTTGGATGAACTTTATATTTTTAGTTTTATATATAATTTAATAAAATAGAATTTTTTTTTAAAAATCAATTTAGTCAATTTTTACAGTATTTTGTTAATGATTTTTTATAGTCATAAAAACATTATTCCTTCTAGAAAAAAGAGTTAACTCATACCTAATATTTTAATGTTGTCGATAAAATTTTTTTTGGAATCTAAACAATCATATTATATTTATTTTATTATTTATAATATCATTTATTAGATTCATTCATTAATAAGAAAAATACTACATCATTATTGTGTGATATGTAAATTTGAAAATTTTATGTCTTATAATTGTAAATAAATTGAATTGATGTAGAAAATAATTTTTTAATTCTAATAATTATTAATGGACTAATAGATCAATTATATAACCCCATTTGAAAATTTTTTTATTGAAAGATACATGTTTATGTTATATTTTGTCTCTACAGTAAATTAATTCTTATAAAATGTCATTTTCACATCCAAGTGGCTCCATGGGTTCCCAAAATAGACCCACAGAATAAAATGTTCGAAGATATCTTATCCAAAAATTTTAGGAAATGTGTTAGGGTATATTGATGTATTTAGAATATTATTTTGACTCTTTTTACAAGCTTTTCCCTTTAACCATGGTAAATAAAATAATTTTTAAAGTTACTATTCGGAATGTCAAAAAAATAATAAGTAACTTTTAACAAAATTATAACCTTTCAATTCAAAATATAGAATAAATTTTTCCAAATTAATAATGAATAAATGGATTTAATTCATTTAAAATCAATTCATTTTGTGAAAACCAAAAAGCTGGTTTTTACGAAGTAAAAACTATCAAAAGATTATCAATTGTTTATAAACAATTTATATGTAAAATTAAATTCAATGAACTATATTATATTAAATTATAAATATATAATCTATGTATACATTAAAACCACACAAATTTAAAATTTAATACAGTAAATTATTTTCATTAAAAGTGTTGTTTTCAATTAAAATGTATTACTTTTCACTATATATCAAAATATGAAATTTATCAAAAAAGTTCAAATATTTTATCCAGACGTCATTTTTATGACTGTTTTCTAAATAATAATTTAATTTCATATAATTTAATATCTAAAAGTTTCAAATATTGGATTTAAAAAGAGTTCACCATTAAAATGCGTTAAAACTATGTTTTTAGAGAAATACTTCTTTTATCTAAAAATATTAATTGGTCTATAAATTATCTCTAAAAAATATGAATTTTAAAATTATTTGGGATATATATATAATTCAAAACATCGATAGTAATATTCATAACCTCCTTATTAAACAACTAGTTTAATAGTTTGTGGTGTGCTTGAAATCGGTGTTCCGTACATCACACACTATTGAATTATTAAAAAAGGAAGTGTATCATGGATACATGGGGTTTCATGATAATATCACTATTAAAAAATATCATATACATTAAAAATTAATATAAAATTAATTTTATTTGATTTTTAAAATGTATTATAATATAAATATAAATTATGATTATATTATGAGTATTATTCATAGAAAAGACAGTAGATCAAAATTAGATAATGAATATGTCCAATAAAGAATCATATATAAATTATATTAGATATAATTTTTAATACACTCTTCTAAACAATAAATTATTCTTTAATTTAAAATATTTTTTATAATTAGAAATGAAATATTATTCCATCAAAATCTAAACTAAGTAATTATTTAATATTAGTGTTATTATCGATAATGATTTCAACCTTCCTACAAATAATAAGTTAAATAAACAAATAGAGTAAAGAACTATTTTCACTATTTAATATATAGAAATAAAAAAAGAATAAATATAATATATATATATATAATATCTACCAAACATAATAGATAAACTCTTTTAAACATGAATAATAACATAAAAATTCAATAATAAATAAAAGTATTAATAAAAATTAAAAAATAAATAAGAATATTAATGATTAAGTATCCATAATAGATTAACTACACATAATAATATTAAAACTCAATATTATTCATTTATAATAAAATTATATTTAATAGAAACAAGAATTGAAATACTAAATCCCCATAAAAAATATTAAAAAAAATAAAAATTTAACCTTGTATAATATGTAATAAAAAATAAAAAAGAATATTAATTTAAACATATAAAATAAATTTATGTTTCACATTAATATTTAAAAAATATAAATTGACATAATAAATATAATTAATTCATTAAAAATTTAAGAATACATAGAAAAATTAATAATTAATTTTTTAAAAGAAATACAAAACATAAAAAACTTAAACAAGTATAAAAATAGTAAACTAAAAAATCTAAATAAAATAAAACTAACATTTATATAAAAAAAATATAATCATTAAAATTTTTATCTATTAAAAAACTAGAGAAAAAAAATTTTTAAAGACTAAATGTCTAACACCATCAACTTATTTCACTTATAATCTATGAGTGTATTGTGAGATATGGGGGAGTAAAAAATAAATGGGCCTACCATTTTATGGGTTAACTATGAAATGCATAAAACATTTTCAATCGATTAAATTTTTCATTATCGAAGATCATTATATAATATAAAGCTTTATAATTACACATTTCAAAATATTATTAAATGATTTCATGCTAATAAAGAATCAAATAATTTTAGAGATACCAGGAAATCATTTATCATTTTCATTATATATATTAGAAAACATGAAACATGATAGCACCTAAAAAAATTATATCTATAGTGACTTGTGAAAAGATTAAATTTTTTAAAACCATTATTATATATTAAACAATACATATCTCTAAATCAGGAATAGTATAACATAATAAAAAACAAACATGAATGTGGTTAATCTTTGTATTCTATATGATATTTTGATAATAAAAATTTTAACATGTCAGTTTTCATTCATTAGTTATTCGCTTTCTAAATCACATTTTTATTCTCTATAGTTTTAATAATAAATAGAAATTATTGAAAAAATTATTTAATTTAAATATAAAAATATTATTTTAATTAATAATATATAATTTTTAATTATAATCAGTTTTATAAAAACATGTAATTGTTTAAAATTAAATATTTTTCATTAATATTTTAACATCTTAGTATTTTTTACATTTATTATTTATAAATATATTTGTATTGTTTAATATACATTAACCCTCCACAGACGAAATGCATATTTAGTGGTATCCAAAATGAAAATAAATTAACGATATCCTTAATAATTCTCAGATTATTCTTCAGATGGTAGTTGAGATGAAATGTATGAAAAGATATTAATGTGGATATATTTTGATATTGAATAATGTATCATTTATTTTAAATTTGTTTTCTGATAATTATATATGTTCTATAAACAACTGTCGTAAATTTTTTCTATTGATATATCAAGTTCATGTATATATGAACTATACTCTTTAATGATTTTATGAGTTATGGATAATGTTATGTGTTGTACAATTGAAATATTTTTAACATTGAAATTTAAAAAAATTATTTTCATGAATAAATAAATATGAAAATAAAATTTTGGATGTTTTTCAAACCATTCCACAAGGTTTGAATTGAAAAAAATAATTTTTATGTGGCTTTTTAAATTTTGTTTGACTAATTACCAAAGGGAAAAATATTATATGGTTTTAAATTATATAATCATTCTCTTTCTTAAGGGAATTAAGTCAAGGATAAAAATTCATTTTTCCCCTATAACTATATGATCTAAATTCTATGTGGGTATTTGATGTGGGTTGGATATGTGAAAATATGCACTTTGATTGGTTTAATAAGTGAAATCTATTTTTCATTTCTAACAAACTATAAAACCTTCTACTTAAGCAGTAAAGAACTTACTCCAAAAAAAAATTAAGAAATAAATATAATACAATTGTTAATGATGTTTTATTCCCCATGTACTATTACATCTATGGTTTATGAATTTTTCACTCACATACATGTTATTGAAATTTCATTATCATGATAATATAAAGGAAAGATTACAATCTTGAACCTTTTTCATATACTAAAACCAAGCAGTTACTTTATAACTTCCATAGGAAATTAGTTTCTTTAGATGATTGATCACTAATGACTGTATGAGACCCCTCAAAAAAACCTTACATAATGATAATATTATTTTTACTTGAATATATATCATATGTGATTGTTCTCAATTACCCTTACTCGATATAATAGTGTGTTAGTTTTCTCTCAATTTTTTATCACTCATTCCTTATTCAGTTTTCCACCATTTTTATTCACTTAATTTCTTTTGTATATTATTTTCATATTTTGTCACGGGGTCACCCTTAATTTTTTGTAGAACATTATATCTCATTATAACTCCTCAAATATAAATTTTATATCTTCCTTTAATTCCACATTATGATTTTGGTTTCATTCCGTATAATAATATTTGAAGTAATAAAGGATTCAAATTCACCTAAATTATAAATAATATCATTTTCATTAATATTATATTTAGTTTATTGAATGTAAGTGTAAAATGTATAAGTATATTGTGTCCTAAGTTGTTCAGTTCATCCAATATATTGTTTAAAACCGTTCATATCACTATGGTCTATATTAAAATGTCCTTATATGTCTTTCTTTGTTTTTTAATCATGATGAACCAATGTAATCCCATTATTCTTCATCGTGAAGAGGATCATATAAAAATTCATTTCTATATATTATGTCTTTTAATCTATTCATTTTTCATGCACAATTCCCATTACTAGATCCCATATGGTTTTCCACATTCTTTTTCCCATTTCTCTATATTCTAATCTGGGCCACGCTATGTAGATCTTGCTCTTTGATTTCTGCTCCTTCCTAGACCAATTATTCTTATATCTCATAAAAAATAATTAACCCTCTAAAATCATGATATTATATTATTATATAACTTATCTAATTAATGAAATCATTTAATTTTTAAAATATAAAAATTCTAAAAATACATATTTTGACTCATAAGGCTGATCATGATAATTATCACTGTAGAAATGAAAACAAATCATATAATGTGACTATCCTGATAGACCACATGTACAACCTTATAATCATGAATATTGAAAGTGTGGTTGATAAGTGAATGCATGAAGATCTACTGTTGAGATCAAATACTTGTACAAACATATTACTATGAAGATCAACCATGTCAACTATAAGTTAATATATAATGATTGATTCCCTAAAAAATACAATCACATAAGATAATTATATTGAAATTTATATTAGTATATCATAGAACTATTCCAAGTTTACATTTGTATAACTAGTGAAATAAAATTGTTACTAATAAATTGTTACAAAACCTTTATATATATATAGGAATTCCTTACATAACATAAAATAGGTCTTAAGACACATATATAAAGAAATACAAATTCCTAATTAAACAATATGTAGTTAAAAAATGTTGTGATTACATTTTCAAAGATAAAGAATCACATTTATGTTGCCAAATAATTTATAAAGACACATTTATAAGTCTTTTAATCATCTCTTATTAACATTATATACTTAAAATATTTTCATATCTTCTTCATCTCTATTGGAGGAATACTAAATATCTATTAAAACTATTGTAGATAGTTATCAAAAAATGTATTTGATTCCTTGATTATCAACAAAAAGACAAAATAGACAAATATGTTTTCCCAAAAATTACAATAATATCAATAAATTATTATAAATCCCCTCCTTTGGATTTGTTGTAAATACCAAGATTTATCTTATTCTAATTGATAATAAAACATAAAATAACACAATATGTGGGAAAAATCATTCGAAATCAAAAAAAAATCCCGAAATAATAAAATATATGTATTTGTGATATATCTTTTTATTGAAAACAAGGGTGTTCAAATCATCCATTAATGATGTAAGTATGAAAAAAAAATCAACAATGGGGTCACAAAACAAATTACTAATCTTATTTTTTAAAACAAAAACATTTCTTACAATAATATACATAGATATTAACAGAATTTCCATACATGGAACATAAGTTTCTCCCCTACCAGAACCATATATTCAATGATAAATAAGAAACTATCAAGGGAAAATTCAAAAACATCTAATTTAGTGATAACGTGTAGGATTCTGTCCAATTTGTAGCTTTGCTTCTCAAATTTCCCTTGTGTGATATGTTTCATATGAATATCATCCAAATGATCCCTATATTAAACAAAAAAAATTTAAGGATCCTTCTATCACATTCTCTATATGATAATGATATGTTTTATCAATGTGTTTATAGGTAGACAGTTTCACATTTTTCTTAGATATATATTTTTTAATTAGATTATCATATCCGAAAATCATGGAATACACATCATCAAAACTAAAATCATATTGTTATGTATTTATCCAAATTATCTATGTATCTATATATGATGTTACCACATGCTCATAACTAGCTGAAATCTATATGAAAAATGTATATATCACTAAATTACATTAAACAAAACATAATCCAATAGAAAAAATAATATACACAATGCTTTGTTCCTTTAATATATATCTCATATAGTGGTAGAATCATTAGAGTGTCTCTGATGTAGCCTTTTTTCTCTTATATATCATCCCATAATTGAATTTATTTTATATTTGTCTCAATATATACATTTATTATAATTGATTTTATTCATTATCGTTATACTTTATGATGGAATAGTTAGCAATATCATATGTAATATTCGGAATAGCGGATATTAAATTCATAAGGCATTCAATTTGTCTTCATATTGTTAATAATAACTATATTATTATCATCATCCATACAGAGTTTGGTTCCCACATTAATTTTCAGGGATACAACATTATATTCCAAAATTTCAAATTTATTAAATGTTTTTATAGAATAATTTTTATATGAGATAAATATGTATTCAATATCATTCCTTTATCATATTCATAAATAAATCATCATCTATACATTAAAATAAATCATATAAATTTCATGTAGGTGTCTGAAAAATAATCAAAATATATTTTTTAATTGATGGAAATGATTATGTCATTAATATACAAAACAAAAAAGATAGTTAATGTGTTTGTTTTATTAATATATATGGTATTATCCGAATACCATTTATTGAATATGATACTCATAATAAATTTATCACGATTTAAATAAAATTCCCATAGATACCATTCTAATTATTAAATACATATACCCTTTATTTTTTATATAATCAATACATTAATTTTGCGAAATCACATAATACATTAGACAAACAACCGCCAAATGGACATATTTGTCTAATGGATTTACAATCATGAATTAACAAACACAGGTAAATATGTGTGCTAAATTATCTCCCACCACGTTCTTCTTGACTAGAACCATTTTTAGACATATTCATAAAATTACATATCTTCATAACTTTTGTGAATGAAAATATCAAAATGTGTTCAGATCAGATGCTCAGTTAGGATAAACAAGGGTGATTTGTAAACATATTCCTGAATATAAGGGTATGAGAATATGATCAAAAAATTATAAGATCATAGCCTATATATCAATGAAAATAAAAAATATAATGGAATAAATATTAATTTTTTAAGACCTGAATCATATTTAAATAATGAAGATGATCCATGAAATCATAACATATACAAAACATTAAATTGTGGCAGACATAATAGAAAACATGATTTATTTCAATTTTACTTAAGTAATAACTACCAAGGCCTACTTGGTAGTATGGGATACAAATTCTTACAATCATAGTAGTAATGGTTCACATCAATGACCATCATAGTGGACAAGTTTCCTTCTGTATATCTCATTATATATAAATCATTAGACAATTTATTTGTAAGAGATATAGATCCCACATGCCTCAAAATGAAATTATATATAATTGTACCACATGATCATAAAAAAATATCATAATACATTAATAGAAATGGGTATCACAATCTTGTAATCATATCATAACTTATGGAAAATATATAATCATTTTATCAAATCAAAACCCATGAAATGAAGTGGGTTTCATAAGAATATAACTAGTGGTAGAGAAGTCTATTTTTTAAATATAATTACAAAGAACAAAAACCACTTTGAGAATGAATATGAATATATTTTTTGGATTATTTCCTAGAAAAACATGTGTAACACCAATGGATGTAATATTTTATGGGAAATAACATGAATGGACCATTTAAAAACATTTCCGGAGGTAAATATAATTTATCCTTTTAAAACTATTTCTTCAATAAAAATTATATGAAATATTAAAAGAAAAAAATTTCATAAAAAATTTCATTGTAATATTGTAATCTAAAAGTAAATGTATTATGATTTGATAAAATGAAAAAAAAAATCATTCATGCCGTATAGGTTAAAAAAATAATCATCTCGTAATTTTTCAGGAGAGGTAAAAAAGTTCCTTTTTAGAAAAATGAAAAAATATTCCATTCAAAATATTTACAAAAAATTAATACCTGGGTAAAAAATAATTTAAAAAATTTAGAATAATAATAAGAGTATTTTGAATTAAATTTGTAATAAACATATACATGGATGATAAAAATGTCTCAATCAATACTCATGTATAAACAATTTAGAATTATAATTGGATTGTAAAGGTATCCATTACCTTATATATGGTTTCATTCGTATGTATTTGATACTCCTTTAATATATATTACTTAATGTTATTAACTTATTCTAGAAGCATATTATTATTTAATGATGTCATATTTGATCACCTTATCACCAATTTGTAAATAATAATTCATTATTAATCTTCTTTCAAGTGGTATGTAATTTATTTTTATTATCAATGCCTTATCATAAAAGTACCCATTAATTGGAATATGATATTGTTACCTGAATTAAATAATGATTTTGAGGTAATATTTATAATATATAGTTATTATATAAATTCATATAATAATTTTTTAATGGTGATCTTGGATAATGAATCACATCTCTTTATAGAGATGGTATGCCTTACGTATGCACAAGCGTGATATCATTCCCTTAATTATGAAATGGAATGGAAGTGGATGGTAAATATTTTCATAAAAATATATATCATTTTATAATTATAAAATATAATCACTATTTCCATCATTATACCCTTATAAGTAATGTGGTAATTAAAAAACATATTACCCCATGGTGTGGAGATGGTTGGGTATACCTACACACATGTTGTGATTTTTTTTAAATATGATTCAAAAAAGGTGGAATATGGTTATTCCATTGTCATAATAAAATATAAATATATAGGTAATACTAGAGTTATTTATTTTTAATTGAAAATACACATTAATATGATGTAGATGAAAAAATACTCTAGAGATTATCAAAAAAAGAGGTTACACCTTCTTTGGTTATGTTCCTCTAGACCTTCTATTTGGGACACAATTGTTGAAATTTTGAGATTAAAAGAACCTCTTGAACATGGATAGGGTTTTTAGGAGGTGATTTTTCTTTGGGTTTGTTTAGGTATAATTTTCCTTGAGTTTTTTGTATGTATGGGAGATGGTTTTTTTAATAAGAGATAGGAGGAGCACTATTTTAAATTCTATAAATAATAAATTAATATAAATTCATTTTTAATATAAACATGTGAAAAAGAAATTTCATTAATATATAAGATAATGATTGGTAGAAATCTTAAAAAAAAGATTTATGAATCATTTAGATCACAATATAAACATTATACTTCGCCATTAACACCTTGTTATACCCTTTAACTCTAACCATGAAAACATGAATTTTTAGTCTATTTCGTTAATAAAGTTACTACAAAATGGAAAGTAAATCTTCAATGTATAATTGATGAAATATTTAAAATAATCATATGTTTTTTATGAATTATAAAAATTTATGAATTATAAAACATTTAATTCTATATTATTTATTTTAAAATATTATTCATGTAAATTTTGATAATATTTATTGTTTTTCTTTTATAAAACAATTTCATAACAATTTGATAAATTCGAAACAAATAAAATAATATCTCATGATCATTCTAGGGTTATATATAATATCAATTTATTTCAATAAATATTTAAAATATATTTATTTAAATATTTTTAATATCATTTATTTTATGTTCCGATTAATTAAAGAATTATTGCATCATTATTATTAAATTCAATAATTAAATTATTAATTCTATATAAAATCAAAATAAACTATTATGATTTGTATATATTTATTAGATTTTGAATTTATATTTACAGTATAATTTATCTTCTTTATATCTCTATATTAAAATTTTATTGCTAACAAAATTTTACATCGACATTATTAACTCTACATTAAATAAAATGTAATAAAGGTCAAAATCGTACACAAGTGGATTAAAAAAGATCATAATATCTAAATATGGTTGATTTTGGTCTAAGAACACTTATAAAATTAAATTAAGTAAAGGGATGCGGTAAATTGAAATTATTAAAATATTTTTTTTACAATTACTTTTCTGATTTACCCTTAACCGTGGTAAATAAAAACTTACAAATGATAATATTTTGATACCACAAAATAAAACAAAACTATTTAAATAAATTTTACCCAATGAATCTAAATAGAAAATCCATTTTTCAAAATTTAAAGCATTGAAGTTGCAGTAATTAATATTAAATTAATCCCATTGATAGTTTGAGGAAACAAATTATTATTGTTTAAACATTAAATAGTTTGAAACATATTTTATATCTAAATTCACTATAAAATTGATCAAATGGAACTAAATGTGATTAAATTATATTTTTTTTAAAAACAATTGTTTTCAATTAAAATTTAATATTTTTCAATATTCATCAAAACATGAATCTTAAAATAAAAATACCAAAAATTGAACCAAAGTGTAATTTTATATTACTCTTTAAAATAGGAATACAGTTTTGTCATATAGAATATATAAATGTTTAAAAAATTGAATTTATAATTGGTACTCCATTAAATGGAGATAATTTTGCATTTTGAAAAAATATAGGATTATATGCCTGAATTTATGTTTCTTTTTATATTATGCCTATAAAATTTTTCAAATGAATATTGAAATTATTTAATTGGATATATAACATATATATTTTATTAATATCATTCAATAATAATAGTTAATTTAATTTATTAATACAAAATGACAATGGAAGCATAAAAATAAAAATATTTCATTTGTATTTAATTGGTATACAACTTCGACTTTAATTAATTCGAAACAAAATGATTAATATTTTCATAAGATAGTTAATACTTTTTAGACATGCTAATTTAAAGTATATGTTATTATATTATTTAAATAAAAATTGATGTTTTGTAGAATCTTTGTGTAGTGTGGAGTGTAAGCTATGTCAATGTTTCATGTAACACAAGCTTAATAAGGTGAATGTTTATTACATAGGAAATAAATTATATTTCATTTAACTAAGGAAAAAATTACTTTAAATCTCAGGTTGTTACATTGAATTGCCTTGATTGATATATATTCTTTTCTTCTATTAGATTGAAGAGTAAATCCCCTAATAATCTTAATTTATACATCCTCATAAATATCACCCTCTTGAAATGAATATATATAATACTTATAAATTAATGGAATCATTTTATAATTGTTTTTTTGATGAAAAATTATTATGGACTCATGTCTCACAAATAATGTAAATGGTTCAGAAAATTCAACCCCATAAATTGTGTGCATCAACTTTAATCCATCCAATCTTTTTTATAACCACTGATTTACACTCATTAAGCGACTTGTTTACCTAAATTAGGAAGAAATAATTATTTTTAGTGTTTCTAGTAATAATTTAAAATGATTCGTTGGCTTTATTCTAAATGTTTTCTCTATTCATGTCATAGACCCACTCTTTATGTTCAAAGACTTTCTCAACAATTTGAGGTTTATCATTAGATAATAGATGGGTATAACTATATTACATCATCAAATTTTTTCCAATTCACATCGATTTTGATAAAACTAATTGTATTTTACTATCCATAAGATTCCTATAACTTTAAAATATACTAGCATGCTTTATATTTCCTTCTTCATCATTAGTATATGAAAAATAAATGTCATCTTGGTTATGTTTCTCCATTCCGTACCATTATATTTGAAAATAAACCATTTTTAATATAATCCTCATATTAAATCATTATATTAATACTGATTTCTCATTCCTTTGAAATAAAAAAATTATTCTCACAATGTAAAAAATATATTTTTTTTAATTATATATGTAGAAACATTAATTTAGTGTATAACCAAAGAATATTCCTTCATCTTATTTTTTCAATGAACATTCTTTCATACCATTAATTTATTTTAATTATTAATTATATCATAAAAAAACAATGTTTTTTATATCTGGAATCCCCCAAAAACAAAATTTATTGAGAGAAATTTCTTAGATGTTCCTTTAGAAAGATCTAGTTTGGATTATTCAAGTGGTTGTTATTACATGTAACCTGAAATATCATAATGTTTCACGCTATGTGTATATTAATTTATCTATGATAAAAAGTATTTTATACCTCTTATTGACTAACAATATTTTTGAGGCATGTATGGGGTATTAAAATAATGTTTCAATCCTATATTTTAATGATATTCTGAGAACATTCTATGAACATATTCATTATCATAGTGTGATATTAACCATTTCCACGATCACCCTATATGTATTTTTCCATCATTATAAATATCATAAATCTATATATACAGTGATACATTAAAAGAATAAAAACAAATAATTAATTATATTAAAATCATTAATGAATGTGATGAAATATTTGTTTCCACATGGGAAAGGATTTATTATTTTCCACACTCATTTTTGTTTTTTTGATAATGTTTATTATTGTTGAATACCAATTACATTGTATGTTTTTATAATTATATTATATCTCTTTAAAATACTTAAAATTGTATTATTTTATGATTTTAGAATTGGAACATCTCTCATAGAGCAATATTTGATAGGATTCATCATTTTCTTTTAGCTATGATATCATAATCTACTATTCCAAAAACCATTATTAAATTTCCAACATAGAAAATAATTTTATTTTTCTTTCACAATGTGATATATATTATCATGGGATATTATTTATATAAATATAATAGATTAATTAATAATTATAATCCAAATAAATCCACCGCACCTTAAAATAACTTCATGTCCATTTTTACATAGCATTGATACACATATTATATTATCCTTTAAGACATAAAAAATAGTAAAAATAAATGTCTGATCTTTTTATTCATATTCCAATAAATTTTGACACCAATAATATTAGTTTATCTATCTATTAAAATGGATAAAAAACCTCCAAAGTAACTCACTAAATTATTCTAGCTATTTAAATATCTTTTTATATGATATTAACAAACACTATTCATTATCAATAGTTTCTCATTTTTTAATTCATTAAAATAAACCTCTAAAATTTATTTTTGCGGTTTTTGAATATTTTTCTTTTCCAATTATGATAAAATATACGTTGATCTGATATATTCATTAAAAAATCATTTTATTTGTGCTTTTATTCAAAATATCTCTAACAAGACACCAATAAGAATCCAAATCTATTTATTTTCTTAATATTCATCAGATACATTTGATGCTTGAGTGTCTTTCAAATTAATTTTGTTACCCCCTAGAAAATGTCTATCTCAAGTGTCTTGGAAGAGAAATATTTTACTAGAATCTATATGAAATGTGAGAAAGAAAACCCCAACACTAACAATATCCATAATATCATATTCTTTTGTATATATTCTATGTTTTTATATGAACTATTATTTTCTCATTTTTACGAAAATGTTAACATGATTTCACCAATCATTCCAATGAACACATATTCTATTTAAAAAGAGATAGAATATATGTTTTCTTGGATTTTTATTCAAAATATAAGTATATTCATACTTTTCATATGAAATTAGGGATAATTTAGGTTATTTTTATTATCTAATATCTTGAGACCTGAAGCCATAATTTTGATGTTACCATTCAATAGGATTTTTAGTAACTATGTTCAAAAACATGAATATCATATGTTACTTATTTATATTTATTATAATTTTTTTCATAAAGATTAATATAATTTTTAAATATATAATTTTTTATCATTATATTATTTAAATTCTATTATTCTATATTATAGTTGGTAAAGATACATATTCATTCTAATATTAGTGGAGGTCATATCATCAATAACACTTTATTTTCTACATTGTGAAGATTTTCTTTCATAATATCAGTAACATTATCATTATATACCTTATCATGTGTGTGCCATTTTGAATACTTATTTTGACATGACGTTAATCATTTCTCAATATTCTAATTTCATTTTGATACATTTTAATTTTCATCCACTTTATACTTTCTAGGGATGAAACAACATCTTCAGAAGCATATTTATTATCAGTGTTTGAGTCATCATCTAATGTATTGTTTACATACATTAAATAATCCATGACAAATTATGGGAATCTTTCAAATGAGCCTTATAAACATCTTTACAACCATCACAATTAAAAATGCATTCTTTACATATAATAAATTACATTAAAAAATAGTTGAGGTATTTTCTCCTTCCCTTTCATCTATGATATAATTATTTGTTTGTATAATCCATTTAATGTAATAAAATATTAAATTTTCACATCTTTATATTCAACATTTAATTTAATTGGTTACTTGGCAGATATGTGACAAACATTCCCAATTTTTTATCCTTTGAAAGGATTTTTTACATTATACATACCTTGTCATCCACCGGTGAATATTTTTAAAATTTTTGGAAGTCTCTCAATATATTTTTTATAATTGTATTCTCTATTTTAATAGAATTTCTCATTTTTTTTCATTTAGTTGTTTTTTTTGAAATTTAAAATAAATTCCATTCTAATTCATTCCTTTACTCTTAAGATTATTTCTTTAACTCATTTTATAATTGATATGCGTGATATGAATGAAATAAATTGTTAAATATTTTTGATCATTCTCTTCGAATGATGAATATAAGGCCCCAGCCTTAAAACTTACTTAATCTTGAGTTATTACAAGATTACACATTGAGGATCTTTTCAGGTTTAGAGTTTTAGAGAATTTGATCATGAAACTTGCATTACATTCCACATTTAAACAAAGTGGTTACATAAAAGATAGTATCCATTCTTCCCATCAACGGAAACATATTTAAAATAAAACATGGATTCTTTCTTAACACATCCTTGACTCTATCATCTTATCATGTACCTTTCCCTTGACCTGAAAAAAACATTTCAAAAACCTGGGATGAGCATAAAAAGCTCAGTAAGGGATATAAAAATATGGAAAGGAAACATGAGTTCATATATACATAATACTGAAATCATAATTTACCCATAAAACATAGGCACTTTAACCTACCTCATCAAATCATGAATAAATCATAGAAATCATAATACATAAAGGTAACTTGAGGCATTCATAACATTCTTACGTAGGGAGTAACCCTCTTGGTTACGTTTGGAATACCCATCACAGTATATTCCCTAAAATCACTTCGGAGAAACCTTAACGTTTCACTCCTTTTCGTTACCCAATGCATTGGAGAGCTATATCGGGATCACCCGCCCTTAGTTTATCACGGAACCACCCGTTTTCATAACAATGCCCAAGAACCACAACATAAACTTATCACATAAAACATTCATAAAGGAAACAAAACATTTCCACATTTCAATCACAATATAACATTTTAGTATTTTGAAATAATGAATCCATACAAAAAGAAACCATTTCCAAAACCATTTAAAACATTTAATAACGAGATTTTTGAATCAAAGTGTCCCATACCACCTTGAAGCTTTTAAAATTTTAAACCATTAATATCCATATAAATAAATCCTTAAAACCATTTTGAAAACATGGATATTAATAAGAACAAATAATTAAAACAATTAAAACGATATTTCGGTTAAAGGGGTTTTACCAAAATCAGAGACACTTGAATACAATAATTGAGGAATAACATTTAGTCAGAACTTTATAATATCATGAGAATAAATGGATTCATGATATAATACTCCAAAGGACAGTATATACACCATATAATAGTGAATTGGTGCATAACAACAATGAACCCTCAATAGAAATGTCAAATGTGATGAAATCCCTTATAAAGAAGGTATCCTTAAATTAAGGACAAATCAATCTCAAAAAATATGTGTGACAAATATAAATACACCCAATATAAGTGGATATTAAGTGTAAAACAATAAAATGTCATTCACACATATTCAATAGATGACATATTCAATGACTACATGTTGAACCCAAAGAAATCGAAATTGGGTTAAAAAGTTCCCTTGACAGCCTAACGACATCACATCAAAATGAGTTGATGAGAGATAAAAAGTGTATCTCATCACTTGGACATAAAATTTACATCAATAAGGATATATGAGAACATATCCCAACATAACAATATGTAAATTAAAAGACCCAACAAAAGAAGTCTTTTAAAAAAGAGGAGGGTGAAAGGTTCCCTTACCGACTTGGGTATCTTTCAAAACATACACCCCATGAAAGAAGGAAAATAGATCATTGATGTAAATACTCATAAACGAAAGTATATTACACAAAGAGTATAATAATGGGAAGTACATACACCACTCAATGGAATTTGTGGAAAATGTAGCATAAATCTCACGGGAATAAAAGTGAGATGAAAAATCCCTTACGAAAATTCGGCAGCCTAACGGCGCCACTCAAAACTTCCAAAATGGATTGATGAGAGGAAATAGGGTCTCTCATCATATGAACATAATAATTACAATAGGAGTAATATAAAAGAACATCCCAATCATAAGAAATATGAGCTTAAAAGTAATGACATAAAAGAGTGTACTTAAAAATAAAGAGAGGTGTTGGATCCCTTACCTCGGGTCCGACTTGACTCGATCGTTCTTTAATCTCCTGAATAATAAACTTGAGTTAATTTCTAATTCCTTATGAACCTTTTTTCAAGTTCATTATTACTTTTATACCACTTATTACCATGTCACAAACATTATGTAATCATTTAAGTTAATAATATTTGTTTTTCCGATATTTGGTTCTTAAGTCGAAAGTGGTCTTCTTACAATTACATGTTGTTCATGTGGCCAAATTTTTATTATATCCAGAATTGTATTCATTATGTAGATATCATATATGTCATATATATCCAGTACATGCATGCATTTATAACATTACATAATCATTTAGAGGTAAGAAATGAAATGCACCGTTCATGGAGACGGTAAGCCGTACGTACGCATGAACGCTACTTTCATTTCTATTTCGTATTTTATAGAATAGAATAATAATGATATAAAGGTATATTATAATTACAGTATAATATCATATAAAATATCATATTTCCATCCTTTATACATCCCACATATGGTATTTAACGAATCAAATCACTTTGAGGGGGCGGTAGTCCGCACTTCCTTAAATGAAGATATCACATATACCCATAATGGAAGCCACAAAGGTAAGACAAAAATGAAAAATACAGAAGCATAAATAAAACATAAACATATTATATATCATATATAAAAATAGTGACATCATAATGGCCTCCTTTGAAGGTGTTAAATGAGTATTGAACAATCATCGTTTCGGGAGGTAGAATTTCAACATCCACGGAAACCGTATGTTCTTTAAACATTTGATGTAGTTGTGTGATAGTGTAGCGTGAATAAATCATTTAACAACATCCTAATATATTGAAAATACTGGTGTTGTTACAAAAGAAGTAAAAAAAGAGTTTAGGGGGTTGGAGAAGCAAAATAAAACAAATGAACATGAGAGAATGAATTACCTTTAAAAGTGTAACTCCTTTTGATTTAAGCCTAAAGGCTTACTTTGAAAGGGTTATGCCCAAAGGGAGTCCTCTAGGATGAGGAGAGGGATGTGGAGAGAGTAAATGGGCAGGGGTTGTCCGAGCCAAAGGCTTGAGAAGTGTGTGAAATGAGGTATAGGTGGGGGCCTTTTATAAGAGGAGAGGAGGGGTACTTTTGGAAAGTAAGAAATATTACTTTATTTGAAAATGTGTTTCGGTTTTAAAAGGTCCCACATTGATAGAATTCGTGGATACGGTGATAAGGCTTCGAAATCCACTCATCCAATTGGTTTTGGCCATGTGTAGTTTGTAGATGTTTCATTATCATTCCATTTTAATTAAATCGTCAAATAATGATGTCATCGCTGCATCATTATTATGTCATAAATAATTTAATTTATTTAATGTCTAAAAATTGAAACAAAATACTATGATATAGGAAATATTTTTATCTTTCCAATGAATATTTATAATCAAAATTTGGACTTGTATAACCCCACTTAAAAATTGTTTTCGTAAAACATATTATGTTTCTGTCATTTTCACTTCAACATTAAATAAAAAGTAATTTATGTCATTTCCCAACAAAAGTGGATCCATGGGGTCCCCAAGTTGGCCCATGGCTTGTCTTGGTCGGCCATGACTCACCCAATAGGTGTAGGACAAGTGTCATGGTGTTTTCACATTCTTATAATATCATTTTTACCTTAAACTACACTAATTACCACTAATCGCGATTAAAAACATAATAAGTTACTATTCACCAAAAAATTATTTTAATCTCATTGAACCACATTTTACTTCTTAATTACAACCATGTATGTCGGATTTTTGAAAATCAAAACACAATTATGGAAAAATTTCATTTAAATGAAAAATCAGTTTTTTAAGTACCACTTAGTGGTTTCACTATTCATCAAAAATTGAAGTTTTTCAGAAAATTACCAAAAATTCACCCTAAGCTATATTTGATATTCCGACTTCAAAAATGAAGTCTATTTTACAAAATTCAAAAAATATTAGTCACATTAATTAATTTAATAATTAATTCCCGCTGTCAGAGCAAATAGCGTGTTTTTATAAAATAATAAGTATCAAAAGATTGACACTAGTTTAAGTCTGATTTCAAAGTGAAATTAATTCCAATGACCACTATTGGATTTAGTGGTAAAAATATTTTCTAATTTAACTTTAAAACCAATTAAAAATATTATATAATCATATAAATAAATTAAATTAAAAAGAGGTTTTGAATTAAAACTGAACATTCTACACTATTCATCAAAAAAAATGAACTTTATCAGAAAGATACCAAAAATTTACACAAAGTAAATTTTGATGTCCCGATTCTTAATAAGAGTTTTATTTGGTCCAAAAGAATGTTTAAGAGTGAACAAAACTATTTTTAATGACGGTTCTCCATCAAAAGATTATAAGTGAACCTTTAGTGAAAACTAGGGCATATACGGTAAAAATTGAATTCTTTCTGTATTTTAAGCCTTTATCTTTTATTGTATAAATGTAAAAATATTTAAGAACATATATAATCATATTTTAGTTATTTCTATCCATTCCCACCAATACAACGGCTACATGTTAACTACCATTCAAAATAATATTATTTTATTTTTAGAGTGCAACGTAAGAATCCCAAGAAACTTGTTGTTGCGTGTTGGGTACGCCATCGAGCATAGCGTCCCCTTTAAAGTCATATTAATATTTTATTCACAAATATGGATAAATATGAAAATTTCATATTCATTATTTACCTGGGGTGTTACAATGAAATTTTAACATCTATATTTTCAAGGATAATTCTAATGAGGTTTATGAAAATATTATAATTGTAAATATTTTCCCCAAAACATATTATGAGAATATAAAAACATTTAGTCAATTAAAACATCGTCATCAGGTTAAACATTGTGAATTATGAAATCATAAAACTGTTGACTGGTAAGATGTATTTTTTCATCCTTTTCCATATTAATTTTCTTTATATTGAATATAAATTATTTTAAAAACTCCATTTGTATTATATATTAATATAACCATTTAAATTAATTTCAATTTTTTATAAGATAGAATAATAATTCTATATTTTTTCCAAATCCTAGAATTTCCTATCTAAATTGGAGTCCTAAATGTAATATCCTTTGATATAGTGAAACATTCATAAAAAAGGAATCTTAATAACTCTCTGTAAATTAAATACTACTCTATAAAATGAGGGAAATGCATTTTTACTAAATAAGTTATGTTAATTTATGGGAGGACAAAATTTTAACTTAATTGGTAAATTTTATTCAACTACCAATTGATGTGGATAGAATTCTTATAGAGAGGCACTAAAATGGGTGTATCAGTGCCTTAAGTTTTATCATCATATTAAAAACAATAGTCAATGGTTCTTATTATATACAGATCTCACAAAAAATGAATTAATGTATAAAATGAATCCCTACACATTTTTAATGGGGTTTATATCCTAGTGGATGATTATATCACATGATTATGATGGGTTTTCACACACACACACATATAATATAATTTATTAACATGAAATTCTAAATGGTAGAGTATAATGTTTAACCATATTCATGTATTAGAACAAACTAGTTAAAATATGTCTTCTATAAAAACAACAAAACCCTTTAAATAATGTATTTTGATGAATGTATGAGCCTCCTAATACACTCCCCATAATATATAATATTTACCATGATATCATTTTATTAACTTATATTTATTCTTAGTTTTAATCCCATGATGTAGTATTGTACATATATATCTATAAAATTATAATCACTATTGCCAATTTAATTCTTCATCTTATCTATTCTTACTTTATTATGATATTATTTTTTATCTATTTAGTTATATACACTCAATTTATTCTCATCCACACATAACATCTCATTCAAACTCACTCAAACCCAAGTAAACAATCATTCTCTAATTAATCTTTATAACTCAATATTTACTTCTTCTCACAATATTTTGTATAAACATTGGACACTTATTATCATTAATTCATTACAAAATATAAATAATTTAAATGATTTTCTATTCCTTTAATTCATGTTTAACATATAAAAACAGAACATTTCTTATGGTTCAAGGTTCCTATAACTATCAATTTTAAATTGTGAATATTTCCATGGTTTGTATTACGACATGATCATGTATAATTACATATTTATCAAACATAATGACTCAATATATTACTATTATTTCGAATCATGAAGTAGCTTATATGATTGTGTTATCACTACATAATGGATATAGTAAAATACCTAGTTTTCAACCACTATTATGATAATAATTTCTCCAATGGTGTGGAAATGTTCTTCTAATAATTTATTTCTTTCCAGTTGTTGTACTATTACATTGATGGTTTCATATGACTTCCTAAAAATATATTAATTGTTGTGAATTTATCTCATTATTAATATGGATACAAGTTTGATCATGTTGTTTGATTGTTTAAGAATAAATATAGTTCAATGATTGAATTAATTTATTAAGAATATATATATTATAAAGTTATTATTGTCACCGAATAGATGGCACTTTAAATTTTACATTTTCTATAAGAAAGGTATCCATATGAATGTTCCATTTGAATCAACCTTATGTACAAATATATGATCGTGAAGAATTTTGATGAGGTTGATAAGAGACCATATGATGGTCGACCATCTAGTTTAACTATATGTTTAATCATCTGAATATAATAATCCATTGTGAGGTCGAGAAGAAAATTTGAACACCGACTAAACATATACTATTACTTAATATAGGAAATTGACTGTTATATTTAGTATTATAAATAATTTTTTTCTTGAATATTAATTTTATATAACCACTATAAGTGGAATATTAAATTTCAACGACTTCTCAACCATTAGATGGATGTTGGGATTCCTCACTTCCCATTACGCAGTTCATAACATAACTTTTTTACATCAATAATAATTCAAAATTATTAATTAAACAAGTAGAAAAATATTTGTATTAACTTTGTGAACGTAAAAAATTACATATACTATGGCATAACATATCAAAATATACCATTATGATTCTACTAAACTTTTTCAAGTTAACTCTATTCACATCAAATATCGTCATACCTTATTAAAATAAACTATTGGTATTATCAATATCTTTATAAACTATTGCATATATTTATTATGACTTGATAAAAATAAAAAATCATCACACATAAATAGTTATTATTAATGAATGAAATAACATCACTATCAGTTCAACATTCTATTCATCAAATTCGTGTTTTAATTATCTGTATTTAATTCAACAGAAAATAGGTTATCAATATCTCACATAATATTAGAAATGAAATATAAAAAACCTAATAATTTAATATAGGGATTTATTTAGAATACTTTTTCATTAACATGTTTATTTTAAATTCAAATGTTAAAAATTATAATGTATTGGCCCTTATCAGACAAAGGGACTCTATGTTAGGGACTCCATAATGAATTTCTCCATGTATTCTAGTTTTAGCTGACTATGATGAGATTCAACAATAAAATTTGGGAGACTGTAAAATCAATATCAACACACATAATTATAAATAAGTATCCCTAAATTATAAATAACAAAAAAAATTAGAGTATTTATATATAAAAAATTATGATGTTGTATCAAATGTCAACGTAAGTTGAACATCTACACATTCCAATAGATCAAACACTAAGAAAATCACATTAAAAAAATAAATAATTATATAAATACATTGTTGGATCCACTCCTAAACCCGTGGTTCGCCTTAATACCACATATAATCCCATACAATTAATTCAATGTTGATCTACTATACATCCAATGGTAAAAACTATACACCAATCATTTGATTTGTATCCACTACATATTTATGACTTATGGTATATGAATAATTATGTTGGGTTCTATAAAAATATTCCTAATATTTAAAATCATATAGATGTCCTTTCATGAGTAATAAAAAAAATACATATTAAAATTAAACAAATCATGTATTCTTGTACTAACAAGGACATAATGACACTGGACCATACCTGGATTG